>CAKAOJ020000044.1:852500-1452500 GCA_916701645.2 Sebastolobus alascanus
TGTTGTTAGATGATACTGTTTGTTGTTCTTCCCACCCTCCATTAACCGGCAATTTGGCAGTGGAAGGGGAGGCATGGCACCGCTTGGTCTTGTTCATTTCCTGGCACTCCAGGCACATCAAAGTCCTGCCTGGTTAGTTTTGACAAATTGGTTACTGAATTTCATAAGGAAAAAATGACTCCTACAACTTTTCTTCGGTCATCTCTTATTTGCTCCTTTGCTTTTAATTGTTTAGTTCCACCGAACTTTGACAACAAATGTAATGTTTCATGTCTTAAACTTACCTGACTCCTCTTTCTCGTCTTGATTCCACAGTTCCTCCCCAGTTTGTCAAGCGGCCAGACAACATTTATGCCTATGAGTCCATGGACATCATCTTTGAGTGCGAGGTTTCAGGCTCCCCAGCTCCCACTGTCAAATGGGTCAAGAACGGAGATGCTGTCATCCCCAGTGACTACTTCAAAATAATTGTAAGTTAATTTGGCACTAAAGTTGCACCTTGCTCCCTTTTCTGCACTGAAGATGCTGTACTATCAGCAGGATTTTTGCAGGATTTTGCATCATCACAGTGTCATAATAAAGAGTTTGAGATTGGTTGTAAATGCTACTCGTAACTTTATGAATGAATCTTTGTTTTTTCTTCCTTCCTGTTGTGCAGAAGGAGCACAACCTGCAGGTTCTGGGTCTGGTCAAGTCAGACGAGGGTTTCTATCAGTGTCTTACCGAAAACGATGCGGGCAACATCCAGTCCAGCGCCCAGCTCATTATCTTAGATCACGGTACGCCACTCACCTGCACCACCCACTACTGTGCAAATCACATGTGTTAGTTAAAGGAATACATCACCCAGAAAATGACCATTTGCATATCATTTACTCACCCTGTTACCTTGAATTCTTGCACGCCTCCACGGTGAACGGAGAATCCAAAAACCAAAAGTCTTGATGAGTTGAAGTACATGAGGTCCAGATTTAACAACAGCAAATCTATATCAAAACGTTTACAAACTCGCACACAACTCATGCAGTATAATCCACGTCTCATTTATCCAGTCGTATGCTGTTGTCTGTTGTTAAACGCGGCCCCCATTCACTTCAATTCATCAAGACTTTTCTCTGTTTTTTTTATTCTTCGTTCACAAGAAAAACAAAGTTTTCTTCAAGAATTCAAGGTAACACAGGGCGAGTAATTGATATACCAATGATCATTTTGTGGGTGAAGTATTCCTTTAACAAGATCAAATTGATTCCTACTTGAGAAGATGACAGAAACACAAAATTGATAAAATGCTTCAATTAAATAATTAAGAAATGAATCATGTCTGAACAGTTTTGCTCAGACAGCCAAGCATCTGTTCACAGCGATTTAAGCATCAACAACAGTCTTACCACAATGATCCTTGTGATTATTTCTTAGCTTTTAACAGCCACACCTCCTGTGAATCACAGCTATGGGAGCCGGAGTTGTTGAATGCTAACAAAGCAATCATTGTTTTGTCTTTATTAAAATGCCAAAATGCATAAATATCAATACAGAAGTAGATACCTGTAGCTGAGAAAGTTCCGAAAATACTCACGAGCTAGCTTGGTAGCGGGGTCTTCTGCTCTCTATATTGTTTGCCTCGTTTCTAAACACCTAGATGGATTCTAGCGGCTGTGCACATCTGTGAAGGTGTGAGAGTGTGTAGTGAACAGTGAAATGAAACCACTGGGACCTTGTTAGACCAGAGGTGACTCAGAGGGAGCAGAATCATATCTGGGGCAAACGACGCTTGGTTCGCTCACAGTCCATTCCACATCTAATGTTACCGAAATGTTGTGAGGAAAGCTTTTCCGCACAATGCCTGCGCTTTAGACATGTAAAGGCCGAGCTGTATCTAAACATGAGCTCATGTGCTGGCGAAGTGAGAGCGCCTGGATAGCTGCGGCATCGTCTCTCTTGTTGTACATTTACCTTCAAAGCCATAGGAGAGGGTTAAATCCCAGAGTGGAGCTGCTGAGTGCAGAGTACAACAAAAGCAGACACCAAGGACAGCGGCTAGCGGCGCCGAAAAAAAACATAAGTGCCCGAAAATATGTGGAAAATGATTTTAGCAGCCTAGTTCTTGCGGTAATTTTGTTTCATTACCTCTGATCATTGGAGAAAATGTAATACAATTTAAATTTGAGATCATTTGCTCACTCATAATGATCATAGTCTAACCCAGGGGGCTAGTAAAAGCCTCTCCACAAAACAAGAAAACAACAAGAAATTTGAGATGATGACCGAGACACAATTTCCCTGAAAAGCATAATCTAAATGAAACAAGGTGGAAAATGGAGGAACAATAAAACGGCAAGGCAAAACAATATTAATATAGCACAAATCAGACGGGTTTTTATGAGTATATTTTTACATTATAATCACTTAACTGTTGACTCAGATTCTCCCATTTTATCGAGGAAGACGAAATTTAATCAAGCATGAACTCCCCCTCACCCGAAGCAGGTGGCTAATGGATTAGCATAGCGGTGTCCAACCGGTGGCCCCCCAGCTGTGTCACCCCCTCTGATTCGAGGACAGTAAGTCAGAAATAATGATGACCTGCAGCTCTTTGTGTATTTGTGTTTGACACCATTGATAAGGCTTTTGCCACTTTACATGGCCCCAAGTCTTTTTCTTTTTTTGTTTTGAGTTGAAGATAAATGGGATGAATTACCGCGGCAGCTGGCCTTGTGCACGGGGTCTGCCCTGAGCGGGGCTTTGAAGAAATTAATCTCTGTTTAATCCATAAATATCACAGAGAATCTTTTCGTTTTTAAGTGTCTACCTCCGTCTTTGTCACAGTAATCCAAACACACTCACCATCAGAAAGTTTCCTGTTTATTCATCAGTTTATTATCCAGTCATCATCTGAGTCTCAGATGATAGATCTAGAGAATAACCGAAGTCGCAGTGATGCTGTTTATTCTTCCTGTAAATTATTGACATTTTGTGCTTGTACAGACACATCCACTGCAGCACTCTTCACAAATGCTCGCTTCACTGTGTCAAAGTAATTTCCTCTCTCAGAGGTGCAGCGTCGAGGTGCATTGGTGAATCAATGAGAACATGTTTGAAATCGTCTTATTTCTACAGCTATTAGTGTTATATGGGTACGGCTCTGTGATGCGAGATTGAGATGAATCTCTTTAAGTTCTAGTAGTGTTGGTATCTCTCTCCTCATATACAGTATACTCTCTATAAATATAAGGCTAGAGAAACAGCCACTTAGCTTAGCTTAGCACAAAGACTGGAATCAAGGGGAAACAGCTAGCCTGGCTCTGTCTAACGGTAACAAAATCTGCCTACCAGCACCTCTAAATTCACATTAGTGGGCAACTCCAGGTCTGAAAAGTGAAGCCAATAAGGAAGTGCCTTAAACTTGCATTCTTTCTAACAGCCAACAGGGGGCGACTCCTCTGGTTGCAAAAAGAGGTCTGATTGTATAGAAGTCTATGAGAAAATGAGCCTTCTTCTCACTTGATTTATTACCTCAGTAAACATTGTAAACATGAGTTTATGGTCTCAATCGCTAGTTTCAAGTCTTCTTCAATACAGCATGATGTTCATTTAGTAAATTATGGTCCCATTTAGAGTCAAATAGACCATAAAGCAGAGTATGCTTAAGGGCATGGCTACCTTGTGATTGACAGGTCACTACCACGGTGTTGTCCGGTCTGGGAGTTGTCCGTGTTTTCGTCTTACAACTTTAACCCTTTCACAGTGTGTTTTCAGTTCGTGAAAGTTAATTATAGCCTTTTTGGTCACCTACATATGTCTCATTCAGCGTTCGGTTGTGCTTAGCTCCACCCTCTCGTGTCACTTCTGGTTGCAAAAAACCAAGATGGCGTCGGCCGAAATGCCAAACTAGAGGCTTCAAAACGACAGTCCACAAACCAATGGGTAACGTCATGGTGACTACGTCCACTCTCTATATGCAGATTAACATGGTCTATCACATTTGTTTTGTACGGATTATGTGTAATGAACTTCAGAGCTGCTGGTAGGGGGATTTTGCCCTGTTACGCTAACCTAAGCTAATTGGCTGTTGGCTGTGGCTTCATATTTCACAGACAGAGTCTCTCCTCTGTTGTATTCTTCTCTCGTTCCTCCCGGACACAAACAGTTCTACAGCCATCTGCCACTTTTCTCGCCACTTCTTCTCACTTTCTCTCTCCTTGTCTTTCACGGCCACCTGCTCTCTGATAATCCAACACTCTGGGCTTTGTGTTAATTGTGCTGGCTTGAATATCCCCCCTATATGGCCACCCCCACACCCCCCTCACAGCTGGACATCTTTGTCCACTTCCTAACCCACTCCTGCTCTTTGCTGCCCCTGTGTGTTTCGCCTCAGTCAGGTATCCCGCTCTCACACCTGCCAGGCTTGAATCATCCTGAAACGGGGCCAGAAAGCACCCCGTCTGTCTGTCGGCTGCCTTGCAGTCGGGGGAGATAAGCCAGGGACTTGCCACGGGGATAAAGTTGTCTTCACCCAACAGGGAAATCAATGGGGGGTGAACTGCATCTAAACACCCAGCGGCTGCAAGTTGGCTAATATTCATTAGTGGTCCTAATCTTTGCATCTTGACACTGCCAGCTGCAGTTAAATGTGGCTCCGCTGATGATTCCCATGTGGATGTTTGGAATGGAAAAAGGTCAGCTGTCAGCTGTTAGCATATGTACAGTATCTTGACTGTTATTTATAGTGATATGTGCTTTGTATCAATACTCTCGGCTTTGAACTCCAGTACAGTAGATGACATTGGGTTAGTACAACGTCTTCAGAAGAGAAAAGAAAGATTTTCCTTGAAGGTTTATCTTATCGCGTTTTCCTTCAGCATTCTTAAAACCTTAAAAAACAGATTTTTTGGGGAGTGGAGGTCAAAAATAGGACCGCAGATTGCAGTCTCGAGCAATTTTCCTTGACATTCCACAGCCATGTGCAATATGGGTCAACTAGTTGCAAACAGATGTGGGTAAATAGGTGCACAAATGCCAAAAGTGGACCTAATTATGCCGTGTGCTGCAGGCCAAGTAAGTGCCTCTTAATGTCCCTTGTAAAACTACCACATTCAGACGTCGTCTTTTGGAAGTGCTGGAAGTTTGTGTTGGTGTAAGTTTGTTGTTGTTTCTGTTGTAAGTCATTATATTGTGCCTCAGAGAAGGAAAGTGATGATTTCATTTGGCATGACATTTCACAGTGACGAATGCTAAATAATTTCTCACATATAATTTTATGTCATATTATGTTATGTTTTTTTCAGAAACAACAGAGATTTTCAGCTTACTTAATGTTACAACAAGGAGTTTTTAACTGGTTATGAAACAGTCTTAATTTAATACTGATGCCTCTATATGACCTACATAAGCAAACAAAACCATCAGGGAGACGATCGGCTATTTCTATATACTGTAGTTTTTCTTAATGCCAATTCCTTGCGAACTCAGACAAAACTATTTATGGCACACAGACCAGAAGAGCGCATGTTTACATTTTCGCAGGCAAATTTTCGTGGTGAGTGATACGTTAGCCAATTAAAAGGAAGCAGAAGGAGATTTTTCTTTAGAATTTTTTATTTTTTACATCATATTTTATGGTTATGGCTAGGGATCCCCTTCCACCGCCTTTTACGTGGGCCTAGCCCTGCCCTGGCGGGGCCCCGTCCCCCCACGGCGGGGAGAGAGGGCGCCTTCGCCCCGAGCCTTTCCAAGCCAGCCTAGAACCGATCGTGGCGCACCGCCTCCTATGCGGGACTCCCCAGCCTGCCGTGTGTCGCTCACACCCTCCAGCTGGCTGTTAACGAGGGTCTTTCGGCACAGAGAAGTACTCGTATTGGTACTCGGTATCGGCGAGTACCCAAATGTAAGTACTTGTACTTGTACTCGGTCTGAAAAAAAGTGGTATCGGTGCATCCCTAGTTAGGGCTGATACTTGGGCAGGATCTGCAAAGAGAAACCAAAAAGAATGAGTGATAGAGCACAGGCGAAAACGAGCGTCAACCTTGGTCTGTCATTCAACAGATGGCGAGAATTATGAGTTTTAAAAGGCTTCAAAACCGATCCTGAATTGGCCCTCTTCCTCCTAGACTGGTATTCTTTCACACACACATACGGGCATTTGGGGTTGGCGCCATTGTTGTTTGAGGTGCAACCACTGGAGGTGAAGGTGCATGACATGCATTGTAGCCGGTGGCGGTGTGGTTAGAGTGTGATGTCACTGCGTAAAAGAATGTAATATGTCTATTTAATTTATGAAATACATTGCGAGACGTTGTTTTACATCAATATATGAGTTTAAGTTGGTGGCTAAGATAAAGCTAGGTAACGGTTGGGCTGATATTGGTTGAATGTAGCTAACGGTAGCTGGATTTGTCGAGCAAAGCACCGCAAAGCTTTCTGTGAGTATGAGCGTGATGACCAACATGCACCAGGCAATCAAAAGTAGTTTTTATAAAGTTGAAAGGCTAGACCACTGAAGTGAGTAAACCTATTTATGACCAGGCTTTGACCTTCCAGTATCCAGTAGTGTATGAACGGTACTAAAAAAAAGTTTGCTTTGTTTCAACATCATCATATTACAATTATTAATCTTAAAGTTGCTATTGTTAACATTGAAAACATTCAACCACTAGATGTCGCATTGTCCCTCCCCGGTTCCATTGCATTTACTTCACAACAAGTCGTTGCCGGGCACTAACCGTCAATCTCAGCCATTTATCTGTTTTTTCCACACTTGACGACCCAGAGATACATTCGTTTTACTATTGGCTCACAGACCTTGTTAGAAGTGGGAACCAAATGTCAGATATCTTCCACAGAGATAAACAAAAGATTAATTTTGGACCCGCCAACATTTTTAAAATGATTAATTCAGTCATAATATATATATTTTTCAGGAAAAGCCATACTTTTATTCTGCAACCTTTCTAAAAGCTCTGCAGATATATATATTTTTTTTTTTTAAATATTCGTCTTCATTAAAAATGTTATCAATAAGACCTTTAACATATCCACAAATAGATGCATTACCTCATTGCTATGAATCCTGAAAACAGCTGTTTAAAAATGAAAAATTATTATTAAAAATAAGTTGCATCTCTCTTTCACTCAAATGCACGTGTTAGCCAGATCAAGATCTTTACGACACGAGGCGATGGTTTTCACGGAAGCACTACCGCTTTTGTCCACATGGGCCGCCGCAATCATCACAAAAATGAAAGTTCCTTGTAGTTGCTTTAAGTTCATTGTATTAAATGTAGCCCACATGCACAGTAGTTGGAATCAATAAAAACTGTTTCAATCAGGAAAATGTTCTCACTACACAACAACTTTGATTCTACAAATGCGTACTGTATATGAGGCTTAATCAAATTTTCAGCTGATTGGCCTGTACTTTCCTTCACTGAACTATAAATGCAACCACTAATGGGCATCATGATGATTCCCTGCTGGAATTTTCATTGCTGTCAACATGCAGACCTTATTGTCAAAATGATCATGAGGGAGGTGAGTCAGCTGCAGAGGATATGCTATTTAAGGGATTATCGTCACGTGTCATCTATAGACAGAGCGCAGCAACAATTTGCGGCCTTTTCCAGGCACATGATTATGTGAAGCGTTTATGCATGATACTGTAGTAGGCAGTAAATTACAGCTTGGAGAGGAAACGAGTCACGTTTTTCAACTTTGAAGTTGTGCACGCCTAGACAAAGCACTCCTTTATATGATTGTCATCTTTCCACACACAGTACAAAGAGTTAGACTGTGTTTGAAGTTTGATAAGGTGGCAAACTGTATGCCCAATTTTGGCAGTGTGGTTGCTTCTAGTTGTTAGGATAGCTGGCGTTGTTGCCTTCCAGAAGTGGAGAGCTGCATTTACATTTTAGACAGACATTCGGAAAAGAAAAGCCACTGAATGTTTTTCAGCATTATGTCTTCTCATTTTAGCAATCACAAACCCAAGGCCACATACGAGCCTGGGAACTCTTACTAGATGCCCACTTGTCAAAAACGGCAAGTTTAACATTAAAGCACCTACAGTAAAAAGCTTAATATGAAAAATGCCGACAGATCTGCATTTAACATTGGCAAACAAAAGAGAAGTGGATGCACTCACTTTTCTGTTTGCCCTTAAGTGCATGTTTTTTGCTTTTTTTTGTTTGCATAAATTCAAGAGATGCACTTTCCATTTGCATCTGAATACTTATTTTTGCTCTTTCCATATGCCGTTCTGGCTCTTAATATGGAACACTCCTCTGTCTGAGCTTGTCTGTCCCTCCATCTCTCCTCTCTTCTCCTCTCTTCTCCTCTCGTTCCCACAGCTCACATGAATAATAGTTCTGACATTTTGCCTCCTAGTGCCCAAGCCAAGTACTTCACTAGAGAGCCTGAAAGCTTGTTTGGATGTAAAAGCTCTGAGCTGCCGTGCCACTTTAGCCACGACTGTTGCAAGTCAATTGCATTGAGACGAATGAAAGGGAGGCATTTCACTCAGTACTTTGCCAACTTCGGGTAAAAGACAACACAATTAAAATAAACCTCAGTTGATACTTGATGCTGTGCTTCTTTATCCTGTAGGATAGTATTCCTAGCTATTATTCAGGTCGTTTATGGCGAAAGAAAGATGACACACTATTTCTGATGCAAATTAGGGCTGTCAATCGATTAAAATATTTAATTAATCGCGAATAATAGCATGATTGTCCAACGTTTATCATGATTAATCACAAATTTATCGCACATTTTTTATCCGTTCAAAATTTACCGTAAAGGGAGATTTGTCAAGTATTGATACTCTTATCAACATGGGAGTGGGCAAATATGATTGCTTTATGCAAATGTATGTATATATTTATTATTAGAAATCAATTAACAACAAAAATCAATGACAAATATTGTCCAGAAACCCTCACAGGTACTGCATTTAGCATAAAAAATATGCTCAAATCATAACATGGCAAACTGCAGCCCAACAGGCAACAACAGCTGTCAGTGTGTCAGTGTGCTGACTTGACTATGACTTGCCCAAAACTGCATGTGATTATCATAAAGTGGGCATGTCTGTAAAGGGGAGACTCGTGGGTACCCATAGAACCCCATTTTCATTCATATATCTTGAGGTCAGAGGTCAAGGTACCCCTTTGAAAATGGCCATGACAGTTTTTCCTCGCCAAAACTTTGGCGTAAACTTAAGTTTGAAGCGTTATTTTGCCTCCTTCGCGACAAGCTAATATGACATGGTTGGTACCAATGGATTCTTTAGTTTTCTAGTTTCATATGATACCAGTAACTTCACCTAAAACTTGCAAGTTGAAGTTAAAGATATTAGTGGTGTAAAATGAATTTACGTTAACGATTTATTATCGCGTTAACTTTGACACCTCTAATGCAAATGCATTCATTCCAGCGTTTGTTGAATCCAAAGCTTAAACAGGCAAGCAGCCCTCCTCAATCCCTTCCTCTCTTTCAACTCTCTCTCCTTCCCTTTCTCTCTGCTTCCCTCTTTCTAGCTCTATCCCTCCTCCTCTCCCTTCATCCTCCCCTTCATCCAGCCACGGTGCCATTAGTTCTCCCTCCCCTCTTAGACCTGTGGCAGCAAACAGAAGAGTCCTGTCCTCCCCTCCCATCAGAGGTACTAGACCCCCACTGAGAGATGGAGATGCCTCATCACTGCCTGAGTGCTCGCTGTGTCTCCTGGTTCTCCACTCCCTCCATCACTCTGTGTATTTATGATAGCAGGCACCAGGAGTGCTGGCATGATAAACTGACACGTGTGCTGTCCCCAAAGCTGCAGCCTGACAGATACTGGAAGGGTTATTTAGAGAGTCGCACATACCGTAACTTCATTAGTAAATCAATTAATTACAGCAGACTGGAGCACCAGACCTCCCTGTGAAATGACACGGAGACCAAGAGTCTCTTACAGTATTTACACATGACTGCCGAAAGTAGATACAAGCACTGAGTCCCGTTCTCTTTGATCTGGGCCACGACAGTTCACACCTAATAAAGATTACGCCTCAGAGAGGATCCAGAAGTTAAGACAACCCACACGAGTTTTATTTAGATGGTACTAATTTACAACACGTGAAACCAAATGAAGAGGAGGTTTAACCTTGCCTGTGAAGACAAACTAATTAGAGGCAACGTGGAGCCTTCTGTACTGTTAGTTTACTGTAAAACTCCAATTAAACGCTGAGCCCCTTTTATTTCCCGGGTGTGGCTACGTGTTTTGACAAATAAATGCAGGTCTCACTCACCCTTCACTAACCCCCTCCCTCCTTGGATACTGTTGCTAGGCTTTTCAAGCTTTCGCACCCAGCATGTCAATGTGGCGGTTTCCAAAAATATCAGTGAGAGATATTCCAAATTAAATAATGTCAGATTTCAGTAGGGAAGTAGACAGAAAGGACTACAATATGGAGTCTATTTGAGAGCTACATTCACAATATAGGCTAATTTGTTGACGGAGTATTTTGAATGAAGAGGCCATTCAAATCAAGGGAAAAGCTCACCAGTGGTCCCAATGCAAGCTCGGGCACCCCACGTCTTGAGTTTTTTGTTGATCTGCGATGGATTCAGCTGTGAGTGAGGTCTTCCACACTGTTTAGTCCACATCAGACCTCTTGCGTTTTTGGCTGTGGAAAAGTACGACACTCCCCTCTAAAAACCCCTCAAAACTTAACATTTACGCAGGTTATATACGTACCGCTGAAAGCTTGACAGGCCTCCTGCGCCCAGTTACGGTTGCTAAAGTAGGATTGGACAGTGGCCATTCTAGGGAGGGGCTTAGCGAAGGATCAATTAGATGCCGGATAACTTTTTTCAGTATGGACATGCTACACAAAGTTAGATTGGTTAGATTCTCCACAGTTCAATTGTTCAGTTAATTTTACGGGAAAGAGCACCAAAGAATAATTCGTTCAGATTTACCAACATGGTAAACAAGAGACGACAAAAAAAGTGGTGACTCCCTACCTTTGAAGCGGTCATAAAATCAGAATATGTGTCCATTTCTCGATTATTTATAGTCCGTAAGGGTCCACTGATCAAAAGAATCAAAACTTTTTTTCAGAAAAATGTACCCAAGTTGTGAATATTCTCATTTGAAGTCCATTGCTCACTGTCTGCTAACTTCATTCCACCGCACTTTAACTGACATAAACAATATTTTCTCTGCTTCCTGCACCATGTTGTTGGATACGCTTGTTTGCATTACCTTGCTGGCTCCAAAATAAAAGTGTCCCCACGTTTTTCTGTTGAGTTTTCACCCCTTTTCCTTATTGAAAATGAATGAAGGAAGATACATTTTAGTTTTCTGGAGCCACACACAAAAAATCTGACTTAAATAAAATATTAACCCGCAAGAAAAGTATTGGCAAAAAACAACCACAACATAAAAAATACAGATAAATAGACCACAGCCATTACAGCCGGCTGACTATAAACTAAACACAGCCCGGCCAAAGAAAGATGTTACGGACCTGGTTGCCAGAAGCGATTCTGCTCACACTGCGAGCAACAAAAAGCAGAGAAAGCTCCTCCACCTTATGTTCAAAATTCTGCACTAAGCCTTAAGAGAGACGAATTTTCCAAACAGAACTGATATCTGAAGCAAATTTGTAACACAAACAGGCACTCGTTTCAACACAAGCCGTAATTGTTTCCACATGGACTACTGATACACATGAGAGACGGGAACACAGCAGCCTAGATCCATTGTTGTGTGCAGACATGCAAGTAGGAAGGGTTTTATGTACAAACATATCTTGATGTTGTCCTCTTCTAATACAAATCAAGAAGTATTTGAATTAATATTGAATTGGAAGTAAAGAGAAAGATAAAGAGAGATGCTTAAAAGGAGGTCTCTTCTGTCCCAGTGCTGCTTGTCAGTGTGATATACTATCGTAGCGCCTCTAGCTGGTGTTGAGGGAAAAAATTCACTTTATTATGAATCCACATAATTTAAAATGTAACTAGATCATGATTAAACAACAAAGATTTCAGTCGAGTTCGAGTAGGCAGAGCAGTAAAAGAAAAAAATCCCCCTAACACATTTGTATCAGACAAGCCACAGACAGGGAATCCTTCCACTACATCGCAGCGCCACCCTTATTCCCTGTTCAAATCAAGAAGTGAGAATAGACTGCTAAAAGACCCTTCCCTCCAGCTAGACTCTACCCGAACTGAATAAAAGCCCAGGCCCACTTCAGGGAATACGGTGTGCTCCATCATCTGCTAGCAGGGTCACGGCCGGGCCAGCAGGAGTGTATGTGTAACGCTGTGAGCATGTGAATGTGTCAGCACAGTGCAGCGCCGCGCACCATGTTTTCTGTTGGCACGGCCCGCGTCGTAACTTCAGCAGCAGGCGCCAGTGTGAAAATGTGACAGTTAAACAACATGTCATGTACTGCTGGGGGTACACATGCACGCACACATATGTTCACACTTCTTTTACTGTATGGTGATTGGCTTCACGAAGGCTTCATGACATCACAGGGACACAAACTAATCGTGTTTACTGATTGATCCAACTGAATCATTTGTCATTGTTCGTTCAAGCCGGCAATCGTAATGTCAAGGCCGTTCTCGCTTTGCCTTGACTCTCTTTGTTCCCCACTGCATCTCTGTCATATACGAGATGAACACAAGTGACTGCACACATGTATACAATACAGTAGGGGGGGTGGATAAAATGCCTGACAGAAATACCTGACAGCATAGTGCAGGCGGCATCCTGCAACAATTACTTCTTTCATGAACTTTGCAATGTTCAGTCTCTGTTATAGAGGCGTTGATTCAACTCTGTGTTAATTTTTGAGGCTGCAGTTTGTGGTGTTTATTTTCAAAATTGCAATTTCCAAAAGTCAACATTATATTATAATGAACATCCCATTAGCGTGATGCAGCAGAAACAAAGATAAGAAGCCTAAAAGGGCTCTTTCACAAGCCAACATTTACTCTGTTTCAATCAAACTCTGGTGCGGTTCATTTGGGCGGTTGTGAACGCAGTAATCGTACTCTGCGAGAGGTGGTCTCGGACCGTTTCCAAGCGAACCAAAACGCAGGCTGCCTGTGGGTATTTGTTGAGATGGACACAGGTAAACGACAGTGGCAGAGGACTGACCTGGACTTCTGCAGAAGTCTGATGTTTGCTTGACATCTGGGCCAAAGGGAACATACAGAATATGATAAATAAAGTCACAAAAATAGTGTAGTTCAGGGGATAGAGCGGGTCGTCCTTTAACCACAAATTTGGCGGTTTGATCCCCGGCTCCTCCTGTCTGCATGTCAAAGTGTCCTTGAGCGAGACACTGAACCCCAAGATGCTCCCTGGGCGCTTTACAGCAGCCCACTGCTCCTAAATGCTTAGGATGGGTTCAATGCAGAGGTCAAATTTCATGTGTTTTATCTGTTTGTATATGAAAATTCTACGTTTAAGGTTTAAATAAAATATATAAAGTTTAAGGTTTAGTTTTTTAGTGACGTGTATAGTCATTAGAGATAAACTGGAGGAGAAGGGATTTGTGCGCACAATAGATCAGTGCCGAAAAAACTTTGACAGCAATATATCAAAGTCCGCGATTCCCTGCATGGAAGCGGCAGCTCTCCAGAGGAAAAAGAAAAATCCGCTCCTTCGTACACGCCCCTCAGCTGGTAAGTGTGGGTGGGTAGCCCTAATTTGGACTAGCCAAACACACTATGGCTCGTGAAAGCGCCCTTAAAGAGGAGAGGAGTCTGTTGTTGGCAATAAGCACAAGCTAATAAAGAGCATTTGGGGTGTAAAATTGCCTCCAAAAAAGAAGTTGAATCCTTTTCCATTAAAAAACTTCAGTTAACACCACATTTACCTGTTCTACAACAGCTACATTTAAATTCACCACATATAGCTGCAGGTCCTGTTTTACACTGCAGGTGCTATTGTGATACTAAGTACCTTATCTCAACTTAGTTGAGTTTTATTTGCTATTGGTGATTAAACAAATATGATAATATTGTTTATTTAGAACATATTTATACATGCTTGTGATCATGAAAAGGGAATATAAAAACAAATTGATGGAGAATATTAATTATATGCAAATGTGAATATATTCCACTAAATTCTGCCTCACAGCGAAATATATTGAAATTCAAATTAGGGGATAAAGCCCTAAAATGTGCACACAGTGTCTTAACTGAAATACACACATTGGCGTGCACACACGCCATGTTCGGGATAGTGATTAGTGAATGTGTTTCCCCATTGGGGGCTCTAGGAAGCTGATCAGAGGGATTGTAGCCTAAATTGATTGTGAAGAGCTGAAATCAGCCTCCACCAAATTGCTGTTTATTCGAGCGCTGATGGCAAAGTAAGTGTTTGTGTTGTGGCACTGTCTCTCAGGGGTGGTGATGAGTGTGTGTATGTGTGTCTGTGTGTGTGTGTTTACAAGCTGAGGCTCTCAGCACGGGCTGAACTTTTCTATGGCTTGTATTTACTCAACCGTGGTGAAAGGCTTTGCCTCATTTATAAATGGTCTGTCGCCTAAGTGCTAACTGCAAAATGTTATGGGTGTCTGTTTTGCACAGGAAAGTAAAAAAAGGTTAAAAAGTAGCCTGCGTCAGTGCTGTTTTTTGAAGGTCAGTCTTGTTATCAATGCCAGTTTTGGGCCCGGCTGCGTGTGTATGTGTGTGTGTGAGAGCTCTGCTTTTTTCCTGACAGATTTTCACACACCAAACCAACACGTGCCCTTATTTATAATATAACACCGTCCACCTCCAACACACACTCATCCAGGATGCCGATCTGATGTTTTTGGACGCGGACAGTCCTCTGGGTGCAGTAATTGGAAGTACCACATGGCACAAAAACATCACTTTCCCTTCACACCCTTCCTTTAGCTGCAGGCAGCTGACCCCGGCGAGCGGCGCCACCAAAGCTGGAGCTTTTATCTTTCCTGTTAGCAGCCGCCCCCCGTCTCTCCACTGAGCCTCCCAGTTTCCATAAGCTAAAAGTAGAATAGTGAGTAACATCTCAGTGGGTTGCAGGCATCCCGCTGGCCGCCAGCGTCGCGCGATAGCCGCTTCTCAGTGGGTCTAACCGAGGGAGGCCGCTTTATTGGTAGGAGTCTGATTAGCGAGCCTGTTTGTTAGAGAGTCTCCCAAGGGGGGTGCAGCTGCTCCCACTTCTGCAAACATCCTATTTGACCTTTTCAGCCCTTTTCCTGGTTGTTCAGCCCCACTCAGTTTATACATAAAACGTTGCAAGTGCATGTCACATACACACTGTTGCACAGAGCTTTCTCTGAAATCAATTACTTCATCCCAGGCTTGCTCTGTTCCCCTGGAAAGGTTGAATTGTGTTCATGTACCTCCAAGGTAATAAGATACAAAGGCAGGCAGCGCAGAGAGAGAAAGGCTTGTTTCCAGTCCTGGGCGTTGGTGGCGAAATGCTCTGGAGACGTGCAGCATCACTGGCTGTTCTGATCTGCTTGAAAGGCGAGCCCAAGAGGCCTCGCTTTGCTCTCCCAGCTAGCATGTGGAGCACGTGATGCATATGATGCAGATTTGTCAAAGTGGGAATGGAGGTGGAGGGGAGGGAGGGGGTGGGGTTTACATTGTATAGCATAGTCGCACATCTTCACTTGCATACAGAGTCTGGGCAAGCAGCTGTTGGCCTCATGATCGTGCATGTTTCTGCGAGTGTGTGTGTGTGCTGAAGCAAGGCGTTCAGGGGAACAAAGCAATCACACCCAAATTAACTCACCAGTGGCGCCCGGATCAAGGGGGTACATGTGTTTGATGGTGAAGGGACGCTGTATGTACACAGAGTGGATGATTAATTATTGATGCACCCGACCCCATTCAATTACTGCCTTCATTTCCAAATAGGACTGTTAGTTTTCCCCTACGTGTTGAGATCTGGGGATCCTCTGGGGTGTTTTTTCATCTCAGTTGAATGTATATGGCATTTTACACATTCCCACACATTAAAACCCTCTGCTTAGGGTCTATTTTGAGAGCAGGGATTGTCGCTTTTTTTATGCAAACCAAATTACCAGAAAGTAAATTGCTGGAGGGCCAAGAGTGGATGCGAACACAGACATACATACATCATCTCATCCAAGACCCACCCCATAGAAATGCTTGTTTATGTTGGCCCACAAAGGGAATTTGAGAATTTTGGATGTGAAAAACAAGATATATGTAAAAGTGAACAAACTCTGCCATTTAAGAGGATAAGCGCTGCAGGGTTTCAAAGAGACAGCTTTGCTAGTTGATAAACATGCACAGGCTTTCGGAGGTTTTAGCCGCCTGATAGATAGATAGATCCATCCTTGGAAGTACAAACAAACACCCCCCCTCCATCCTACTTTGCTGCATCACCACATGGCATCCAGGAGGCCCATGGATCTATCAGATGGGTCCTCCCACACCCCACTTTGTCTCCGCCACCACAGCAGTGTTTAGGGAGTGTGGAGACATAAATACATCTGTTACCCACCCAGAACCCTTTATATCAGCATTTAGGGTCTGTGCTTATTGAGGCAGAGAAGCTGCGTTATGCTGTTTATAATCTTTTTTGTCAGAGTGTTGACCTACACACTTTCTGCGCTGTGAAGCGTGCAGCATCGGCCGTATTAGCTGGCAGCAACATCAAAAGCTTGAAGTCCCACTTTTCAATAATCTGTATGAAGTTATTATGCCTGACTTTGATGCGCCCCTCTGGCCGCAGCACCAGCGTCTTCATCACCTAAAGATTGTTACAGAAATATATTTCAACCACTCAAGACTTAATGAGGAGAACATTCATTTTTGGGAGTGCCATGTATTTCTTTTAATTAATAAAAAGCTCATGGGGAACGTGCCAGATTTCAAACATTTTTTGATCGTAGTGAACATGCCCTAGAAAGTGATAGGGAGGAATGTGGAGGCTGTTTTGGCACTTTTGGAGAATCAGTCTGAGACACAAAGAGTTTTCTTTCCTTTCGGATTATGTCAGCGAGTTGGAACAGCTCGTCAGTTTAAGCCTTTGTGAGGTTCGAGCTGCACTTTTAATCTTGACTGTCTCACAACAAGAGGGATTGTGTGCCGTCACTGATATGCCCCACCAATCTGGCACTGTATCTCAGACAGTTTCCCCTCGGCCAGTGATAAGGTGTACACATAGACTGTATATAAGAAGTGGACGTCACCCACTGGTTTGTGGACTTCCGTTTTGAAGCCTTGAATTCAGCATTTTGGCAATCGATGTTTTTTTGCAACCAGAAGTGATACGAGAGGATGGAGCTAAGTACAACCAGACGCTGAATGAGACATTTGTGGGCAACCAAAAATGTTAATATTAACTTTCATGAACTGAAAACACACTGTGAAAGGGTTAAAGTTGTAAGATGAAAACACGGACAACTCCCAGACCGGACAACAGCGTGGTAGCGACCTGTCAATCACAAGGTAGCCACGCCCTAAATCATACCCTGCTTTATGGTCTATTTGACTCTAAATGGGACCATAATTTACTAAATGAACATCATGCTGTATTGAAGAAGACTTGAAACTAGCGTCTGAGACCATAAACTCATGTTTACAATGTTTACTGAGGTAATAAATCAAGTGAGAAGTAGGCTCATTTTCTCATAGACTTCTATACAGTCAGACTTCTTTTTGCAACCAGAGGAGTCGCCCCCTGCTGGCTGTTAGAGAGAATGCAAGTTTAAGGCACTTCCACATTGGCTTCACTTCTCAGACCCGGAGGTAGCCCACTGGCTGTACACAATACAAGGTGCAGGAAAGCTCCAAAAGTCAAATCTTATACTCCCAACAAGAGGTGCCACTGCAGTGAAATTAGCAGGGATCTAATTATTCCCCCTTGTGTACACAGCACTTTCATCCTTTGTTGATGAATGTATCGCTTTTTTATTGTTTATATAATTGCTTTTCATTTATTGTTGTATTGCTTGTGAAGCACTTTGTAAGTGTTGAAAATTGTGTTAAAAATTGAGTTTATTATTGTTCTCGACAAGTTAGTGGAGAGGAAAAAAAACGTGCTTGGTCAGCCTTCTTCTCGCGCTCCCCCTTTTCTCTCCACCTCTCACTTTGTCTTCACTTGAAACATTTTTCTTCTCTTTCTGACTCAGTTTCCTTTGTCGGCGCATTAAGGAGCTGCTCGAATGTCATGAGCTGTCAGGCTTGCTCATCTTTCCAGTCTTATCTTGAAAGAGAGCGAGGGGAACGAGATTGTAGAGGTGAAAGCAGCCATAGTTGTCAGCAGTTGTTCTCAGGAGCAGTTTTCCACCTCATTTATTTGAGAACTCATAAGAGCAAGTGTTGAGGTGTTCTGTTGTTGCCTAAATTACCTTTACATGTCAATGATAGAATGCATGTTTGTCTTTGTTCAGAACATACAGTCTAGTGTGTATAAAGATGGACGACATGTCTGCTCCCCAAAAGTGGTCGTGTCTAGAAGAAATTTGGCAAAAACTCGCGAGACTCGCTGCCTGACGACCTATTCTAACCTTAACTATTCAACGACATTGCCTAACCTAAACCATCTCGCGAGAGTTTCCCAACTCGTGTGTTAGCTTCTAGACACGACCCCCAAAAGTAAAGCCACAACATCTTGATCGCCCCCTGGTGGCTGGCTCCAGTATAGGTCATAAATCCCGCCCCCTCCATGTTAGCAGATGGGACATGGCTCAAACTAAAAAGTCAAAGTACACATCAAATACATTTTCCCCAAAGATGGTTTCTGTCATTTTAGGTAGTTCTTATCACGCTGATGTGTGTTCAAGTGTTATTTTTCTGATAAGTTTGGTTTTAATTAGTTATGTGATGCTATAAAAAGGGGGTGGGACGTCATGATTGACAGCTGTGATCGACAGCTGCTCTGAGTGAAGCAGTCGCAGCGGGAGGCTCGGGGATTTGTTCGAGAGAGAAGATGTAACTTTAACTTTCCATAATACGTCACCAGTCGGTGTAAGACAACGTGTCAATTTGATCATTACTGAAGTTATACAGATATTATGGTTAGTTGTTGTGTCTTTCTAGCCAAACAGCTACTGTGGTGCTAACGTAGCAGCTAAGTGGCTCGCGCTAACAAGCTGCGGCCGTGCTCGGCTCGTGATTGACTTGAGGCGGATGTGTGGGCGGGACCTCGAAACCGCGGCTTCAGCCCCCCGATCACTACTGTGCAGACTTCAAATGACATCAAAATCTCAAGATGGCAGCTTCCGTATTCTGGATATTTTGGCTTCATTTTTGTACAGTGGGAGGAAGTGGAGACAGTCTATGATTCAGCAAGAAACAAACCCAGAGATATGATCCCCACATTGTCTCATTGTGCGACTGTTACGTGTTTCATATGAAGCATGACAAAGACTTCCAGTTTGAATCGACACTCTGCTTTGTGTTGGTTTTTTGAAAGCTCTGGACGAGGCTTTTCTGAGTACATTCATTCATGCTCTGTTCATTCCATGGCAGATAAAAGTAGCGCCTCAGTAATGGACCGTGAGCATTGTGCTGGATCTGTCTTTTCTGCAGTCATCATTACCGAACCACATTAGACACGGAAACTAGTTCTGAGAAAATCCATTTTGCAAGAGGCTGGCATGGCCTGCTGAATTCCCTGTGAAAAGGCTATCTGTAGTTACAGTGCTGTGGGTGCTTCTGGCAGATATCTGCATTCAGTAGATTTATGCTCTCTTGGTGGAGGTGCGTCGTCTGAGCCAGTGAGGTAGGCTCTCTTATCTGTGTACTCAGACCACATGATGAAAAAACTGCTTGGCGCAACTTTACAGCTCCACTCACTGGAGAACACAGCAAAGGATTATGGAGTTAACGCAAGATAAAAGTTTAAGTTATGAGGCTTTAATCAGAACTTCAACGCTACTCCAATTATTTTAATTTCAGAAAGGGCCCTCGCTTCCGTTGAATATTAAGATGAATGCTTTGCTATGCGCGTCTTTGTCTTGACTGTTTTGCGTATTGGTTTCCCAGATTTATTATGCAGATCTAGAGTAACCTTCCTCATTAAGCCTTAATGCCAGCCATTCATTACCTCTGGCACAGAGACTAATGGCACTATTAATCAGCTATGAATAGAGCCTGGCAGCGGCAGCGGGAGGCTGACACCTCCTTACAGTAACAGTTTTAGGCATGCATGTACAAGACAGATTGTCAGAAGGACACCGAAAACTGCCCAGCATGTCAATTACCTACAGCTGACAAGGTGTACTACATCTAATGGTCCTTTGACTATCCCGCAATGCATTTCTCGCCAGGCTTTACTGTATCTCTTTGTCTGACCTGACACTCATTTCAGGATTATTTTTTCTAAAGTCTGATATTCCTTATTGTATTTGCTTCATCCAACCTCTTATCTCGGTTCCTTTGTGCTGAACTGGACACATTTACTCAGATAATTAAAGCAGTGAGACATGTTTCTAGTGCCATTCTAAGTAACCTTTCTCTCTATAGCAGCATGTCTGTTTTCTTTAAAATGATTCCTCTGCTAAAATTCAGTACGCCTGTAGCGACAAAGCCAAAGTGAAGGTTTTCTTTCTAAATATGTCTTCGTATACATCGTCTAGAAGCTTGGCTCCACTTCTGTCATGCCTTCTTCTTCTGCCTCAGTCAACAAGCGGTGGCTCAACTCCAGACGATGCAAAGCTGACTAGCATGAAACATATTTTGGACACATGGGATCCTGTCCTACTTTTATATTTCAGTATTTCAGACTGTTTCTCATTTAAAGGAAATCTGGGTTTTTGCTGAAAACTGTCAAGCCTTCTATATGTTGGACTGGCAATATTTCTTATCTCATTTGTGAGCTGGAGCACAGCTTGAGGTTGTTGAGTACAGGAGGGTCCTTCTGGTTACGCCCATTATGGTTGCTATTGGTTTCAAGTGGTATAAAGTCCCGCTGTGCCGTTATTTCTCCCCTTTCAAGGGCGCTTTCACAAGCCATAGTCCGTTTGGCCAGTCCGAATCAGAGTGAAATTGATACTTTTGGTTCGTTTTCTATTTTGTCTGGTTCGGTTTCACAGTGCACAAATTAAAGCGGACCACATAAAACAATACATTTGCTGAGGGGCGTGTATTAAGGAGTGAATTTATCTTTTTCATCTCTAGAGCTGCCACTTCTATGCAGGGAATAGCGGACATTGATATATTGCCGTCATAGTTTTTTCACTTTGACTCGGCACTGATCGACTGTGCGCACCGGAATCCCTGCTCCTCCAGTTTATCTCGATTTACTTTATATACGACACTATTTTTGCGGACTTTATTTATCATATTCTGTGTGTTCTCTTCGGCCCAGATATCAAGCAAACATCGGACTTGCAGAAGTCCAGGTCAGTCCTCTCCCACTAATGTTAACCTGTAGTTTACCTGTGTCCAACTCAACTAATTCCCACACAGGCATCCTGTGTTTTGGTTGCCTTGGAAACAGTCTGAGACCACCTCTCGCAAGCGGTCTTGGACCGGTTGTTTTGGTCCGAACCAGAGTACGATTACTGCGTTCACAACTGGCCAAACAAACCGCACCAGAGTTTGATTTAAACGGACTAAATGTTGGCTTGTGAAAGCACCATCATACTTCCAAACTAAATGTGTGCCACAATATTTCTGCTGAATTTCCCTAGAGCAATTTAATGTAAACTTAACTTTAAAGGGGCAATAACTGATTTCTTTTGGATTTTATCCAATCTTTCTACTTTCCATTTGGATTGTACTGATACCGATCTTCCGAATGATTATTGAATTAGATCAGTTTAGAAAATGTGTTAGAATTTATTCATTCTGTCAGTCTTGTCAGTCATATGCCTTAACAAGTTACAGTAGGATTAGTAAATTAGTTAGTTAGTTAGTCTTAGTTTGGGTCTTCTAATCCAAAGTAAAGAAGCAGGATTTCTTTCAATATTTTGACTGCATTCATGAATCTCCCCCCGCATTTCTCCCATCTGTTAACCATTCCCAATATTAGATTTTGTCTTTTTTTTTTTTTTTGGCACTGTTTATCTAATGAGGGTTTTTATGTATTTATTATGAGTGGAACTTTGTCTCCAACACTAATTTGTGGCATTATTTGCTGTGTATTCTCACTACATATAATCAACTATGTTCCTTGGATTGAGCCTCATGATGTATGTGAGACGCCAGAGCATTGTGCTTTTTCTTCGGCTGTGTGTGTGTGTGTGTGTGTGTGTGTGTGTGTGTGGGGGGGTGTGTGTGGGGGTGTGTGTATGTGTGGGGGGGTGTGTCTCTTAATAAATGTGGATAATTGTTCAGCATCTGGTAATTTACACTGCAGTCAGAGAGCATTAGGACAATGATATGTTTTCCTTTGTTTTTTTGGCTCCGTTCCCGCAAACTGGATTTGAAATGAAACGGTGGCTTTGAGGTTAAAGTGTTGACTTCCAGCTTAAAGGTTGTTGGAGGTTGTTGACATCCATATTGAGTGAGTTCTGGCCCTTTTTATGCATCAGTCCCCCAACTCTTCCCTCCTAAACACACAGACAAGGCAACAGATGTTTTTTTAGGACCATACAGTGGAATGATCTTGACTTGCCACATCAGTCATCTGACCTCAACCCATCTGAGTCGTACTTGCTGAAAACCAGACCGAAGGCAAAAATCCCCTGAAATAAGCAAGAAGTGAAGATATCGAGTGTCTGCTAAAGTATCTGAGCTGTAGCTTCAGCCAGACATAGAATTTTGCAACCAAATTTTATATATATCATGAATTGATTTAGTTTTCTTTAGGGCTGTCAATCGATTAAAATAGTTAATCCCAATCAATTGCAAATTAATCGCACAAAATGTTCATTAATACTCTTATCGACATGGGAGTGGACAAATATGCTTGCTTTATGCAAATGTATATATATATTTATTATTGGAAATCAATTAACAACACAAAACAATGACAAATATTGTCCAGAAACCCTCACAGGTACTGCATTTAGCATAAAAAATATGCTCAAATCATAACATGGCAAACTCAAGCCCAACAGACAACAACAGCTGTCAGTGTGTCAGTGTGCTGACTTGACTATGACTTGCCCCAAACTGCATGTGATTATCAGAAAGTGGGCATGTCTGTAAAGGGGAGACTCGTGGGTACCCATAGAACCCATTTTCATTCACATATCTTGAGGTCAGAGGTCAAGGGACCCCTTTGAAAGTGACCATGACAGTTTTTCCTCGCCAAAATTTAGTGCAAGTTTGGAGTGTTATGTAACCTCCTTCTCGACAAGCTAGTACAACATAGTTGGTACTAATGGATTCCTTAGGTTTTCTAGTTTCATATGATGCCAGTATCTCCATTAAAACTGAGCTAAAAAAAATAAAAATCAGTAGTTGCGGTAATGCGTTAAAGAAATTAGTGACGTTAAAATGAATTTGCTTTTTCGCATTACCTTTGACAGCCCAATTTTTTGTTTTTGTTTTAGGTTTGTGTCAAATAATCTGAAATGAAAGATTATAGTCAGCACTTTAACCTCATAAATCATTATTTCATTTCAAACCCAAGGTGTTGAAGTATAGAGCCAAACACAACACAAAAGTTGTCACTTAACAAAGACTGCAGAGTGTATTTGCATTGTATTTGTAGTACACAGACAGGTAGATGTAAACATACATACAAACACTGTGACATTAATTTAAAGCTAAAGACTCCTTCAGAGGTTTGTGTAGATGCACATTGATGACGTGTGAGTGAGAGTGGAGAAGTGTATTTGGACCAAACAGCAGCAAATCCTTCATATCTCTCCAATCACAGAAGTCAGTGAACTCTGGGGAATTTGAAATGTAAACAAATATTGAAAGCCGGGTTCGTGGTTAGTCCACATGCCATGACAGACAAATATGCCAGCGGCCGCTTTGCCGTCCAAGACAATTTCTCCAGTAATAATACACCGGTTGCACACTACACTTTCCGTGCTCCTTCTTCGTATTTCTGCTTTGCCCTCCAGTCAATTTCCTTGACCTCCAAACAAATGGAAATGTCATACAGCACAGACTGACATTCTTTCCGTATGGTTTCGTTTCGCCCACTTGCCAGGCAAATGGAAAGCAGATCTCGCTGAGTCTGACCGCAGATTGTTCCTCCAAAAGAAAAAAAAAGAAAAAATACAACCACCAAATGAAATCACAAACATTTCTGTGGCTTGGCTGTGGAATGTGACGGCAAAAGTATTTAAAAACCATCATCTAGTGTGTTAGCTGAGAGAATCGAGACTTCAGAATAAAACTCTTTAGGGGTTGGGTTGGTCCTCAGTTGTTTTACTGTGTCTGAAATAAAACGGTTGAATTCCCTGAACACATTCGAGAGGGTCAAAATGAAGTCTACCTCTGTTTGCCAGTTTTCAAGTTTAATAAAAATGTCACAAAAAAATGCAAATCAATAATTTTTTAATCCCAAATGATTGTTCGGGAAGGTTGCCTATGAAAATGAAATGTATGACGCCATGTTCTGCTCCCACTACCCTTACTGTACATTAGACAGCTGTGTGTAGATCTGCATGTGTAGTCCCCCTTGTATTGTGCTTTTTATTTGTCAGCTTTGTGAATGTACGTAGTAGAAGTGTTTTATTTCTGTGGTTCCTTGTCACGCCAAAAGGCTTTTTTGTTACGTTGTTGTTATTTTGTTTTTTCTTCTTTTTTTTGTTTCCTTCCTTTCTTTCGTTCCACTGTCATTTCCATTTCAACTCCTCTCCTCTCCTCGACCTGTTCCTTTCGGACGCCTCGGCGTGATATTTCTCTCATCCCCTCCCACGCTGCCGCTGTCTCCTGCCCCTCCCTGTCTCGCTGCACCCGACCCGCCATCCCTCCCCTCCCTCCTCCTCCCAACCCAAAGATGTAGCCCTGCCCTCTTTCCCTCCCCCCTCACTGACTCCTAACACTACTGACCATGTAACGCCAGGCTCCGGAGGCGTAGCCGGTCCAGCGGGGCCCACCCCCTCCGCCCCACGAGACGTCGTGGCTTCGCTGGTTTCCACCCGCTTCATCAAGCTGACCTGGCGCCCGCCAGCCGAGCCCCACGGAGATGACTTAACCTACTCCGTGTTCTACAGCCAGGAGGGCACTAGCAGGTAGTACACACACTAAACCGTAGTACTGCCAGGAGGGTACTAATATACGCATTACTGCTGGAGTCAGCAGAGTACTAATATACATACGTTCTTGTGCAGGAGTCTCAGACCACTCTGAAAATAACTCGTTTAAGCAGTTAAAGCACTTATCATAGCAGTAAGTGTTAATTAATTAAAAAAAACTTCCTTCCTCAAAGGAGTACCTTTCCAAGTACAAACAAAACAATTCAGTTCAAACTATCTTTTTTTTAAGTGGCTCTGTGAGCTTCATGTGTAGAGGATTTACTGTGTATGACTGAGGAGGAAATTTAAGAAGCTGAGAGGATTTTTCCACAATTTCTCTCCAGCGTTTTGGCTACTTTTTATGTTTTTCTCTGCAAAATAGCTGTAAGTCATTTTCAGAAGTGGCCTCTCTGTGCTAGAGCTTGAGATGCAAATGCACTCATAACTGTATGTGCAACTGCACGGAGCGTAGAAATACTATTTACATATACCAGTGTGGTTGCACATGTGCTATTTAGCCTCAAACTAACTACTATTTCTACTGTAGACAGACGAGTGCTAATATGCTCATCATTAGTCAATTGCTTCATTTACTGATTAGGTAATGGATAGAAAAGCTTCCCAAATATGAAGATTTGCTGCTTTTCTCAGGTTTATATCATTGTTGATTGAATGTCTTTGAGATTTGGTGCGATGCTTTGACAAATCCAGCAAGATATCACCCCGAGGTCTGGGGAGATCTGAGGGGCGTTTACACTTAGGGCTGGACGATATGGCAAAAATCTTCTATCCCGATATACTATAGGTCATTTCATATATCGATAGCGATATATATCACACTATAGCATGTTTTCATGTTTTCAATATGAAATAACCCCATGGTGAAGCCTATTTGTGTTTACTCCTGTGTGAGTTAAATACTTGACAAATGAAAAGTACTTTGAAGAGTATTTTCTCATTTCATTAAGAACTTAAGTGAGAATGAACAGTTTCAAGTGAAATTATAGAGAAAGAAATTAATAAATATTTCCAGCTAAACACTGACTATGTTCAAATGCATGCACAGAAATGCATAGTAATCAGATTAAGACAATAATTAGATTTAACTGAGTTTGATCCGATTTTCATCACGATACGATTCCATTGAAAGACGATAAATTATCATATTGAATTATCACCCAGCCCTATTTACACTATTCAAGTCAAGTCAAGTCAGTTTTATTTGTATAGCCCGCTATCACAAATCATAAATTTGCCTCAGGAGGCTTTACAATCGGTACTATTCATAGAGTAAATGATTTATCTGTTAATTGAAAAATTAATTGAAAGATTAACCAATAACGACAATAACATATGTAGCATAAGGCAGCAAATATGCACACTTATGTCTATTATCAAGATGTTACAAGTACTGTACAATACACAATTATATACTACTAAACTGTGTACCAGCCAATATGAATACAATCAGTGAATCTATCAGTTCAGTTGCATCATTGTCTTTGGGATCTCGAATTTAATGGTGATATTGCCTTTGAAATTAATATTTTATCCTAGGCGAGGATGAAAATCTAATTTTTTCCTTTACTGCATCTCCATGGTAAAATAGTTTAGTTTACTTACAGTTTATCCATATTCCTTAGCTTCTTACCTTTCAAGAGAGACCATATATATGCATAGCCTTATGGTTGAGGAGCTAGTCCTGATTCATTTTGGGTAGTTATTTTAGCCGTTTTTTCCGAGGAATAGGGCTAGGGCGCAGGAGGTTAAGTACCCAACACTTTTTGTAGTACACTAAACCTTTCAATTATGTTCTCACACACTTAAAGTGTAATGTGTTTTTTGCTAAATAGAAGACATAAGAGTCATTAAATGTTCTGCTGCTGTGTCTGTGTGTGTCCACATCAGGGAGCGAGTAGTGAATACCAGCCGTCCAGGGGAGATGCAGGTCACCATCCAGAACCTCATGCCAGACACCAAATATCGCTTCAGGGTCGTGGCCCACAACAGCAACGGCCAGGGAGAGAGCTCTGCATCGCTCAAAGTGGCCACCCAGGCCGAAGGTAAAGACACATACACACACACAGACGTTCATTTATATGTGCTCAGTAGACAGGACGCACAAACATAAAGGCGAACTCCGGCCAGTTTGTTGGAAACATGCTCACACTGGCACACGGATGCAAACAGGATGCTCTCCAAAGGAGCGCACAAATGTGCAAATAAGCATTCACACAGACAAATATTCACTCACATACAGCATACGCTCACTTCAAACAGAGACACCACACACAAACACACACATAGAGGAGGCTGTTTGGTGCTGTGTGTTGAGGCAGACCACCCAACAGCAGACCAGACAAATGCAGCGTTTTCTTCTTATAAGCCTCTTCTTGTTTATGCCCCAACATTTACTATAATCCCTCTGTGTATGTGTTGCTTTAAACCGTGCCTACCTGAGTGAGGAATGTCTCAAATTAGTATTCCTGGCGTTTCCAGTCTCATCCAGTCTGCATAGAGATGCCTTACAGAAGCTCATTAGGATGTTTTGAGTGGAGGAGTTATTGAGGGGACAAAGTGGTTCTTTTCTCTTTGTGTTTGGGTGTGTAAGCCTCCCCATGGCTGCTGCTGCTCCAAATCACTCAGTTTCACCCACATTTTAAAGCGCTGTGACGGGGATTTCCCAGCACGCTGTCGGGGTGGACGTCCCTCACCTCCTGGCTCAGCTACAGCTCAGTCACTGTCACTTTGTAGGTCAGCCGCCGCCGTTTCTCCACCTGCGTCCTTGGTTGGAGGGCGGACGGATCGACACAGAAATACACACACTACTACACGTTAATGCCTGCCAGCAGGCGCCTAGCCACCCATGGGGATAGCAGCGAGGGCGGCCTGTAGCTGTGCAGTATATCTCTGTCGTGTGTGTGCACTTTTAGTGTAAGGACATGCTACGAATTGGAGCTTAAACTTTTGACCTGCGCCTGAGTGCCAGGCGTGTGCACACAGCGCTGCACAGTATCACCTCTCCGCAGAGACTGGCTTGATACACCTGCACACACACACACACACACACACACACACACCTCTGATATCCGTCCACGCTGACAAATGGGAGCTTCTCTCTTCTGCCTGCAAGATATATACACGTAAAGACATACTGTTTATCTGTGTCTGACAGTGTCATTTTAAATCCAACGTGCCACAGTACAGAGACAACAAGAAATGTCACTCTCCATTTACTTACTGACATACTGTATTGTGTATACAGCGCAGTCACAACTTATTAGGGCAGCGATACACATGTTGTTATGTTAGCTCTGTCCTCCAGCACACTGGATATGAAATAAAATATTTACTTAGAGACTAAAGTGCTGACTGTCAGCTTGAATTTGAGTGTGTTTACATTTGCATCAGATGAACGGCGTAGAACTACTGGCCCTGTTTATCCACAGTTCCCTATTTCTCAGGGGATGTAAAGAAATCTGACAAGTTCACATGAACTTATATGTATACGTTAATGTTTATGTTCTCATTTGTTTTTATAAGATGTCAGATCTTACTTAAACTTTAAAAGATTTACTGCACGGTGCCAAGTTTCACGGTAGACCTCTTGTTAGAGGTCGACCGATAGTGGATTTGTAAAGGCCGATATAATAACGATAGTTTGGAGCAGGAATACGCAGATATAATCGGCCGATATCTTCTTTACTTCTGCAGCAGCCTAGTCAGCTACTTTGCATACGCCGTTTTTAATAAATAATTTTTTTGTCACTCTGAATAATACTAATTCATAAGAGAACAAGCAATGGGCGATGCTGTTCTGTGGCTTACAGAATGACGGGCCAGGATTACTTTTGTTGCACGTCTCGTACATTGTTAAATATCACTCATACCATTGCAAACCAATAATGTTGGTGCATATTTCCGCGGTAAGGAGGATCCTCAAGTGTGCGATTTCGTTTCATGAATGGATGGTTACGTGACTGGATTCTTTGGAAGAGAAAACACCAAATTGGTACAGTAAGCAAGTTTTTAAACAAGTATAATATTGAGTTTTCAACATAACTCCTCCAGTATTTCAACAAACAAACAAACAAGTAAGGTGCACTTCACACATTCACATCAAGGCGCTATCTAATTATACTATGTTTTGACAGGGCAATACATAATTACTAAGTACAAAAGAGAAAACGACCTATGTAAATATAAGTAAATCAATAAAACAAAAAAAATGCACATAAATTATGATATCAGCAAATATTGAAGGCAAACAGGCTTCTGCAGATTTCTCTCCCTCTAGAAACTCCATAAAAGATCTCCATATTTTCTCAAAGGTAGAACATTTTCCTTTAATCGTCAGTGTAAGGTTTTCAAGAGCCAGAGAGTGTAATAGACCCTCGAGCCAGATCTGTAGACTTGGTCTGTTAATTGATTTCCAAAACCTGGCTATACCAGGGGTTACACAGGGATTGCTTAGTTTACTACAGTAAGCAAGTTAAAGTAACAGTGAATGATTTCTTTTCCTCCCTGTCTGCCCGTCTTGTATCGTGGACAAAGAGATGATAGTGTTGTGTTATATATTCAAGAGTTAACTTTTTTTCCTCCCCCTCCACCTTGACTTTGTGTGTGGAGTCTCCAGGCAAAAAAACGCTGATGTACGTCTCCGTGTGACTGGGTGGCGGCTGTGCAGCCATCGGCCACTATCGAAGCCCAGTTCTACCGATAACGATAGTTTGTAAAACTTCCTAACTGGCCAAACTGATTAATCGGTCTACCTCTACTTCTTATATTATATGATAAGATAGTTTACCACATTGCTAAACATTCAAGGTTGACGTTTCTGCCGTTCTCCGTTTATCTTACAAAAAATAGAGCTGATACACAGACAGATTGTAATACTCTCTGTGGCTAATCCTGTTTGCTATCTTGACTAACCAGACGCAGTAAGATAAACTGTCTACCGCATTAAATATAAGCTTGAGGCAGATGTTGGTGGAATGCACGATGCACATTGGTGTTTTTGTCGAGGCACACCTTCAGTTTGTTTGTCGTCGGAATAACAAGAAAATCAACATGGCTGGCAGCCCAGTCCAGAGGGGACAGACTGGTCTCCACGGAGCTGCAGCCGACTGACTTGTGGTCCAACACGTAGCCAAGAAATGTGTTTTTGGCAGCAGTCACTGGACATTGCTAAATTGACTTCCTGTCTTCCGGATGTAACAAAATGCATAAAAAATGGAGATGGCTCAAGATAAAACAAAATTGTCATGTTTGATGTTTTTTTTCTGCTCTCCTATTTCAGTCCAAGTACCCAGCCCCGCTCCTAACCTGCAGGCGGTGTCTAACGCGCCAACCTCCGTCTCTCTCAGCTGGGACCAACCCCTCACTGGCAACGGAGAGATGCTCACCTACAAGTTGTACTACACAGACAAGAGCTTTGGCAGCGAACAGGTAGGAAGTGGTCTTCACTCACTCAGCTGTGATTTATGATGGAAGAAACGGTTTCAGGAATCTAAAACATACACAGGGTTTGGTGACAGTTGCTCCAGAATGAAATAGCAATTTTTCTTTTCTTTTTTTTCTTTGTTTTTAATTGTAAATCAACTTTTAAAATGAAGTTACAAAGTGCTTCACACAGAACAACAGATTTAGAAACAAAATAATATAAAGCTTGAGGTAAAAAAGACATTAAAGGTGCAGTGTGTAGGATCTGGCAGTATCTAGTGGTGAGGTTGCAGATTGCAACCAATTGCCAAGCGTGTAGGAGTGTGTAATGTATAGTGGCCGATGCGAAAACGTGAATGGCCCTATCTAAAGCCAGTGTTTGGTTTGTCTGTTCTGGGCTACTGTAGAAACATGGCGACCAGCTCCGTGAAGAGGACCCGCTCCCTTTGTAGACACATTCTAAAGGCTGTTGTAACTGTTGTTTTTGTTATGAATACTTTCACACAGGATGCGAATATTACGCGATGAAAAAGCGACATAATTTTTTCAGAACAAATTAGATTTTCTGAGCTTTCGCACTGCAAATAAAGGCATCAACCAATCATGTTGTGCGAGTTGCACCTATATTTATGACACAACAACAAAGAGGCTCCGTAGTCTGAACCAAGACGACAAAATGTATTACTTAACCTTTGTCAAGGTTGAAAGGAGTTGACCAGATCCACTCTTTCCGCTCTTAGCTTTCACAATAAAAGCCCTAGACGTATCACATTCGCAGGCGAGTATTTCGCATTTTTGTCGTTTATTCGTCATGCCACCGTTGTGTAAAGGCCTTTAAGTAGCGAAAACACAACAATTCGTAGGGTGATTATACACTACAGAAAACATAGTTATGAATATTATATTCCATCTGCCTTCTGCCAACATATCCCCCTAAATGCTACACACTGTTTTTTTAGCCAGTTAAAAATAACAATAAATTATGCAGAAATTAAATAATCAAGTAAAATCTGAATGTGCTTTCAGATTAACATTTTTTAAAAAGAATATCTAGAATAGAATATTTCATATTTCATATTTCAATATGCATTACAATGTGTTCTTGTGTGTTTCGCCTTCATGTTATTGATGACATATTATTAAGAGTTGGACAGAAACATGCAGTTTATGTCATTGTCTCACTACTCACACTTGTAAGCCCTTGTAAGAGGAGAAGTGCTGTATGTAGCTGACGCTTGCTTTTACAGGGTTCATTAGATAAAAAGAATATGACTGCAGAGCTTAATGTAAATTGTGATGAGGTAAGGAGTTCCTAATCATTTGCCAAAAGACTCTTTGTACTGCTTATTGGCCACGCTCTTGATTATGCATCTCGCACAAAACCACGTATTGTGCAAAAAGAAAAAGCAGATATGATTCACCAGGTTGTTCTCTGCAGGTCTAACTCTGTCACAAGAGTGGAATTTAGCTGGTTAGATATTGAGTCAGCCCCAGCCGTAGCAGCGTGCAAGCCAGTGAGGCATTAAAAAGCCTTTAATATGATAATGGATGAAACGTCAGCCAGCGCACTGAGTAATGATGCCTCAGCTCCCTGGAGAAGAGAGCCAGAGATGAGGTGAAAAAGGCAAGAGATGTAGAGAGGGATGGAAAGAGGTGAAGGAAAGAGACGGAAGCAGAGATGAAGTTAGAAAGATGCACTGCTCAAAGGACATGAAATATTAAAGGACGGGGGGGAAGTCGGGGACAAGCTATGATGCATCTTCGAGGGTGATGTGGTCACAGACGATCATCTGCCCCGAGTTCAGAGGTTGTGATCGGGCCGCTCTGGAAGCAAGATTAGATTTCCACAAAGTCTCCGCTTTTCACTCAAAATGTCACAAGCAGAGAGCTGAATGCAAATTGGCCTGAAGTAATTGGGCGTGTGCCAGCGTGCCCAATTTGTAAAGCAAAAAGTCATGATCACAGACGGCATAATTTGATTCTCAGCGGAAGATGACATTTTTACACAGAATTACAAACACAAATGTTGGTGTGATGACAGCAGGCGTCACATTTTGTAGCATAGTAGTCATATTTGAGAGATTGCCTGGGTTGTAAATCTATTGGAGCTCATTTAATTTACAGCATGTTTGTGCCAGAATCAAACTTGAATTCAAAATTGAAACAAAATTTGGCATTTATCAACAGCACAACCCCAGCTTGGAGAAACAGACAGGAGTTACTGCACGGAAGCAAAGCAATGTATTGGTGTGAACGGGGGCAGCAGCACAACGTCCTTTAGCCACCTAAAAGAAAGGCTCACCTCAAAAAATCAATATCAGTTTAAGCATACGCTATATTTAGAATATTTTCGCCTGTGAGTCAGCTATACAGTCTGACGGGGAACTTGAGCCGTTATCTATGCTCTCGCCAAAGCCACGAGACTCCAGTGAAAAAAAACCCAATAATTTTATGTCATAGAACATGGGGGTTGCTGGTCTACAGCTGCCTCGATCGGTTAGTTTGTGTTATTGTGTGACTTTGGTGAGTTCAAATTGACCAAAGTCACACAATTACACAAACAAACCAATCGAAGGCAGCGGTAGACCAGCAACCCCTGTGTTCTGCGACGTGAAATTACTCTTTTTTTCAATGGAGTCTGGTGGCTTTCGTGAGAGCGTAGATGGATACAACGGCTTCAGTTTCCTGTCAGAAAGGGCTGTCTGACGGCGAGATAAACGGTGAAAATATTCCAAATATAGCGTACACTCAAACAGATTTTTTTTTTTAAGTGGCTAAAATACATTTTGCTGCCAGCCCCGTCCACAGCACATTGCTTTGCTCCTGTGTCGGTACTCCTGTCTGCTTCTCCAAGCTGGGGTCGTGCCGACTACTGAAGGAATTACACTGACTATGGATAAGTACCTCATACAATCCTTTCAAAACATCCGAACTATCCCTCTAATATTTGTATTTGTAGTCACACAATTCTGTTTTAGATTCTGAAGAGACTTTCTCCTCTTCCCTCCCTCTCTTCCAGGACGTTGACGTAGACAGTCAGTCGTACACCATGACCGGGCTGAAGAAGAACACAGAGTACAGTTTCCGTGTGGTGGCCAACAACAAGCACGGTCCAGGTGTCTCCACTGAGGACGTCATCGTTCGCACGTTGTCTGACGGTCAGTTGGTTGATGAAGAGAAAATCTACTGAGACTGCTTTTAGTTTATGACATTTCCTGATTCATTTTAACACCACTGTACATGTGTAGCATGTTATGGGTGGTTGTAAAATAGTCTACAGTATGCTGTACACGTAGATCCGGTAAGACCAACACTCCAAAACCTAAATTATTCAGTTTACTGTCACATAAAGCAAAAGAGAAGTAGCAAATACTCACAAATTAGAGGCTGGAACTGGACTGGCATTTTTGCTTGAAAATCACTTAAAAAATAGTTGCCAATTAAAATTCTGTCAATCAACTAATTGATCTATCAGATAATTATCTAATTTTTTTTGTTGTTCTTTTTTGTTTCACAGTACCAAGCGCTCCTCCTCAAAACCTCACCGTGGAGGTTCAGAACTCAAAGGTAAGACACAGTTTGCAGGAGCTGTAACTGGTCTAGATTGTTCTGTTGTCTTAGGGCGCTTTCACACCTGTAGCTCGGTTCATTTGGTCCGGACCAAGACGGGAAAAAAATGATCCAATGTTGTTTTTTAGTTCTGGTCTGGTTCCGGTTATACAGACTGACCGGTAACTCGTCAGCCTTCATCATCAGGACCCACGTCGGGAAATCAAATTTCGGTGACTGACAGAAGTTTATGCAGCACTTTAATGCTTCTGTTGTGTGTATTTATGTTCTTTGATTAATAAATGATTATAAGCATTATTAGTATTATTAGATTGCAAATCGACTTCATGTTATGATGAATCATGGTAGAGACAGGACTTCACAAAAACCCCTTTGCACGCTCCCAGGTGACTGGTGCCAACGCATAGGGCGAACGTGGGAGAGTGCACGGATACGTGCATGAGGCCTATTACTGTTGGATCACTGTCGCACACTTTTTAATGGAGTTAATGAACTGACAAAGTACACGGAGTCGAATACAAGCACAGCAGTTTAACAGCTTTTGACCCATTAATCAGGGAATATATCCGTGCTTCTATACATGACCTTAAATACAGATCAATAAGACCGCTCCCTGAACAGATTTCCCGATGGATTAATTAGTAGTTTAGCTTTTGAAATCATGCAAAAATCACATATCTGCTATTATAAAATCCTGTAGTTGGTTCATTTGCTATCAAACCACAAACGAACTGCGCCAGAGTCCCCTTGGAAGCAGACCGAGACCCACCTTTTCAAGCGATCTCGCTTCAGTTGTTTGGTCCGCACCAGAGTGCGATTGACAGATTTTACATGAAAGCAGATATGTGATTTTTGCATGATTTCAAAAGCTAAACTACGAATAAATCCATCTGCTGATTGTGAAATCTGTTCAGGAAGCAATCTTATAATTGATCTGTTTAAGGCCATGTATGTAACCTATTTATAGTAGAGTATTTTCCCTGATTAATAGGTGAAAAGCTGTTTAAACTGCTGTGCTTTTATCCGACTCTGTGTACTTTGTCAGTTTATTAAGTCCATTATAAAGTGTGTGACATAGATCCCACAGTAATAAGGCCTAAATCATTACTGTACAAGACGCCTCATGTGCATTGTGTATCCGTGAGCTCCCTGATATTCACACCAGTCCATCTGGGAGCGCACAAAGGGGCTTTTGTCCTGTCTCTTACCTGTTAGTCATTATTCATAACATGTGGCCGATTTGCCGTCTAATAACACTAATAATGCTTATAGTCAGTTAAGTCTTCGTGAGCTCTTTGTGACACCAAAGAACATAAAGGTACAGCAGGAGCATTAAAGTGCTGTATAAACGTCTGTTTGATCTCCCAACGTAGGTTCTGATGATGCAGGATGACGAGTTACCTGTCGGTCTCTATAACTTCATGTTTATTCCTCTGGTTGTGTGAACAGGAACCAGACCAGAACTAAAATGCAACAATGAGTCATTTTTCCCAGCTTGATCTGGACCAAATGAACAGAGCTACAGGTGTGAAAGCGCCCTTATTGAGGACTTACAGTAAAAGCTTTCACGGTTGTTGCACACACTCCCTCAGATGCAACAGTGAAAAATGCACCTAAACTGCCCGCAGCTTGACTGTTTGGTCCACAGTGTACGTAGCGCCGCTTCACCAAATCCACAAACACGCACTCGCTTGCGCACACAAACAGTTGAACAAATACAGCACGCAGCCTGCAGGCCAGAACACCGTTGCTTCTCTGTGTGATTAGCTGCGTCAGAGGCCTGTAGCCCCAGCTGGTTAAGAGGGTGTGTTAACCCTCATCGATCCTCTCATCGGCAGGAGACTCGCCTGTCAGAAGGTTTTATCCTCTGCATCGCTCTCCATCTCTACAGTATCTGGCGAAGAAGCCTGCAGCTCAAATATAAATGGATACGAAACAATATCAGCCTGGGAGAGGCAGGCACACTAAAAATAAGTTGAAGACGACAGTCAAAATGTTCTCTTTTCAATCAGATTAGTCCAGTTAACAGAGATGTTTAGGTGTTTTTTGACCTCTAAAATGATAAATCAATGCTTGTCGGGATGCTATGTTTACCCTGATGGTTGGCATGTTTCCGAGGAGACGTGATTAATAGAATAAATTCACACTAGATTCAAACAAAGAACGTATATTGATAAGAAGTGAAAGCCAATTGTTCGTTCCATTGCAACGTCAGCGCCCAGTAGCAGAGCTACGCCTCCGCCATTTTGGACTGAAAGCGATGACCGGACGCCAGTAAAACGTCCGCCTACAAAGTGCCGTACAAAAGTAAAACAAAATTATTTCTATTTTATTGTCATATTTAATGTCTCTACCGAAATGGCCTTTGTTGAACAATAAAATATTATAAATATGCATACTATTATAACTATTTACTTATTTATTTATTAAACTTTTTTGACCAGCTGCTTCCCAGAGGAGCATAAAGTGAGCGATGGACATAAATGGAAGTTAGAAAAATCCAGTATTCTCAAACTTTTTCATGTCATGGATCTCCAAAATAGATATACAATAGACCACAGATGTGGTCATGGATGTACTAGTTAATAGCCAACAATCAATGTAAATTCTTTGCTAATACTACATTAAATCCTGTTTACGTCATGCTACTAGCACTACTAGCTACTGGCCGATAGCCGGTTGTTTGGGAACAGAGACGTTAATACATCCACCACGATACAGGCTTACAGCATACAGCCCATGGGTGTATTATGAGATAATAAAAGTGATGAATTACAGCCAATATATCCTTTATTACAGCTGCATATAGCCAGCAGGAAGCTGGTAGAACCAGATACTGTATGTCATATGAGTGTGCAGGGCAGTGCAGTCCAGTGGGTCTGATGTACGTTCATTATGTCGAGGAAAATAACTTTGGATTCAGCTATTAGTTAATTTTACAACTTTTAGGACATAATGATTTAAATGAGGGATATTTAGGTGTTCATGCTGGGAGGTTGATTTACTGCAAAAAAATTCTCCTCTTATTTACAGACTTTTTATACATCCATGGCCACAGACTCATTGGCGTTTTCAGTCCAAAATGGCGGCAGCTCTACCGCAGCGCCATCTAGCGGCTGTTGTCAAAAAGCACCACAGTTTCGCCTCTTTGCTTCTGTACTCTTTGATTCAAGTGTTTGAAAGTGAGATTTCTTTTATCTAGATTGGATTTCGCAGAGATAACTGGATCACCTCCTGGTGTCACACACTCTTTTTAAGTATCATTGTTAAATCAGATTTATTAAAGTCAAACATGCTGTAGTTCTTGCGTGACGCTCCTGATTAGATAAGCCTGCTGAGGTGGCTGCAGGCTTCACAGCAGGCTCCTGATTAAAACAGGAAAGTGGCCTGTCTCTTTCAGCCATTTGATCTTCAAACAGCGAGCTGTAGGCCTGTTTATTGTATATTTCCACCCGACTGATGGATTAAATTTGATTAAAAAAAAAGAAGATGTTTCTCGCTCATGACATGTGAGACAGAACGTGCAAACAGAGCAGCAAAGATACGGGAAACCTCGGGGTGCATGCATTGACTACAAAAGCAGCAGCCAGCGCTTTTAGCGCTTTGCTGGTCGATGCAGAAGCCGAACTGTCAAAGCAAACTAGAAAAAAAGAAAACTGGTAGACAATCCTATCACACACTCCCAGCTTGAGTGAGAACTGGCCACCCATGCTGAGGGATACTCAGCTGAGATTTGTGGAGAGAAAACGCTCTCATGCTAAGAGTAAAATGAAGAGGAGACGCTCTGTGGAAAGGACAGGGATTGTTTTTTGAATGGATAGTGTACGTCCAGCTGTCCCTCCCAAGTTACACCCATTTAAAGCTGTGAAACAAACATCTGGCATCCTTTTATTGAAATTAGTCATCCAAATTTTTTCTTTGTTGTCATTGTGTTTAATTCAGAATGTAAACAGTCATTAAGTCAATAATTCTAGTGCAAGTATATAGATACAAAGCATTTATGCAATTAGCTATTTGATACGCCCAGCCAAATGGAACTGGGGGGAAAAAAACTAATTAACATGCTTTTCATATTCTGTTTCCTCTCTGGGCCTTGTCAAGCAGAACAGCACATCTTTTACCTGCAAGGCAAGCTGAAAATCATGTTTTTGTGATCTTATTTTGCACCTTTTTTTTCTTTTTGGCACCTTCTCCCTGTAATTTTCCAAAAGTCAATTAAACAGGTTTTCATGATTAGGGAGAAGAAGGGAGGAATAACGAGTTGGGACCGATAGTGTAATAAGAAAAATGGAATAATTGAACACACTTAACACAAATTTAATTTGTGCAATTCCCTTGACTTGGCTGGGGAGGAACATGTGTGTGTGTGTGTGTGTGCACCCTGTATGTGTATTCAGGCTTTTGTGCATCAGTGTGACAGTGGGGAAGCGTTAATTAACTCTTCTCCCACGCTGGGCTACCCCCCACCTATCTCTTTAAACACACACACAAAAACCGTGCAGCGTGGGCCCGCCAGCTAAAGTCCTGCATTCATGTCTCTGCCTCAGAGTCTCGGCAGGGTTAACCTGACCACAAGCACACCCCGCTCATTAGGACGGCTCCTTCTATTATTCATGTGTTTATTCTTTCCTAATGCGTCATTCTGCACTGCGTCACCCATGATCGGAGAGGTGTTTGTTTTTGCGGGGCACCACTGTCAGGAGGAGAGGGGATGGGCAGGTGAGACGGTGTTAAATCTGGCCAACAGAACAGTAAACCTGCAGTTACGTTAACACAAACACTTGTGCCAAGGTGTGTGGGAAGGTGTAATGGTACCTGCTAAGACATGAGGTCACCTTTACAGCTGCGGGCCCAAAACCAGACAGTCCCACATGTGCTGCAGTAAACGTAGGTTTTTATTTAATCTGCCCTCATTTTTTCCTCCCTCAGAGCATCATGCTTCGGTGGCAGCCCCCGCCCCTTAGCGGCCAGAACGGGGACATCACCGGCTACAAGATCAGATACCGGAAAGGATCCCGGAGGAGTGAAGCAGCCGAGACCACCGGAGGCACCCAGCTTTTCAAGCTCATCGACGGTAATGAAAAATTGAAGTTTTTTGTCTTCCTTTGCAGTTTCTCACAGTGGGCAACCTCCGGGTCTGAAGAGTGAAGCCAATGCGGAAGTGCCTTAACTTGTATTCTTTCTAATAGCCAGCAGGGAGCGACTCCTCTGGTTGCAAAAAGAAGTCTGATTGTGTAGAAATCTATGAGAAAATGACCCTACTTCTCACCTGATTTATTACCTCAGTAAACATTGTAAACATGGCTTTACGGTCTCAATCTCTAGTTTGAAGTCTTCTTCAATACAGCATGATGTTCATTTAGTAAATTATGGTCCCATTTAGAGTCAAATAGACCATAAAGCAGGGTATGCTTTTGAAGTTGTCTGTGTTTTCGTCTTATAACTTTAACCCTTTCACAGTGTGTTTTCAGTTCATGAAAGTTAATTGTAACATTTTGGTCGCCTAAAAATTTCTTATTCAGCGTTTTTTCCCAAAGATGGTTTCTGTCATTTTAGGTAGTTTTTATCCAGCTGATGTATGTTCAAAGTTTGCTTTAATTAGTTATTTGATGCTATAAAAAGGTGGTGAGACGTCATGAATGGCTGGTGTGAGTCTCTCTAACTGACAAGCTGCAGCCGTGCTCAGCTCGCGATTGTTTGGGGCGAGTGACCTCGATACTGCGGCTCCACCGCCCGATCGCTACTGCTCAGACTCTGGCCCCAAATGACGTAAAAATCTCAAAATGGCAGCTCCTGTATCCATGATATTTTGGCTTCGCTTCTGCACAGTAGAAGAAAGTGGAGACTTGTCGTTCATCTTTATATGCAGTCTATGCCAAAAACCAAGATGGTGACGGTCAAAATGCCGAACTCGAGGCTTCAAAACCGTAGTCCACAAACCAATGGGTGACGTCACAGTGACTACATCCACTTCTTATATACAGTCTATGGTTTCTCAGAAAGACCCTCTGCAAGTGGGTGTGAATGGGGTGCATTTATTACTGTGTGTTTAGGTGGAGAGGAGCTATTTAGACCAAGCACTTTAAACCCAGTTACGTCCAGTTTGTGCAGAGGGCAGCAGTTCACACCCGGCACTAAAATGCATTTTAAATGCAGCTCGAGTCAACAATTCTGCTCAAAGTTCAGTTTGCTGCTCATATTTGGTTTATCTGTGTTCACGCTTGTGTTTAGAGCAGCCTGCTGTAGACAAGCTGTGTTTTGATGATGAGATTGAACAGGACCATCGAAATAATAATAGCACTGTGAGTGATTTGTGACCTGACTCAAAACACAGCTCGTCTACAGCAGTATTATAGACTCCAGCTCTTCTGTGATATGTTTCTATATGATTGTTGAACATGATTTTAAAATGGTGGATCCAGAATGAAAAGGCTTGTATTTTGATTCTAGGGACTACCAAATCCCAACGCTCCCTTTTGATGCTTTATATAGGTCCTACTGCAAAACTTATATGCTATCAGACTCCATATTATCTGCTGTATGTATCCTAGATCCTGTCAGCTGACATGCTACAATATTTAAAATCTTGATCTTGAGACTGAAGACGTTGTTGATATGTTGTTTGGAGTCAGTCTGTTTATCAAGTCAACATCTGCATTTGATCTGAATACTTTGAGATGGAGTTACATCTCTTACTGTACCCTAACGTTACCTGCCGCTACCGCCGAAATATGCACAGTATCAGAGACACACAGCAATGGTGATTAATATTAGATGTTGTCTCAGCAGCTTTCAAGTGGCCCGGCCTCACGCTGTGTGCTGCATCAAAGAGAATATACACTTAAAAGTTGATTTTTGAGAACATTCTGGGGGGTGAAACAGAGGGGTGTTTGTTGGTTCAAAAGCGTTTAGAACGAGATGTTGTAGCCTTGGAGGCACGGATAGTTAGGCAGTCTTCAGAAGCTACCCCCAAGGGTGGCCCAGAATAGTGGGAACAGAGAGAAAAGACTACAGGATTAGCATGTAGCGTGCAAATGGGACAATGTGACGATGATGAAAAATTTTACAGCAAATTAATACAGCAACACATCATTTGTCAGCAGGCGTTCCCCTCTTTTGTGTCGGCACCCAGCAGTGAAGCGACTCAGCGACATAGCTTTAAAACAAAAATCCAGACTTTCTACTCTTTTTTGCTGCCTAGTGCTGTACTTTTTTGTGCTTGTTAACGGCAAATAATTCTTTACCCAGCAAAACGCATTGAGTTGAAAAATAAATCTCAATCACTTCCATGATATTGAGTGGAAAAGAAAGTTAATTGCCCACAGAAACCTTCACTTGATCCTTCCCCAGGCTGGCTTATAGATTTTCTCCTTAAATTGTGCAGCGCAGTATCGGACATGTGTTTAAAATATTTGTGCTTTCAAAATATTTATTGTGTCTGCAACTCGAAACCCTGATTGAGCAGCCAAATGGAGAGCACCAGTAGATTATAGAATAAAATCAGGTTTTAGAAAGAGAGAAAAGTTTTAATGAAAGGGTTTTTATTGCTGCTTGAAATTCAGTTGAGCCACAGTTCAGTCTGAATGCTTTGAATCTGACCGGTTTGTGTTTCCTGTCCAGCTCTGGAGCGTGGGACGGAGTACTCCTTCCGGGTGTCGGCCATGACGGTGAACGGTACGGGACCGGCCACCGAGTGGACCGCATCAGAGACGTTTGAGAGCGACCTGGATGGTAAAAACAGCTGCTTTACACAATTCATACAGAGTTTATGTTTCCAGTCTTTTTACTGCTTAGTGTTTTTCAGCATTTAAAGCCGGGTTTCCACCAAAAGGTCCCAGGACTTTAGTCTCAGGAACTACTTTTCAAGGAACTAAAAGGTTCCTTCAGCCCATTGTTGTTCCACCGCGGTCTAAAGACCTGCGAAGATTAGGCTAATTAGTCCGCTGACATATGAAAAAGCAACGTTTATAAAGGTTTCGTCTCACTGCGACGATAGTTACTGCTGCATAGTATTTATTGATGCACGTTGGATGTAATGAATGAAATGCAGCGGAGGAAAATGAACCTGATTAACAGATCTGTCTCACTGGAATAGAAGAACTCTACTTACATTTTTTTTCCTTCACCAGAATCACGTGTACCAGATCAGCCCAGCTCTCTCCACGTCCGGCCGCTGGTCAACAGCATCGTGGTGAGCTGGACGCCGCCAGAGAACCAGGACATTGTGGTGCGCGGTTACACCATCGGCTACGGCATCGGCAGTCCCCACGCTCAGACCATCAAAGTGGACTACAAGCAGCGCTACTACACCATCGAGAACCTCGGTGAGAACAAATGAAAACATTGCAATGCTTGTGTTCTGTTTTCACTGAGATATTGATTTGATCTCTCAGATAATAACCACAGAATTACGCTGAAGAATCTCAGCTGATTTGTCAAATTTGTCTGATATTGTCGAGACCGTGGAGACGAATGAGTCTTTGTTCATAATATGAGCATTTAAAACATTACAGTGATTGTCCTACTTAAACATATAACTGACTGGTTCTTTGACATTTTAATTACAAATGAGCAAACACACACACACACACACACACACACACACACACACACATATAGACAATATGAAGCAATTCATGTGTGCCTCACAGTGAGTATTTACAGAATTAATGAGATCTTCTCCACCGCACGCCTGAGCCGCTAATTATACTGATTGGCCTAATGGGGACACAATAATTAAAGGTCAAAAATGCTTAAATAAAACAAACTTGTTTTGATGATTTTAATACCTGCTGTCAACAAAGCAAATGAAACATCAAATCAACGGTCTACCTCTCTAAAATGTTCTGCTGGGTCCTGCTTTTGCGAGTGCCGTTTTTCTGCGTAGGATCAGTCCAACCTTTGAGAAACTGACACACAGTATCGTCTGCACTAACTTCATTAATATTAGATTAAACACTTTCCTAATAAAACTCAAGGAAGCACTGTTGTGCAACCTTTAGTTTTAATATTTAATTTAATTATATTCATATTATTCAATTTTATATTCTGTTTTATTTGTTCTTTTGTAAATGTGCCTTAAACACACAGTATGTACTCTGTATCTATCCTGTGCGGGTGGCGGGACCACAGGGATATACTGTAAGTAGGTGCTGGGAATCTGATGTGTGAATTAATTTTATCCATATATTTATTCATATCTGTTTATTATTATCATTATTATTTATTTATTTTATTCATAAATTATATTTTTTATTTATTATAATATTTATTTCATCATTTTTATTTATATTTTGTATTTTATCATTATTATTATTATTATCAGCTTTTTTTCTCTCCTACTTTGTTTTTGAATAGTTTATTTTTCACTTTACAGTTACTATCTGTTATATGTACATATCATTTTATTTGTTGGGGTTTAGGTTGTTGTTGTCTTTTTTCTTAAGGAAACAATAAAAAGCATGATTAAATAAAAAAGAAAGCACTGATGTGATAGGTAGTGTGAATGGTTGTCTGTCTCTATGTGTCAGCCCTGCGATAGGCTGGCGACCTGTCCAGGGTGTACCCCGCCTTCGCCCAATGTCAGCTGGGATCGGCTCCAGCACCCCCGCGACCCCTAACGGGATAAGCGGTTGCAGATGATGGATGGATGGATGGATGGATGGATGATGTGATGGTCTACTTTCAGTAATGAGCAGTGATTTTGCTCTGTTGAAAAGCAACACACCGATTTTCTTCCATAGGAAATTACAGATTTTGTTCCATTTGTGTTACGTGGGTCGTGCTCTGTTGTTGGTTTTTATTAATGGTATAATTACTCACCAAACACTTTTTAGACTCACCTGTTCCTCTCAGCCTTCCCCGAGGGTCCTGGTTTCAAGTGTTTCCTTTTAAATAGAAATATTCTGTCTCTAATTTAATTTACCCTATTTTAACACATTTAAATCGCATTGTTCTTTTGTATAAATAGTTTTTTAATGTTGTATTATGATTGTTTTACCCTTGATGTTAAGCACCTTGAGATTTTGCTGTATTTTAAAGTGTTCAGGAAGGGGTCTAGAAGTGGATTATGGGTTAAATAATCTTAGGAAATGAAATTTGGGGGAGGAATTGATGCAAAATATCTATATATGCATAATTGAAGCCTTCATTACAATCACAGTAAGAGGAACGATTGTATTCAAATACTCATTCTGCCCAATATCGCAATTATGAGTTGAGACTCGAGAGAGTTTTGGCTTGATTAGATGGTGGGATATCTAATTTATCTTGCTCTTCCTGTCTCTCTCAGACCCCAGCTCCCACTATGTGATCACCCTGAAGGCCTACAATAACGTGGGCGAGGGGATTCCAGTGTACGAGAGCGCCATCACCAGACCACAGTCAGGTATGAACTACACACAAATCTGCTCCTTGGTTACCTAAAAATACGATCTCTTACATCTTGATACGCTGCAAATGTTAGCAACTTAAATCACATTAACTGTGAAGCCACATGCAGTATTATGGGATATACTCACACTGTCTTCCACTGACATTTATCTTCGCTCTCTCTAACCTGAGATCATTATCAGGAAGAATGTGTCTCGACTCCAAATTACCAAAGAGATAACGGGTCATCGGGGTGTCTCGCTGCTCTCATTAACTCTCTCCTTAATGGCTCCCAGTATACTTGAGTCTCTTTTTAATCAGATGTTCAAAACCCTCAAACTTGGTCCTTAGATTACCAGTTGTCGCCAGTTGTCAGGGGATGAGATTCCCATATGTTGATGGAACAGATATCCAACCACAAAGAATGGACAGATATATTATTAGAGAACATGCAGATGGGTTGTTCTGTGCACATCCCGTCTTACATTTACGGTGCAGGATAGTAAAGGAACAAATAAAGTATATTAAATGAACAATATGTAATTTGTCTTGATTCTTTGAATCAAAACAATAACAAAAGATGGAGTTTAGTGACGTAGTGAAGTAGCACAGGATAATGGGAGTTGTTGTCTTCACCACCATTGCCATCATTGCAGTCAGCTTCCGCTCCCGGGTAGGATTCCTTCTGTTTTCAGCGTTCAGGAGGTTTTTACTGGGAGCCAAATTATCCACAGAGGTCTCCTCCTCTCCAAAGCCAACAGACCCGGTGATTAAAACCGGCAAAACCACTAAATAAAGCAGTTTCACGTATAAAAACTGCGTTTCTCCGACTCTGTTTGGCGGACACAGGACGTCCCGGAGGGTCTGCGAGCTGAGCTGCTGCGACTGTTTGCTCAGCTTTTTTCTCTGATAACTTAAAGCTAGGGTTGGTAATCTTTAGAAACTAGCATGAGTACGCTAAATAAAAAAAAATATATATCCAAACGGAAAACCCAGCCAAGTTTTGCCAACTCTTTTCCAATGAAAGTAGCTAGCAGCAGTAGCTCCAAAAGTCCTCGCCAAGTCGGCAACACTGACAATCCGTCCCTTCAGGCCTCCCTCCAAAGTTACTCCCCCAAAAATTTATGACAGGTTCTGTCAGTCAACTACAACGCTGACGCATGCACAAAGGCCATATGACGCCATTCACAGGCGACCAAATGAATCGGACCGTTACCTTGAATAAAATTACAGATTTCTCTGGGTTTGAAAATTGTTGGAAACTTTTGGGATAATGTAAGTGCACAACTCAACAAAACATAGAACATAGGTCTTGTCGTTTTTAGACATAATAATGCGGAAAAGTTACATATTATACCTTTGATTAGTCTGAACGGGCGTAAATTTAACCCTACTGGGTCCAAACATTATTTTATGTACTTTGTAGTGGAGCCCAACAGATACAGTGGCATGGCCGTATCTGTGTATATATCCGTCAGTAGGTCACAAGAAATAGCTGTACGATCAGCTGCCAGAAATGCAGAAGATACTGTATGTTTGAAGTCACTTAGAAACAGAGTTGCCATTACATTCATATCCAGCTCAATCAATATCTTGGTCACAATTCTTTCATAACCAAATCTAGGAGAATGTAACTGGATTTTTTTAATCTCAATATTGGCCGTAAAAATCCAGTATCAGTCGGGCCGTGCTCTGTTGCCTGTGATGTTATCAATGATGCAGCTTTTATGCGTCAACCAAATGATATGGACAATCCAGTTTGGTTGCCAGCCCAACGATCTATAACTCTTTAAGCCTCGGATCACAACCCTGTTAACAATTAGAAGTAGAACTTCAGTCTCCATCCAGCGAGCTTGACAAATGATCTTAAAGTGCGAAAACACTGCCACTTAGACTGCATGTTAGCTGAGTTCACACAGTTTATGTGACATTGTCAGAAGACAGCCAGCCCGTGCACCCTGGGGTGTCCCAGAATGTGGTCTGTATCCGCCTCCTCTCCCATCCAGCCTCCCGCCTCCCCGCTCCGCCTTGATCACTCCAGTTTGTCTCCGCTGCAGCACCATTGCAGCGCAGAGCTTGAGAGGGGTGGGATGCTGGATGACATGAATCACGTCAACACGCTTGGAGGGGGGGGTGGCAGTCTGAGTGTGCGCACACACACCCGCACACTGTCATACTGTACACTTCTGTCTATGAAGCTCTCTCACACACACACACACAGAGCGCTGCACACTCGCAGACTCCCTGTGGTGCTCTTGGCAACCCTTCGTCAGATCCAAACGTTTCCTCTCAAAGCAGAACCAAAGCCCACCACCATCGTCTGCTGCTGAATCCTCTGGGGCGCGTTCCCTTCCTGCCAGTTTGTTCAAGTTGGAATTAAAAAGACGAGCTGACCTACATAGCACTTCTACTTTTGAAAAAAAAAAAAACTGAGGAAAAACTTGGTGAACTTAGGTTGAGAGAGTGCTAGTTGAATGCGTTATAATAATACGACGTCTTAACTGAAGAGCGGGAAACGAGGGATTGCACCCGCGTCTGTAACAAAATGTTGCAAGTCGAAGTCCTCTTTCCTGCAGTGTATTCTACTGGTTAACTGGGTAGAGAAATGCAGCTTGCATGCCACTCCAGAAACCTCAGTGCCTCTCCACAACCACATGAATGCTCGGATCTTCCATCACACACACACACACTCTTGACTCAATCTTGGGACTATAATGAGGGCAGCTCGGTACAACGAGGTGTCAAATGGAGCGAGGCGGAGAGGAGAGGACCAACAGGTGGTCGAGGAGTAGTGTCATCGTGGGTGACTGACCAAAGCTTTTTCTTCCATCACAACCAAACCAAGGACAGAGCGGTGAAACTGGCGGCCAGGAGGCCATCTTGAAGCGTTTGTCCTTCAGTATGTCGGCCAGAAGCCGCTTGTATGAGCCCCTCTTTCCCTCTCACACACACTCACACATACACTCACTGGGTTTTATGGGGTGTAATGGGCAGGCATCTTACACACAAACACACTCAAGTGTTCTTCGTGCGAGCACATATACACACCGTCAGTCTTACATAAACAACAGGTTGTTGTTACGCAACACACTAAATACCATTTATCATGTTCAAGTACTGGGCTGCACTTTGTATGGGGCCCTTAAAGGTGAATACCACTAGATTTCAAAATTGAATTCACTACTTACTTGCCAGTGGTGGAAAGTTACTATGTACATTTACTCAAGTACTGTACTTAAGTGCAATTTACTTTTGCTTTTACTTTACTTGAGTATTTCAATTTTATGCTACTTTATACTTCTACTCCACAACGTTTCAAAGGAAATTTTTTTTACTTTTTACTCCACTACAGCTTTAGTTACTAGTTACTTTACAGATTAAGATTTTACAAACAAAACATATGATCAGTTTATAAAATATGATACTGTGCTACAGATTAAACTATCCAACAGTACATAAAGTAGTTAAAATGTGCTCACAATCCACGAGCTGTCACATTAAAATGCTGCTTACTTGTTAAACCATCAGAAATAATATTCCAATAATATGATATATAATAATATAAACTCTCTGAGAGGGACAATTCTGCCCCACAAATGTTTTTTCATTAAGTATATTTTGATGCTAATACTTTTTTACTTTTACTCAAGTCATATTTTGAATGCAGGACTTTTACATGTAACAGAGTATTTTTACACTGTGGTATTAGTAATTTTACTTTCCTACTTCTTCCACCACTGTTACTTGCTGAATAGATCGATATGACGATATACAGTGAGACAATCCAAATTTGTCAACCATCAGAGGTTGTTTTAGCATTGGATTTACAGAGTTTTTGCATCAATGTGATGAAGTACTTTGATTTTTCAGGAATCTGTTTTACTGCATTAGCCAAAAACTGCCATTTTCATCTGGTTATTATATCGATAAAAAAAGTTCCTCGATTAAATTTCCCCAAAAATGACTAGAAACAATAGATGAGAACTGATTATAATACTATATGTCTCTTAATGTAAAAAAAAAAAAAAATCTAATTTTTATCAGATGTTCCATAGACACCCTAAAAAAGAACATACAAATTTAATTTAAAAAGGTATTTAAATAATTTAAACATACACAGCAATAGATCAAGATTCAAGATACTTTATTGTCATTGTAGGCATACAACAAGATTACGTTTGGTAACTTTCAGTGACAAGCAGCAAGAGAACAAGATAAAAACAAGACACTAAAATAAAAACACGTAATAAAAGATAATAAATACTAAAAAAGGTTTTTCACAGCGAGTTTTAAAAAAATAAGAATATTAATGTTAGTCAAGATATCATATTTGAAACCATTAAGGGCTGTCCACAACAAGAACAACAAGTGTTCTGTAAACAGTGGCGCCAAGCGCGCGGTCCAGCTGTTTCGGACGTGATGCCCTGTAAATTTGGATGGATTTTGATTGGCTGTCAGTGTTTCTATCGTTTCTATCTATGATCCAAATGTCATCGTTCGGCACTGTTGTTGTTGTTATAGTTGTGATATGGACTCCGCCATCCTCTTGAGTTAAAATGATTTTTAAAACAATATAGTTATAGTTATAGTCATTGTTCTTGGTGTGGACGGCCCAGTGTGTTACATTGTTAATATGTACTAATTAAACCATGCAACAACATGCAAACAATAAAATGGAGTCGTTATAAACCAAACTAGATAGGGTTAGGATTGCAACTCACATTATCATGATTGTATTCTCACCTGGGAGTGATGCACGTCATTATCTAGTATTGATTCAAAGCTTTTCAGCGAACGCCTTTGAGCCTGAGAACAGAAGCAGCCTCAGTGAGCACACACGTGTCTGTGACCCTCTTCTCTGCCTGCAGGCTGCGTTAACTTAAAGCCGTGATATTCTTTCTATAGATTTCAAGGACATAATGCAGCTTGTTGATGTTGTGTTCCAGTGCATTCAGTGTCCTTCTGTTTATCCACTTTGCTTTAAAATGTTGTGAAAAGCTCCATGAAGTAAACATATTTGAGTATTGCTTCTCATCAACACTTGAATGTGTGAGTTTGAAGAGGTGGCTGTAGGATTGTGGGTATCTGCTTTTAGCCTAGTTTTCCATTTACTGTAATCTTCTCTTATGAATAGAGTATCTCTTCCTCTTTCTCTGTAGCGCTACAGTAGCTGTTGATAGAACACCACATACTGTACTGTAGCTTCTATATAGCAGCCAAGTCTGTAGATTTGTCTTATTGTAGAAGTCTGTTTTTCTAATAGAATCTTCTCTCTCTTTCTCTTCTTCCTTCCCAATCCCATCCTTGTTGCACTCTCTCCCTCCTCTTCATTATAACTCATTAACCTTATTTTCTCCTATTCGTTCCTCCCTGCATCCTGTTTTCATCTCCACTGTCTGATCCGTCACGCTTCTCTTTATGTTTTAATTTTGGTCATTTTAATTTATGTGCATGCATGCGGGTGTCCTGCCTGACGTGCAGACCCCATAGACCCCGATGTTGATTTGTACGAACTCTTCCATGCTCCATACACCCCAGTACCAGACCCCTCTCCCATGATGCCACCCGTGGGTGTTCAGGCCTCCGTGCTGAGCCACGACACCATCAAGGTGACCTGGGCCGATAACTCGCTGCCCAAGAACCAAAAGATCACAGATAACCGCTTCTACACGGTGCGCTGGAAGACCAACATCCCCGCCAACACTAAAGTGAAGGTAAGAGAGTCTTTTTCCTGCTTTTAATGTGTTTTTGTTCAAGTCAGGAAGTAGATTTCTTGAAATTATTGGATTCAAAAGGCCTTGCTCTGAAATTCTTGCTGAGGATTTTCTCCAAGAAAAGAAGCTCCAGTTTAATTTTTAAACCCCCTCTCCTTTTTCTGGTTTAGCTCAGCACTTTTAAGCTCAACTAACTTGTTTACAACTTGGTGTAATTCACTAAAGTATCATTTCAGTCTGATCAGACTTTGGTGAGACGCCTTCATTTAATACAGTACGATTTCTGTGCTGTGGGACTTTGTGCTTCCCTTCACGCCTACACTTACCAGAGAGATGTATTGATGTGCTGAAAATAAAAAAGTAATGTCGTACGATGATGATATGTAATAAAGTATTCCCACAGCAGCTCCCAAGAACAGTGGCAGCATAATGCTGATGTTGGTAACCCAGCAAGAATCTATTTTCATCCAAGTTTCGAAGCACTAGAAAGAGAAGCAGTCGCTCTGAGAAATTCTTCATCCGAATTTAGTGTTGATGCTTTAGTCTTCCTCTCAACATGGTTTTAGGTTGAGTCAGAGATGGTCCACAAGGTCAAGTTAACCAAATCAAATACTTACATTTACAAGATATTAACAAGACTTGTATTGTAGTCGATCATGAGATTTAGGTTGAATAGAGTTGCCTTTGCTCTGCATCCCTGTTAGAGGTTGTCTGACTGTACCACTATCAGTATCTGTAGATATAAAGGTTTATTTAAACTCTAAAGGCCTCGCTATGGTGTATTATTACCACCCACGACAGCGACGCTTGTATTGTTTCCACCTTGTGAGTCTGTGTGAGTCATCGTGGAGACACGTACTGTAGCAGGAACTACCGCAGAATTGGTTTTGAGTACTTTGTACCAGGTGTTTATAATTCTGTCCGTCTGTCTGTGAATAGATTTTGTCACTGCGACAGCGTCGCAATCGTGCAAGATGCAGTCACGAAAATTAACAGGCGTGTAGTTGAGATCAAAATGAAATGAAGGTGGAGTTTGAAGATGGGCGTAGTCCGAGCTAGGAGTTCGAAGGGGCCATTACCCCTCCTCCATGTCACTGTCCAATAAAGGCAAAAAATGCCAAAAATATTCTTTAAAAAAAACAAACAAAAAAAACAGAGGAGCAACTGGTGCGTAGACCATTGCACAGTTGTAAAGGTCAACATTCCAAATGTGTCCCAGTTTATTCCCCGTTGCAGTGTATGTGAATGACATAAGCGGACAGGAAGTAAACATGGACCCAAGCTGTTGCCTAGCAATGCAATTCCGCTGTTCACAGTGAACAAAATCATGTTTTTTTTAGTGAAGAAGTCGGTCAATAATTGGCCGACTTCCATCGTGCCATGAGCAACCATGATCTCATTTCATTCTGAGTACTCTCTGAGTAGTTTAATATGATTTTAATATCGCTATTATATTCTAGTGAATAGTGCCAATAACAATTTCCCACAAGGTCTTCACATTGCTTGTTTTTTTTCTTACCAACAGTCCCAAACCCAAACGTATTCAATTTACAATGATATAGAACAAAATGAGCAGAAGTCCTTACATCTGAGAAGAAGTCATGAGTGTAATGTTTTAAATAGAGTTCAAATATTTGTAGCGAGTCACATCTCTCTTCGTAAGGACCAATTTGAGTTTTATGCTGTGTTCACACTACGAGCGACACAGAAACAGGCTACAAGTCATTTTCAATGGAAGCTGGTGACATATAGCTACAAACTGACGCCCGACACTTGTGCGCTGCGCGATGCGGTACAAATAAAGTTGAGCTGGTCTCAGCTTTATTCAGCGCTCCAATGACATGGTGAAGCATCAACCAATCATATGTTTTTGTTTCACCCTGTTCCGTTCAGTCTACAAACTTGTCGGTCATAGTGTGAACACAGCTTTAGACCACAGTGAGGACATTGTGGCTGGTCCTCTCTTCTTCAAAGGCCTGTTTGATGGTCCAGACTTGGTTTTAAGGTTCAGGTTAGAATTAGATTTAGGTTAAGGTTAAGGTTAAGGGGCTAGGGAATGTCAATGAGTGTCTTCACAAAGATATAAGTACAGGTATGTATGTGTTCATGTTCATGTGACAGAGCAGAGCTCCGATAAAGGCATACCTAACGTTTATTGTTAAATTATTTAGCATGGACAAGATAAACTGATAACTAGAAAGAGTCTGTACATCTGACAGTGCATTCTCTATTCATTCTCACACACACACACACACACACACACACACACACACACACACACACACACACACACACAGACTCATCAGTAAAATCTTTCAGCTTGATACAGAAAAATTGGTTTGATTCTCTCACTGTGACAGTAATTAAAGAGTTCCACAGGCTCATTATGTTTCTGTCCCATTAACCAAATTCATATGTTAACAAGTCTATTTGGTCTTTTTTTTATCAGTGGATTCTAAACTCTGAAAACTACCTCCTGTATATATGCAAGTACATCTTGAGACCAGTCTAACCAGCAGTGATGCTGCTGTTCATCATGTCCTCTCTACTCTTGGAGCGAGTCTAGCCAGACAAGCTTGTACATTATTGAAGAGTCGACTGCTCTCAAACTGGCAGCGCGTTTCTTCAGAACAGAGTGTTTTCTTTTCCTATCCCACTGCCCTCTGTTTGACAGCCCCCACCGGAGAACTGCACTTTCGTCATAGCACGCAACGTTATAGATAGGGCTGTTAGAGACCGGCGAACCTGTTAGACCCCCGCCAGCTCAGGCCAGCAAATATCGAGACGAATGGTTACATAACCCAATATTTGTCTCTAATTTGCCCACTAATTTAACGTTTTAATGCCATAGAAGTGTGAAATATTTTGTGTAACTAATCATGATGGTAATCTGCTGTGTTTTGGTTTTACAGCTTATTCATAATGGCTTCACATGTCTTTGTGTGGCACTGTATTTCAAACAAAACATGACTGAGCATAACAAAATGTAAAAGCTTCTGGTTCCACTCAGTGGTCAGGGTGTGTAATGTATCCTAAACTCTGCACAGCATTCAGACTTGTGATTGTGTTAACAATCAATCGATTGGATCAGGCCTATTCAATGACGATTTTAGAAGGGCCAGATTTGAAAAACAGTGAAGTGCCGAGTGGCCGGACATTTACAATTCCTATTTGATTTGCAAAGCTAGGAATTTAAAGGTGAAAACAATACACCTTTTTAATCTTAGTAGAATATTGTTTTAATAAACACAATGTTGCATTTAAATTTGAGATTAAATGAAAAATGCCTTTTTAACCCTTTTAGATCACATCCCCGGTCATATTGTGCACCTATTTAACAATATATGCAAAAGAATGACAAATAATCAATTTCTTCTATCAATTTCTTTGTATTTTTATATCAAAATCCGATCATCTTTTCTTCCTGTAAAACAAGATATGACGTGTTTACGTAAGCTAGTACCAACCAATTCCAACCAATAATATCAATATGACATCCATCAATCAGTCTGGCTCCGTATCGCGCTACATCCTAAACCCGCCCCACTTTTTTCCAATCAAATGTAAAGTATTTGATTTAAATGCCTCTTGTAACTACACCGCTCCAATATTCTGTTTAACTGGGGAATACGTCACAGTACAGAAGCTAAAGACGCTCTTACTTCCATTTTACTGGGACTTTAACATCTTTTTCATTCAGTTTGACTCTCTTAAATTTCCTCTGCTTAAACAACCTGGGTTAAAACTTTTTATCAAACTAAGGAATGGGCTAATTATCCTACTAATGAAATGATGATCCTCTAATAATCAAACAATATAAACACCCACAAACTTAGTTTTATGTTAGCAGTATATTTAAATATAAACACAATGATATTGCCTTTAACAGTCCGTAACAGTGTCAACAGCGCGATTAGTAACGTTGATGAAAGGGAATAAACTCTCTTATTGGAAGAAATTATATTTTTTTCAAATTCTTTATTTTCTAGGTCAATCAATTAAAATAGTTAATCACGATTAATCACAAATGTATTCATTTTTTATCTGTTCAAAATGTACCTTAAAGGGAGATCTGTCAAGTATTTAATTCTCTTATCAACATGGGAGTGGGCAAATATGCTGCTTTATCCAAAGGTATGTATATATTTATTATTAGAAATCAATTAATAACACAAAACAATGACAAATATTGTCCAGAAACCCTCACAGGTACTGCATTTAGCATAAAAAATATGCTCAAAACATAACATGGCAAACTGAAGCCCAACAGGCAACAACAGCTGTCAGTGTGTCAGTGTGCTGACTTGACTATGACTTGCCCCAAAACTGCATGTGATTATCATAAAGTGGGCATGTCTGTAAAGGGGAGACTCGTGGGTACCCATAGAACCCATTTTCATTCACATATCTTGAGGTCAGAGGTCAAGGGACCCCTTTGAAAATGGCCATGCTAGTTTTTCCTCACCAAAATTTAGCGCAGGTTTGGAGCATTTTTTTAACCTCCTTCACGACAAGCTAGTATGACATGGTTGGTACCAATGGATTCATCAGGTTTTTCTAGTTTCATATGATGGGTATCTTCACTCTAGCTATAAAACTGAACCCGCTACAACCTAAAAATTGCAAGTTGCGTTAAAGAATTTAGTGGCGTTAAAACGAATTTGCTTTAACGCTTTTTTATCGCGTTAACTTTGACAGCCCTATTTTTTTCATATTTATAAATGACCAGAGGGCCTGTTTGAGGTTGTTAAAGGGCCGGATCGGTTCACGGGCCGCCAGTTGAATAGGCCTGGATTGGACGATTGAGAGAAAAATGAACGGCAGCTGTTTTGATAATGGAATAATTGTTTAATAGATTTTTTAAGCAAAAGTGTCACACGTGTTTAGCCAGAGAAAACAAGCAGCCATTTGAAGCTTTGCGATGGGTATTTTTCTGAAATATTAATTAATCAAGAAAATAATCAGCAGACTAATGGATTGTAAAAATTATCGTTAGTGTGTTAAAAATGAGTTGATTCTCGTGGCTGACAAAATACTTTCAACTCCATGGAGACTTCATCAGTATTGGATTTAATCCGCCTTCAAACAAACTGAATTCTTGTTTATTGTGTTTTTGTGTGTTTGCCCGTCTCTCCCCAGATGGCCAACACCACCAGCCTGAACCACATGGTGACGGGTCTGAAGCCCAACACGCTGTACGAGTTTTCCGTCATGGTGACCAAAGGGCGCCGCACCAGCACGTGGAGCATGACCGCACAGGGCACCACCTTTGAGACTGGTAGGAACAAAGACACACACATACATAAATAATTGTGCAGAAACACACACGATGTACATAATCACACAAAGACATAAACCAACATGTCCAGTGTAACGAGCTCCTGGCTGGGAGTAACGTTTCACTTTTTGCAGGCCAAACGGAACGAGAGGACACACCTGTGGAGAATCAAGCTCCTAAGTATAATATAATCGAAATTATAGAAAGGTATTTATCAATAGATCTCACACTAACTGCAAGTTAAATTGAGGAAACCTGCAGCAAATTTGGTGATTGCGGAATATAATTTCAGCACTGCTCTGCTGTCCACTGAGAGCAAGTTGGACTAACCCTGCTTCCAAGCAAAATACGCAATTGGACAAATCTTGAATTAATAATAATCATAATCATAAGAATACAGTTTTGTGTTAAAACAAATTATTTGTTTACATTTTTCTCTTGATTTGCAGACTCTTGGCGATTCAGCCTGAGGAGCAAACCGAGACCTGACTCTTTTATGGGTTCAAGCTTATAGAACAAAATACATTTTGTTTTGGTTCATTATTCTTTTCCTGATTTATTATTCCATTACTCTTAAACTTCATGTTACCTTTTCCTTGGCACAGTATCTGACAGTGAATGATTACTGTCTCCCCTGAGTTCGCTGGATCCAAATTGCCTAAATTGACTGTATCGGTGTTGAAATTACTCATAGTGCTTTTAAATCCATCGGCCATTCTGATTGAAAGTGTACAATCCCCTGAGTATTTGTATAAGCTTCCTGCAGTGCTGCGTGCCTACAGTAATACTGCAGATACTAAAGTGTAAGAGCCAATACTTCATTGTAAGTTGTAACTGCTGAGCTAAAAGTTGCCTGACAATAAACCGAACATTAAAAACAAACGCCAATGTTCTTTGAAACAGCATCTTACTATTTGAGATTTATTGGACTTTTAAAACAGAAGTGGAACTTTTTGATGTTTTTATTAAGAGGTGAGGAGAACAGCCAGTTATCATTTTTGCCCAGCCAGGGGTTTGTTTCACAAGTCTGCAAGTGGATTTTATCTATGAGGTCATAAACACACACATGTGTAAACAAGTCATAAACTTTAGGTCCTTTGAGGGCAGTAGGAGCACACACAACACATAGTTGCATAAAATGCAGACACAGTATCCAAAAACGTGCTAAGCTGCACACTACACATGCAAAATCACTCACACAGTTTACTCGTATCTTGTACTAAAGTTACTAGTGATACCACCATGTTGTTGATTTTAAAAGTGCTATTGATAACATTGATAACATTCAACCACTAGATGTCTCATCCTCCCTCCCCTGTTCCATTGCATTCACTTCACAACAAGTCGTTGCCAGGCACTTAACGTCAATCTCCATTTTATCCGTTTTTTCCACACTAACTGACGACCCAGAGATACCATGTGATACCAACGTCGTTTTACTATTGGCTCACAAGCCTTGTTAGAAGTGGGAACCAAACGTCAGATATCCACAGAGATAAACAAAACATTCATTTTGGACCCGCCAAAATTTAAAAAATTATGAATTAGCAATCATAATAATTTTTTCAGTAAAATCCATACTTTTTTTTGGCACCTAAAAGCTCTGTGGATGTATTTTTTATATTTTTTTTTTTATATTTGTCCACATAAAAATGTTATCAATAAGACCTTTAAAACTATACAAAACATGTGCCATCTTTATTTTTTTATCTGAACTTAACAACACAACAAGTGTCCTGTCTCAATCAGTCCCCAGCTCCTCCCCGAAGGACTTGACCGTGGTGAGCAAAGAGAACAAACCTCGCACAATAATCGTCAACTGGCAGCCTCCCTCAGAGGCCAATGGAAAGATCACTGGTGAGTCCCAAAGTCTCTCTTGTGTGTTACATATGTTGTGGTCTCACAGATGGATCTATACTCAGGTTCAACCTATATATCCCTCCCTAACTATAAAAACATCTGGTGTTTCTGGACTGAAAAAACTCTGACTTGTTTTCTTTCATTTTAACCATTTAAACCTCTTTGTAACAACTCCTCACTAAACGCTGACTAATGAAATCACATTTAGGAGGAGAATCGATCTACACCAGAGGTTTTCAAAGTGTGAGGCGGGCCTCCCCAGAAGGGCTCCACACAGTTTCAGGGGAATGGAAGTGAAAAATATTGATTTAGTTATCAAAATAAGATCACATGGAATAGCCTGAATGTGTGTGATTTGGTTAAAGAGATAGTTCAGAGATACAGATGTTTTTATTGTTTTTCCCAGAGTCAGAAACTAATCAGTGCTGTAGGACAGACCTTTTATTCTGTATTTTGTGTCGTCTGAAGTTATGTCAAACAGTAATATTAGGCTATCTTGGCTCTATTGTTGAGTGTCAATGTGATCAAATAACATAATCATGATATCACAGACATCCAGGAATTGAGCGAAACTAAGCAAGTACACTAAGAGGGGGTGACGGGGCGCCTTTTCCCAAGCTTTGTCTGAGGGGAGGCCCACATCCTCAGACTTTGAAAACCCCTGATCTAGACAAAATGATTACGTATTTAAAAATGTCCAAACTAAGACAATGTATTTTCCTTGCAGTAGTGATCAGAGAGGAATCTCCATCTCCATCCGATCACTGCTCTGCAGGCTTACACGTTTTTCCTAAATCAAGGAGATGAAATGCAGTAAATTATATAAACCTAATAAAGAGTGCGATACATGAATCTAATTGTGCAGTTTGACTAGGAAGAAGTAGCACAAAAACATTGAAGTTATTTTATTATTTTATTTTGCTCTGCATTAAAGCCAGTGAATCTTTGTCTCTCTCTTTCTAACTTTTCCTGCTGTAGGCTATATCATCTACTACAGCACAGATGTGAACGCTGAGATCCACGACTGGGTTATTGAGCCAGTGGTGGGCAACCGCCTGACCAACCAGATCCAGGAGCTGACGCTGGACACCACCTACTACTTCAAGATCCAGGCCCGAACCTCAAAGGGCATGGGCCCCCTGTCTGAGGCCGTACATTTCCGCACGCCAAAGAGTAAGTTTGGAAAACACAATAAGATGGCAACACCTTCAGGACAAGTGGTAGAACCATCCACACTTTTGTCCAGTCAAGAATGATTTCGTACGCAAAATTATTTAATCCCACCTTAAAGAGCCGTATTTTTGTAAATCCAATATTTGCATTTGTTTACTGAAACATCATGCATGCCATAACAGCTTCATTAGTGGTGATTCAGACCGGAAACGTTAAAACAAGGCAGGGGGCTGCGTTGGTGGGGGCGTATAGTTTAAGGCACCGGTGAGACGGTGAAATGCAATCCAGGAAGTCCAGTAGGAGTAACAGATTAATGTGTTCAGAGGTTTATCAGATGCCAAAAACACTGCACAGCAGACAGGATTTTACAGCCCTTGATAGTTATCACAGCGGAAACTATTTAATCTTTCATCACGACGATCACAAACCATTCAAATACAAGCTTCACATTACAAAGTAAACCACCAGGTATGTGTGCTTCCAACGCAGCTCCTTCCCGGACAACGTCCTGGCTTAAATACCTTTTCTAGGCAAATTTTCCAGATGAAGTCGTTGTGAGAAAGTCTCTTGAGAGCTGCAACAGAGATGTTTCCTTGTCGATTGGTCTGGGATGACCGAGTTACTGCAAAGTCTGGTCAGCAAATTTGCAACTCTAAATGTAAAAAAGCCATTTCAGGTTCAGATTGGTGGTGTTTCATGCACCTTATTTGTTTGTATCGGAACGTGTTTGACAGGGCTGCATCTTTTTTTAAAGACATTTTTACTCATGGGATGTTGAGTAAAGTATTTTACTGAAAATCAGTATGTGCTTTATTATACTATTTGTAGGATAATTATAATCTTTACATAGATGCTTTTCTCTTGATGTGGGCTTGGCTGCGTCTGTACTGTAGTACACTCTTTCTGTTTGGTTCTCATTCTTCTAGTTTTGCCTCTTTCCTCCTCCTTATATCCCCATCTCTCGCTTTGTTTCTGTCTCCCGCGCTGCTCTTTTCAGCTAACCTGTTTTTTGCTTTTTATTGTCTCTCCCTCCCTGCTCTCCTTTGGCCTGTTAAGCTGAGTCCTCTGACAAAATGGCTAATGACCAAGGTAAACTCCCCCTCCACACTTAATCTTTCACTGCTGACTCTGCACCTCGTGTATCTCTCTTTCTAGAGATTACCATCTTCTGGGCTGCATGACTGGCTTAATCTATCTGTGCCTTTAGACATTTTCAGATCATAATGTATCTCATGAACGTTAGACAGAGGCAGAAATGTGACAGTAGAAGAGGCTGTGAAAACACTTAAGAGTCTCAGTAAAACATATTATTTTCCATTTTGAATCAGCCTCAAATCTTCCATCGAAGCCGGGGCCTCCAGGCAACCAGCATCCACATGACCCTGGAACTGCAGTTGGTAAGATTTTCCTCTCACCCGCCTTCTCTAACAGCCCTGTTCAGCTATCATGATATCACAGACTACGTTTACATGCACACTAATGTTCCGTTTTTGCCCCTTATTCAGAAAAAGACAATATTCATACTAAGCTGCTTACATGGCTAATTCAAATGAATTTTCCACTAATATTCACGTTTACATGCAGCCATGCATACTCCGATTAACGTAACCGGTGGCGAACACATGTTCCCCTGCCAGTGTCTTTTTAAAGAGGTATTTCTAAATGTATCTAGTCTAATCCAGACCTTCTCTTCTCGAGGTAAATCAGGGGTGGGAGGCAACAGCGAAGGTCACATCCTGGTCATTGTCATCATCATCTCCGTGGGAGCCTTCACCATCATCGTGGTGGTGGTGGGGGCCTTCCTGTGCACACGGCGCACCACGTCCCACCAGAAAAAGTAAGAGGCTCAGTCACACTTTTACCTTTCTTGTCCTCTTTTTGTTCCTCAGTTCGCCATGCTCCTTTTCTAAAATACATCTTCTAACTCTGTTTTTACTATTTGACTCATTCACTGCTGCATAGTATTTACTGATGCACGTTGGATGTAATGAATGAAATGCAGAGGAGGAAAATTAAACTTAAGAGTGTCTGTCTCCACAGTAAATCACCTGTTGGGTGTTTGATGGTTATTTATTTGTGCTTTAGAACGTAACCGCCGTGAAACAATCAGAAAATAACTTTTTTTCCCCCTCATTCACAGCAACACCTCAATGTCTCCCTCTTCTAACGTTATCGCTCACCCTCACGATGTGTGTTTCTACATTTTTTAAATGCATCGGAAGACCATCAGCAGAGCCTGACTTTACTTTTAACTTTATCAAACAAAGAATAATCCCCCCCTCGTCTTAAAATGGTCCTAAATCGATACTAGAGTACTTCCTTGTTTATGAATGAAGCGGTACACGAGTTGAAACAAATCAGCGACAGTCACCTTGCAAACTCCACCCCGAAAGTGCCGGTACTATCAGAAAGTACTACTAGGTGGTAAAATTTACCCGGAGGAACTTAATTTAGACCCTGGTCTCTGTGGCCGAAATGCCATCAGTTCCTCAAAAGCTTCCTGGTTCCAGGGGAAAATTCCTGCATTGGAAACGGGGCTTAATCAACAGCTCAGCTCCTCCTGCGTCCCTTCTTGCTTGTACTTCTCTCTATAAATGATGTCAAGTCTTTCACCATTTACCTCTGTCTGCGTTCTCTCCTGCAGAAAGCGGGCTGCCTCTAAGTCCACAAACGGCTCCCACAAATACAAGGGAAACTCCAAAGACCTGAAGCCACCTGATCTCTGGATTCACCACGAGAGGCTGGAGCTGAAACCCATGGATAAGTCGCCAGATCCCAACCCAGTCATGACCGAAACGCCCATCCCCCGCACCTCGCAGGACATCACGCCGGCTGATAGCGGCCTGGAGAGAGACCCCCACCTGCAGCAGCGGCGCAACTCCTACCGTGGTCAGTCTTGCCCAAGGGGGAGGGGGGGGGGACTTAGAATTTAATGTTATGGGAAAGAGATCAAAGTGTGCTGCCTGAGCTTACATGCATAATAACACAGAGCAAACTTCTTAAGTTTGGCTGGCAGACAGGAAAGTACATTTTGGGAGCTCGACTAAGAAAACAGTTGGGTTTTTTTAAGGCAGGAAATGTGTTAACACCCTCAAGTTTACCTCCAGGTGGGTGACTGCAGGAGAGATGGGGATGGTGTTTTTGTTTCACAAGTCAACCATTGTATTTGATGTTGTTTTTCTGTCGTTATCATACAAAAACATTTCATGCTTTTCATACAAAATGTCCATTACTTGTCATGATCGCAGTGCTGCGAGCAAAGAAGTCTGCATGTACAGTGAATCCACTTAGTGTAATTAGTTCTTAGCTAAAGAATGCCGCTGAGTGTGACGATGACATTTAGAAATGCAATCAAAACCCAATGATATAAGATTGATTAAGGATCCTGAGGTCTCCAGACAGATCATTCAGTAGCAGCTCTTTCTGATTGGCTGGTTTCCACCGTACCTTTTAGGCCACGAATCAGAGGACAGCATGTCTGCACTAGCAGGCCGGCGAGGGATGAGGCCTAAAATGATGATGCCTTTTGACGCACAGCCGCCTCAGCGTAAGTGTGTGTGTGTGTGTGTGAGTGTGTGAGAGAGAGTGACAAGTGGATCATAATCCACAGATAGTGAGCGGTCAATCTGGAAAATCTTCACTTAAAGGTGCAGTGTGTAGGATTTGGCGGCATCTAGCGGTGAGGTTGCGGATTTCGACCAACTGAAACTTCTCCCGTGTGTCAAGCTTGTAGGAGAACTATGGTGGCCGATGCGAAATCGTGAAAACATGAATGGCCCCCTCTAGAGCCAGTGTTTGGTTTATCTGTTCTGGGCTACTGTAGAAACATGGCGGCCGGCTCCGTGAAGAGGACCCGCTCCCTATGTAGATATAAACGGCTCATTCTAAGCCAAAGAAAACAATGATTCTGGAATATCCTGGCATCATATGAAACTAGAAAACCTAAAGAATCCATTGGTACCAACAATGTCATACTAGCTTATAGGGAAGGAAGGCTAAATAACGCTCCAAACTTGCGCAAAATTTTGAAGAGGTTAAACTGGCATGGCAATATTTAATGGGGTCCCCTTGACCTCTGACCTCAAGATATGTGAATGAAAATGGGTTCTATGGGTACCCACGAGTCTCCCCTTTACAGACATGCCCACTTTATGGTAATCACATGCAGTTTGGGGCAAGTGTATTTGAATCGATTGACACCCCTAATACTTATTAATATTATATTCAATTTCTGCCAATAGATCCCCCTAAATGTTACACACTGTACCTTTTACATTTGGAAAGAAATGACCAATTTCTGATCAAAAAGAACAAATCCATGTCATACCAACTACAAAAAGTTCATTTTTGTTGTTTGTTTTCTGAATTTGGTGACTGAGTGACAGACAGAGAGAATATGCAAGTGTGTTTATTACAGAAAACTGCATGTGTGTGTGTGTGTCACCAGCAATACTTCCACGTCCTTCATCATTGCAGGTGGTTAAACATCTCGTCCTGTTTGTGTGTGTGTATCCATGTCCATTTCCATTCACAGCCGTGATTAGTGCTCACCCCATCCATTCCCTTGATAACCATCACCACCATTATCACATGGGCAGCCTGGCGTCGCCGACACGCAGCTACCTCTACCACCAGGGCAGCGGGCACATGCGCCCGCACGCCTGCGCCACCCCCATCTCCCATCTAGACAGGGTGGACTCTGCAGGTGAGACACTGCCACCTGCTGGACGGCAGGGGACGTACAGAGGAGGACAGTCAGGCCTGCTCATATTCATTCATTGAGTTGTCATTTGCTCATTCATTCACATGCAGCTGCATTCATATTTTATTTTTCCAAAGTGTTACTAACCACTTTTTCTCCGACCTCCTGCCTTCTGAAGTATGTTTTATATGCTCTCTTCTACTCACCTCAACTTAATCATTTTGTTGTTTCTTAAGTAAACAAAAAGTAAAAATACTAACAGTTTGCTGGTTGCAGCTTAAAAATGTTAGGATTTGTTTTCTTTTTAAAGTTACAGTGAGGAACTTTCACCTGGTGATGAAAGAGTCTCAATTATACTGATGCCTCTATATGAACTACACAAGTAAACAAGACCATCAGCGAGGCCAGAAAGACCGAATATATGTGTGCATTGCAGGGCTGCAACTAACAATTACTTTTTTATTTTTTCAGTAAATTGTTCGGTCTATATAATGTCCGAAATAAGCCAAAAAGGCCCATCACAATTTCTTAGAGCCCAGTATTTAGTTTAAGTTTAATTTAGTATTTGAATTGCTTTTTTTTGTCCAAAACTCAAAGATATTCAGTTTACTATCACAGAAGACTAAGAAAATTTGCAACTATTCACATTTTAGAAGCTGTAACCAATTAATGTTTTGCTTTTTTGCTTAAAATAATACACAACCCATTTGTGCCCGCAACTGGAATTTTTAATTTCCTTTGGTAAAAGTGTTCTCTGGGCTCGCCTATAAGCACAAATGTGAAGAAATTTTCAAGATCGATCAAACCGTTGAACCGCTGAAATGTGAGTTTTCCTAATCATACTATATCTAGTCTTTGGCCACATGGGACTACTGTTTCAGCAGTAGACTTAGATTTTAGATTTTAGGAAATAAGAGTAGTCCCATGTGCCCAAAGACTAGATATAGTATGATAATAAAATGGCTGTATCTCAGAAACTACAAGTAGCACAATCAAGTATTTGGTATTTATACAAATTTTCAAAGTTGTTCTGTTAGATACTTGCCCAAAGTAGAAGAAGAAGTCTGTTCCAGATTTTAAGACGTTAAACCAATCAGAACAAATGTTGTGGCATTTTTCCTTATCATACTAAATATAGTCTTTGGGCACAAATGGGTTAATTGATTATCAAATTTGTTGACAAATTTTGTGTTGAAGGATTAATCGATTATCGACGAAGTTATAAACCCCTCTGCCCCCCCCCCCCCCCCCTCCAGAGTCGGTGAGGAACACCCCCATTTCGGAGCCCCTCCCTCCAGCAGCCGCCGCCTCCTCGCAGGCGTCCTGCCCCTCGGAGATCCTGGCCGACCCTGAGGGCAGCTACCACGGCTCCACCACCACAGAGGAGGAGCCCAGCTACTCCAGCAACCTGCCCCCCCACCGCTCGGCCCACCCGCACGCCCACGCCCACCCGCTCAAGAGCTTCGGCGTACCTGCGATCCCATCCACCAGCCATCCGTCGTACGAGTCGCCTGCCCTGCCCAGCACCCCCCTACTCGCTCAGACCGGTGAGCACACACACACACACACACACACACACACACACACACACTCATCAAACACACACTCGCATCGAACACACACACAGTTCAGTGTGTCAGCTCAGCTCAGGTCAGATCAGACTACAAGGCTGCTGACTGTCATCCCAAGACCGGGAATCTCAAATAAAATCCATTGATGACGCATTATGTGATAATCATCCATTAGGTACAGATTGATTGGTTCAAAACCATCAGAGAATCAATCGTTTGCATTACATTATGAATGCATTTTATTTTTACCTGCATAGTATCGATCAGTAATTTTATACTCATATACTTATATATAATTTTGATGTACTGTTTTATTAACACTTTCTATGACGCCTATGTCTATAATGCATTGTAAACATAGTTATAATGAATTATAATCTGCTTACAGCTCTGTATAATTATAGTTATAAGCACTCCTAAATATCAATAATGCTTTAAAGCAATAATCACAACACATTATAAAGCCTTTTATAATGACTTCTAAGGTCTAGTATCATAATTGCTGGCCATTCACTGATTTTTCTTCTGCAAGGAATATAGTGTTTTGTAACTCTCATAGTTATAATACATTATAATTCCTTTATAGATATAATACATTACAAGCTTGTTATAAGTCACTATAAGTGGTCATTATTTGCTTTAAGTAAAGTGGAAAAATATAATTACATCTACACAAGAACAACACACAAAATGTAAAAAACTATATACGGTATATTGCATTATAAACATGGGTGTCATAGAAAGTGCTACCAAAGTTTTCTCTGTCAAATGAAAATGTTATTAATGTTATTATTACCAACCTGAACAATACTGCTTATCATGGTTAAAGATGGTGATTTTAGGAATCTCTACAAATACAAATTACTTGTCTCAGTAAGCAGCTTTTCCTCCTCTTCATCCTCATTTTTCTTTACACTTGAGTTTAAGAACAAGGCTGGTGATTTTCTATGTTTTTGATATTGTCCACATAAAAAGACTAAAACCAACAGAGCTTTAGTCTCTCAATACTTTCAGACATCCCCAGCCTGTCTGTGGCACTCAGCTCTCAGCTCTTTGGTTTGTACTGAAGATTTATGTTTTAGCAAAAGTTACTTTATCAGCAGTAAATAGTGCATTTCCTGGTGACTATTTTTTAGCTGTGGATTAATACACGTGGTGTTCTAGTGAGTATTTCCTGCAGCAGAACTATGTATGTAGGTTTGACTTAAAACGAACTCCAGTGTGTGTGTTCATAGTAATGAAGGAACATGTCACCCAGTGCAACAGTGTGGCTCATTGATGTATTTTTAATACTTGTTGTACAACAAAGGAGCTCTATAGCTCAGAAGAATACGCTGTGTCTGACTTTGAATGCACATACAGTACTTGTTAGCAGATACTTTCACTGTTGGTTTTGGTGTTTTAATTGGATTTTGTTGACTTTGATAAAACTTGTGGGAACAAGTCAAATCTTTTTGAGACAAAAACTCACATTTACGGGACAATGTAACAGATGCATGAAGTCTAGTTAAGAAAGGTTTTACTAAAATAGCAGAAAGTGAATCAAAGTTTATGTATTCACTCTCTGCAGAGAGCAGTTTTCCATTTCAGTGTCATCTGTTGTCTTCACTGACCGTTGTGGGTTTGTATGTTTGTGTGCATTTGTCACATTCAGGGCCTCCCACTCACCCCCATGTTGTTAAAACAGCCTCTATTGGAACACTAGGAAGGACACGAACACCGATGGTCGTCACTGTGCCCAACGCCCCCGATGTGCCGGAGACCAGCAAGATGCTGGAGGATGTGGACAGCGTGAGTATAGCGCCCCACACTGGCTGCTCCTAGCAATGCAGTCTGTTTCTGCCAGGCCTAATGGTGGTGAATATTTAATATTTAGTCTTATACCAATCACACATTCCTTCCAAATCCATGTTTTCTTTGGGCACTGGATTATACAGTTACTTTCCACTGGACGTTGGTTTTAACCACATTTTCTGTTTGTTCTTTCTCTCTTTTTATTCTGTCCAACTTCAATCTCACCATTTCGTTGTCGGCTGCCTTTCGATCAACTCATTTAACTTCTAACACTTGATTTGAACTCATCTTAACCCATCACTGGAATGGTTTTTATTTTTACCATTTAATCCGTGTCCTGATCCTTGATTGGCTGTTGACCATCTGTTGATGTCGTCTTCTGTTTTGGATGTTTATGCTTTCGTCTGCTGCCTCTTTTTTGTTTTTTGTCGTTTACGACGCTTCAGTCCCATTGATCCATGACCTCCCAGCTCGCCTCACCCCACCCATACGACTCCCCCCATCCTCTGTGAAAGATCCCTGACTGACCCTCTCCTCCTCTCCTTCCCTCTCTTCTCCTCCCTCCCCTCCCTCCCTCCCTCCAGGTGCTTGCCTCCCTCCCCCCCTGCCCCTCCCCCGCCCCTCGCAGTAACCCTGTTCCTCTCCCTCAGAGCTACGAGCCCGACGAGCTGACCGAGGAGATGGCCCACCTCGAGGGCCTCATGAAGGACCTGAACGCCATCACCACAGCGCCATGAGCATGCACACACACCCACACACACACACTCTCTCTGTCATCCACACGTACACACACTCTCGAGTCAAACACACCCAAACATGAACCTTTGGAGGCTGGTGGACACAAAATGGCTTCTTGTGCCCAAGAAAACTCTCACGTCCCCCCGCAGAGAAAAACAAACTCCAGACTGAAACTTTAGGAACTTTTTTTCGGCTTACCTTGCTCAGTCTCAGGAAGGAGATTAACATGAGAGGGAAGAAAAAGTGACGCCGCGCTTCATCTTTTTATGAAGAACCTATCTCAGAGACAATGAAACTTTAAAACATTGGACGCTTTCAACCGGAAGATTGTGAATTTTTTCCTCAGCAAAAAATACGTACGGTAGGTTTTTCTTGTGGTTCGCTCAAGATGAGACAACGGTTGATTCAAGTCAAAAAGGAGAAAGTCCAAAAATATGCTGGTTTTGATGTTGGTGCTCATGCGGCGCTGTCTACACACAAGTGTTTGTTTGATTAGTGTTTTCTTTGTGCATTTTGTATATCTATTGGGCCGTTTCAGTGAAGTGAACATTGGATATCAGCCCCCCCTTTACAAGCCGACATTATTCATAAACGTTTTTTTGTTTTTACCCCCCTTGTGTCATATATTGTGCCATGACTTTTTATTATTTTCTATGTTATTGTATTATTTTTTTACACACATATCCTTATAAACATGTACATATGTTTTGTTTTTTTTAACTGCCTCATTCTTTTGATGTTTCCCATTGTTTCATTATTATTATTTTGGATGAAAGTGGGATTATAAGTGAGTCCTGAAGCTCAGTTTTCATATCAAAAGGGGAGAGAAGCGTGATGTGTTTTACATTATTCTCTGGCATTGTGTTGCCCCCTTTGTACATTCTTCTTTTTTCAGTCTTTTGTTTGTTGCGGGAGCTCCGTTTTAAAAGCCTTATCAACATGTTTGTATGTTGGACGGTCGAGGCGTCTCGGCGGATGTCGGAGTTGTGCTGTCACTCACTCACTTCTATGTAGTCCTGTGGGATTTGACAGTATCTCCTCACAGGTCAGGGGTACCTAGGACTCAGGGCGCTGACCCCCACCCCTCCTAAAAAAAAAACTCACATGGCACCCAATCAATCAATCACCTGCAACAGACGAGTTATCTTTTATACGAGAAGTTCGATCGAATGTGTGTGTCGTTTCCAAAACCAATATTTGGTTTCAGACGTCCGTACTGCTGAACCACGTGTGCATTTTCCCACAGCGGCGTGTGTTTGCTGTTTTTTTTTCCCTGCTGTTCTTCATCAAATGCCCTGGTTCTTTTTAAGGAGCTTTTTCCCTTTTTTTATTCAAGACCGTGGTCTTTCAATTTGAGAGCATGACTCATTGATTTCATGTTCGGATTTTGTAATGCTTTCCCTCAAAACCTTGTCTTCGCACTCAAATAGCCCCTGCTTGCGCTTAGATTTGCTCTGCTTCTGCTCAAACTGTATGCTTGCACTCAGATATATTGTTGCTTACACAGATTTTCTGCGCTCCAGCTTCAGCCCTTCTCCTCACACTCGGTGCTTCTGTGTGCTTGTGAAACGTCTGCTCTCGGATTTCTCCTCTGCTCTCGGATTTTTCGTGCAATAACCCTGTCAAAATTCCCCAACCAAGAGAATGCCAGGTGTGGTGTTGACTAATGAAACGATCCCTGCCTCGTTGCGGGTGCGTTTCACGAGCACACAGAAGCAGCCTGAGTGTGAGGAGAAAGGCTGAAGCTGGAGCACAGGAAATATGTGTAAGCAACAATAAATCTGAGTGCAAGCATACAGTTTGACTAGAAGCAGAGCAAATCCAAGTGCAAACAGGGGCTATTCGAGTGGAGGACAGGGCTTTGAGGGAAAGCATTACAAATGTGACTGTGAAATCAATAAGTTAAGCTCTCAAATTGAAAGACCACGGTCTTGAATAAAGATAGGAAAAACGCTCCATGTCTTTTACACATCTTAAACGATGCAAAGTTGTTGGCCTTTTTAATGGGACTCCCAGATTTTTTTTTACATGGTAGTTTTTGTATGAAGAAAAAAAAGAAGCTTGTTCTATACACAAATCTGATGTAAAAAGGAAAAAAAAAGTTCATCTAAGAAACTAGTTTTTCATTACCCTCTTACCCAAAGAAATTTGTCATTTGCAATCATAGTAATTTGCTCTACTTTTGTGAATACCATGTTTCTCATAAATGTACATCGTCATGAATGTCAATATAACTGTAAGAGATTTTAACTATGGATAAAAACAAGGAACAAGGAAAAAATGATTGAAAACAAAGGGGGAAGAAAAAGGAACGGACTCCATTTGGGAAATAATCTATTGAGTTGTAAACAGTTGAACCTGTATTGCACTTTTTCACAATTTTTGAAAAGTACATTTCTTACATATCTTGTGTTTTAAGTATCAAAAGCTGTTTGTGTAACGTAGTGTCCTAGGTAAGCAGCAGGCAGCTGGTCTTGTTTTTTATGTTTTATTTTTATTTTTTTGCTTCAGAGATGATATGAATTTGAGCAGCCGGGTTGTTTACTTCGCAGCTCATGATGAGGAATTCTGTTGTTGCTTGTTCATGTACAGAGCTTTCTTTGCTTTCTGTAGAAAAAAAACAATCTGTGGCTTTTTAAAAAATGTTCAAAAAATGTTTGGAAAAAAAGATGTTTTTTTATTGGTGCTCCTATACATTGTGTATACAAACTATTATGAATACTAACAAAGTAAATGTTTCTGCTCGTCTTCTTTTCATCAAACATGATCAGTCTGTCCGCCAGGTATTAAGAGCAGTGGTGGATGGTAACTAAGTACATTTACTCAAGTACTGTACTTAAGTACAATATTAAGGTACTTGTACTTTACTTGAGTATTTCCATTTTATGCTACTTTATACTTCTACTCAACTACTTTTATTTGATAACTGTATTTAATTTACATATTCAGATTATTAATAGAAAATATAAATTAACTCATAAATGATGATGTATTATTATGGATTAAGTTACCCGGCAGATATAATGTGATTAAAATTAGCTCCACCTTTACCAGCTGCATCATTAGTGATGCTTACACATTAATGCATCATTAATTATATTCCAGTCATATAATATACTGTATATTATTCTGAAATGGGGCATTCTGCATAATGAGTACTTTTTTACAGTACATAAGGAAAAGAAAAAAGATAGAAAAAAAATATATTGATAAAAAATATATATAATTAAATAAAAAACTGTTGTAAAATAACTTGGTATACACAAAACCAAACTAAATGATTACATAGAAATGGTGATTAAAGTTGTTAGCAATGAAGACTCTTAATAACAAGGTATATAAGTCTAACTGATAATGAATAGTTTTACTTTTGGTACTTTAAGTATATGTTGTTGCTAATACTTATGTACTTTTAGATTTTAAATGCAGGATTTTTACTTCTAACAGTATTTCTACACTGTGGTAATGATCTGAGTTCTTCCACTACTGCTGAAGTGTGCAGAAATAGGTTGTTATCACTAATACACAAACCAAAGTCTACAGTGAATTCTTCACAGTTACCCTACAGTGTAGTACTGTATGTAGTAGTAGTAGTAGCAGCCCTATGAGAACTGGGAAAGTCTGGGAAGGAAGAAATTATAAATCGAATAGCCAATCAACAGAAAACTAATCAAACAATTTTGAGAATAGATTAATCATTTCAGCAACTTTTAAGATGCCAAAAATGCCAAATATTTGCTGGTTCCAGTTCATAACAATATTTGCTCTTTTTTTTTTTAGCTATTTATGACATTAAACTGAATATCTTTGGATGTCCATCGGACAAAACAAGCAATTTAAATATTTCAATTTTTTACTATTTTCTGATGTTTTATAATCAAACAATTAATTCGTTGATTTGAGAAAATATCACCAGATTATTCAGGAATGAAAATTATCATTAATCAAGCCCTAAAGTCAAGGTTTGCTTCTTTGGGTTTGGTTTATATTGCCTTGAATGTGGAACCTTACAAAAAGGACAGCTGTCATGTTAGAGCTTTTCAGCCTCACATAGTTAAAGTATTAAAGCCTCTTTTGTATGCATCATATTTCTGATAAAGACTCTATTCAGTGAGTCGATGTTTGTACTGTGACAAATTCGTAAAAACCCATTTCATAATTGTAGTTTACAGCTGAAATACTCTCATCTCACTGCTTCTTCTTTTAGACTACTCTCACATTGACTGACTCACCTCTCCGTAGGTTTATACTGAATGTCCAACTGCAGCATGAAGGTGAGGTTTTATCAACCAGTAACTGTTTGATCAGATTTGTAGCTTTGATTTTCTCACATCATCATCATGTGAGACTGGATCAAAACTGGCTTTCTGCCTGAGTGGCTGATGGGACTGACTTACTCAGCAGTTGGCTGATAACTGGTGTTAGTTTCAAGTTGACGTGGTGTGATATTAAATTAAACTGCAACACATTTGAATACACAGTGACATTTAAAAACGCTGACATGGACACAACTCAGTTTAGGTAAACAAAGATTTCTGGAAATGCTGTAAAGATCAAATGAGTCAGTTTCTACACGTCAGCACAAAAAAATGTTTTCTTTCACCATTCTGATACATTTGAGTCACACATCATGTGAGTGTGTTTGAGATTACAAAATGAGCTTTAGTGTTTTTATTGTTTATCCAGAATGGCTGAAAATAAGCCTCAAATTGAAAAGAATCACTATTTACTCTGATGGTTAGGCTTACACATGACAGCAGTGTGCTTCTGTGCAAAATCATCACAGGCTCCATGTCAACAAATGGAAAAGTTTATGACAATTTTCTTTTGTTTTTTTCTGTAAATAGTATATTTATTGTGCTAATGGGGATAAAGTTCTGGTCCTTTATTTTTGTTGGACTAAAAGTTGTCACATTTACAGTGAATATCGATAAAAGAATATTATATATAAAAAAAAAAAAAAAAATCAGAATCAGAAATTCTGTATTGTTCGGGGGCAATTGGGGTGTTCTGGTTGAAATAAAGGACTATGTAACATGTAAATCATGTACATAATGCTACAATATAAACAATATATGTAAAGAAAAATAAGGAGGTAATAAAATTAAAAATAAACAATGGGAATATAAGACATGAAATATATACAAATATTTGCATTAAGACTTGCAATATACAGTATAACATACACCGATCAGCCATAACATTAAGACCACTGACAGGTGAAGTGAATAACATTGACTATCTCGTTACAATGGCACCTGGCAGTGGGGGGATATACTTAGACAGCAAGTGAACATTTTGAACTTTGAACTTTTTTGTTGGAAGCAGAAAAAATTGGCAAGCGTAAGGATGTGAGCGACTTTGACAAGGGCCAAATTGTGATGGCTAGACGACTGGGTCAGAGCATCTCCAGAACTGCAGCTCTTGTGGGATGTTTCCGGTCTGCAGTGGTCAGAAGTTGAACCTACCAACGGTGGTCCGAGGCAGGGCTGGACTGGGACAAAAAATCGGCCCTGGCATTTTGGCCCAGACCGGCCCCATCACCGCCCGTTTGTGCTGTGTGTACCATGTTTTGTTGAAGGCTCTATTCAAGGAAATACCTTCAAATGTGGTTGTTTTGTATACTTGCCAGCCTTGAGACCTCAAACCTCAAAAATATGGAGGATTTCAAACCAAAGCGGGGGGTCTGGGGATCCTCCCCCAGAAAAATTGAGTTTCAGAGACTTTGTTTCCTGAATTCTGGTGACTTTAAAACAATGAAAATAACAAAATAATAAGTACACCGCAACAGCATTTTATGTTGAACTTCTAATTTTACCTTTAAATCTCAGGAAAGAAAACTGAATAATTTGCCCCTCTGGCATAAACTTTGCATGTGAATATCTAGCATAAACTAATATTCATAAATTATAATTCATTTTTTTGCCACTGCTGTCCCTTTTTAGGATTATATTGCTTTACAGTTCAAGGAAACAGTGATGCTGAATTCCTTATTAAAATTGTTTGAGAGTTTCAGCTGGGTCTCATACAGTATATCAGTAATACATCAGATCATCATTAATGTTTGTTGAGTCTTATTGGACCTATCACATTCAGACTCTGATGGGAGGGGGGGGGCATTTAGATTCCAGGGGTGGCCCGTGCCAGCCCCGGCCCCCACTTTAGCCCCGCCCCTGGCAGACACATATAAGCAGACAGACACAGAGAGATGGATAGTAAACAGCAGAGGATCAGAAGAAGCAGAGAAATGCGCTTCTGATGTAAACAGCCAGGCTTCAGCTCGAGCGGAGATCAATAGCGCGGTGCTTCCGTCCCCTACGGGAAACGACGCGGCGCAAATACGCTGGCTCTGTGCCGTTATGAATCTCGCAGAGAACCTGATATGGAGAGAGCAGAGGAGAGTACCGGCAGCTTGTGAGGAGCTCCGGTACGCATGAAAAAGTCACGGTACGCCAAGGAGTGAAATGACTAAAATACTGCGTACCGCTACGTACCGGCCCACTTCGAGCACTGCTCATCTCTCATGACATGTTGAGCCAGGCTGCTAGCACATAACTGCTTACTGCAAACTCTACATTCCCTCCCTCATCTCCCTCCATCTCCTCCCTCATCTCTCTCCCTCTCCTCCTCACTGTGGCCGCCCGGCACAGAGCGATTGGGCCAGCCCAGTGTCAATTAAGGAAAAGAAATGGGCCGATTAACTTGTTTTATAGGCCAAAAAAGAAAAAGGACATACGTCGGCCCCAAAAGGACGTCGGCCCACCGGGAAAACGCCCGGTATGCCAGATGGCCAGTCCAGCACTGGGTGTAGACATAGTATTACTGGTGTTATACTATAAATAAAACACTTTGGTACACAAATCACATTAATAATAATCAATAATCCTGCTGACCTCTCAGAATTGATTAGTACTTGAGTAAATGTACTTAGTTACATTCCACCACTGGTGACAGTTATGAAGCTGTGACACATAGTAGACTGTTCAGATATACTCTGTGTGTCAGCTTATTTGATTTTTGGACAGAATTGAAAAAAAAGGCTCTGAACCCCTGAAACCGCCCGGAGTCTCTACCACGCACGCGTCCGTGCCTGGCAGGTTGACTCTGAAACAATGGCTGTGGCCTAGCGACTACACGTGCCAGTGGAGCAAAGCTCCGCGCACACGTCCATGCCTGGCAGTATAGCCACGGAGGTGCCCAGGATCCTCTGCCCGTCAAAGGATTGCCTGTGGCACACAACCGTCCAGGATCCCCTGTGCTCTAAGCTCGTGAGAGGATCTTGGGTTGGCACACAGTCTTGTCTCTGGCGTCTGACAGAGATTCAGACTACTCCAAGGTCTCCTCAAAGGGAGACCGGAGCGTACAGGAATGAGAAAAACGGGTCCTATATGTAAACTCGGTTGGAAGGCCAGTGACGGGACTAGTGACATCACGGAACAAAAGAATCGCCAACGAATTGTGACGTTACCTCAGAGATATTCCGCACTAAATTCCAGTCAAATCAAATGAAGCAATCAAATAATCCGATCGTGCTCACTCTGATGAGTAGCTCCATGATCAAATATTGCTGACAGCAGCAGGTGGAGTTAAGAAATGAATCATATGTTTTCAGTTATACTCAATTTATGTTGATTTACACTGTAGCCTAGTCAAGGTGAAATTTGATGTGACTGCATCATTGGAGCTAAATAAATGCAGTATTGCCTTTGGTATTCTTTCTCATTAGCCAATTCAACAGATATGATATTTTCAGTTGGTTTTATTGTAGCATGTAAAGGTTTATGGTTGACTCTTAAAAGGAATCAAGTAGGCTAAAATGAATAACGAATAAATGATGTATTATTATAGATTAAACTACCCAGCAGTATATTAAGTCATTAAAATGAGCTCCACTTTTACCAGCTGCAACATTAAAGTGATGAACACATTAATGCATCAATAAGTATAATCCAATAATGTACATTATTCTGCATAATGGGTACTTTTATGTTTGGTACTTTAAGTACATTCATATGCTAATATTTTTGAGCTTTTACTGAAGAAGGATTTTGAATGCAGGACTCTTACTTGTAACAGAGTATTTCGACATGGTAGTATTGCTACTTTTACTGAAGTACAAGATCTGAGTACTTCCACCACTGCATGTACTATAATACAATAATAAACATCTAATACAATAATAATGTAATATAACAATATAACATATAATAGAAATGTTTACTTAATGATATACACCCATTGACCTTGCTTTGTTTGGTAAACCAATAGTGAGATAAAGATCACTGTAAACAGGGCTGGACTGGGACAAAAAATCGGCCCTGGAATTTTGGCCCAGACCGGCCCCATCACCGCCCGTTTGTGCTGTGTGTACCATGTTTTGTTGAAGGCTCTATTCAAGGAAATACCTTCAAATGTGGTTGTTTTGTATACTTGCCAACCTTGAGACCTCAAACCTCAAAAATATGGAGGATTTCAAACCAAAGCGGGGGGTCTGGGGATCCTCCCCCAGAAAAATTGAGTTTCAGAGACTTTGTTTCCTGAATTCTGGTGACTTTAAAACAATGAAAATAACAAAATAATAAGTACACCGCAACAGCATTTTATGTTGAACTTCTAATTTTACCTTTAAATCTCAGGAAAGAAAACTGAATAATTTGCCCCTCTGGCATAAACTTTGCATGTGAATATCTAGCATAAACTAATATTCATAAATTATAATTCATTTTTTTGCCACTGCTGTCCCTTTTTAGGATTATATTGCTTTACAGTTCAAGGAAACAGTGATGCTGAATTCCTTATTAAAATTGTTTGAGAGTTTCAGCTGGGTCTCATACAGTATATCAGTAATACATCAGATCATCATTAATGTTTGTTGAGTCTTATTGGACCTATCACATTCAGACTCTGATGGGAGGGGGGGGCATTTAGATTCCAGGGGTGGCCCGTGCCAGCCCCGGCCCCCACTTTAGCCCCGCCCCTGGCAGACACATATAATCAGACAGACACAGAGAGATGGATAGTAAACAGCAGAGAATCGGGATCAGAGAAAAGCCAGGCTGAGTAAACAGCAGGCTACAGCGCGAGCTGCGCCAATACGGGACTTCCGCGCCTAGAATCGACGCGTGCAAATAATCTGCTCAGAGCCGATTTTGAATCCAGAGAAGATATACCGGCAGCTGTGAGGAGCTCCGGCGCTTGAAAAGGGGCTCCGGTACGCATGAAAAACTACAGTACTGCGGACCGAATACTAAAGACTGCGTCGCACGCCGCCCACTTCAATGCTCATCTCCAGACTGCTTAGCCAGACTGCTACACAAACTACTTACCCCCAAACTCTACCCCTCCTCCCTCATCTCCCTCCATCTCCTCCTCACGTCCGCCCTGCCAGCACTTTTGGGGCCCCCCGGCACAGAGCGATTGGGCCAACCTGTGTCAATTAGGCCAAAAAAGGCATTAATGTTCATACGTCGGACAAAAAAGGAAAAGTCGGCCCCAAAAGCCGTCGGCCCAACGGCCAAACCGCACCCGGTTCCAGAAGGCCAGTCCAGCACCCGCCCACAGGAAGACTCAGGCTCACCGCGCACGGTGGAGGGAAGGCCTTTTGGGACCCTTTGGCGGCGAAGGCTGGCCTGTAGCCGAACCAATAGAAAAGCTTTAAAGTAGCTCAAATAGGAAAAGGGTTTAAAACCAGTTTCCATAGAAAGGTTTTAGTAGCACTGCTATAGCAGTTTGTTGCGTAGGGTGCTTTGCCGCAGGCTGATCGGTGTGCTAACCAATGTTATGGCTGATCGGTATAAACAAAATGCAAATAAGACAGTTTAAAAACTAGGTCTGAGAAGTGGAAACTAGAAGTTTAAAGTCGCATCGCCAGAATCGGGATAAGAATTCAACAAGTCCTCGAAATGTACAGTAAATGCAGTATTAATGACCGAAAAAAGCATCACTGCAAAAGCTGAATCAGCCTGTAATATGTATAATAAGTAATTCTGAAAATGTTGAGGCGAGTTGCTAAGGCTAGATGGTGACTGCACAGTTTCCACGATTTCATCCCACCTCATCAACTTCCGCCCTTTGTCCGGTCTTTGTCAGCCCTCTCACAACACGGCACAGGCGGCCAGCTCGGATCGGATTCCACCTCTCCTCCCCTTCCCCTCAGAGGACCCGGGAGCCGCACAGACCACATGGAGACCGGGACAGCGACGAGGGGAAATTTCCTTGTAACGGATGTTTACCGCTCATTCTGATTAAAACAGCCGCTTTTGTGAGGGTTATATCAGCATGAAGTGAAGCCTTTTTATCGAGACCTGCAGCCAGGACAACTGAGAGCTTATGACTGACTAATATCTGGAGGGAGATCAGTCCACTCGTTTGTTTCTGTAACTGAAAAAGCAGTTTGAGCAACGTAAATTTTGTTCGGCAATGTTTTCTATCCGCCTTCTCCCCTCGTTGATAATCCTGTTTGTCTGACTTCACTTTGAGCTGTTAGAATAAATAGTTTAAATCTGCAGTATCTTATAAAGTAAACTAACAGAACATAAACAACTAAATCAAAGTTGTATTTTTCGATAATATGGTATTAGTGGTACGAGTTCGTTCTCGTTGTCCGATGTTTTAAGAGCTGAGTTTTCTCTTCCACTCTCCAGTGAACGTGCGGCGGACACGCGCTTTGAGTTCACGCTGGTGCACGCTGAGGCTAGAGTACGAGCAGGGAGGCAGGGAGGCTTCTGATTGGTTCCTTACAACCGGGACCATTTTTACTGACTGGGAGACGTTTTTACAGGATTACAGCAGCTACAGATGACGGATCTTTTCCGGTCTTTTTTCAGTGCTCATAAGAAACGGATTGCTGTCGGGGTGTAAAGACCATTTCAACCAATATAACAAAAAGTGTATACTGGATAAATCGCAGACCCCATCTTTAAGTGGGTTAAATATAAATGCCAGAATGGTATAATTAAGAATTAAATAAGAATATTTCTTGAAATGTACAGTATAAATGCAGTATTAATGACCGAAAAAAGCATAAAGTGTAAAAATGCTGGAATCAGCCTGTAAAATGATGTATAATAAGTAAGACCGTCTTTGCTCTGTCGTGTTGCTAGAGGACCAGCTGGTGTCGCTGCAGCCGTTTCCATGGTTTCCTCCCACCTCCTTCAACTTCCGCCCTACGTCACGGTCTACGTCAGTCCCTCTCACAACACGGAATATGGCGGCCAGCTCGGATCGGATTCCTCCTCCTCCTCCTCCTCTCCCCGCCTCAGAGGAGCCGGGAGCCGCACAGACAGACATGGCAGACGGGGACAGCGACGAGGGAGAAGACATCTTCCTTAGTAACGTATGTTTACCGCTCATTCTGATTAAATATAACGGTTTTTGTGAGGGTTATATCTGCATGAAGTGAAGCCTTTTTATCTGATCTGACCTGCAGCCAGGATAACTGAGAGCTAACTGACTGACAGGGAGGCGAGAAATGAGGTCAGCTTTTGTTTAAAAAGCAACGAAATGGGTTCAGAAAGTTAGCCGAAGTAAGTTTGAGCTTAAATTGAACAATTTTGACTCGTAACTAGTAAGTTATAGCGTTGATTTGGGCTTTTCTTTCGGCCTGCCCTGGTGCTTAATTGTTAATTTAAAGATGCTCTTGTTCCGATGTCCGGTTCAATGGCTCGGTATTGTTCATATTTCTCCTCAGGAATATTTGGCTTTGGTGATTTCCAGACATTTTCTAATTCCGACTCTGTTAACTAACTAACTGTGTCTGTAGACCGTTATAACGGTCATGAGACAACACGACTAGCTGACTGTTACTCCTCTAATGTCACTCCTTCTGTTTCTGTATTTACCAGTGGGAGAAGAAGTATTCACATACTGGCTAAAAGTAGAAATACCACGGTATAAAAATACTGCTACAAGTAAAAGTCCTGAATTCAAGATGTTATTTAAATAAAAGTACAAAAGTATTATCAGCAAAATCTAGTTAAAAGTTTCAGAAGTAACGTTACTCATTATGTATATATACATATATATATATAAATATATACATACGTACATACATACATACATATACACATATTTAAATTCTATTTTATTGTATTTTTTATGTTTTCTATCTTGAAAAGTAGTTGGTATCTACATTTATATTAAGATTTGTAAATAGTGTTTTTCATACCTACCTCATGTCTTTTGTGTGAGAGCATGTTTTTGTGATCTATGTAAATTGCTGCTGTAACATCTCAATTTCCCTTTCGGGATCAATAAAGTATCTATCTATCTATCTATCTATCTATCTATTAGCCTATATTATTCTGTTTTTCTCACTAACTAATTTATGCAAGAGCATTTTAACGTTTTATTTTAGATACCTTGTGTACTACTTGGTAGATTAGTAATATAGTACGGCATCATATCATATAAATATGTCATGTTTTTTATGTAAAAAAAGTAGCTATAAGTGTTAAATCAATATAGTGGAGTAAAAAGTACAATATTTCTCTGAGATGTAGTGGAGTAGAAGTATAAAGTGGCATGAAAAGAAAAGACTCAAGTGCCTCAAATTTGCACTAAAATACTGTACTTGAGTGAATGTACAAGTGTTTCTGTGGCTCATTTCTAACACGTGTCCGTCCTGTCCTGAAGAGTAACCCTGTGGCTGTGAGTCGAGGAGTTTCTCAGCCGGATAATGTCAATGAAGATCCTCCAGATCTGTTCAGTGAGGAGGACGCCAGCAGAACGACGGCCAAGTCCAACGGAGTTCACTCTGATGATGACAACGACCTGTTTGCTGGTTTGGAGACATTTTATCTCACTTTGAATTCTTCTTAGGAGCTTGAAGCACTGTAATATTAAAACTTTACAGTTACTGAGTCTTGTGAGATAGTTTATTTTAAGTCTAGGTCATGCTAGACTATTTTATTGCAGAGCTTTAAAAGGGGCATTCATCTGATTTTACACATCAAGCTCAGTTTACTGGTCACAAGGCGTACGACACGACTAAACGGATAATGTAATCCCAGTTTTGGCTTGGAGTGGGGCTGCAACTACAGACTACTTTGATCATCCATTAAACCATTAATAATGAGAGGCCGGCCAGCTCCCTCCTGTTTTTCCAGATCTTCTTCTTCTTCTTCTTCTTCTTCTTCTTCTTCTTCTTCTTTGCACATAGGCCCAGACCCAGTCCTATGCCAAACTTCAACATTGTACTCTGGTACAATGAAAGTTTGCCGGCTTCTCTTGATGTAGTTAAGAATAAAAACAAAAAAAATAAAAGCAGTAATAGCAGCAAAAAATAGAAGGCAGTAGTTAAATTAAATATAATTTACACATATACAACTTTACAAAGGTACAAAACAAATCAGTCGTACGTGCTCGCACTTTGCAACTTTCACCTAAATGTAGGCCCAAGTGAGCAGAAATGTTCATACGCTTCAACCTGGCAGGAATTATTAATGTCCATCACTCACTTTCTCAAAAACTGTAAAACTAATTAATCCTATCTCTTCCTACATTTTTGCTCAATTGACACCAAACTTGCTACGCTGCATCTTCAGACTGTCCTCCACCAACAATCTAGCCAGATTTTTGAATTATCAAAAACTGAACTGAGCCCACAGTGCATCAAAATGTTTTAATGTAAACAGAACTGTACACAGCTACTGCAAATTCATGAAAATAAATGACAAAATGTTGAGGTCATGGTAGATTTAGGGTGGTAAATTTCAGAATTTTATCTCAAAAACTGCTTTTTTGAGAGGATATTTAATTCTATCCTCATGTAAACTGTTGCAGTCAATGGAAATCAAGCATTTAAAACATCAGTTTGTCACTTATGGAGCAATCAATCTTTCTCAAAATAAATTACAGACATCTCTGTATTGTCCGGATGCAAATTCTCAGAATTTTGTCTCGAAAACGGAATTTTTGAAATTTGAAATCTGCCTTTACATGCAACCCTGTCGATTGCTTAAGTCATTGTGTGAAGTCATAGTGTGAAGTAATAGTTTCTGCTGGGCAGTAATCTCACCAACATATTGACTTGCCCTTAGTATCTGAGGATGTGAGATCGAGACCCGATTGAGGCAGAATGAACATGCTAATACCTTAAAGGTTTAATAATAATGGATCCTCCTATATTTCACATTTGTCTTCCTCCTCTTCCTTTTTTTATCTTCCTCCTTCTTACTCAACATGGCCAACCCCGACTCATATAATGTTATATTGTATTTATATTATGTGTCTATTCTGAAAGATACGTGGAGGAAGTCAAGTCACGTCAAATTTATTTATATAGTCCAATATCACGCTCAGGGGGGCTTTACAATCTGTACAGCATATGACACCCTCTGTCTTTTATGACCCTCGCAGTGGATGAGGAAAAAAAACAAGAACACCACAGGAAGGGAGAGAGAGGAGGGATCCAGGATCCAGACGTGCAATAGATATTGTTTTATACAGAGTAACAACAGAATGAAATTACAACATAGACAATCCATATGACAAAGATTGATACATATAATGTGAACATTTATGAAGAGATGGATCCAGGAGGATGTCAAGCAGCTTCCAGGTGTCGACCACAACCTCCTCTATACCATGTAACCTAGAAAATGGACAGACTACACAAAAACACAAGAAGCAATCTATAGCACATCATTCACACAGATAGGAGCCAAACAAACATACATATGATTTATGTTTCTGAATTTATCAATGATTTAGAAGGCATACAGGAGGGTTATAGGAATTGTAGGGAGGGGGGGAGGGATTTGGGTTAGGGGTAAGAGGGGAGATGGGGTTAGATGGTTATCTCAATGCACCAACTCCTAATATTCACATAACTGTAGTGGATGGAAACATGCATTTATTTGCATCCCTCAGTAGTAGCAGTAGTATATGATTACCCCATATGATTATCCCATTTAAGATGTGACCGGTTGTGTTCCCATCCCACATACTTTATTTTCTAAAAGTCTCTAAGAAAAGGGAAGACACCTGTAGCGTACCACTAACTCTCACAGTCACCATTTCCAACCCTGTCTCCTAAAAAATTACTTTTCCATACAACTAAACTGCATTCAAGAGAGAGAGAGATGGATTTTATTTATCCAAAATTCATAGCATCTCATAGCAGTATGTAAGCCATTCAGAAGTGAAACGCATGCAATATCATCCAAGGGAAGGGTTTTTAAATTATTAATTGGGATCAATGGACCAATAGTATTTCTTTAGCCCACAAATTTAATAATCTAATCATTAGAAGTTCTCTAAAACATTTAATAATCTAAATTTGATTGTTTGATATTCATGCGTTTTTTAATGTTCCTCAAATTTAAAACGTATATTTCCTTGCGTTGGACAAACAACTTGGGGACTGTGAAAACAAGATGTTTTTTTTATCTTATCTTGGTAAGAGCGCTCTCGACCACTCTTAAACTGTTCTCTTACCTAAGAGAAGAGCAAAAAACAAGAAAACATTGATGAATCCCAGAAATCAATGGGTACTAACGAAATAAGAACAAATCGTGGATACGAACAAAACTAAGAGGAAATTTGTTTGTGTATCGCTTCTTGCATGAGGCCCATTGTGTGATCCTGTCTGATGTACACTTTAGTCATCTGTTTTTCTTTTCTTTTTGGATGAAGAGAGGCAAACATTAATTAAAGTCTTTTCTTTCTCCAGAGGCTCATGTGGAGCTGAGCACAGACACGCCAGGCAGCTCCGCCCGGAAGGAGCTCTCCACCTCCTCCGGCCCTCCTCCTGCCTCCTCCTTCACTCAGAGCACTGCAGCCCTGCAGACCACCTCCTTGGAGCAGGTAGCTGAGCTTCCTGGGAACTGTGAAGCAATTAATTGCATGCATGCTTTTATTATGCCTACTGTGTAATCACTTGTCTGTTACAGCCAGTTATGTTCTTCCTTTTAATTACAGTTGGAGGAGGAAGAAGACAAGGATAGTTTTGATGTGGATGTTGCCGTCACCAACCCTGAGAAAATCGGTCAGTCTCTTTTTTTCTTTAACTGTGCCACAGCTGTCTGTGATTTCCAGTTGAATTAATTAATTCTCATCTTCAATGTATCTCCAATGTTTCTGTCCTACTAGGAGATGGCATGAATGCATATGTGGCCTACAAAGTATCCACCAGGGTCTGTAGTAAAATATTTTTACATGGCTCCTAGAACTGTCTAAATCTTAACTACTGTTCCTAAGTATTTCGTTTATAAAGTTCTGTGTCTCCGTCTCTCTACTTTCAGACCTCGTTGACCATGTTCAGGAGTAAAGCCTTCTCTGTGAGGAGGCGTTATAGTGACTTCCTGGGTCTTTATGAGAAGCTGTCGGTCAAGCAGACGCTCCTCGGCTGCATCATTCCACCACCACCCGAGAAAAGTGTCGTAGGTGGGTCTTAAGTATGTGTTGCTTTTTTTTTTTCTTTGTCTTTTGTTGTGTCCCTTTTGGTGACTGTCATGTGGTTTAACAGGAATGACCAAAGTGAAGGTGGGAATGGACGACCCGTCATCAGTAGAGTTTGTGGAGAGAAGAAGAGCAGCTCTGGAGAGGTAAGGATCCATACATGTTTCATACAGTGACCTTATTAATGAGACAATAAGTAATGTTCATGCTGGGCTTTTTAACTATATTTCTACCCATGCCCATGTTTTTGTGTTTTACATGTTAGTTTTTGGGCACCACTACTTCTTTCTCACTTTTCTGTTTTTTGTAGGTATCTTCAGAGAGTAGTGGCTCACCCATCGTTACTACAAGATCCTGATGTCCGTGAGTTCTTGGAGAGAGAGGAGGTGGGTATTTTAAGATATAAAACGATTTTCTAGAAGGAGTAAGCTGGATTATTGATAGGACAATATATATCATCGAAACAATATAAAAATGTTATATTTTTCTATATTGTTTCTATCATGGTGTCGAAAAACCAGCGGCCGAATTGTGTTACGGCATTTATTGTCATATATTTGGATAAGAGGGGCTTGAACCTAAACTGGGGCTACTTCTGTCGTTTGGATGTGGTTTGGCTACAAAAAGTCAGACACAGAGCAGAAAACCATCATTTGCAAAGTTTGCCACACGCCGGTCCCCACTACAGGGATATTTGGACATGTTTTTTTTCTTCACTTTAAACAGGCTACAGACTATGGTACACAGAAATGTGTTAAAACAGTGTTTTGTTATTTTTGTTCTACGACATACAACGGCTAACAGATAAAATAATCTATGGAGAAGCTGTGCACAGATAATAATTAACTGTATTGTGGCACATTTTCGATTGGTATGAATGTTTGGCGTTATCACCCTACTTTTCCATTACTTGTACATTGCAATGACACCGAATGTGAACAAAGCAGGTCTAAAACCTAACCTAACCTCGGTTATTATAACCAATGATATAATAATCAGAGAGGTTATTTAGACTATATACACAGTACATACAGTTGATTCAGACAGAGGTGTATGTATGAATTATTATGGGCCTTAATGTCTGTCACCTGTCCTGTAAAATGCATTTATCAGCTGTTTTTGATTCATATTATATTTTCTGTCCCCTAGGCTAGTCCTGTATTTATTTATTCATTCATTATCTATAATTTCACTTGAAACTGTTACGTTCTTAATAAAATGAGAAAATACTCAGTACTTTTCATTTTCCAAGTATTTAATTTACACAGGCGTATACAAAAGTAGGCTTTAGCATGCAGTTACTTGATATAGTCTATTTATTTATTGAATGACCAGAGAGCATGCTGTATTGTGATATATATCGTTATCAAGATATGAATTTACCTATATCGGGATAGAAGATTTTGGACATATTGCCCAGCCCTAAGCTGGATAATGACTTTAGATTCTTGAGAATGTCTTTTGAGCCGTGTGTGTGTGTGTTTGTGTGTTTTCAGCTACCCAGAGCGGTGAGCACCCAGGCGCTGAGTGGAGCTGGCTTCCTCAAAATGATCACTAAGGCATCAGATGCTGTCAACAAAATGACTATCAAGATGAATGAGTCTGACACTGTAAGTGGACTCCGGATGAGGTGTTTTCAAGAGACTGTTGTGCATGTGGCCTGCATATGGAGATACATTTCATGATGTTGCCATGGAATTGGGAAAAGTTCATTGTTGGATAAACTTTGATAGATTAGGGATGTCACGAGAAGCGATACTTAGGTACCAAGTTGATGCCAAATTTCTGAAAATATGACGGTACTCGTTTTTCTACAGAATCGCAGGGACCGTAGGTACCGTCAGGGCTCAAGACTAATGTCTCCCTGTCGTTCCAGGGACGATAGAAAACTTTCCTGATAATTCTACATTGTGAACAACAAATCCGTGTTGAAATCTGCAGGAGGAGAGCTAGTAACATTAGCTGTTAGCAGCCGGTGGGCAGCACAGTTGTGCTTGGTTAAATAACAGAGCCAAAAGCTCACATACAGAGGTTGCATTGAGTTACATTATGATATGATATATAATACATAAAAATGATAGGGCGAAGGTAAATTATAATGTTATCATGATGTGTTCAAATGTTATCTTGTAAAAGTTAGATTTTGACGAGAAACTTGAGGCGGATCATCAGGGATTAATAATAAATTAAAAAAACTATGCAAATAGTACATACAAAAGTATGCAAACGTCCATAAAGGAGTGTGTGTTGAAGTACATGAGATTTATTGTTTTTTTTTGTTTTTTACCGCGGTATCGAATTGGTATCGAGAATCGTGGAATTTCACTGGTATTGGTATCGACTACTAAATTTCTGGTATCGTGACATCACTAGTGGAGGTACCATACAATATTTAAACAATGATACAATTAATATCCAAAAGTAGGTATAAATTGTGGTATTATAACTGCCTTACTCGAATTTATAGCAACAACAGGCCAAGGTCTAGATATGATGAGGTGGTTTGGTTGTGTTTTTTTTTCTTGATATTTTTACTGTGTGTGTGTCTCAGTGGTTTGAGGACAAGTTCCAGGAGGTGGAGAACGAGGAGCAGCAGTTGAGGAAGCTTCAGGCGGTGGTCGACTCCCTGGTCAACCACAGGAAGGGTGAGCTGCATCTGCCTTCCTCCACTTGTCTTTGTCTTCCCACATTTTTTTTTATCAAATTGTTTCAACTGAGGAAACAGAAGAGTACAGTCCAGCTGCCTGGTCTTTTAAGGTGAAACAAGCAGACTGAATAAGTGTTCTGTTTCCAAACCCAGAGCTGTGTGGGAGCACAGCAGTATTTGCCAAAAGTATGGCCATGTTGGGAAACTCTGAGGACAACACGGCCCTGTCGCGGGCCCTGTCCCAGCTGGCAGAGGTGGAGGACAAGATGGAGCAGCTGCATCAGGAGCAGGCAGCCAGTGACTTCTTCATCTTCGCAGAGCTGCTGGCCGACTACATTCGCCTGCTGGGTGCTATGCGCGTAAGCTCACAGCTACAGAATGGTAGTTTTTACAGTAGGAAGAAGTAAATATAAGATGCAGTGGAAAGTAAAGCTTGAGTAGTTCTTGATACCAGGACTAAAATAAAGATGTTGCATTTTGTCAGAGAAAATACAGCAGTAAGGGCACTCTTTAATAGTCTTTAATAAACCTTTAACATTTTGCTGCTAGTGTGCTCCCTGCTCTCCGTTTGGTAATTGGAGTGATCAAGTGTTGGATGTCCTCAGGGGTGTTTTGACCAGCGTGCGCGGGCGTGGCAGCGATGGCAGGAGGCTCAGAGCACCCTCCAGAAGAAGAGAGAGGCCGAGGCCAAGCTGTTGTGGGCCAACAAGCCGGACAAACTGCACCAGGCCAAAGAAGAGATCAATGAGGTAACAGACGCACTACGTTTACATGCACACTTATATTCCACTATTATTCCGAATATGACAATATTACGAATTTGATACGGGTCATGTAAACAGCATATTCCGTTTAGATATTCTGAATTAGGCCTTATTCCGCATGGAGCATTTTCCGGTTAAGACATGAGGGATATGGCGATATCATTCAGGTTTTAGGAGCAACCTTTGGACATGTAGACAGCGCATTCGGAATATGCGTCTCAATTTGTGTTTTTACAGCAGTTTGCGGCACACAGCCTCTTTCCTGTTTACGGTCAGCTATGTGCGTTGAACACAAACCAACTAGCCGACAGTTTGCAGAGATGCATGCCCAAAAGAAAAGCCCACATTTCTGGTCAGAAGGAGAAACACACCTACTTTTAGAAATCATGAAAGACTTGGATATCAACAGGTTTTTGGATCTGCATAAATATGGCAACGTTGACCTTTTCAAGAAGATGATTGAAGTAATGAAAGAGGGAGGCTGTGCTCGCACGGTCCAACAAGTCCAAGACAAATCTTGGTTTCTGACAACCAAGATTGCCAGCACTAAATATCAAATCAGTCTTTCTCTTACTTTATCTTTATAGCTTGTCATTTTTAGTATAAATACTTTTTAAGGTGGTATGGGTGAGTATTTCTGAGTATATGTAGGATAATGCAACATGAACAAACATGTAGTGTAGTGAAGTGCAGTTGCTGGTTCCAGCCTCTTAAATTTGAGGATTTGCTGCCTTTCGGTGTTTTATATGATTCTAAATTGGATATATTTGGTTTTCAGACAAACAAGTTATTTGAAGAAGTCACCATGGGCTTTGTGATGGCCATTTTTCACTATTTTCTGACATTTTTCTAGGGGTGTAGCGATCCATCGATCTGGATCGTTATATATTGATTCAATGATCAACGATTCAATATATCGATGCAAAGTGACAACATTGATATATATCATCTTTAGAATACGCCCTTATTTTGAAATTCTTCTTATTAAAAAGAATAGAGAGCTCAGTAATATAATCGTCAAATCATATTGTAGTTGCTTTTTGTGAGTTGATATAAATGTAACTCATTGTTTTAAATGGGCATATGATATCGTCTCATTTCCATCGCAGGCCCCTGAATTGAATCAAATTGAAATTGTATCGTGGCAGACTTTGTGATATCAGCAAATATCGTATCGTTGTCCAAAGTATTGATATATCCTATTGTGATGAAACTTGTGATTTACATCCCTACATTTTATAGATTTAACAATCAATTGATTAATCGAAAAAATAATGAATAGATGAATCAATATTTAAAAATGGTCAATAGTTGCAGCCCTCTCTTGAGAACTGCAAAAATAACCTGTTGGATATTAATCAAGTTGTAAACGATGTAGAAGCACCATCACAACTCCAACAACAGTTCACCTACGTACCTGTTGTAGTATTTTGTGCCATCAGTTCATTTTTTAATGAAAGTGTTTCCCGTTTCTTTCTAGATGTTTTCACATTAGATATATTACTATGTTTTTAAATAAGGACATCTTGTGTAACAGAATAAGCAGCTGATGTTCATTTGTTTACTGTTTAAAAGAGTCTCATGTTCTAAAATTTGATATCACATGCTTGAAAATATCAAGATATTAATACTTTGTTAATTGTTTTTGTTTTTCTCCTCATGTTTGTCCTCAGTGGGAGGCGAGGGTTACTCAGTTCGAGAGAGATTTCGACAGGATTGGCATGACTGTACGAAAGGAGGTTCTCAGGTTTGAGGTACATTTATGTTTTTATAATTGTTATAAAAAAAAAAAGTTAATGATTTGTCATCTAACGGCCGATCCCCACTGAAAGCGCCTTTAGAAGCATTTTTGGCGTCCGTCACTTGCGCGTCTCACAGAACAGATATGTCTTCATTTCATCAAATGTATCAATCCATACTGATTCCGTGAGAAAAGCGTCTGACGGAGAACACCCCTGTGTTTTTTTTTGTTGGGTTTTTGAAGCGTAATCTGCATAGACAGCTGTTTAAATCACACAAATATCACGCTGTATGGATGTGAGCTTGCCTGTTTCACTACAGGCAGATTCCCCTCTCTCGCTACGGTGGGTGGGGAAATAAAATCAATGAATCAATACAAACAAACACTGTTGATTTCTTCCCATGGAGCCGACATGAAAACTTTTTTGGTTCAGTAAATGTCTGCTGTCAGTCAGCCTGGTGAAGGCAGGTTAGCGAGCCGCTGAGTGGACAGACAGGCAGAGACGTTTAAGGGAAAACGGAGTCAGTGAGGACTGGATGACAGAACTCTTAAGTGCGCCACTCACGTCTCGCTTTTTTCAACACTGATCAACAGAGAAAGTAAAAAGTGAATACTTTTTAACTGTATATTTGTCCTTCTGGACATGTATGGCTTTTCCATTGGCACTAGTGGTATAAAGAACGACTTTATTGGGAGACCAACAAGTTTTGCCTGGAGGCCTTCATCAGGGTCATCATAAGACTGGAATTTCACAAGGAGACTCCGCGCATCAGCCAACTTAAAGCTTAAACCGGTTCCTTAACAAAACGGACAACTGAGGCAGGATCTGGACAGATGAGACCTGGAGCACATGCTTATAGTATTAGCTTTTAACGCAACTAATATTTAAGCCATAAATCATGCCTGAAGACAAAAAGATCTCATCTTTACAATAGTCTTCTGAGGCATCACATATCCTTATCAGTCTGGTGAGTTGGCTCACAGGTTGACTTTTCTTTAGGGGGAAGAGATGAGATCTGATATTTTATATTTTCAAACTTTAAAACAAATCAGTTATACTCATCCTATTCAAATGTTCTTTTATGTATGTATTTTGTATATGCTGACCCTGATGAATGCCACAATAAAGACTATTAGACTATCAGATTATTTCCCCTCTCAGAGCAACTTGGCAGTAGGTAAAGTTCTGCCAGAAATTTCTACAACTGGCTTTTCCATCAGCGAAGAGATTGACACCTGACAACACTTTTGTCTTTTCAGAAAGAAAAAGCCAAGGACTTCAGGAGCCAGATAGTCAAATATTTGGAGGCAATGCTGCAGTCTCAACAACGGGTAAACATTTAACTATATCAATTATTATGCTCAACATGTTCGCTTTACCTTATTCATGGCTACCAAAGTGTTCCTTTAACTATAACATATTGGTTGCGTCCGAAATTCCATACTAACATGCTATTTAGTACGCTAAAACAGTACGTGAGATATTTTAGTATGTTTAGTATGAAACAAGTAGTACGCGATTGCATACTATTTACGGTCAAATATTACAGTATGCAACGCTGGACACTACGGCGGCATAAATATCCCACAATACAATGAGGTAGTGACGACAACGTTCATAACAGACGTTGATGGACAGCTCTGTAATGTCAATAATGCTTCAATTTAACTATAAGTATAAGATTTCACTTTTCTAGGAGTAATATGTATTTGACATTAATTCAGACTTTGATTCTCACAAATCGTTATTTTGGTCACATGAGGTTGGCACGGGTTACCATGGTTACACGTCTCCAACTGGCAAGGATACATACTACTTTTTATTCACACAAACCTATGTTGAACAACAGTACACCTATTGGGTATGTAGTAGTGCATAGTATGTGATTTCGGACGCAGCCATTATTTTTTTATTATGATAATGACTTTTAAATATTGGTTATAATTAGTATTTATTGAAATATTTAAAGATGTTGAGCGATCACAACACATTTTAACAGGCTTTTTATTCATCTTGTATTCCAGCTGGTAAAGTTTTGGGAGGCGTTCCTGCCTGAGGCGAAGGCGATAGCTTAATGAGGAGGGAGACTTTTTAAAGACCCCAACTGCCTTTTTTGAACACTTTACCTCTTGACCACGAACTGAGAGGACAATTTTTGAAACACACAAGAAACTTCCATCCATTTTTTTTCTCTTTTTATTCATAGTGTATTCTCTTATCTTGTACAGTTCTTTGATATAATAAGCTGCCGCATTTACACAACATTTCTTTGGCATAATTCCTTGTTTATGTTCTCGACTGAAAGATGGTATAAAGCAGGAGATTAACCTGGCTGTAGTATTTGTAAAACCTGCTGCCTGTCTGTCAGTGGGACATATATTTATGTTTCATGCTTAAACCAGTGTAATAAAGTGTTAACACTGAGGTACTGCCCTAGATTAACCTTGTCTATAGTTTACATTAGAAGATAGACGTATGTAAGTCATTCCAGTCTTTAACAGCTCATGTTGATGAATGCATGTCAGATAATGTTTTGATGCACTAAAATGCATTGTACAGTTGGAAAAGCTGTTTTTTTTAAATAAAATACCACTATTGATGACTGAGGTCATTTACCACGAGTATAAGTGTATCACACAGTGCATATTAGATCATAGAAATGATATTAAAACTCAGATTTGACAAAGTTACAGACTTGTCAGAGTTGTTACAAAATAATGACAGAAACTTAATGTTACAGTGAGTGCAAGTTGAGAAAATGCAATCACTGCTTTGTTGTTATTTTCTACGATGATGTATTTGCTAGAATTATGTTTATTATATTAATCGATTTCTTCCGCAACAGTTTTAAGTACTTAGGCCCAAAGTAACTCATCTGGAGCTGCTGCAGAGATTGTTTACTGCCTGCAAATGACTGTTGACATGTATGTACACATGTACAGTACTTGAATCGAATCAAACAACTACTGTCAGATATTATTAATAACCATTCATGTTTTTGATAAATTGGTTTAACGATGACAGAAAGGCACAGACATTCAAGTGATAATGGTCCATTGTTTTCTTATTCAGCATTTGTAAGTGTAGTTTTTCTGTCATGTCATCTTTACGTAAGAATGTGCTTTATTTTTGTAACCACTTTGCATTAGCACACACATTTTCCTGGAAATGCTAAACAGGTAGATGTACAAAATAAATACGATTGGTTAAGCTTTGAGCACTGTTTTCATGTTTTCTTGTGTTTGGTTGCATTTCCCATTTCAGTTCAGGATTATGGATGAATTATGAAATAACAAAGGCCCTCTTGTGATGGGAATCATTTTGTCTTTTTCAGAAACATTTTGAGAGTTAACAATAACTTTAAAGTGCTGCAGTTGGTGAAAACTACACTTGAACTAGTAGTGGAAGAAGTACTTTTACTTAAGTAAAAAGTAGCAATACCACAGTGTAAAAATACTCTGTTAAAAGTCCTGCATTCAAAACTATACTTAAGTAAAAAATACAAAAGAATTGGCATCAAAATATACTTAAAGTACAAAAGTAAAAGAACTCATGCAGAATAGCCTATTTCAGAATAATGTATGTTATATTATTGTATTATATTTATTGCTGCGTTAATGTGTATTACTTCATTGTTGCAGCTGGTAAAGATGGAGATAATTTTATTATCTAATTTTATAAAAACTGCTGGGTAGTTTGTGAATTTACCCTCAGAGATCAATAAAGTCTTGTCTTTATACATAATAATAAACCATCATTATTTGTTGATTATATTTTGTATTACTAATCTCAATCTGCAAAGTAACTAAAGTTATCAAATGTAGTTGAGTATAAATAATTACCTCTGAATCTTAGTGGAGTAGAAATACATAGTACGATAAAAGGGAAATACTCAAGTACAAGTACCTAAAATTGTACAGTAGCTATTTGAGTAAATGTACCTTGTTACTTTCCAACACTGCTGATATGCAAGTGTGGTTTGAGCTTGTTTGAAACTTAATAACATGTCTTTATTTATTTTTACTGATCACACATTAAAGAATTTACACTATCTCGACATACATATAATTAGGAATGTAACAAAAACGGTATGATATCACGATACGATATATATCACGATATAAAAAAAATGAAGAAAAAAGATGACTAGAAAAAATCTCCCTCATTAATAAATCTCTTATGTACAGAATTTTTTTTTTTTACTTAAAGTGCTTCTGCTTTCCTTCTTCAATAAATTAAAAATAACCATATAATACAATATTTAAAAAAATAAGGGGGATTTATATAAAATTATATTGTATTATATGTGTATATATGTATAGATATGTATGTATGTATGTATGTAAATACATGTCTTTTTTATTTTTATTGATCACACATTAAAGAATATACATTATATCGCAGAGAATACGTTCATATAATTAGGGATGTATAAATACAAAAAAAAAAACCCAGTATGATAATATCATGATTAAAAGTCCACGATGCAATATTTATAACAATATTAAAAATTGAAGAAAAATTATGACTTGAAAAAGTGTGAAATCTGATGTGTACAGCATTTTTTCTTGGCATAAATTTATTTTATTTTTTTACTTAAAGTGCTTCTGCTTTCTTTATTTAACAAAATAAAAATAGCCATATAATACAAAATAAAATAAGGGGGATTCATATAACATGTCATATATAAATACATAAATAAACAGTAATTTCTTAATCAGTAGACATAGATCAGAACAAAAACAAAACAGAGAGGATCAGAAAAAACTTTGAAGTGAACCTCTTTAGCTTTAATCAGGAAACATGTGTACAACCCAGTTTATTACATAACATCTGTTTAATGGTCTAATAACTAATGAGAGCTGTGTATCAGTCCTGCTGTGTCCTGATGACCGCTCCTGACCCGGACGTGTGCGTCGTGAAGCGTCGCGAAGCGGGCGGTGCCGTTCTTGTACATCCGGTGTGTTCGAACCTTTCACGAGCAGCGAAGAATGGAAGAGAGAGCCGCTAACGACGCTCCGCTGTTAGCGTGAAACATCAGTCACAACAAGTAACACCGAAAAAACCTTTTACATTAAGCTCCGGGCAGCCGTGTAACAGTTTGGGCGTGACAAATAAAACACAAGCCGTGTCCCGACCGTCTGGATTCACCACAGCGGAGGTGAGTCTGTTGTGTTTTGCTTAGCGGGGAACATTGATAGTAAGCTTTTGGTTGTTAGCTCATATTTTCGTTGCTAACGGAGCTAATTTCCTTGTTGCGCTCGGTCCAGCTGTCACCTAGCCACCAGTCGGTGTTAGCTAAGGCGTTTAACACCGAGCTATGAGCCCCGCTGCTTTATTTGCTGTCTATTAACTAACCTAATATGATAGTTAATAAGAAAAATATCTGTGTTAGCGAGTATTCGGAGGATATTTTTTAAACCAGAGCGGCTACTGTTGCTAGGTGATGTTTGGCTAACGTTAGCTTTGTGGGCTGGTTAGACAGATTTTCTTTTTGGCAAGCTGGAAAGCTAACCTGGCTAGGGGTTGGTTAATCGATGTGACCATCACTAATGTTCAGGCTTTGTCCACGAAACGTCGGCGTACAACTGGCCAACTCGATTCCTTGTTTTGATCCAACCGGATCAGGGCCCCTCTTATTACAAAAGGATCGATCATCTTTATATATTAGCCTCAGCTGCCTCTACAAAACACTTCCTCACATACAAAGTGTTATCTTCTCAAGGTGCAAGGTAACGGATGCAAAGACAGGATGGCAGCGAATATTAAATTAATTAAGCAAGGCCCCTTCCTCAGCCTGAGTTGTGTTGAAGCTAACTGGTGCAAGTTATTTTGATTTTGTTCCGGTGCAGATGTCAAGTTAAATTGTACCTCCCAATGTTCCCATTTTCTTTCAACTAGGCATAGATATGGTACGTCTCAACTGCATAGATGGCTTATTACTGAATCAATAGAGTATTCAGTTACACTCCATCTAGTAAAATAATTGGTCAGGGTTATTTTCCACTAAATAACACAGTGTTTTAAGAGAGCAGTGCAAATCACTTCTGAAGTCATTTTATTGAAATATTGCTGGCTGGGCATTTGCCCAAACTAGAGCTATGTGGATTGATGATAAATTATTGTTGGCATCCTTTTAAAAGAGTCCCACTGAAGGAAAGGCTGGTATAAAATAGTTTCTGTGTTGCATGTATTCAGAAAGTCATGATGAAGTAGAACTCCTCTAAATGTCCGAACGATCTCACTGTTTACAGGCCTCAACCAAGGAAAATCCACATTAAGAAAAAACTTGAATACATTCGCATTTCATTCATGTATATTTTGCAGGCAATTATGTGCTTGACAAACGTGGTCAATGTCTCGTCCTTCACCATATGTGCTAGGGCTGTGTATTGCTAAAAATCTGGCGAAACGATACGTGTCATGATATACAGGGGTTACGATTCAGTATATTGCAATACTGTAAGCAAGACGATAAATCGCAATTTAAAAAAAAATATAATTTTAGGAAAACTGTCATAGTATAAAGAACACACCCACCATATGCATGTGGTGCCTTCAAATGAAATTCGTGAGCTTGTGTTTACAACATGGAAGTCGTGTATACGCTATGCTTGGCGTTCAAGTGGTTAAGTCGTGAGAACACCGCTGCTAGGCAACGGTATTATTAACGTTCCTGTCGGCATCTACGAGCCACAGAGACGAACAATTTAGCAAGCTAGCAAGTGGGTAATATAATGCAGTAAATGCAAAGGCATAATGACAGAGGAAAAGGATGAGGCCGTTGTGAATATCAACATTTTCCTCAGACATATTATAGAATTACGAAGAAAAACAATATACAACGAAAATTACAATATATACACTTATTATTTAACGCATAATTAACTTCCATGGATTCCGCCATTTCTGACAACGTCATCAAACACGTCACAACTCGTGAACTCGGAACTTTCAGAAACTTTCCACTTACGAGGTCGTGAATAGCACAAGACGGGGACGTTCATGCACTCTTCTCGTGAACACGGTAAACACGAGCCCATTTGAAGGCATTAATACAATCGGAGTAAAAAAAAGTTATTTTTCTATGTCAGAACAGTGGGATTTGCATTTGCATTTTTGCCAGTCCCTATAACATTAACGTCATAGCACTACTTTGAGAGGGCGGATATCTTTGCAAATGAAATAAAATATTGATTGAGTTAATCTTTGCATGTAAACTATTAATTAAAAATCAATAGTGTTTTTGAGATTCGATACAGTATCACAAAACATATCGCGATATTCAAAATTTCGGTTATTTTCTTACACCCCTAATATGTGCAGTTAGTTACTACACAGTGTAGACTACCTCAGTAAAGTCCAAGTAAGCTGTGAGATAATATAAGAAATCATTGTCATGGATGTGGGTGCACACAGCAGCCATGTATATACACATGCATTGTTCTCGATGAATTGATGGAGGAGGAAAACTGTGTATAATCTAAATTCCCACCCGTTGTAGTTGATAAGAGCTGGCTTTAAGGAGAGAGAGGCAGCTGTTAGCTGGCACCACCACAGTAGGAGTCTGCACTATTGGCAGACCCCCCTCTCAGGCTGATCTTTCCACTGAAGGTTAATCACTCCACTCAGAGCCTTTATGTTTCTGTAAAAGTGAAAAGATGTCAACAGATTAGTCATTTTTAATAGATGCTAATGAGCTAGAATCTGCATCTCAGTTTCTCAATATATTTTGCAAATGTGTGGACTGTAATCAAGTTTTTGGAGACTTGAGTACATTTTTCAAGTGTGTTACTGAAAGAAATATACCAGTGAATAGTGCTGGATTTAAAAACTAGCTATTAACCAATTACATCTACTTTCTTGAGCAATTGAAATGTTTTGTTTTTGATTATCATCATCAGAGAAACCCTTTTGCCACTTTTTGTCAGTCAGCCTTGCTGCTTTGGCTTTGTGCCAGTGATTAGACAGTAAACAGTTGTGTTTATGTGTATGTTTTGATATGTTCTCCACATTTCGCTGGGATATTGTAAGTTACAGCATTGAGAAAACAATACTGTCATAATACCGTCTTTATATACAGTATTTCCATGAACACCAAATTCCTGCATCATCATTCCCAGCAAAACTATAAAATGAAATATTGTGATGCATGTTTTCAGCTGAAAGAATAATGGTGATGTGACACAGATGTGAGATCAGCAGAACTTATTGATTGTAGTCGCAACAACTCAATTTTGAGAGCATCTCCAGTAATATGACACATTTCTTGTTCATGCAGAATGAGTACACACGGTAGAGACGGACAGTTTTACTTAAACAGAATGATAAGTGTGTCTAATTGGTCAAAATATGCAACGGCATTATTGCATGGATTTTTTGTTTGTGCTCACTCGTACATTTTGAGGTTTAGCTCATCAATTAAATTATGAGTGCAATCTTTCAGGAAGCAAAATGAGCGAGAATCTAATGTATAACTTATAAGCATATAAACTAGGGCTGTCAAAGTTAACTTGATAATAACAAGTTAACGCAAATTTGTTTTAACGCCACTAATTTCTTTCACGCATTAACGCAACTTGCAGTTTTTAGGTTGTAGCGGGCTCAGTTTTAAAGCTAGAGTCAAGATACTGGTATCATATGAAACTAGAAAACCTAAGGAATCCATTGGTCCCAACCGACTTAGCTTGTCGCGAAGGAGGCTAAATAACGCTCAAAAGTTAAGCTAAATTTTGGCGAGGAAAAACTGGCATGTCCATTTTTAAAAGGGTACCTTGACCCCTGACCTCAAGATATGTGAATGAAAATTCACATTCATGAGTCTCCCCTTTACAGACATGTGCTCTTTATGATAATCACATGCAGTTTGCCATGTTATGATTTGAGCATATTTTTTATTCTAAATGCAGTACCTGTGAGGGATTTTGGACAATATTTTTCATTGTTTTGTGCTGGTAATTGATTTACAATAATATATATATACATACATTTGCATAAAGCAAGCATATTTGCCACACTTCCATGTTGATAAGAGTATTAAATACTTGACAAATCTCCCTTTAAAGTACATTTTGAACAGATAAAAAAATGTGTGATTAATTTGCGATTAGTCGTGATTAACTATAGATAATCGTGCGATTAAACATTTTAATCGATTGACAGCCCTAATCTATACCAATTGTATATTTTTTGTATTTAATGTTAAAAAGGTTCATTCATCAATGCACATAATGACGTTCGTACTCCTTGAGCACCCATGCAGGCAAAGCCAGAGTCAAATTAAATGCCTTTATGCAAATGAGCACTATATCAAACATCATAAATCTATACCACCATCAAACAGGCAGTCAAATTTACCACTTATCTGCTCTAGTCCGGCACTAAAGTTTCCACCTTGACGCTCTATTGTGACATTCAGAATACGGAGCAACAACCGAACACTACCTGAGAGACTGTTTCTGAATTGGCTAATTCCTGGTAGGCATGCAGCTCTGACAATATGCCTGCACATTGCTTACACCAGGATGTTTTAATGTGATATCTTTAACATATTAAAAAGAAAAGATTTTTTTGAATGTATGCACACATTTTACCAAATTGGACAAAGTAAAAATTCCTATATTTGCAGAACAAATTTTAAGCAAGCCTGACAAAAACAACAAATACTTGTTCACAATGCATGCTTTCAAAAAAGAATTGTTGAACAAATTAGAAAGAAAAGGGTTAATAAGCTAAATCTGTAATGGGATTTGAATTGATAAAATCATTTCATGTCTTCTGCTTCTGAGAACTAAAATGACTTTTATAGGATGCCAAAAGGTGTGTGTCCTCAAACGTCTCCTCATTTATCAGGAGACTTGGCGCCTCCACATGGATAAAGGCCGGGGATTCCCCACATTACATCAAAACTGAAGGAGCCATTTGTAGAGACCACAGAGCGTTTAACAGTCCGGTGGATTGCTTGTTCTTCACTTTATTAATTAAACGGTCGACTGATAGGAATTAACACAGACTTGCTCCTTAACAGTTATTTTGTAAATCCCTTATACACACACGAGGTGAACAAAACTAAAGGGACACCCTCTGAAATAGTGCAACACCACAACAACACCACCACTTAAAGGGGACCTATTGTGCTTATTTTCAGGTGCACAGTTGTATTTTGGATTTTTACTTGAACATGATTACGTGTTTTAATGTTCATAAAACACTTAATTTTTCTCATACCAGTCAGTCAGAACCAAACTCTTCAGAATCCGCTCCAGCTCCGCTCTGACTAGCTTTATTTGAGGGCGTGCCGAACTAACCATTTTGCAAGTGTGTTACTTGGTGACATCACCACGTTACGGAGAAAAGGCGGGACTTCAAGTGAGGCGTTTCAGGCAGTTTAGGAGCAGTGTTTCTGTGGGGGAGAGTAACTCCCTTTGGTGTGGACTTTGGGCTTTGTAACGTTTCAGACCTTTTACATGTACAAAAAACTATATAACACACTAAAAGAAAGGGGAAACGCACAAATGCATAATAGGTCCCCTTTAATATGTCCTAAAAATAATGTAGAGTAGCACAGTTTCAGCTGAAATTGAACATTTACAAAGGCAATAGTTATTGTGGAGCTGTTATAGTGGATTGCATTACATTTTGCAACTGTAGATGTAAGACCCCTCCGCTTCACGTCGGGGTGCCGCATTGCCCTGTCTGGGTTTATTTCACAACAATGACTGGCTCGCTGTATATTATCCCTTACATATTTAACAGTGAGCACATAACAACACATTAAATGTATGTATAAATAACCAGAGCAAATAATACACAAGTGGATAAATAATACCAAGGGGCTCATTACAGCATATAGTGTGATACCGCTTTGTAATTAAAGGTTGCAGATGTTGTGCTGCCCTTCATGAAGTGTAGTTTTGCAGCCCTGGTATGAATTAAGTTCTTGTTCCACTTTAATGTTCATTTTCCCATCCTAACCCTCAGGTTAGGCATGTCTGAACATGTTTGAAATACAATGTGGCTGTGGTAATCTTAATAGTAATACAGATGACAAATGCACAAGACAGGCAAAGAAAATGTAAATTCAGTTTTGTGATATTGTTATAATGTGATATACTCTGAATTTAACGCGAAAACACCGTTAAAGTAAAGCATATAATTTGCTCCAAATGAACTGGACTAAAACTCGAATGACTTAAAACTGGCCTGCCGTCAGCCTTGTGTGTCGCATTAGCAGCTTTAACAATGCACTTGGGCTGCAACTAACGATTATTTTAATTGTTGATTAATCTGTCGATTATTTTCTCGATTAATCAATTAGTTGTTTGTCAGAAAATGGTGGAAAATGTCAATCACTGTTCCCCAAAGCCCAAGATGACGTCCTCAAATGTCTTGTTTTGTCCTCAACTGAAAGATATTCAGTTTACTGTCATAGAGGAGTAAAGAAACCAAAAAAATTCACATTTAAAGGGACTTTATGTAAGAATCAGAAATTGCTTGTTAACAGCGACACCTGTGGCCGTTAAGTCAACGAAAGTCAGCGTCCTTGTGCTCGCGCTTGTGCTCGCTCTACATAGACATGAACGAGCATTGGTCAAAACAGTGAGGCGACACACGTCAGCTAAAACACAATATCGCTCTATATTTCACCGGCTTGGCAGTAATGTTAGCTGACCAGACGAAGGTCTCTCCATGAATAGATGCTGATGCTAGCGTTAACTTTTCCTGCTTCAGCCTCCCGACCGTGGTCTGAAGGCACAGGGGAGACACCGGAGTTTTGGTCGGAGACGATAACGTTACTCGCTCCGGAGACCCGTCACTTCACTCAGCAGAAGGAAACAAGACACGGGAAACCTCTGTTGGTCTGGAGGAGCTGTAGCATTTATTTCTGCACAAACTTCCTCTGTACATTCACTGGATATTCTCAGAGCTAAACCAACTCTTCTGCAGTGTGTAGTGTGCGCACATGCACGTGAGAGGTGGAGCGAGAGAGCGAGTGAGAACGAGCGCTGTGTGTGTGAGTGAAGGCAACTAGGCAGAGGAGCAGAGTACAGCATCGACTCCGGTCTCCCCTGTGTCTTCTGACCGCGGTCGGGAGGCTGAAGCAGGAAGAGTTAACACTGTTTGCAAGACGGGCTTCACTAGATACAACTTTTCTGTTTAGGTACTTCCGTGTAGTTTGTGTTGGAGTCTGAGTCTGAACAGCGTAGCCACACGCGAGCGCGCACGGGACACCGACCCGCAATGATTTATACGTGTAAGAAGTTACAAACAGTACCTTTAAGAAGCTGGAATCAGAGAATTTTGACTTAGTTTTTCTTAAAAAAAAAAATACTCAAACCAATTAATCAATTATCAAAATAGTTTGCAATTAATTTAATAGCTGACAACTAATCGATTAATTGTTGCAGCTCTACAATACACTCATGTCTCAAAAACAAAAGAAGCGTTTAATATACAGTAGATTTTAGCATCATTGTTATGGAAATTAACAAAGTTTGGAAACATTTGATCAGCCTTAATTTACACCCAAAAGCACATGAGTGGAAATAACAAATGACAAACAATGTGACACCTCAGTGTCTGCTGACCACCTCTAGTCTCTTCCTTAAAACAAGTTCCCACGCTCAAATATAGTTACGCATTATTGAATCTTCAGTGTAGCCTTATTATTGCAGTAACATCTTTGAATCAACTGAGAGTTCAGAGCTGTGTTTAGCAGTATTACAAGGTCAGATATAATTCTGTAATTTACTGTGAAGTGGTGTTGCAGTCTGTTTATTATCCCGCATCCACCACTGAGTTTGTGTGTGAAGATGGTGTTCAGTCAGCAAAAAAAACATAGCCTAGCCGAGCTAATCTAAACACCGGGGCACACTGTGGCCTACAAATGATTATTTGCACAATGGCAACTGTTACAGCTCACCGTTTGTCGTTGCTGCAAACCTGTTTTATAGCTGTGTTGTTCTGTTCCTGCTTTTATGTAATAGCAACAGTGCACAGTTGCCCTTGAGAGCAAACTAGCTGTCTTTGATGCTGAGATCTGTGCAGGCAATACTGAGCATGAGTCATCCGGAAGCCCACACAAATACTTCTCAGCAGCAGCAGCCTTTCCATGCTCAGGAATTACAGCATTGTCATGAAAACATTAGTGGCTGTTGTGCTTTTTATTGAAAGCAGAAAAAGTTGTTTTTAATGGGAAACGGTACTTTTTAAATGCTGTTTTTGGGTGAATAATTAGTGGAAATCTGCCTGATTTACACTCAACATTTTGTCTGCAGCCTGCTTCAGGACGCTAACTTGCTGAAGATGAGTAACAGAATAGGAAGTCCCCAAAGAGGCCTGGAGTTGATAAACATCATGTGTCTTATTTCGTAGTGATATCATATCACACACCAAACTGCCTTTTTGTTTGATAGTCACATAATATAATTCTTGCCCGTGATAGAAGGGGACAGGGTTGAACCCAAAATATTTTGCTGAGCACCTGATAAAATCCGACCGTTGTCCATCACGTTAAGCTACGGTGTCCTTGTGAGCAGACGTAGCTTTATATAATTGTTTACATAATATTCCCCGCTGACATTGTCTGCCAGGTTATAGCTGTGGGTGGTGTTGGAGATTCTTCATGATCACAGACTATGACTTAAGGTTTGTGTTGATGCGCAAACAGTTTACTGGGGTTTTCTGTGACCACTGTGACTTGATGACTATCTCTTTAGCTCAGCAGCGCTGTTACAGTAAGCCTGTCCTGTCCTCATTTAGCACCGAATGCTTGTAAACAGTGAGCGTCTACATGACTCATGACCTTCAAATATGAGTTTAACTTGCAATCTTATGGTGAAGTTTTAAAACATTATTTAAGTGTTAAAATGTCATTGGAAAACTGTAGTGGTTACTGGTGGCTGCATATGTGGTCCTGATTATTCATTTTGACACTAGAAACCTTTTGTAAGAGTTAAGATGAGCAAATGGAGCCTCAATTCTTAAACTCAAACGTCTAGCCAATGTAGCCGCCCCACCATGTCTCACCGTCTGTACATGATTTGCCGCTCGACTGAACTCTGCTGAGATGTTTTTTTTTTAGATTCTTCTTTCAAATAATATTAACAGTTGTGAAAGTTAAAGGTGCTCTATATGATATCCCGAGCATTAATATAGCTTCAAACAACTATTTGCTATGTAAGGACATAGAGGAGTAATGTCTACCTGAGCAGAGAATGAAGTCACTCTCCCTCTGTGTGTGTTGTAATCCGAGCTTCTCTGTGCTTTGTTGACATCGCCGGGTCGGCCGCGCATGCTTTTAGTGCATGTGAGTATGCCCCGCTTGGTAGCTTACAGCCCCTGCTTTGAACTACTCTCATATGGCGATTACAGCTGATAACGCTGTGCCGACCGACGTCGTCGTCACGGAAGCGTAGCGCCCACCCTCCAGTTCCCCCAAGGTTAACACTGCTCTGTCAGCACTGTTGCTGTTGTTTTCACTGTTAGCACCGTTAGCTACAAGCCGCTCAAAATATTGAATATTTTAAGCCCAATTCTATTCTCATTTCTGGTTTATTTTACTTCATTGTGTTGTGTTTCTTCACTTCTTGAAGCAGGGAGGCATGTTTTTAAAAATGTGAATTGGCTAAAATATCCTTAATGTGGAACCACTTTAAATTGACATTTGCAATGCCAGTGTTTTCAATGTGCCAGTGTTTGGAATTGTAATTTAAACGTTATTTTGATTGTCATCATTTTGTGGTTAGTGTTTTTACACATGTAAGATTGTAAGATATTTGCTAAGTTTCAGCGTTTGCTGAAGAAGAAAAAGATCAGCTACATCTTGTAGTTGTGTTCTTGAACCCAACTTGTTTGAAGGGTTTCATCAGATAAACTTGGGAGACTACTCCTTAGAACAACACTACAATGCTCCATGTGATGCTCTCTGTTGAAAGTTAATGTCTTTTCTCTTTGTCATGTGTTGTGTTTGTTACAGGTCTACCACCTTCTCCTTCCTGTGACAAATGTTGAGGCCAGAGATCTGCCTGTTCAACATCTGTTAGAGGTGACAGGGTGAGGACGGGGACGAGCTGTGCCAGGTTTTGTCTCATGAGAGTGACTGTGCCATCCAGGCACTGCCAGTGACCAGGGCTGTGGCTGTGGTGGGCCCGGCCCAGGAGGCCTTTTTGTACATCACTCCAGGCTCCCGCTGACCTGTGCTGCTCACACCATGGATCAACAGAGAGATAAATATGGCGAGCGGCCCGCCAGGAGCACTAAAGTTTCCCAGGGAAGCCGCAGCGGACACTCGTCCCGACCATCTGGCTCCTCCAGCTCCTCTGGGGTTCTCATGGTGGGGCCAAACTTTCGTGTGGGCAAGAAGATCGGCTGTGGAAACTTTGGTGAATTGAAGCTCGGTAAGTTGAGTCTGAATGGTTGAAGACACAATGGAATAACTGACAGAGTGAAATTGGTTTGAGGTGTTGAGTCAAATTTATGGTCCTTTTAAAGGCTGTAGTTTGTGGCCCTGCTGATTTTTTTTGTATTATACTGAGATGTTTCTAATATTTTGTCCACCCCATTTATATGACTCACGGTAGACTAAAAACATCTCTCAGTATAATGCGATATAATTCCACAGCACTGTAAGTTACAGCGTCCAAAATAATTATTAATAAATAAACAACACACACAACATATTTTTCCTAAACAATTCTGAATGTAGAAACATGAACAAAATATTTATCAACACAACTAACATATATACGTAGTTCAACTATGTATCATTTGCACTTTTAGTTTTTGACTGCAAAGGTGTTGATAGTTTTGTTATGTTCTGTGCGTAACGTATTGATGTCATCACACGCGTACAACATGATGACGCGAATGACAAAAGCCTTAGCTTTCTGCAGCAAAAGGAATCAATGCTCCAGCTATTATGGTTTTTATTTTAGATCGATTTAAACAGGATCATGCAAACAATGATCTTCCGTGGCCGCCTGCTGTAACAGGTCCGTTTTTAAAGGTTCTCTATATGATATCCAGAGCATTAATATAGCAGCAAACAGCTATTGTCTATGTAAAGATATAGAGGAGTAATGTCTACCTGAGCAGAGAATGAAGTCACTCTCCCTCTGTGTGTTGTAATCCGAGCTTCTCTATGCTTTGTTTACATAGCCGGGCAGCACGTGCGTGCCTTTAAGTGCATGTTCGTGCATGTGAGCGTGCCCCACTGGCTAGCTCACGCCCACCCTCCGGGTCCCTCCCCGGTTAACACTGTTATCTCTGTCAACAGTGTTGCCTTAGTTTTCACTGTTAGCGCTGTTAGCACCGTTAGCTTCGAGCCGCCGGCTCAGATGTCACCATGTTGAGAGTAATAGATATGCTCCCAATATCGCATTTAGCACCTTTAAAGGGTTAACCCAAAACCTCTCAAAACAGTTAATTAAAAGCTGAATCTTATAACCTCCATGTCAATTTTTAGGGCTCTTTTATTAGACTGAATTATCTTTTGGTTAGGTGTACCTGGTAGCATATTCACAGCAGAGCTGAAAAAAAGGACCACGATTTGATCATTTTCTGTTACAGACCTTTTATACGTGGATCTCCAAAAATTTGCACAAAATTTAAATAAAGAAATCTTCACTCAATCAGACACAATAACTTACAGAGTTCCCTGGTGAACCTTTTGTAAAGCCTCAAGTGGTGTAATTTCTTTTTAAAAGCCACCTTTCCTGTCTGTTTTATTTCAGGTAAAAATCTCTACACCAACGAGTATGTAGCTATTAAACTGGTAAGTGCACACTTTCTTTCTCTGCTTGATTCCTCAACTCTGCTAGTATAAGAATCCTTTGCATAGTGATGGATAAATACAGTTACATAGATGCATAATGAAGCACTTATTACAGTTTGTGAGGTTCTTGTCATTAACTGAGTACTGGTTTGGATGTGTCCACTGTGCAGGAACCAGTGAAGTCGAGGGCACCACAGTTGCATTTAGAGTACCGGTTCTACAAAACACTGGGAACTACAGGTAAGGTCACAGATGTGATTGCTACTCCTCGTGGTGTTTTTGTGTGACTGCATGACAATGATTTGACTGTTTTGGAAGATCAGCCCAGAAGATTGCATCATTTCCACAACAAGTGATTACTCCACTCAGGTTACGTATTGATGTTAAGCTGGGTCAACAACTTAGTTTAATTTCCAGGGCTTTGTGTACATGAGTGCGTGTATGACCTTGTGCATAGAGAGCGTGGTGAACAGTGACCTTGCTTGCAACGTTTCAATATGAAAGGTGTTGACATAATGCTTCTTATACACCCACAAAACAGATGCAGCAGCTGATGTTTTTTTCTGATCCACTGAAAAGACTTCCTTTTTGTTATCTAAGCAGAATACTTGTGACGGTATATATCCTGCAATCCATTACGTGTTTATCTTTATCATTGCTCTACCCCCTGAGACCCGTGATCCCGACCAACTTTACCGTCTTTAAGGAATCCAGTGGTACCAACCATGTTATGCTATGCTAGCTTGTCTGGAAGGAGGCTAAATAACGCTCTAAATTTTGGCGTGGAAAAACTGGCATGGCCATTTTCAAAGGGGTTCCTTGACCTCTGACCTCAAGATGTGTGAATGAAAATGGGTTCTATGGTTACCCACGAGTCTCCCCTTTACAGACATGTCCAATTTATGATAATTACATGCAGTTTGGGGCAAAAACCATGCATCTTTTTTAATGCAGTATAAATGTGTTATTTTCACCTATTCTAAAAAATGATGTTTTTGGATATTTCTGCACACTAGGGTCCCTAAATAGTCTTGGAATTGCATAATTTGGGTATCGTTGTAAAGCTGAGACTCTTGTGGATCCTATGACCCCAACTTTATTTATGTGTGATGATGTTAGTCCCCATAGTAGCCATTTCATTGTAGTGAGACCATTTTTTAAAATTTGACCTCACTGTTTAAAGTGACCTGTGATGACCTCTGGGATAGTCACAGCCTCATGAACTTTACAACCACAAACTAGAGACCTAGAGCATTCAGAAGATGGATGGCTTTCCTAGGTAGATTGACAATAAGGGGGTTTCTGAGCAGTTTCCAGAACAGAAGTGCTCACCATCTAATCGCCAAAAAATGCAATTCTTGCAGAAATCTCAAAATGTCAAAAGTTTTCGTCACCAAATCACGGCATGGCTTTTTCTATGGTGTTCCTCAAGGTCTCGGTGACTTAATTTTGGGTCTCAGAGGGCTAATTATGCCTCAGAGCCGGCAATAGCTGTGGCCGGAGGCATAATGTTTTCAGGTTGTCTGTCCGTCTGTCCGTGTCCGTCCGGTTCATTCTCGTGAAAGTGATATCTCAGTAACGCCTTGAGGCAGTTTCTTCAAATTTGGCACAAACGTCCACTTGGACTCAAGGATGAACTGATTAGATGTTGGTGGTTAAACGTCAAAGGTCACTGCGACCTCACAAAACATGTTTTTGGTCATGAGTCAATAATTGATATGGTAATTATGACAATTTCACTCAAATGCCTAATAGAATGAAATGATGAAGTGATGATATTTTGGACAGACATGGATGTAAACTGCAACTTGACTGGTAGGCGGAGGCATACAACCATCTAGTTTTTATTTTACCTTTCTTCACACATAATGGCCAATGGTAACAGTTTCTCCGTACACCGTCTGGTTCATGGTGTTGAATAGTGATATAACTCCGTTTGTGTTTTTTCAAATCCTCATATTCTTTTTACTATAATCGTGCCCTTTACACTTCATTATTCTGTGTTCAGAATGAAAGACAATACAATAATAGTTACTTCTCGACTTCTCTTCCTTTATCTCTGCTCCCCTGAGAAGTCATCAGTTTGTCATAAAAGATTAGTCAAGGTCTGCTGACGCATCCCCGCTACAGCTACCACTGACAAGAATCTTGTGAGGATTAAATGACTACAACAGAGAAATAAATTAAGGGCAAACTTTTTTAGTCTTGGTACGAGAGGAAATGGGTGGGAACGCGAGAAACAATGGAACAATAGAAAAATATTTTTAAATAGTTCGCTGCTCTTCTGGTAAAATGGTTAAAATAATAATGTATATATTGCACTGGTAGCCACATGATTGATAGGAGATGAGTTTGATCATATTGCTTGTGAATTTATTAATGAAGGTTTTCCTTACGCAATGGTTAAATCACAGTATTACAGTAAGAGTGTACAGTAGGGATGGATTCAGTCACAGTTTGGCAGGGAAAATAAAGCCACATTTTTTGTGATGTATGCTCCTTGATGTGGTTTTTGGAGGTCTACATGCATATATGATAACCAGACTGGGAATATAATGGCTATTGTTTTGCAAAGGCAAGGGCTGGAAAAGGCCAACTGTGCGGAAACTCATTAAATATTTAGAGAGTGGGTCTGCCTCTCTTAGTACTAACCTGCCTCTGTCCTCTCCTCCAGATGGGAGAACGTGACCTCATTTCTTCTTGGCTGTGTGCTGTGCCACATTCCTCTCAGCCAATGTGGTTGTCACAGTGTCTGTGCGACAGGGTCTTTATGAATTAATGTGGTTTGACTCAGATGCTCAATCAGGTGTTGCATCTGGTGCATAACCAACTGTCACTGGATATTAATGAGGATGATTCAATTAGGAATTAAGCATCTCCTTCAAGATATTATATGAGAAAATTTATCAGTGCAGTCAATAACGGTTTGACTGCTGCTTTGGTTTTACAAGACAGCAGACTGTGAGGAATTAGTGTGCTGGGGACAAGATGGTTTAGAAGATCAAGAGGGTTTGTCCAAGGACACGATCGAGCTCTTTAAGGCGTCTGGCAGTCAGGCCTCATCATGAAACACTACACCAGATCTGTGACCATTGCAATCCCAAGGAGTAAACATTTCCCACAGTGACACAGCTTGCTAGATTTTACAAACATTTAAAGGAAAGGCCGGAGGTCTTATCCTGGATGTCTGTTCCCACTAATGTGAACACATGGATCTTTGTTAAGACTAGAGCTGTTTTGCTTCGAGCGAAAAATAGAACATGATGGGAAACTGGAGAGCAGTGTTTTAGCCCTGTAGTTTATCAGTCTTCAGCATTGACTAAATATCTGGTAAACAATCTTAGTAATAGTGTTTGGTTTCTATTCACACCGGATTTCCTTTTAGTTTACCCAATATGTCAGTGTCATTGTCAGTGTTTTGGTTCATTTTGTAAAAAGAAAAATCCAAGTTTGATGAAATCTTAAATATAAGGTAAAAATGAATCGGAGGGTGGGTGTTACGGTGGGTTGGTACGGTGTTGTCAGCGGTAACCCCCTTATGAGCGCAGAGCAGAGCGGCGGCCATTAGCTAGCAAGTGGAACAAACACACACTGGAAGGCACACACAGCTGGTCCGGCTATGTAAACAAAGCACAGAGAAGCTTGGATTACAACACACACAGTGGAAGAGTGACTTCATTCTCTACTCAGGTAGACATAACTCCACTATATCTTTACATAGCAAATTGTTGTTTGCTGCTATATTAATACTGACCCGAATTTAACAACTTTCAAAACTCCCAGTGAACATTTGAAAATCAAAGACAAACCAGAATTTTCCTGTAGCTGTCTTCCTGCATAGGATGACAGAGTGCACATCACAGTAGAGTCACAGTCTAATTACAAATGTTGATTTCTTTTCACTTTTGTTTTCAAGTGGAACAGCTTTTGCAGCTACTTGCAGGCACAGTTTTGCAAAGCAGTCACTGAACTGAAGCAAGCCAGCAAATATGTCTGTCTGAAACTTAATCGTGCACAGTGCACAAAACTTGATGTGCAGCAAAAGCCGACTGTATCTCTCCTTATTCTCCGTGTCCACTTCCATTACACAATTTTGCACATACCTGTCATAAATTTACAATGCAAAAATCCATCCATTCACCAATCTCTAAACTGCTCATCCTGTCGCGGGGGGGCTGGAGCATATCCCAGTACACAGTGGGTGAATGGTGGGGTTCACCCTGGACAGGTGACTGCTCTATCACTGGGCTGACACGCATATATATATAGTAAGAAAAACACTTTCACACGCACACCTACAGATTAATTTAGAGTCACGAATTCACCTAACCGGCATTTCTTTGGACTGTGGGAGGAAACCCACACAGGCACGAGGAGAACATGCAAACTCCACACAGACAGGCACCACACAGTAATCTCAACATAATTTCCACGATGTTTTCTTCCATTATTTAAAAAAAAAAAAGAAACGCACTTAATGGTGCTGGCATGCACGAAGAAATCGCTGTTTTTAATCTTTCTCTAACATTAACATTATGTTGAACGTAGCCCTTGTGTATACACACATAAAATACATACATATATTACATACATATACTGTATTATTGGTAAAGAAATCAAATAAGACTTTCTACAACCCTCTTTGTCACAGTTACGGATAATTTATGAATAACAGAACAACTACTACCAGATGGTCACAATAAAACATCCAAGCTCAGGACTGGTCTCATCAGAGTCCAGAGAAAGATCTGCTCTTTGACAGCTAGTTGAAAAATTGCACACATAGAAAGCCGTCTGCAGGGAGATTTGGGCGAGTGCCTTTCAGCCGGCCTTAGAACCAGTCATAGTCATTCATCACATCAATCTTGTTCTCCATTTTGTTGAAAAGAACTGCAGCCAGCTCCTCGATTAGATTACAGTAATGCGTATGAAAATGTATTCTTTTATCCTTTTGCACAAGACGAACTTTTATTCAATGGCTGTCAGAACTGATACGTTAGTGAAACTCTGCATAAAACCTTTATAGTAGTTGTGATTGTTATGCTGATGTTTTATTCTTTTCTGATCTTTGCCTCTCTGAGTAATGACATGATATATCTTGATCCAATCCAATATGTGGCATACGAAGTCCATTAAAATAATTAAAGCCAACTGTACATTCAAATATTGTTATGTCTGTGGAGAGTGGATTGTCAGTCTGTAAGGTTTGAGCAGACCTCATCCCCAGCATGAACTAAATACTGAAATTCTAAAATATAATATTGCTCCAATCAGGGCAGGAATTTGATTTCGCCATTTTCTCCTCTTTCCTGTCAATACGGTTTTAGACACCAGTGTCTTTTGTGTAGATTCTGAATTCGGACAGCAATAAGTGAAACGCTGCACACATAACCAGTGGTGAATTCGATTTTGAGCCTGGTGTGAACTGCTGGTGTGATCTGTTTTGACGATAGTTTGACACCAGAGGCCTGTACTACGAAGCAGGATTTGGCGTTATCGAGGTAACTTCAGGGTTAACCCAGGGTTTTCCGTCCTACGAAGGTGGATCACTTCTTACCGGGGTAGATCTCCATGGTAACTTATGCTGAACGGCTAACCTGCTCCGGAGCAGGTTATGTTCCAGATAAGAGATCAACTCGTATAAAAACATCGCCTACTGACCAATCAGAGCTCAGTGCGCGGATCGTATGGTAATATTACACAAATACGAAGAAGTTTAAGTCATAATCCAGGCTGAAAACAACACAGTTTAAACTGACAAATGCAGGAAGGACAGATGGATTTATGCTGCGGGTGTTTACCGCTTTGAATTATATTTTTATACTTAGTTTTTTACTTGCTCTTGAATCCGTTTCACACCGCAGGAAACGGAGACGCACCTGAGAGAAGGTTGATATAGTTATACACACCTCATGTTTAATAATGGGTATAATGACGTGTAACCCATCCATCCATCCATATAATTTCTTATTGCTATTTATAACTAGACGTCTTTGTCCGACTATTGAATGTTTCGTTAAATTAATAAATCTGTTAATTTACGCATTCACACATCGGGAGTTTTTTTATTTTGCCAGCTGTCCTTCCTGCATTTGGCAGCTTCAACTGTGTTACCTTTAGTCTGATTAAGTGTTTAACTTCTTCGTATTTGTCTAATATAGTTTGCTCTTCCTTTGTAATATGTGCCGCTCTGCCTGTTTGTCTGTCTGCTGACAGTAGACTTGTCCATGTCTGTGATTGGTCAGATGCTGTAAGCCCCGCCCCGTTCACGTGAACGCGCTCACAGCCAGATAGAGAAACCCTGGGTTGACTTACTGAGTTGGTAACCACCGTCGTCGGACCGTTTAGCGGGAACTCGTTTGTTAGGGTTGGTTAAGCTAGATAACGAGAACATACCCGGGGTATGTTGAACTCGCTTCGTAGTACAGGCCTCTGGTGTAGCTGCGCTGTGTTCTGGCTGCGATGCGGCCGCCGGAGCTGACTGCGGCCACTCTAGACTATGCTTGTGATTCCACCATACGCGCCGCAGAACGTTTTGGAGTCGACCCAGACTCTGCCAAAATTATGCGCATCGTCTATTTTTGACAGAGCCGTGTCTCCTGACGTGAGCGTTCTCCTCCTGCTACAGGCGGCATGTAGCGGCTGCGTGTGAATTATAGATACGAAATGATCATGAGGATAAATTTATTTTCAACAACTAAAACAGCCACAAATCTTTGATCCATGTCAATCATAACTGTACTTTTAACGGTATTAACTTTGTCTGTAGGCTACAGCACAATAAAGTAGGAAATAACAACAATAAACAACTTACAAATATTGGTAATTTGAAAATACCAATACATTATTTTGTGAAATAAACAACTTTTAAATGTTTTTATCTCACTGATTGTTGCCACTGATTGCCAAATGGCCCTGCCCCTAAAATGATGAAATTCCAGGCCAAGCTCCAGTAGAGGTAAAAATCAACGTATTTGGCTAGACCGCAGAGGACCAGCCCTACAAACGCAAAAGTCAGTCACTGAGTGAGTGAGTGATGAAGTTACACGATTGGTCGGCCGAGTGTTGCAGTTTCCTCATTGGCCGTTGCGCTTTCAAAATGTAAAGACGGGAACAACCTTCACCTGTGCGAGTGATCGCCTCGCTTTCCAGCATTGGACGTGTGATGGGCTGCCACGCGACACAAGGCACTAGGCACCTGATTGGATGAACGCTTTCCCCCGTTCCAAAGAGTATCAATATACGTTCTTTGCTCGTGGGCTGCTGCTCCCAGCTTTCAAACCGGAACCAACATGGTGGCTCGTTTGGAAACTTTCTCCTCTTATATCATGAATATCACTCAACGAAATTTGTCTCTGAAAACATTTTATGCAAGAAATAAGCCATGCAGTTGCTAAATCGTGATTTGCATAAAGTGGCCTTAACCTCAACTTTATGCAAATGAGGAGCAGCCAACGTGACGCCCCACCTCTCGAATCGCGCCGCCACGCTACCAGAATGCATCGCATGGCTGCTTATATACAGACAATGAATGTGAAGCGTGGAAAGGACGGAGGCTGTGGACATGTACCATTACTGGATTTAACATTATAGACATGACGACTGACTATTTGTGTAACAATTTAGCCACAAATTCACAGACTGACCATACACGGTCCAGCCATATACTCAGTTTTGAGTCTTGTTTTATCCGGTGCTGTTGTGCTCAATCACTCACTGATGCATACTGTCAGTGTAGATATTTTGTTGTTGTTTGTTGCTGCCTTTGTTTGTTTAGGCCACATGCTGTTCACTTGCTTGCAGCACTGTTGAAATCTCTTGAAGACCAAGTTAGAGCTACACCCAGGAAGAGCTCTCATTATTTTTTTAAGGAAATTGGATGAGAGAAGTCAAAAGTGGTACCTACAAAAGTAGTAGCTTCCATCAAAGTTTGAGTCTTCCTGTACAATTAGAGTATACTTTGCAGTACAGGACACACAGATTCAGTCTCTTATGAGGGACGTTTTGCTTTAGATAATGATGGTTCTGTGATCCCTGCTTTCCCTATGCTAGTAAAAAGCTTGACTAACCATGTTTTCAATTGAACAACCATTTATCCACTTATTTACAGCACATCTCCAATCTGACACATTTTTAGGCCTCCCACAGGCACCCGGGGTTTCAAGGCACTCATTCCTATGGTACAATTAGCAACCCACAGAACTGGATAATGGTGTCCAGAAACACAAGATGGAGCACAGCATGACTCCTACATGCCCATATGCTAACTGACAGCATTTACGCCACCTTTCATGCTGCAGTGTATTTTCTATTACCGAGCGTGTGAGTCAAATGTCTTCAGTAGCATTATTCAGTATAATTGTTAACGCACTACATCAGAATTAGTATTTAGCTTTCGGATTATCAGGCTCTGCTTCAATTACTTGAGCAAAATTGTATGATGGCAATTTGGTCCCTTCAGTAAACTTTATTGTGCAAACTCATTTCTTAGAGCTGTCTCCTTCATCGTGGTACAAAACGTCAATGAACTGAGCACACAACCAATGTATTGTGAGCTGGCAGCCTTGTCTAACATTTTCACCTGTATGTGTGCAGGAGAAAATACATCTTGGAAGTTTGTACAGGGACTGGGATATACTAAGTATGTTAAGGTCAGAAACAAAATGTACCAGCTGTAGTCTAGGGAAATACTAAAAAGAATTAGAAATTAAAGCTAACTAAAGTTTTAAAGCTGCTCTGATCAATATTTTGATGTTAACGGATCAAATGATTACATGTATTGTGAAAGGTGTTTCTCATAGTGACATAGAATATTCTTTCAAAATTCAGTTCAGTTCTCCTCAGCTCTACAGAGCGTTGTAACTTTTTTAACGTCAGCTTATTGTTTTGGTTTTATGGCCGGCAACTTAACTGTTTTGGTTCCCTCTCACTCTGCTATATCTACAGTACACCACTTACTTGCCCAGCATCAATTAACGAGCAGATGTCAGACAGCATTTAGCAGCTAGCTGGTAAACATAGTGGAACAGCTAAAGAGCCAGATATTTTCCAAGAGTTGGTGGCGACCAAAAAAAAGCTAGAAAGAAAATAAATATTGGACTCCAAATGCATTCTAATGTCGCTCTGTCTCTGCTGGACGTGTAAAGCAGTGTGCAAGCAACCGTTTGCTAACATGTATAAATTAACTATATAAAGCGATAATATGTGAATGTTGTGTTCATGGTTGACTGGTTACGCTCTAAAATGGATGAGCAAACTTGGAAAGAAACGTAATTGGCGGGTTGTCTGGGGGTCCTCCCTAAGCCTTCTATTAAGGCTAAAAGTTAGGCATGATTGAGGGCGTGGCCGCTCCACTGACAATCCACCTCTTGCCCATTTTGGATTAGCCGGGAGTTAGGGTGTGTTGTCACTGCCAAGATGGCGACGGACAGAGCCGCCCACTTTGAGCTTCACAACGGCTCTTCAGAAACCTATGGATGACGCCACGGAGACTACGTCCATATTTTTTTTTTTTTTTTAACAATATTTTTATTGTTTTTAAGAATATAGATACAGACAAAACAGAAAAAGTCCCCCCCCCCCCCCGAAAATAAATAAATAAACAAACAAACAAACAAAAAAAAACAGCACATTCTTTGTCCCTTATAATAACAGCCACATCCATACTTTAACTCGATACAACACCGTTTCTCACTCAAAGGTAGACGGATGAAAAAACAGGTAGAAAAAAACAAATGGCAAATAAACACAGCAAAATGGTTTATGTCAGACAAACATTAGTCTTTACCATGAAGAAATTTCAGGAAAGGTTCCCAGATCTTATCAAACACATGTCCTCTGTCTTCATTATAAAATCTCAGTCTTTCCAGATGTAAAGTGTTCGCCATTTCTCCCAGCCACAAGTCATAGGTGGGTACAGAGTCCATCTTCCATACTCTCAAGATGAGTTTTTTTGCAATCACCATTCCAAACAAAACAGCAGTTTTTTCATACTTATTGGCAGGTGATAAGGAGCTAGTAGCTCCAAGGATGGCTACAAGTGGATCAGGTTCCCAACATCTTCCAAAAGCCTCAGAGAAACAATAGAAAATACTTCTCCAATATGTGGATAGTTTACTACATGACCAGAAGGAATGAGTTAAAGTACTGACTGTAGACTTACATCTATTACAAAGAGGTGAAACATCAGGAAAAAAGCTGTGTAACTTTTCTTTCGAGTAGTAGAGTCTGTGAAGTGTTTTAAACTGTATGAGATTGTGTCTTACATTGACTGAACAATCATGTATACTCTTCAAACATTCGTCCCAGATCTCTTCTTTCAGTTCCTCATTAAGCTCATCCGCCCATGCCTGTTTAATTCTTGATGTATCCATCGGAGCTTTGTTAAGTAGGACCCGATAAAAATGGGAAACCGCCCCCCTGTTAACAGGATCAAATGTATTTATTGCCTCCATAGACTCATGTTTAGTCAGGATTTCAAAATTGGGCAAATGCTTCCTGACATAGTCTCGGATCTGGAGATATCTGAAAAAATTTGATGCAGGAATATTGTACCCAGCTCTCAGCTGGGCAAATGAGGCAAAGTTCCCATTAACATACAGGTCCCCAATATTACAAATACCTTTTTGATTCCAAGCTGAAAAAACCATATCATTCAGACCAGGTATAAATGAATGGTTCTGACAAATTGGAGTGTCAACATAGATTTTTGGAGCATTAACATATAGTTTAATCTGCTTCCAGATTTTTATTTCGTTGCCAACAACAAAGCTTTTACTGAAGTATGACTCTTTAATAGTAACAGGGCTATTAAGGAGAGCGGACAGCGAAGTCCTCTTGCAAAGCAGTCGTTCTATTGCTAACCATGTGGGGCATGAGTCTGTGGAAGATGGAGGGCCTTTTTTCCACCATGTAAGAATAGAAAGGTGAGCAGCCCAATAATACAGCTTAAAATTTGGTAAAGTAAAACCACCTGCACTCTTTGGTTTTGATAAATGTTTTTTAGATATTCTAACTGCTTTATAGTTCCAGATGAAGGGTATAACTATTGAATCTAATTGTTTAAAGTATGATTGGGGTATATAACATGGAATTGACTGAAAGATGTGGAGAAAGCGTGGCAAAACTATCATTTTTATTGCATTAACCTTCCCGGCCAAAGAGATTGGAAGTGTTTTCCAGAAGTCAATGTTACGTTTAATCTGCTGAATTTTGTTTTGCCAATTTAGTCTTAAAAGATCTCCTGGATTTTTTGATACAATCACGCCAAGATAAGAAAAGTTGTTAAAGGCTTTCTTAAAGGGAACGGACTGTAAGTATGTTATATCAACTACTTTAGAAATGGGCATTAATTCGCTCTTGTCCCAATTTATAGAAAATCCCGAAAAACTACCAAAATTATTAATTAGAGTCAGGAGGGGGGGTATTGATTCTTGCGGATTAGAGATGTATAAAAGAATGTCGTCGGCATATAGCGAAAGGTGGTTTTTATATCCACACACGTCAATGGGAGATATTTGAGAGCTTTGTCGGACGCTAGCAGCCAAAGGTTCTATAATGACTGAAAAAAGAAATGGGGAGAGGGGGCAGCCCTGACGGGTTCCCCGATAAATTGGAAACGGGTGAGAAATATCTTGGTTTGAGATAATTGAGGCTGTTGGGTGTGAATAAATTATCTTGATCCATTTTATAAAGGAGTATCCAAATCCAAATTTCTTAAGTGTATGTATCATATAGGGCCATTCCACTTGATCAAATGCACGTTGTGCATCTAATGAGACAATAACAGCCTCATCCGTATGTTCAGTATATAAAATGTTGAAAAGCCGCCGCAGATTAAAATACATATGTCTACCTGGCATAAAGCCAGTTTGGTCAGGATGTATAATAGAACATATGCATTCCTTTAGCCTATTGGCTAAAACTTTACCAAGAATTTTTGTTTCAATGGGCAATAAAGAAATGGGGCGATATGATGAAACCACCTCAGGGTCACGGCCTGGTTTTGGAATCAGTGATACGTTCGCTTTATATAGAGTGGGTGGCAGCTCTGAGTTCAATTTAGAGTGGTTTAACATACGTAAAAGCAAAGATGATATTTTAAAACCAAATACTTTAAAGAATTCTATACTAAAGCCATCTGGGCCCGCAGCCTTATTGTTAGGTAAAGAGGAGATGACATTTTTAATTTCTTCTGGAGTGATTTCGGCATCCAGTGCTTTGACTGAGTCCTCTGATAGCTTTGGTAAATTTAACTGCTCAAAAAACTTTTCCATAACATCCAATTCTGGTGCACCCTGTGACTGGTAAACCTTGGCATAAAAATCTGCAAAACATTTATTGATTTTTTCAGGGTCTGTAAGTAAAGTGCCATCTTTCGACTTGATACGATGTATAGCTCTTGAGGCCTGGGATTGTCTTAGCTGGCGGGCTAATAATCTGTGGGGTTTTTCACCCAGTTCAAAATACCTTTGTTTGACCTGTACAAGAAGCTTTGAAACACTTTTAGACATTATAGAATTATATTCATATCGTAAAGCAGTAATCCTATTAAGTAATTCTGGTTTGTGGTTTGTTCTGTAGGAAGCTTCTAAATCGGTTAGTAGATTATCTATTTCTCTTAGCCTTTCCTTGGACCTTTTCTTTTTTGCTGCCTCATATGATATCACATAACCTCTCAGAACAGGCTTCATAGCCTCCCAAAGGGTGGAATCATCCACATCGCCCACATCATTGGTGCTTAGATATAGATCAATCTTGTCCGAAAGATAGGAGCAAAATTCCTTATCCTTTAACAACAAATTATTTAATCGCCAGCTGTAATCACCCTTCCTGTGGTTCAAATTGAGAGTTAAAGAAACAGGGGCATGATCTGATATTAGTATATTACTGTAGGTGCAACAAGCTACCGATGTTAATAGCTTGGAGTCCAACAGAAAATAATCAATCCTGGAGTAGGATTTATGCACTGCAGAGAAGTAGGAAAAATCCTTTTGCGTAGGGTAAAGAAGCCTCCAGATATCAACTAGATTATAAGATTGCATTAAGTTATTGAGTGTTTCACTATTTTTAAATGAGCTTGCTTGGGGGCGTTGCCTATCTAAGACGGCATCTAAAACGCAATTAAAATCTCCACCCATAACTATGTTGGAATTTGACAGATCAGGTAATGATTTAAATAAATTCTGGAAAAAGATAGGATCATCAAAATTGGGCCCATATACATTCACAAATGTTGTTGATATGGAGTTTAGTGTTCCACTTACTATTAAATATCTGCCTCTCTGGTCCGAAATAGTTTGTGTGTGAATAAATGGTACATTTTTCTTTATCATGATAGCAACACCTCTTGATTTGGTACTAAAGTTGGACTGGTAAACCTGAGATGCCCACGATGGACGAAGTACTTTTGCTGCTGTCTTCTTAATGTGTGTTTCTTGAAGGAAACAAATATCAGCTTTGAGTGTACGTAGATGTGCATATACCTTTCCTCTTTTCAGGGGAGTGTTTATTCCCCGTACATTCCAACTGATTATTTTAATTTCACCATTGCTGCGTTTGTGTGGATCAGTTAACATAATAATATCTACTGTTTAGCAAAACTTGCTGCATGAATGTGGCAAAATGCAAATAACAAGTACAACAGAAAAATGTGCTGAAAAAATCCCAAAGAACACAAGAACACACTGAAAAACTGAACAAACCCAGGAGCAGTACTTCCATACCCCAATCCCAAGTTAAAGCTAGACCCATAGGCTTACAAGCAGCCCAGACTAGCGGAAAACTACCCACCTCTCACTTCACATGGCGGCCACCCCACTTCACATAAACAATAACACTATAAGAAAAACAGCGAAAATCTGTCTTCACCCAGTCGTTAACGTTAAGCATACCTTTCGTCCCCTTTTGAACTGCAAATACGTATGCAATGTCCCGTAGTAAGTCCATTTTTGACAAACAGCAAAAGCAGGAAATGTGTCCGTTTATATGGTGTTGGAATTCCAGTCTTCAACCTCGCGGTTCAGAAACTTTTCAGCGTCCGCTGGGGCGTCGAACGTGCTGGTGTTGTTGTTGACCGTGACAATAAACCTCGCTGGGTGTCGGAATCCACATCTGATGTCCCTGGCTCTGCACTTCTTCCTAACATCCTGAAACGCCTGACGTTTCTTCATGGTGGTCGAAGTGAGATCGGGAAAGATAAACACCGGCCGCCCGTCATATTGTAGCGGAGCCTTCTCCCTGGCGAGCCTCAGCACCAGCTCCTTAACCTGAAAGTGGTGTAGCCTGGCTATAATAGCCCTCGATTTACCGTCTTGAGCCGGCGCTGGGCTCCGGTGGGCCCGGTCCACTTGAATTAGTCGGTCGAAGTGGTCCTCTCCCAGTAGTTTCGGAAGTAGCTTGGCGACGAATTCTGTCGGTCTACCGTCTTCAGTCTTCTCCTTGACCCCAATTATACGGATGTTTTGTCGGCGGGAGCGGGACTCTAGGTCGTCGATCTTTGCTAGCTGTTGTTTAAGTTGGGATGCTAGGCTGCCATTGCGTCGTTCCAGCTCTTCAATTCGCCTCTCGTGCGATTCAGTGGCAGCCTCAGTCGATGAAACACGCTCGCAGACATCAGATAGAGCCATTTTAAGATTTGTAATGGAACCATTAAGCTCAGCGAACCTCTTGTCGACAGTGCTGTTCAGTGTATTTATTGCTGCCAAGACGTCCTCAATGGTAGCTGCAGCTGGAGCGCTAGCCGAGTTAGCCTTAGCATTAGCTCCGTCCATGCCTGCTAGCTTGGTGAAATTCTCGCCCGAATCTTCTTCCCCGGAACCCTTTCCCTGTTTCCTACCTTTGCCAGGTTTAGTCATAATGTGCAAAATATTGCAACTTACTTCGCACACGTGAAAATATGAACTAAATGTCACATAGGTGAAGTTTAATGTGAAGTTAAGGCGGAGCCCCCTCAAACACGTCTACTCCATGTCAAAGCAAACCGGAAGCCCATACGTCCATATTTTATACAGTCTATGGTAATTCAAAACAACCTTCCTGTATTTCTACACCACCTAACCTCTTGGATTAACCCTCCTCCAATAAAATCAACAGGACTAATGCAAAATATCAATAGCCACATTGAACTTAAAAGAGCCAACTCATTGATTGATTAATTCAACATACGCTAGCCTATCTTTTCATATGTTCTATTTTCAGTCCATGATAGCAGTTCAGTTAAATGGCATGTTTCTTACCTTTGTAAACGGTCAGACTCCTGTGTAGATTGGCAGACTGTGATTAACAGGCGAGCCAAAGCATGCTGTGGCAAACGATCAGCGACGGGTTCGACTGAACCAACACAAAACGGGGGTCCAGAAGTGCGTGTTTTTTTTATTACTTGTTTTTGTCAGTCGCTGAAAATTGTAAAATGATTCAATATAAATATATATTATATTAAAATATATATCATATCCAATATATTCACTTGATTGCATTGACTGTATGATGATACGTTTATTTTTAAAATGACAAAAAGTGGTGTATCAAAACTATAACTTTTCTCCCTCTAATCTCCCAAAGAGTTTTTCAATTTCGGAATCTGCAGATGCTCGATATTTAAGGACTTCCTTTAGGATCAGGGACATGAAAAGCAATCAGGACGTCCCGACTTCTTTTAATTTCCATGCAATTATAATATTTCCAAGGACTGAGCACAGTTTAAGCAGTCTGATAAAGCAAGGTCTGTATGATTGAAGCGCCAGCATTTCTTTGAAGTTTCTTGAGGGGATCTTTTTTTAATAGGCTCCGACTAGCAGTAAGCAGGGGCAAACTTTGAATCATGCTTCCCCCGAAGGCAATTAACAGTTTGACCTGATTTCCTGTTCTTTGAAACTAAAGTTCAGCATTTGGTCAGGAAGACAACAAAGAATACAAATATCACCAATTACAAATAATTGCAAATGAATAGGAGTTGCATGTGCATAAAACTTGAAATCCTGCAAAACATTAGATTAGATTAATTAGAATTTCATACTGTGTGTGCACGATGGTGAGGCTGTTATAAATTTAGAAATCCTTTGTGTGCTCATTATTGTTAATTGTCTAATTTCATTAAAATCTGCAGGAATAAAGGAAAAGTTGAAACAGTTCACACCTTCTTTACATTACAATTTTAAGCTTTAAGCTCACACACTTTTCTAGAAGTTTAACAGTTCAAGGAGCTTTAATTCCCAGACCGCCAGCATTACAAACGTCCCATACCGAGGAGTATAAGGGTCAGAGCACCTGCCTCACCATTATTACTGTTACCACACAACACTAAACTGCACTGTGACAAGAAGTAAAATAAGAGCCGAGGTGACAGATGGAAGGGATTTTGGAGCAATTAGAGTGAGTAGAGCAGAGAGGATATGATTCAGTTGGGAGGACGTGATATGTGGCAGTGAAACGATTAGTTTTCAGCCTGCAGTAGAGGGGTGACACAGTTTTATTTGCAGGCACTGTGTTGTATTTTACTTCAGGGTTAATATTTACCTAGCAGCTTTCTCTGCTCACTGTCCTCAGTAACCTTGTGGTGCCCCTCCTCCTATCTGACCAGTTTGAGGCCTCTTATGGTTCACCTTGGACCCAACGTAGAAATATCATTAGTCAAGAGAGACAGGAATAATAAACACCCTAACTCTCTGAATTCCCACTAGTATATACAACTGAAAACACTGAAGGCATATTCTACTTTTTATCATCTACTAACTAGTATTTGCTTTTCTTCCAACAGTCTGCTATTTACTAAGCTATTAACAAAGACCTTGCATATCTTTGATGCACTTGCAAACACATAGTTAAACAATAAAGACTTGGGATTACTAAGACAAATACAGCTGTGTCCACTGGGCTGGGATCTTTGTCAATTGTAAGTCTAATTTCTTCCTCCTTGTGTTTCAGCTGAAGGCGTGCCCCAGGTGTTTTACTTTGGGCCCTGTGGGAAATACAATGCCATGGTTCTGGAGCTGCTGGGCCCGAGTCTAGAGGACCTATTTGACCTTTGTGACAGGACCTTTTCACTGAAGACTGTCTTAATGATAGCTATTCAGCTGGTGAGTTCAAAGCTTTGTATGACACATTAAGTTGTTTTAAAATAGCTTCCACTGACTTATAGAGTGCTCCAGGGATGACGTATTTTTGTAAGCCAACCCAGAAGTTAGAATCGCCCTGGTTCCCTCGACAAAAATCCAATGGGATTTTTCCATTGGGTTTTGGATTATTGCAGAAAATAAGCTCTGTGGCAAACAAACGCTTATGATACTTACACGTTTTGTTCAGTGAGATAATCTCCACAAATGAACACCACTTTTATGATTTTTGAAGAGTAAATGCAAACGCCAGAAGTAAAAAGGTTACTAACGTTAGGCTATAAACGAACTACACCACGGTGGCATGAATGCAAGTATAAACAAAGAGGCTGTGAAGGCGGACTGGTGTTTGGCGTGATGACGTTTAGTAGTCTCATTTAGCCACTTGTTAGCAACCGCCTTTTTTAAGACGCATAAAGGCTTCAAAATTCACGAGTGGGGTATTTATTGATGTATTTTATATCGTAGAACAAAACGTTAAAACCTCTTATTACACAGCTTTGTTGAATACTCGATTCTGATTGGTCATTCACAGTGTTCTAGGGTCTGTTATTTCTTTATAGCAGACCGTTGCTATGTATAACAGACCGTTGCTATGGGCGCAGTTCTGATGTCGGACTCTGGCGGACCGTTTTTGTGTCAAATTATTGATTTCTTAAGTAAGTAGCCGTGTAATAAGCGGGATAATGTAGCCTACAGATAGCGGGTCATTGTTGTGAAATAAACCCCTTCAGGGCGATGCAAGATCAATGACCGGCTCGCTGTACATTACCTCTTACTTAAGCTTGTGTTAACCACAGACCATATTTCAGGCATCTAACCAAAAACCCATTCAGAAAACCCATTTACCTCCAGACGAGGGAAGCGGAAGTGCTAAAATGATAACTAATTTCCATTTTAGGACTCATTCCTGCACCACTCTATGAGTATGAAACGCAACACTTCCTGCATATGTTTCACAATAAAAGCCTTCCAGGGTTTTGAAGGGATTCTGCCCCCTGAATCACTGGATGGGGTTTAATGTGAAACAGATGGAGGGACTTTGACAAAAGAATCGTAACACATGGTCTACTGTCTAGCTAATTTGCTGGAGCTTTCAAGTTAATCTCACAGTCTTTCTCAGGAGATTGAGTTTGCTCAGTTGACGACTGAGCATACTGCGAGATGTGGTTGAAAGTAGGGCTGCAACTAACGATTATTGTCATTGTCGATTAATCTCTTGATTATTTACTCGATTAAGTGATTAGTTGTTTGGTCTATAAAATGGTGAAAAATGTCAATCAGTGTTTCCTAAAGTCCAAGATGACGTCCTCAAATGTCTTGTTTGTCCACAGCTGAAATATATTCGGTTTGCTGTCATAGAGAAGTAAAGAAACCAGAAAATATTCACATTTTAGAAGCTTTTCTTAAAAAAATACTATACCAATTGTCAAAATCGTTGGTGATTAATTTAATAGTTGACAACTAATCAATTAATAAATAGATTGTTTCAGCTCCGGAAAAAGCTAGTAAATGGACCTTGAGTTAGGGATATTTGTCAAACTGTTTTCAAGGTTAAGAATGAACTTTCATGCCCAAGATGGAGCACGTGTTGTGATTCCTTTAACAGCAGAAATGTAAAATAACAATGGCAAGGAGAGCTTACTAAATGTAATAAAAATGGCCACGATCTGTCTTTCTGTGAAGGGAATCAAGGCACCAAACATTTGAGATTTTACAGCAGTTTAACGTGTCCCAGAAAGCCTAGTACAGAATATTGTACTATATTGAATAAACTGCTTATGTAGCTGTTTTACAGTGTTTGGGTTCATTCAGCCCAACAAATGATCCATTATTTTATTCACACAACGTCCTGCCTTCAGATGCCCGTGGAGCAGGTGGGGTATCAGTGCAGAGTCTGCAAATTAGCAATCTGTCAGTATTCACGTCCTGTTGGTCAGAGTCAGGTAGGCTGTCAAAAAGAGCAAAGCCATCACTGAATCTCATTAAGTTCGAGCAGCTCACAGGGTGGTTTTACCCAGTCTTTTAGGCGCCTCAGACATCTCAAAATTTCTAGCATTTCATTTTGTCAGCACAAAATCTGCAGTGCTCTTGTAATGCAGATAGCCCCTGCAAATTCGTAAGGAAACCCAGAAAACAGCACAACATCAGCACGATGTTGCAGAACAGAGAGTTGCTAAAGCCTGCATCTCAGCCAATCTCTCCTCTGTATTTATCACGTTAGTCTTCCTCTTTAGTTTTTGGCACAAGTGAGTGATCCCACAATAAGTGCTGTGAGCTTGTACTCCTACACAAGCTCCTTTGTTTTTGGTTCGGTTAAAGAAAAGTGTGTTTCAGGGTATCGGGATCCCTCAAGATCAAACCCAAGTAAAGGATCTTATTACTCACACCATTACTTATTTTCCCTTTGTGTTCTAGCTGTTCTTACTATCTCTTCTGGGAAGGTAACTGCTATGAGCTCTAGGTTAAGATTTACATCTATAAACACATTGTCGTTCTGATCCTTCGTAGTCCTGAGTCCCAGCAGGATGGTTTTGTATCTCAGTTAGTGGCTTGAAATTCTGGCTCAACATCAACATAGGCTTTTGTTGTGTGATTGTAATGGATCACTGTGGCAGCATAGTGCTTAAGCAGTTAGTGAATTAATCATTGGTCAATCACCATAAATTAAATGACTGTTTTATAAATGATTCATCGCTTATCAGGTAAAAATACTAAAGTTGCAGCTCGACCTAACCCTAAACCTTTGAGACATTTTATAGACTAAAGGGTTCATTGAGTAATTTTAAACTACTCAACTTGATTATATTAATCAATAATAAAAAATAATCATTAATTGCAGCCCAACAATATTATAATGATAGGGATATTATAGAACATAATTGGTTCTCTGGTTGTGTGTTTTGTATAATTCATGTCATTATGTCCTTAAAGGGCTCCAGTATTTAAAGTCCCAGAAATGAAAGTTAGAGCGTCTTTAGCTTCTGTACTGGGACGTATTTCCCAGTGAAACAGAGTATTTGAGTGGTGTACAGTTAAAAGAGGGATTTAAATAAAATTCTTCGCATTTGGTTGGACTGCTAAAAAGTGGGCGGGCTTAGTGTTTAGCGTGATATGGAGCTACAGAGCACTGTTTGCTCCACACCTGATGTTAGATCACGACAAGGGCGAGAGAGAGATGACAAGAAAACTTGCCAATTTTCAACCGGCTCTGTGTCACTGCAGCACGGACAGTACATGCAGATGAACGGCGCCCGTCCTCCCTCCATGCCACCAATGCCGCCAGTCATTTTGCGTCATATGGTGGACTTTTGCCAGCGGGCTGCCTGCGCTGCAGTGACACAGAGACGGTTGAAAATCGGCAATCTTTCCCTTGATTGAATTAGATCTCAGTCACATTGTTTTGGAAAAGAAAACAATGTTTTTGCCCACTGATGTCCAAACACAGAAATCTCTTCCTATCTCTCCATATCCAAACTACAATCCACCAACGGTGAAGTGCAGTTTTATATGACCGGTGCGGCCAGCTAGTCGCCCAAAGCCTCATTTGATTGGATGAATTTTTGTAAACGCCCCTGTGGGCAGATGAGTCATCAAACATTTGAAACCACTTTACAGAAGAGAAAAGACAGAGATTTAATGAGGATTTTGATGTTAAAATACTCTGATACTGGTTTTCTTTTACATATTTTTGGCATATAACAAGAGATAAATGAACAGTTAACACAGGGACACAGGATTAAAACTGGGAAAACGTATTTCATTTCACTGGGTCTTTAAGTATTGCACTTCCATAGAGTTGGGGGACTTGCAAGAGGCAGATTAAAAAAAGAACAGTCAAAAAATTGATGCTGCAGAGGCAAAGACATCCTGACTTTTATTTATTGTTTGGGTGAAACACTGTACTACACTACATTTCCCATAATACAACTCAATTGCATTTGTCATTAGACCTTCCCTGACGAGGATATGCCTTTCAAAACTTGACGTCCCCAGTTTGCAATGCAGGGTTTCTGTTACACATTTGTAGTCTCCAAGCTTAAATGACTCAGGTGATGTCACTTGAGTCATTTTCCCAGACTTGGCAAAGCTCCTCCAGAGCCACTGAGGCTGCGTAGTACTAATCATGACTAGTAAACTGATCTTCATGTGGTAAATCAGTGGAGTTCCCCTTTAATGTGTGATAATGCTGTCATCACTTCCTCAAGAAAGACTATATCACAATGCTCTTGAAAATACTGACATATTGCAGCAGTCAACTTTCATTAAAATGTCTTTTGAGTAATTTTTGACATCTTGATTCCCTGTTTGCTGACTTTGTGACCTGGTTTGTGATTATATCAGATTTTTTGTCAATGACTCTGCTGTATTCTTTCTCACCAGATTTCTCGAATGGAGTATGTGCACTCTAAAAACCTCATCTATAGAGATGTGAAACCTGAAAACTTTCTCATCGGACGGCAAGGGAATAAAAAGGAACACATCATCCACATCATTGACTTTGGTCTGGCCAAAGAGTACATCGACCCCGAGACCAAAAAACACATTCCATACAGGGAGCATAAGAGCTTGACCGGCACTGCCCGATATATGTCCATCAATACACATTTAGGCAAAGGTAAGATTACTTTCATAGCTTTGTTTTTGTTTTGGTTCTGACATGTTTATTATGTAATGTGTATTTTTGAAGTTTCTCAGTGAAATTTTATCAAATCTATTGATATAGAGCAAAGCCGGCGAGATGACCTGGAGGCCTTAGGCCACATGTTCATGTATTTCCTTCGTGGGAGTCTACCGTGGCAAGGACTAAAGGTATGCCAAGTACATGCAAGTATAACAAAATCTGTTTTATCCTTTGTAGATCAATAAAGAAATAACACATCTGAGAGCCGAATTGATCTCATTATGACAGTCTGCAACCTTAAGATCATAATCTTATAATCAGATCAGAATCATGCATGTATGCATATTTGCAGTGGTTTATGAACAATTTCAGAATGTGTTGATAGTCAGTTTTGTGTCCAAAATCAGTATTATTACAAGTGAGAGTATGTAAATATATAAAGACATCGGTTATCAGTTTTCTTTTCTACAATCAAAGAGAAATAAGAAGTGATGGTATGAATTGGAAATTGACCAATTGTCACTTTGTGTAATCCAGTACACCTCTTCCTAATATACAGTGACCGAGCAAACTCTGGTGAATGGAGTGAGAAAAAATGTCCAGATATACGAAAAAAGGATGTCACACTCTATCAGTTACTGTTAGCCGATTTTGACGAGTGAAAATAGGTTGGAGGTCCGCAAAATGTCGCGTAAATAGAGCCAGGGCGAGCGTTTTTTCAAACAAGCAACACGTTGCTTTGCCTGTTCGCTGAGGCACGGAGCAGGTTAGGACATCTTCATTGGGGAAAAACTGGAACAATCTGTTTGCTTGTTCGCATCGCATCCAGTTAGGAAGAGATGGTAGCCTGTACAGTCAGCATTTAAGATTTTCTTTTAGTTCGTCTGCATTAAGAAACAAGAACATATTAAGAATTACTTTTCATATAATTCTGATTAATGCTCATCAGACATCAGAATCGGTTCATTTGTCTTTCTGTTTCATTCTCCTGCAGGCCGACACGTTGAAAGAACGATACCAGAAGATTGGAGACACAAAACGAAACACTCCCATCGAGGTCCTCTGTGAGAACTTCCCAGGTACGCTGATAAGATAAGATATTCCTTTATTAGTCCCACAGTGGGGAAATTTGCTGATGGCTGTAATGTACTTATTGAACAGGCTGTAAAGCTAGAAAATGATCACATAGAGATTTGCTGTGATTTTACCTTTTTTTGCGAGACCTTTCCATGAATGAATTGTTATGAAATGTATTCCCACTATATAATTAGAATTTTATTATCAAAATTTAAACCGTTCTTTTTTTATTTGTTTAATTCAGAGGAGATGGCCACCTACCTGCGATATGTGAGACGGTTGGACTTCTTTGAAAAGCCCGACTATGAATATCTGCGGACTCTGTTCACGGAACTGTTCGAGCGAAAAGGATACACCTTTGACTACACATACGACTGGGTTGGCAGGCAGATAGTAAGTAACACACATAAACTACTAACAGATACGTGTTAGAGGAGCAGTGTGTAGTATTTTGCGGAATCTATTTGCAGAAATGGAATATAATATTCATAACTATGTTTTCATTTGTGTATAATCACTTGAAACTAAGAATTGTTGTGTTTTCATTAGCTTAGAATGAGTCCTTCATATCTACATAGGGAGCGGGTCCTCTTCACGGAGTCTGCCATGTTGCTATAGTAGCCCAGAATGGACAAACCAAACACATTTTTACGTTACCTGAAGGCCACCGTAGTTCTTTGACACACTCATGAAACTGCGGTAACGTGAGCCGCAGAGTGCAAAACCATGGTACCGCCAGCCGCTGTTTGACTTCCTAAAGTAGTGTTATTATGGCAAGGATGACCTCTGAGCGAGGTGAACGGCGTTACCACGGTTTTGCACTCGGCGGCTCACATTACCGCAGTCTTCAAAGGGACGAGTGAGCGGAGGAGTACTCAGCGGGTTGCAATCTGCAACCATACCACTAGATGTCACCAAATCCTACACACTGTTAAGTCGGTCAACAATTTTTAGCAAGCTGCTCGACTGCACAGAATTTATCTGATGATTATTCCCCTCAGCCCACACCAGTGGGGTCTGTCCATATAGACTCTGGAGCATCTGCTGTGACAAGAGAGAGCCATCCTCACAGAGACCGGCCCTCACAGCACCCACCAATTCGAAATCAGGTACGCCAGCCTTTGTTTTTAGTAGTGGTCAAGTGTGTGTCAAGCTTCTGTTGCAGTGAAAGCAAGGGAGACATTACAACCTGAAATGTATGTATGAGGTACGCACACACATTCCCCTGCTTGCAACGATGTCCACAAAGGGTGACCTTTAATCTGACCTGCAAATGAGAGAAACTGATCTGATTCTTAAGTTATCAGGACCTCATCATAGTCACCAAACAAAGCTTATATCCATGCAGAGTTTCAAAGCTTTTATGAAAACTATTATTTCTGATAGGATGTATTGTATGAATGTTAAGCATTTGGGTTTTAAAGAAGGATAATTACACTAAGAATGATTTGTCACATATGTGTCAAAACACAGATTAATGGTCTTCACACCATTAATCCCAATTTCTTGTTTTTGGTGCACTTTTGACAAGCATTTCAGACCAGAAATTGAAATGAATTCCTCTGATTTGACAGCAGCTTACAAAGATGAAGATAACTGAGATAATGCTTTATAATCCTGAACTACATTGAAATGAGATAGTGAAGGATTTGATTTGATTTCTTTACCAGATGGAGCAGGTGAGACCAGTAGAAAATGCGCTCAGGTTGTTAGTGCAAGCGTGTTTCATTAATGTGATTTCTGGCCAGCATTTCCAAGGGACTGCAATTCCCCCTGGCACATGTTTTAGTTTGTCTTGCTCCATAAGGTTCCGGAGAATAAGAACAATCAAACGTTTCTGCCAATTAAGGATTTTAATAAGGATTTTTTTTCGGTGAATTCACTGCTGAATGTACTCTACATTGTGTTTGTGTAAACACTTGTGCTTTGATATTACTATTGTTAATTGCTGTTACGAAGACAACTTGTCAAACAAATGGCTTCTTTCATAGAAAAAACATTTTAAAAAGGTTAAAGACCTTGCTCAATAATTAAGCTTTAATTTGTTTTTTATTTAAACGTAATGAGATTGAGGCCAAAGTTTGAGATGTAAGAGCTTACCTCCATTTGGCTTCAGGCTCATTAGTTTCTGTTTCGGTTCTTTGGCTGAAGCCTTGCTTTGATTTTGATTCACTCTTTTATTTTGTTACATTTTTTTTTCTTCTCCATTTCTCATGCTGCTTTGCATGGTACCTGGCCTCGCACACCCAAATATCCATCTTTCCTAACGCAATTATTCCATCACCACCCCCCACCCTCTCCCATCGCACCCCCCAACCCCTCCCATCGCCGACGCCCCGGCCTCCTGAGCAGACAGCAGTCTCAGATCGACGAGGAGCATGGGAGGTGCAGCCCACACGCCAAGCAAACTCCTCCTCCTATCTGACCTCCCACCTGACAGCGGACAGGCACGGGGGCTCAGTGCAGGTATACACCCCTCACCTGATCAGCCACAACCCCCACCCAATCTCTATGGAGTCAGATCTGTCTCATAGGATCCAACCCAGAATGATACATAATACTTAAAATTAAAAACATAATACTCGGGTGCATCATTTGAATATTTTGAACCAGATTTTAAAGAAAATTTTGGCATTTACAAATGGTGATTCTGCATTTCTGAAGCAAATTTTGCTTAATTTTGGTTGCTTTTATTAATTTGGCTATTGGCTATTTTTTACTTTCAGACACACTTTACAGGTCTTACAGAAGAGATAAAATTGCACTGTCAACCCTATAAACATTTTCTCCTGAAAACCAAATTGATCAGAAAAGAAAAGTATTTTCTGAATGTTGTAGGTATTTCTAATTGCCATTATCATTTCTGGTTGTACAAATGTACACTAGTAGATACCAGACATTTTACATTTATTTAGTATTTCAGCCTTGTTTGTGAGACAGATCTACAACCATATACCTCCCCCACCCCTTTACCCCTGGCTGGGAAATGTTATTTTTCTGCACCACCATAATGCATGTCATCTGGTGCCACCCACCCCAGATGGTGAAAATGTGATTTAGCTTTATAAACAGCATTTTGATCTCGAGTCCTACAACTCTTCATGGCGCTTGGACAATCCTTGCAGGACCAAGAAGCCTCTTGCATGGCAGGGTGACCTGGCGCAGCCGGCTAAGTGCATGCTCTTTAGTCGTAAAGGGTCATTATGCTTAAAGGAACATCCTGGTGTAATTTTGACTACTTGCGATTACCCAAGATTGTCCCTGTCTGTAAAAAGCTCAGTTTGCACAGGTGTATACAGTGTAGACTTTATTAGTTCTCTGGCTATTTCTACTAAATGCAATTTACTGCCATTATTGTTGAAACCGTGTGGAGGCTTGAAAGTTGCCACACAAACAGGTATTTCATCCATGTAAAAACGATTGTACGTTCACTTTATACGTGGGCTGTGTCTCCTGGTTGTTTTCCATTGGCAAAAACATGCCTCTCAGCTCTGATTGGACTGTCACTGCACGATGAGTCATGTAAAAGTAGAGGAACTGCTTCAGTGTGCAAAAATGATGGCCACGAGACTAACAGAGGTAGCAGAGCTAATGCTACCAAACTTACACTGTTAGCTCACAAAACACCATTAGCTATGGGTTTGACTCTGTTATGGTTAAAATATTTACATTTCTGTATACAGTAGAATGATTATTATCCCTTCATGGATATTAATGCAAAACTATACTATTTATTTATTTTTTCTCTCATCATTTTCCCAGAAATTCTTATAATGGGCTGCAACTAACAATTATTTTTGTTGTCGATTAAACTGTTGATTATTTTCTCGATTAATCGATTAGTTGTTTGGTCTATAAGATGTCAGAAGATGGTGAAAAATGTCAATCAGTGTTTCCCAAAGCCCAAGACGACGTCCTCAAATGTCTCGTTTTGTTCTCAACTCAAAGATATTCAGTTTACTGTCATAAAGGAGTAAAGAAACCAAAAAATATTCACATTTAAGAAGCTGGAATCAGAACTTTTTACTTTTTTATTTTTTACTATTCAAACCGATTAATCGATTATCGAAATAGTTGCCAATTAATAGTTGACAATCGATTACTCGTTGCAGCTCTTGTTGGGTGACCCCAAAAATAGACTCAAACACCAACACTGTTGAGAATATCTTGCTGGAGAAATAGCAGATTATGAAGAAGGCAATCCCAAACACAATGCTGTGTTGCAAAACAAATGTCATCATTTTCATTCACATCTCTTCATACCAAAAAGTATCTATTTTTTATATATAGTCATAAAATGACACTGAGTTGAACCCACAGACGGTGGTGATCTATAGGACTTTTAATTAATGGCTCACACAGACACTGGTTTGCTGGCAGTAGGAACACAGAATAGCGCGCTTGCTGTAGCTCCAGTACCTCCAGCAGTCACCTCATCTTGAATGGGTTATGGTAGTTGCAGTAAATTCAATGAAAGTAAACAAGTAATTTCAACAATTTCCTGCGTCCAGCAACTTAATTTCCAGGGGATTTTTTTACACTGTTGCATCGTGAATGGAACTGAATGGTCTTAGGGTGGCTGAGATTAACAAAGGTGTACACTGTGTACGACTATGCTCACAAATCACACATTTCTACAATAATTATAATGCCATTTCTTCTACAGGTGAATGGGACAAACATCAGTAACCTTTCTTTACATGCTCTAATTTTATATTTGTCTGTCGGTGGCAGTTTATCAGTTTGTTTGGTGTCTGCTTGTTCATCTGTCTTTTTGATTTTGAAAAAGGTTTTACAAAGTTTTTTTCTGTACTGGCATACAGGCTGGAAAGTGAATTTCAATGTCATAAAATGATTCATATAGATCAGCAGTCCTAGTAACTCCCTGCGGCTATAAACGTACAACGTTTTAAATGTACTGTAAATGAAAGCTTTGATTATTACACCTTTAAACAGCAATTAGCTACAGTATGTAATTTAGGCTGAAGTGGAGCTGCAGCAAACCTACACCTAAATGAAACACCATAGATTCACCGTATTCGTTTAAATTATTATTGTCAGCTATGGTCGCTGGCAAGAATTGCTCTCTGCACGCAGGAAGAGGAGGATTTGTTCCCGACAATACTAACGCACCTGCAGCCAGGCTATCTGCTAAAAAGAAGAAATTTAAGGGCAGTTTACTGATATCCCACTACATCATTTTTATGGTCATCAAACCATCTCTTTTTGCCATTTGGTACCAACTTTAAAATTTTCCAACTTTGTTGCGCTGGATACAAAATGCAAGCAAGAAAGAGTAGTTATTGCACCACATTGATGTGCTTTTTGTGTTATTTATTCTTCTTTGCTGCTGTGTTTCCGTAGAGGAGGAGACAATGAAAGTAAAGTGAATTGATAAAGCAACCAGAGAAACTCTCCATCACAGCAGGACCGGTTTTTCACATTGATTCTTGCCAACGTCTTAACTGTTTTTGAAGTAACACCCGTCTGTGCTACAGGTGGTCAGCTCGACCAACGGGGAGCTGAATGCAGACGATCCACTGCCAGCTCATTCCAACGCTCCCATTACAGCTCAGGCAGAGGTGGAAGTGGTCGACGAGGCCAAGTATGTGTCATACACCCGCCACACCTCTCCTCCATGTCCATCTGTCGCTTCCTCTCTTTACCGCTCTTCCTCTCTACCTCTCTCTTTCTCTCGCCACTTTTTCCTATGCTGTTGAATTGTGACAGCCCCCACCCCCCAGCTGTCATCCTGCCCCTCTTATCTTCTATCTGCTGCCTGTCTCTCTCTATGCTGTTCTCTCAATTCGTATTTTTTAAAAAGGAAGGAAAGCCGATGTAGATTAACTTCTCAGTCGGAGCTAATTTAGCTTCTCATACCTGCCTGAGCAGTCAACCCCTAACTCAGGCTACAACAGCTACCACTGAGAATGGCACTCCTTTCTAGCAGCCTGACCATCTTAAAGAAATACTCCACTGTGGATCAACCTGATCACCATGTCTTTAACAGTACCAGTAATGATCAATGCAAAGCAGATTCTCTCAGTGTATTGTGCTAGCAGCCAGTTGAGATCACACCAGATTGTCCATGTGGTAACTTAGTCACATGTACAAAGATTATGCACATGATGTCATCGTATCAGTCATGTCTTTCTCTCCCCGAGGGGAGAAAAACATGGAAACCACGGTCATTAGCATTGGTTTCATTCAGTTTATCTTAGAGCTGGTAGCACCAGCTAAACAGCTACTGGTGTTAAGTCTTCAGCACCAGCAGCTGGAACGATGCCATGCTGCATGGCTAGACGCCCACTGTGCTAAAACTGAGCTGCTGGCTGAATGTCACGAGGTTCAGCTGAGAAGAAATGAGAAGAGCTCTTCTGAGATGCACAACTCTCTGAGACAAAAATATATATATATATATATTAAGGGAGAAAATAAATGCTTTGCAGTTGGAATTAGAGGCCGTTGGATATTACAGTGAACAACAGTGAGGCCGATTTTTGTTTAATAAAAGTACAAACAAAAATTGTGAAAGTAAAACTTAAATCCAAAATATAGAGATTTAGTTACAAGCTACAAAAGTACACATGCTGAGACATTTAAAATGGCGCTTTGTCTCTAGGGTTGTAATGGTATACTGCAGTATTAAAATTGACTGTTATCATACAGTGTACATTTCCTTATCTACGGTATTGGGAAAAAAAACTGAAATAAGTGAGTGAGTGTGTGAGCTGAAGATTCAGACAGGAGCAGTCTCGCTGCGCTGTCGCACAATTACAGTATATGTTAATTGTTAATAATCATAGAACATTATTTTAAAAGCTCACAGCTAATGTTATTTTTAAAATCTTTTTGTTTGTTTGTTTTTTTGTTTTCATTTAGTAGTTAATTTAACATGCTAAAGTACTGCTAACATATAACCTATCATAGTTACATACTATTTTTTAATCAGGTTTATAATTCAGTTTATTATTAAAATTCTGTTCTCATTCCTTTAAGGGTCATTGTAACTGATGATGCTAATAATAACAATAATGATAATAACAATAACAATAGCAATAATAATACGTATAATACTACATACCGTGAAACCGTGATATTTTCTGAGATGGTTATCGTACCACGAAAATCTCACACCGTTACAACCCTATTTGTCTCTAGTCGCCAGCACAACCTCATCCATGTTGAGCTAATCATTTTATTCCAAGACTCAGATTTGATTAAGTGAGTAGACCGTCCTGATCTGGTCCCGGTCAGCTCCGTTACCAACAGGACCACAATAGTGCAGGTCAGCCCAGATATTCCCTGTTGTGAGGCTGTGGTAGAAACATTTAGGATTATAGCTATACCAGGCTCGTTGAAATACGCTGTTTGCTGAAGATGTAAGGATGTAAAATATTAGCCAAGTGGGGGATCCTAGTTGGGGATGTGGGAGTGTAGCTGGTAGGCAGATAAATGTCTTTTATCCCTGTAAATACTGGGTGGAGAATAGATAGATAGATAGATAGATAGATGGATGGATGGATGGGTGGATGTACCTTATTGATCCCAAATTGGGAAATTATTGTATTACAGCAGCAGGTTATCCAGACAATGCACAGGAACGGTAAATACAAAGTAAATATACATATCAACAATAGAGATGTATATCTATAGAATACACAGTATAAAGAATATATTAGAATACACTATTAATATACCACGCTACTACAACTAACATAGAAAATATGAAATATAAACATAGAATAACATACTATATGCATTAGCAAAGTGTGCAAATTTGTTTTTAAATAAGAATTAAATGAGGTAATATAACGATGTGCAAATTAAAATTTAAAAACAATATTGCTAAAATTGGTACAAAAACAATTAAAACAGACAAACAAATGTGTTCAATTAGAAGGTTTGCGCAAAATATTTTAGCTGATTTTAAATTGAAAGTCAGTGCTGCATAACTGGTCCATTGAGAAGGTAATATCCTCATCGGGCCAGTTGATCATTTAAAATGAGGGAAAATTATTCCAAAAGCAAAATATCAGTAATAAAGTAAAATTAACTCCATTTTCCTAGAGTAGATGATGTTAGATTGTAATTGTAGTGTTGTAATACATGGTTATGTTGATTACATCTTGTATATCTTGACATAGAATATCTATCAATGTATTTAGCTCCAGCCTAGCTCTCTTAGAGTTATTATAATACATATTGTAGGGATTTTATTTACCCTCTTTCCCACCAGAGTCCATCAAAGCCATTGTAAAAAAAGATTTCCCTCTGCTGAGTCTCCTCATGAATCTTCCAGAGGTTCATTCACTTTAATCTGCTCTCATTTCTATTCCTGCCCAGATGACAGGCCTTCCTCCTGTTGTCTCCATTCACACGATTGTTTGATATGATGATCGGCGCGTTTACTGCCAGTCTCTTTGATACCTCGTCAGACATGTCAATGTTTGATATAAGAACATGAAGTAATGAATGCAAATCATGCGTCTGATGCAATTTAATTAATGTATTGCCTTTTTGAGGGAATATCAGGTTCCCATGGTGAATTAATGCCACATGTACAGTTGGTTCTTTCATCGTTATATTAACATTCATGGGCTGAAATTTGCTTCTGACTGTCGAACAGTAACATAAATAATTTTCAGTCTGTGCAGGATCAGGTTAAACTTTCTCTGGATTTTGGTTTCTATCAGCAGGGTCTGAAATTAGTACTTTATCTGCAACTATGCAGAAATACCGGGTTTTAACAGAATGAATAGACATGCAAAAAATGAAGCATCAAGCTAGGGTACAGCCCTAGTTGTTGGTGTTTTCAAAGTCCACCAACTTTTCTCAAGATGGAGACTGGCATTCAATGTCTGACATTAAGAAATAATAGAAACTAGACAATTGAATCATACGAGCAATTGATTTTTTTTTAGGAAGCAGACAAGGTAATTTTTAAATAGGATGTTTAATGCACATTGTTATTGCAAATGTATTATAGATTACACAATATATTTTGATACTGTAACATCCTCATAGCCAGGAGTTCTGGGAGAAATGATTAAACCAGCTTAAATGTGTTGCTGGACTCTAACTCTCAGACGCAGCCTGGGTGGCTTTTTGTAATTGTTTTAAATGAAATAGAAGTGTTTTGCGTGTTGCTTTTGCGTTGCTGACTTCCTCACGTTTTTAAAGGAGCGCCCTGAACGCCTCGAATTAGAAAAAAATTCAACTCAGAGCGAAAATGCATACTATTAACTATTTTGGAAGCGTACAGTTCATGGTTTGTATTAAGGTAACGTTAGCACTCATTTGGTGGTTGCCTAGCAACAATATAAAATATAAAGACGTAGCAAAATCCAAAAAACGCTCCGCTCCGCTCTGTGTGATCAGGGCCTTAAATGTTGTGTAACCTTCTCTGTGATCTTTCCTCCTTTAACCTCTCAAACGTCCCTCTCCGTGTCCACCGCTGTCCTGTGGGGGTGTTTGTGTGCACGTTTGTGTGGCATGTGCGCAGTCCCATCATCTTGGTCTCGCTGTATTAATTTTTCTTTTCTCTTTACACTCTTTCCTCTCTCTTCTTCTGTAGCTGCGTGAAAATGCTCAACCTGTGGTGAGTCCCTCTCTGCTAGTCCACATCAGACTCATGGGACAGGGAGTGGACCAGCCTAGGCTGGGGTTGTTATTTACTAATTTTAACGAGACTCTCTCCTGTACAATAGTGCCACATACCCCTGAGAACACTGTCTACTATGTGTACTATCAAGTCTCTGCCCTTTTCTGCCTTTTTGCCACCACCGCCCGATGTTGTTAAGTGACAGATGAGTAAAGAATACTGTAAACACTGCTGCCATGTGAGCAGACTTATTCATTTAAAACTAGAATAAACAAGCACTTTGATATAAGTTAATGAATCGTCTTTTTTTGTGAGCCCCTGTAATATTTGTCAGATCTCACTCTTTTAGCAGCACATTTGGCTTCAGATTAAAGGTCTTTAAACTCTTGTTGCATGGTGCATTGTTATTTGTTATTAATGAATTAATCTGAGAGTACCCAGTCACTCTCCTATGTCTTGATCCACAGCTTTTTTCTTGTCTTTGTATGTTTTTATTGACAACTCAGGCTCACCGTGTCTTTTTGCTCTTTGTGTGCACTGCTCCATTTCTTTTGCATAGGAAAAAATTTGCCTTCAGAGTCACTGCAGCAGTTTGTAGTTGAGTCCCCTCTGACAGGTTTCTGTGGGAGGTGAATAAGCACGCAAACACTTGGTGGATGGCAGTGCATCCATCTTGTCCTTGATGCTAATGTTTACTAATCAACCCTTTTGTCAGCTGCAGTTCTCACTATTGTGATCCCCCAAAACACACATCTGTCCAGATTTGAAAGACTCAAATTCAGCTCTTGAGATATTTAACACACTAATTTAAGCAGTCTGCTCATGTTTGTTCTTTATTTTTGCCTCATCTGAAGTTTCTCTCATCTACGTGTCGGTTTTAATGTGCGTCTCTGTCCGCAGGTGCTGCTGTTTCTTCAAGCGAAAACGGAAGAAGAACACGCCGAGGCACAAATGATCGTCCACCACCGGCCTGAAACGCCCCAAGTGTCCGGCTCAGTTGATTGTGATTTCAGAAATCAATAAGGTCCCCTTCAGAATAAAAGAGGGAGACAACTGAAAGATCTTGATTAAATTGTTCTCTGGAGGGACCCGTTATAAATGGCTTGTTGAGATGTACAAGATGCTTGTGTCTTTTGATGGGAGTCTTTTTTCATTTTTTCTTCTTTTTTTTTTTTCCTCCTCCAAGATGTGTGGGAATGTTTTGCAGGCCAGTCATCCAAACCGGGAACCTTTTTGTTGGAGTTTTGCAGAGGATAATCTCTTTTTTTTGCTCTTCCTCCCCAAGACACCCAGCATTTGTATTTTTCTCTAATTTTTGGCGTATTTTTGCTCCCGTTTCTCGTCTGTGGTATTGCAAAGAAAGAGACAGATCTTCCTGTGGAGTCTTGCCACCTTCAGCCTGTTGCATAATATTATTTCTTTGTTTGACTCACAAAATCATGTTTCCCGTCTGTCAAGTCCCAGTTCAAAGTGGTTTGCCCCTTCGTTTAGTTCGCGAACTCATTTTGACACGGAGCCCTTTTGGTCATTCCTGACGTGGGACTGAATGTAAACCCCGAACACACGAGGAGCCAAGAGTGTAACTGCCCATCTTCAGGCACAAAGAGCATCAGTCTGCCATTTGGCCCCTGCACTTTTTTCCTCCAAAGAGGTCAACCCTGGCACTGGGACCCGGGCCTGAGAGACCAGAAGACCAGAGACGCCTCCTGCACTGTGTTCTCTGAGGAGGATTTCTGCTCGCGCTGCTTGGTTAAAGCGCTCCCCTTAACCACGCCGCTGTCGAAAAACACACTACAGTCTCTTTTTGACTCACATGCAGTTTTTGCTCCTGTTGGCTTTGTGATACTGAGCAGACACTTGTACATGGGGCTGAAAAATTAATGCTATTTATGCTATTTATCTCTTGGTTGCCACCAGTTTTCTTACTAATTCTAAAACATACACACTGAATGTATGGACGGAGACGTAAATGACTTTGGAGCATTTATACAATTTGTCATGCGCATGGGAAGGAAATTGCAGTTAAGGAGTTAAGACCAATGTTTAAAAAAGGAAAAAAAGTGAGACCAAAACTATTAGAGGGTCTTAAATGTTCTTGATCTTAATAATGTGATGGTTAATAATGGGCTCTACACCAGTAGACACTGGGGGCTTTGGAGTGACAAGAGAAAATTGGCGTGATGTGCTTTGGAGATTGAATCACAGCCTCTCGACGCTACTGTCCAATGCCTTAACCCCGACCAACCGACCAGTCGACCACCACATCACATCACCAGTTGGATAAACAAGTTGGCAGCATGATGGTTGTGAGATTTGCAATGTCTTTGGGGTCACCTGTATAATAAAGCCCAAAGTTGCGGACTGTTCCCCAGCTAGTATCAGAGCAGTTAATGATTTCCCTTGTAACACTGAGGATCCCAAGAGCGAGCAATGCCAAATGGAAGGTTTGGTGTAATAATGTGTAACGGTGTAAAGGCGTCCCTGTCCCTGCGTGTCCAGTCTGAAGACCCCTGTGCTGCAAAAGCGATGTTTTAAGTTTGGAGGACTCTGCTGAACCCCCCCGCCCCCCCCCCAGTCCCTCTCCTCTCCTCAACGCCGAGAGAGAAACGTCAGCGAGGGCGGATAAGTGAACGTGTCCATACCATTTTTATTTTCATTTAGTGTCATGGAGGACTGCCTTGAAACAATATCCTCGATATGTCACCTTGCCTATCCTCCAAACAGAGAGTGAATTACCGTACATAGGTGTTTTATTTTTTTATTTTATATCTTGCTAATGTGAATTTTTTTGAATGCAATTATTTTTTTTTCCATTCCAAATAGCCATGGTTTTATGGGGAAAGAGAGGGTAACAAAAAAAAAGCTTGAGACCATGACTGCACTACATTTGTTGACCCCGGCTTTCCCTGACAAGACCCTGCCTTCTTAATACTGTACTTTAAACGTGCTTATTACTTTAATTGTAGCTGCCTCGTGTGCTGGGCCTTCCCTATAGGGTGCAGGGAATACACTTTAAGTCAACTTTTATCCCCACCCACTCTTTTTTGTTTTGTGCCATGACACCCTCTCCCTTCCTCTCTACACACACACACACACACATACACAAGTCCTAGATGAATCAACTCTCATCGCAGTGTTAGATTTGGCGTTTTTGTGGACCTGCTCCATCATCTTTAGAAATGTTGTAGATGTTGCAAACTATCTCAAAGAATCAGTATGTAAACCTGCTTGTTGCGTGTATTTACACTGTATAGCTTTCGGTTTATTCTCACCCCCCCTGACATGTCAGTTACTCCGGGGTCTAAGTTATTGTGTTATTGAAAGTACTTGAATATGAAAATCTACGGGACCTTTTCTTGTTTGTTTTTATTTTCTTGGTCGTCATTATCATAGTAATTCCATACATAGGATTTGAGGGGATCGGTGGGAAAACAGGCTATTTTGAATGACAGGTATTCATTTCTTTGAGACGTCTTAGTGCCTCGTGAGTGTGTTGGACAGGTGTCAGACTCACCTGTGGAGTCCTGTGCTAGCTGACCGGATGAGGGTTAATGTTTTTACCGGGAGGAGGTGCAGTTAGATGTTGGTTTGGAGGTTAAAATCTCCCTGTGAAACATTCACCGTAATGTATTTTGATCTGACACCAAACCTGTGACATCTGCTGCCTGTGATTCTCCCCACAAAGCATCTGCGGCACCCAGACTGTTTTTCAGTCCAGCTTCCGTGAGAAAAATTGAAAGTATTTCTGTGTAGTGAGATGGATATCCAGACTATATAGCCTTCAACGTTCCCCCTGAATTCCCCGAGTGCCATTCCTGAGACTACTACTACTACTAGCCCATGCCTTTTACCTGTGCCAGGAAAATATGAAGTTGAATGTTTCTTTTGACCATCGCATTCCACCTTGTGTCCTTGACGTGTCCACTGTCCTTTTTTGGAAAACTCACAGAGCAACGTGGCTCAATTCAGTACCAGGAAGTGTTGTCGGAGTTGTCGGAAAAAAAGTGTTTTATGAGTCACTTCTGTTGGTTCTCTTAATGTTGAAACCAAGTTTATTATTTCAGAGTTGTGACTGGTCGTCTTTGCAACATCTGCTTCTTCCTTAAACCGTTGGTCGTCCGGCTGAACTGGTAGATATAGATATATTACTCTGATGTATTTACTTTTTACTCTCTGGGCCTCATACAGAGCGATATAGGAGTACTCTGTATGGTTTGTATCTGCATGGCTTATCTGGAGGCGACAGCGAGCGGTCTCTCTCTCTCTCTCTCTCTCTCTCTCTCTCTCTCTCTCTCTCTCTCTCTCTCTCTCTCTCTCTCTCTCTCTCTCTTCTCTCTCTCTCTCTCTCTCTCTCTCTCTCTCTCTCTCTCTCTCTCTCTCTCTCTCTCTCTCTCTCTCTCTCTCTCTCTCTCTCTCTCTCTCTCTCTCTCTCTCTCTCTCTCTCTCTCTCTCTCTCTCTCTCTCTCTCTCTCTCTCTCTCTCTCTCTCTCTCTCTCTCTCTATCCAGTGAATCTTCTCACCTGTACGGCTCATAATACTGTTGGGTCAGTGAGACGTTATGGCTTCCAGTCCTCATGTAAGATAAATAACTTTTTCATGTCTTCTCACAGCACATTCCATTTCAGTTCCCATTATTTCTGATATACTTCACTTCAGTCAGCCTTGTGTTTATGGCTTTGGTTGTGTGTAAGTCACATTCCTGTGTGTCAAAGCTGTGTAAATCAAAGCAAAGGACAGTTAAAGTGTGAATGAATGGCTTTAGGTCTTTATGGGTTCTCTGGCACTTTTTCCTTGTTGCTGTACTGTAGAGTTGTCTTGGATTTACTGTATATTTTTCTTTGAGGGAGAGGTTTAGGGTGACATTTACTGCAATATTGTGATGATTATTTGAAAATTGTAAATTGTACAGAGTTCACAATTATACTCTTTGTTCTTTCTGTTGGGATTCCATATAAAATATGTATTCTTTGATTTTTGTTTTTTGTTTTCCTCTCAGACTGTGGAAAATCAAATTGTACAGCTCCAAGAGTTTATCCTCCCCTCAGCATTGTTTTTTTTTTTCAGAGCTATGATTAAGAGAAATCTTAAAACTGTAAATAAATATTATTGTGTTGAAATATGAATGTCACTTCAAAAATGTATTTGAATGAGTTAGTCAAGGGCTTCAAGAATGAAGGACCCAGATTTCTTCTTTTTATGGTTTCATATTTTTAATTTACAGAAAGGTAAAGGTCCTTTTTTATCTGAGATGCCTATGTTTTTTGTTTTGTTTTCCTCCTTGGATTCATATAATACAATGTGTCACACATGAACCTTATAAAATCACTTTTTATTCCCTCCACACCTAAAGGGAAACTCCAGTTTGCACCCTTTTTTATGTAAAATAAAAGATCTCTCCACCTTGTGGGAATGTCTTTCGTGAGATGATTTTGTATTAAGTGCTTCAGATATTGTATTCTGACTTTAATGAAGTTGCTAAATGAATCCAGCTAGTTTACGCAAATTTCCGAGTAGATTTATATTGTCTTCGTGGATGCTCAGTATCAGGATTTCGGTCTGACCCTTTGGAACGTAAATGAAAAATCTGATTATAATTGCGTGGGTACACTATATACATTGGGGAGAGGAGGGTGCTTGTACATTTTCTTTGTCTCTTTTAATTTATGGAATTGATAACCTGATTATACTCAGATTTTTCTCTCTTTCCTTTTATTATGAATTTAACAACATAACATCATGACAGTTAACTTATGTTAACATGCACAGCAAATGCTTCGATAAATCTTTCAATTTAGACTGTAAAGGAAACCATTTTCTGAATAACTTGTTGGAGGTAATCTTGATAAGAATGGGGCGGTTTGCTCTTCAAAATATGTTGTCTCGGTCGATGGTAAGATTGCACATGTCTCTAAATTAAAACAATGTCCCCTTGTCACAGGTTACATACAGTATGTCAGAGTTGTTTTCTTTTATTTGAGTAGTTTTTAGAGGCCTGTGGAGGTCTAACCTGTCTTTCACAGTAAAAAAAAAAAAACAATTGCAGAGAAGAATGCATTTCACAAGTTTTAAAAAATCTATTACATTGTCAAAAATAAATCTTTTGTCATTTTAAATTTACAGCAAAAACGGCAGGTTGTCTGTAGATACTATATATACAGGACTCAGGAGTGTGGTAAACATTTTTAAAGATGGGTAGTTACTAAGATTTAATTTAGTGTGCTGTATATAGGATCACCATTAGCTCATGGGGCTGCTAGTCTTTCTGGGGTCCACAAAAAATGTTGTACATTTCCTACAATACTTACTGTATTTAACAGTTGTACTTAGTTTCTTTGCAGATAAGACTTAAATTCAATATTATATATTGTCTTCAAATATTGTCAGCTTTAAAAATAACTTGCGTCTTCATTAATACAAATTAATAGTTCACATACAATTGGTGCTTTTCAAAAAGTGTTATATTTTTTAATTCCTTTATTTATTTATTTTACACATACAGCTATATTTGATAACTCATATACAGTAGTAAGCTCACAATGTAAACAGAAAGAAAAAGGCGACTAAGAATTTGATTTTTGCTTTATTTAAAAATGCCAATAACATAAATGAAAACATGAATGTATAATACAATTAGTACAAAACTCATTTGATGCTTAAATACATTTTATTGCAACTGGTTTACAAGATAAGATGAACATTTATTGATACCCAGAGGGGAAATTCAGGCATTGCTGCCGCACAAGGACAGAAATAAGTACAGATAAATTGAGAAAAGTAAATATAAATAAATAAAATAATTGTCAAATTTGTCAAATAAAAATGGAAACTACACAAGAGCAATTAAACTCAAAAATACAAGGCAAGCAGTATATATACAGTACCCACGATCAGTGTTGTACTTAAACTAATAGTGCAGTACCGTTTCAAGCAAAGTGACACAGTGGTGTGGTTAGTAGCAGCAAAGTACAGCATATGTAAAAGTAACATGATACAACACCAGAATAGTATATATTATGATTAAATCATTATTACAGTACATGATGAATGCAGGGATTTTGCTTGTTAAATGATTTTATTTCCATTCTGACATAATAGCTTTATCCACCATTGATAAAGTGTGTAGAAAAGTTGTATTTCTTTGTTGTCTCTCTTCAGGTGCACTTCCCACCTCCCGCCGCTAGTCGTCGCTGTTGGCTGCGGCGCTGGGTGTCAGCGCTGTTTGTAAACTATAAACTTCCTGTGTGAACATCCGGTGCCTCTCTTCCACCGGTCCGAGTCAACATGGTGGGTAACACAGAGAACACTTCACCTCACCAGCCCTCACAATCCACTTCAATCCTCACTGTTTAGTCACCCATAAAGCGGTTACAAACATCACTCTGCACACAAACGACACAGAGATTTATAAAAGCTGGATTTGGATGCTCTTTAGTGGAGTTAAATATACGTAAACACGGGCTAAACGTACTAGTGGTACAAGCTAACGAGCTAACGGTTCCCGTGTTACTAGGTAACTGGCAACCAAACGGCTCAAAACAGAACGAGAATACCACCGGAACACTAGTATTTAAATGATGCAACGTTAACGGTCGGTTTGGTTCAGTGTTTCGTTCTGTTTTTTTTTAAATGTCACTTTATTTTGTTGCCGTTAGTTTTAACGACCAGTTTAACCGTCGCCAGAGGACTTAATGTTTTATATGATATTGGGGGTGTAACACGTTACAAGTCCAGGACAGACCTTACAGTTATTTCAGGATTTATTTGAATTATCCTGTCGAAACCAATAGCATTAAAGCGCTTTAAAGACACTAACTCAGCATTTTATTTTGAAAGTTGTGTGTAATTGGTGCTACGGTTTCCTGTTTAGAAAGCAGTCTCATGCAGACTTGCTTCTAGAAGGTTCCAAGTTTCCCTACATGTTCTAACATTCAGTGATTAAATTGCTCTTAATTTGTACTCTTCTTAGCCTTTTAAACGGACTTAAACTCTTACATTGTGAGTTGGGGAAACTTGCAGGCATCTTGAGTATCAAAATGCCCTCTGCAGTGTTATTGCAGTGATTTTATGTGAGAAAATTCATAGTTTCAGTAAGAACAAACTCCACTGTTAATATGTACTGTAGATAGAGTGGCAAAGTCCACTTTTTGAATCAATAGGCCACCGTGAAAGAGGTGTTTTGTGATTGTTTTGCTGTGTTTTGACACAAAAAAACAATTAGTAGCAGGTATTACTATATGATTTATAGAATACCAGCCCAGCTGAAAATATTCCCAGTTTGACCAATAATACACAGTCCAGTGTAATGAACATCAACTAGACAACTCCACCTGTGATTTTCCTCCATTATACATCCTTATTGTATGTTTTATTACTATATTTCTCAGTTGTATGAACACTGAAGCGTCTCTGTTTGGTTTCTCTTCAGGGGCGAGTCAGGACCAAGACGGTCAAGAAGGCCGCCAGGGTCATCATCGAGAAATACTACATGCGTCTGGGCAGTGACTTCCACACCAACAAGAGGGTGTGTGAGGAGATCGCCATTATCCCCAGCAAGCCTCTGCGCAACAAAATAGCAGGGTAAGTGGAATTTGCTGCTATTTTTGACTGTGTATGTGTGTGTATGTGTGCGTGTGTGTGTGTGCGTGCGTGCGTGCGTGTGTGTGTGCGTGTGTGTGTGTGTGTGTGTGGGTACTGCAGAGACATGCACTCCTGCCAGCTGGTGTTCTTGCTCAGACCTCCCATCAGTGTTTTATGATAAGTCGAGCACAAGTGATTGTGATTGTTTGCAGCCTGTTTCACCTCTTTGAGTTCACCTCAAACGTTTAGATTATTTTTGAGGCTTTTTAATGCCTTTATTGATAGTGAGAGAGAGAGATGGATCTGAAAGGGGGAGAGAGAGAGAGGGGTTGACATGCAGCAAAGGGTCACAGGTCGGATTCGAACCCTGCGGTAAGGACTCAGCCTTGGTACATGGAGCGCCCGCTCTACCAGGTGAGCAGCGGTCATCTCAAACTCGATGGTGACATGAAAGTTTTCTTCAGCAGCCGCATAAAACAGGCTGTTTAGGGTCAGCAGGGGAGTATTGCATGATGGGATATCTGTCATTTCTTTAGCAAGAGGATGAACAGAAGTTAACAGGGGCTACGTTCCAAATAGCAAACTTTCTCTGCATTCCAATAACCATGCTACCATACTGTTAAGAATGAAAGAAAAAGATTTAGTTTGTCTCACTACATAATATGTCAAATGCAGTATGCCAAAAATACCATGATGTTCTACTACATTCGGTCGCATTTTGCAGTAATGCAAGCCAGCATGCTTTTCTGCTATTCTGACCCACAATCCTCTGCGCAGCGGATATATGAGCATGAGGGTCTAAGTTCAAGACGCAATGTTATGACAAAGTAGTATTGGTGCCTTCAAATGAGGTCGTGTTTACCGTGTTCACGAGAAGAGTCCATATGAACGCCCCCCTCTTGTGGTATTCACAACCACGTAAGTTCACGAGTCTGTTTGTCATGTTTGTTGACGTTGTCAGAAATGGCGGAGGCCATGGAAGTTCATTTTTTCGGGGCATAATAAATTAACATATTGTAATTCTAGTCATATATTGCTTTTCTTCGTAAATTTATAATATTTCTGAGGAAAATGTTGATATTTCCAACTGCCTCTTCTTTTTCCTCTGTCATTATGTCTTTGCATTTACTGCATTACGTTACCCGTTTGCTAGCTTGCTACATTATTAGCTTCTGTGGCTTCTAGAACCCCAAGCATATTGTTTACATGACTTCCCATGTCCTAACCACGAGCTCACGAGTTTCATTTGAATTGACAAACGCTGCGTTCCAAATAGCATACTTTTTCTTTTTACTTTTAGTACGTACTGCAGCTGCCCTTACAAAATATGTACTGTTGCATGCAGTATGCCTACATTTGGGACATACTACTTCGTCATAACATTGTGCCTTGAACTGTCATCTGTCATTGCGGCTTCTGTCAATGAGCTGTCACCTGTCTGTGCTCTCTCGGCAGCTCAGATGATGTGACGTATCTTTCACTGTACCGAGGATTGTGGGTCAGAATAGCCAGAAAAGCCTGCTGGCTTGCATACTGCAAAATGCAAGCGGATGTTGTAGGACATCCTGGACTGCGGTCGAATAGAGAGGTGAAGTCCCTCCCCTTCCGGTGGACCCCATGCGTTCTTTTTTCCGAAAAATGTGTACGCTAGTCAACGGCAAGAGACAGAGAATATTTTTTTGAACTTGTTTGAATTACGCCATGAATCACACATATGTTTGTCAAATTAAAACATAATTTTGTAAGACAAAAATTGAGCCCACTGTGCATCAAGACGTTTTAGTGTAAACAGTACTGTACACAGCTACTGCAAATTCTCGCTAAATAAAGCTAAAATGTTCATGAAAATAAATGACAAAATTTTGAGGTCATGGTAGATTTAGGGTGGTAAATTTCAGAATTTTATCTCCAAAACTGCATTTTTGACAGTATTTTGAATTCTATCCTCATGTAAACCTTTGCAGTCAATGGAAATCAAGCATTTTTGAACAGCAGTTTGTCACTTATGGAGCAATCAATTTTTATAAAATGTAATTACAGACATCTCTGTGTTGTCTAGATGAAGTATGCAAATTCTCAGGATTTTGTCTCGAAAACTGAATTTTTGTTTGTAGTTTGAAATCTTCCTTTACATGCAACCCTGGTGATTGCCTCAGTCATAGTGTGAAGTAGTAGTTTCCCCGGGCAGTAAGCTGACCTTGGTGTCTGAGGTTGTGAGTTCAAGACCTGATTGAGGCAGAATGTACATGAACAAAGGTTAAATTATGATGGACAGTCCTGTATTTCTCATTGTCTTCCTCCTCTTCCTTTTTTCATCTTCCTCCTTCTTCTTCTTCCTCCTCAAAATGCCAGACTCCGACCCACAGCTGCACAGCAGCTATAATTGATTTTAGCATTGTATATATATTTTGGATTTGCACCTTTTTGTTATTTTATATTTTATATTTGCACTCTTGTTCCCAAGTTGTATTGCAACTGCTGCACAGTAATTTCCCTCGGGATAAATAGAGTTTTATCTTACGTTGATATGGACAGGTAGTAGAGAGTAACGGTGCTTGCTGTTATTGCCCGATCACAGCTTAGTTCCCCTGAAAGCGAAAACTTTATTTTTAACAGTCAGTTAAATTATCTTAAAACAAAATGACTTTGTAGAAATCATGACTGAAGTATATTGCAGTTTTTGGACTTATTTGTTGTACCTGTATTATATTTTTTATGGACTTCTGACATGTTAATTACACTTGTCAATACTCTTAAGTATCTCTACGAAAGACCTCACTTACCTCCCTCACAGTAGTTTTCCTGGTTTCACACTTAAATGTTTAATAAGAGAATAAGAGTCTCCTCTGGTACCGTTTGGTTCTCCATCAGGTGTGGAGTTTGAGAGATGACGAGAAAGTGTGAATGGTTGATACATACATGTATTTTATCTTTATGCATACATCATGCATTCTTTGCTCTGCAAGAATTTAAGTAAGACCAAGGAGCTTATCATTGATTTTAGAAAGAAAAAGACTGCGGTGACCCCTGTCCTCATTAAAGATGAGGCTATTGAGGTTGTTTACTCTCATAAGTACCTCGGTGTCCCTGTGGATAATAGGCTAGACTTGAAAGAGAACACCAGCTCTATCTTTAAAAGGGCCCGGTCCAGGATGTTCTTCCTCAGGAAGCTGCGGTCTTTTGATATTAGTCACTCCTGCATGTGTTTTATCAAAGCGTTTTACCAAGTGTCCTATTTTATGCCGTTGTTTGTTGGGGGTGCTGCTTAATCTCAGAGGACAGGAACAAGATCAATAAAGTGATCAGGAAGGCACGATCCATCATTGGCTTGACCCCTGAATCAATAGATGTGACCTTGGAGCAAAGAATGAGTAGGACGCTCAAGAGTATTTTGCAAAATGTGGATCATCCAATGGTAAATGTTTTTAGCGATAGGCTTGTTATGTCCAGGTGCTCTTCAGCTGTGAAGTTTTTTAATGAACATTGTCGCTGACTGCTACTGTTGACGATGATGATCTGATGTTGATGACAAGGTTGATGGTTGAACTTGTGGTAATGTGGACAAAGCAGAAAATGGCGGAGGGTCTGCATGGATACGACCTGCACCCTCACATGTTAAATCCAAAGTGGTAAACACTACACATACAGTAAAGTATGGAAACACTTTGGGTTTCACACATTGCCAGGAAAAGCAGAACTAGACATCATGGCTAAAGCTGCATGCTAACTCTGTCATGGACAGGAAACGTTATCGTATTTCGGTAACGTGCGATCAAGCCAGCCGTCACTCACATCTCCGTGGTCAAATCAGCTGACAAAATACATATATATGGAAATAAGATTGATTGGATTATATTCACCAGAAGTATAAAACATGTTACATGTCCCTTATAAATTAAAAAGAAAATACCACTAATTTGTGAGGGAAATGTATTTATTCTGTGATTTTTGGGTTGTTGGAAAAAATGTAATTAATAATGCCTGACAGTGACTGATGTATTTGACTTCAGGACATCTCTGACTACATACATGCTGAAAATCAAAATTTTTTACTGTAGTAATTTAGGTTTTTTTCCAAAGTAAAAGTCCCTAGAAGTGTATGATTTAACTTTTTCCCATGGTCTAGTGTTCGCAAATTTACAATAAATCGTAATATCGAATCACAGTACTTACAAAATCGCAATACATCAAATCGGGAGATGGGTGTATCGTCCCAGCCTTATTTATTATGATGCTGTGCTATCCCCTTATTTTATACTGCCTTGAGACGTTTCTGTCTTCTCTTATTGTCTCATCTGTAGTCTGTCCTGTAGGTATGATGGCACTCAGTTTCCCCCCTGGGGAATTAATAAAGTATTTCGTATCATATCGTAATAGGACTGAAAATATCAGCCCCTGCTGCTCTTGGCATCTGTACTGCACTACGTAGTTTGTTCTGCAAATACAACAACTGATGCTTGTGCTTATTGTTTTTAAAAGCTGCAAGATGTGTGGTGTTAATGTTAACTTTACTGGATAAAATGAGCAGTAAACTACGGTTTTTCCCGTTAACTGTGTTCTGGCTCTGATAATGACCTCAGTTTAAGATGAAGTGTTCACATCACAGTTTTCATGTTCAGATTGTTTTCTATGAATTATATGATGAGTGTGAATGGAAACATAGTGGTTGATAGCTGTCTGAATGTTGCAGTCCTGCAGATGCATCTCTCACATTTTCCAGACATTCGTTTCCTGTGTCAGTGTTGTCTTTGCTGGAGCCTGCAGAGCCTTCGGGGTTGATGTGAAAATGAAGACTCCCAATCCACTGTTAATGTTTGTAGTCAGTGGAAGTCGGTGCAGAGAAATTTCACAGTGAGTCAGCAGGCAGTAAATTCCCTCAGAGGACTTGACTGCTGTAGTTTCCTGCAGCTGTTCATCTAAATCAAACATATTAGCCCACTTTAATAGTTATTCTTGGAATGGATTCTTTTTATTGAGAAAATAAATTTATTTGGTGCTTATGCCGAAGAAACTGAGGTGTTGGCGTCTTGTTTTGCTGTATTACAGTTGGTGTGGTGCAGTTATTTATCTGTTTTGATTCAAGTGTTCTTATAGCTCCCACTTTCTCTAGACAGCTGGAGGTCAATCCCGTAAAGACTCAGCAGCCGTTGAATGCAGAGCACTTTTGTTGAATTAATCTGTTTTGTTGTGTTTTTTGTACTCAAACTGTGGAACACCACAAAGTGATTGTTGTTGCTGAGTTGATTGATTTTCAAGGGCTTTATATTGATGTTGCAGAATAAATTGGGTTGGTCATAGTGGTTGTTAATGGAAAGTTTCCCATTGTATTCATTGTGTCAGGGAATGTGAGCCACAATATTTATTTATGTATTGAGTAATCTCTGTATTATGAACTTGAGAGCACAATAACCACTAACTTCTAGGTTTAGTAACACAATACTTCAAATTCCAGCTGCAACTGTGTTTTCAATATTGCTAAATATTTCGATTTTTATGACTGATTTGTCATAAGTCACCAAAGTAATGTCTTAAAATCACTAATAAAACTAAGTAACCAGCTGTAACCAGCTCATATTTTATATTTTTACTTGTTACAGTAAATAGAAATTATCAAAATTGTAGCACAGTAAATGTCTCTAAATGATCAATCAAATCAATTGATTCAGGGGCTATACACTATAAATGTATAGATGAGATGAGCCTTTAGAGGAGAAATTTGGTTGTTGCAGCAGCACAAGGACAAAAATAAGTACAGATAAATAGAGGAAGTAGATAATAAATATGAAGAGGCATATTAAAGGAAGAGTGTGTAACAATTAGGGGGATCTACTGGCAGAAATGGAATATAATATGAATAAATGTTTTCTTTAGTGTATAATCATCTGTTAATAAGAGTTGTGTTTTCGTTAGCTTAGAATGAGCCGTTTATATCTTCATATGGAGTGGGTCCTCTTCACGGAGTCCGCCATGTTTCTACAGTAGCCCAGAACGGACAAACCAAACTCGTAACTTTTCCTGCTTGGGACGGAGTCAATAATGTTACTCGCTCCCGTCGCTGCCGCTCTCTCTCTCTCTCTCTTCACCACTCACTTCCCACGTACACACACACTCTACGCACTGACTCTGCTCCAGATGGCTCTAGAGAGGGACAATCGCGTTTTCACATCGGCCACCGTAGCTCTTCAACACACTCAATAAATGTATTCTGAGGCAAATTGTATCACTGGTACAGGCGATGTAATGTAAAAAAACATTTCCCATTTTAAAATGTTATATTATTTTTTTTCTCCACAACCATCTGGCGACCCCCAGGTTGAGAACCACTGTAACCAAAGTATAAAAGAACAATTAAAGACATAATTTTCAAGGCAAAAAGTGACAGTGGTGTGATTAAAAGCAACAGAGCCAGCAAGGTATATTGTATGTAAACTGTGTACACCAGAATAATATATAACATGATTATTGTGTTGTCGACTTGTTGGTTATACGCTTGATAATAACCATGTGCTCCTGTTTGTCTCTCAGGTATGTGACACACCTGATGAAGCGCATCCAGCGCGGTCCAGTCAGAGGAATCTCCATCAAGCTGCAGGAGGAGGAGAGAGAGAGGAGGGACAACTACGTCCCAGAGGTCCGTTCACACTGTCTTTCTCTGATTCGTTCAACATGGTGCTTTGGTTTAGAAACTCACATACATCTCAGAATTCCTTTATTGCCATTGCACAAAGTACAACGTGCATCTTGCAGTTTTTATCAGTTGTTTGTTTTTGTGAATGGTGTAACTGACAGAGAGACCGACCACCTTTAAACTTCCCAGTTGTTGCCAACAAACTTTAATTGAACATGTTAGAAAAGACACAGTTCAGATGGCTAATATGTTGTTGTCTCGTCTTCCAGATCTCTGCTCTGGACCAGGAGCTCATCGAGGTGGATCCAGACACAAAGGAAATGCTGAAGATGCTGGTAAGTGTAGAACAGATGTGGCTGCTTTTCTTAGTGACAGATAACAAGCTTTTTGCGCTGATGAGATTCCCTCTTTGGCCACGTAGTAATTCAAATTCCTTCAGGATAATCTGTACAGACATTCTGAATTAAGTAAGTCAAAGTTATTTACTGAGCACATTTAAAAACAATTGTCGACCTTACAGAAAGATGATTACATTCAGCTTATGAGGGGTGGAAGTAACAAAAAATAATTGATAAAAATGGATGCGATTAAAATGCATGTGAATTGAAAAAATGGAATGGTAAATTATTAAGTGATTTGATTAATTTAAAAGCCAATTTGACTAAAACAGTCGTGATATGATGAAAGCAGCCATGTTTCATCATTTTCCTCATCCTACATTCATCATTCACAACACTAAAGTGTTGTTTATCATTTAAGAAAAGTGGCCTCACTGGAAGTAACAAAAAATAATTGAAGAAAAGGGAAGTGATGAAAATGTATATGAATTGAAAAATAGTGATAAATTGTCAATTGATTTGATAAACTTGATTGATATTTTATTTGAAACAGGGTTGCTCTTATAATCAACTGTAGACCATTCATCATTCACAACACCCAGCTGACATTTATCGTTTACACCACGCAATTTACAAGTAACAATTATTGCGTGCTGTGAATGATCGACAGTTGATTATCAGAGCACCACAGTTTATCAAATCAATTGCCAATTTATCACTCTATTTTTCAGTTCACATACATTTTCATCACTTCCCTTTTCTTCAATTATTTTTTGTTACTTCCACCCTTAAGGCCACTTTCCTTAATGGCAAATTTGTGTTGTGAATGATGAATGTAAGATGGGGAAAATGATGAAACATGGCTCTGTTTTCATCATATCACATCTGTTTTAGTCCAATCGGCTTTAAATTAATGAAATCACTTGATAATTTATCACATCATTTTTTCATTTCACATGCATTTTTACGGCTCCATTTTCCAATTCCCTTGCATTTTCATCACCTCCATTTTTAAGTTTTGTTACTTCCACCCTTCATATCAGATCAACAATGCAAACATAATTATTATGAAAATCAATAAGACTCAATAATTTTAAAAACATAACAGGCGTAATTGTACAGGGAATTCCAGGTGTAACTTGTCACATTAATGATGGCTGTTTTAGGTTTGTCATTGAGCCAGTATGCACACTACCAGTGCCTCAGTGACCACAAATTAACAAGGCTGACATTTTTAAAGGGATAGTTTGGCTGTTTTGAGGTGGGGTTGTATGAGGTACTTATCCATAGTCAGTGTATTACCTATAGTAGATGACGGTCGGCACGCCCCCAGCTCAGTTTAAGTGTACGCTATGTTTAGAACATTTTCACTGCTTTACCTTGCCGTCAGACAGCCCTTTCCGAGGGGGAACTGAAGCCGTTATCTATGCTCTCGCCAAAGCCATCAGACTCCACTAGAAAAAAAGTTATTTTACCTCGCAGAACACGGGAGTTGCTGGTCTAACGCTGCCTCGATTGGTTAGTTTGTTTGTGTTATTGTGTGACTTTGGTTAGTTCAGATTCACCAAAGTCACACAATAGCATGCACAAACTAGCCAATCGAGGCAGCGTTAGACCAGCAACCCCTGTGTTGTTCTGTAGGGTAAAATTGCAGTTTTTTTCAATGGAGTCTGGTGGCTTTTGCAAGAGCCTATGCTCTTGGATACAACGGCTTCAGTTCCCCGTCTGAAAGGGCTGTCTGACAGCAAGGTAGAGAAGTGAAAATATTCTAAATAAAGCATACACTTAAAGAGATATAGATTTTTTTTTTTTAGGTGGCTAAAATATGTTCTGCTGCCGGCCCCGTCCACAGCAGTACACTGCTTTGGTTTCCTTGCGGTAACTCCTGTCTGTTTCTCCAAGCTGGGGTTGTGCTGACCGTCATCTACTGTAGGTAATACACTGACTATGGATAAGATACAACCCCACCTCAAAAAGCTTATGACATGATGTGCCTTTAACAAATGTAAGAATATTTTTTTTCTAGATAAACCTATAAAACTATAATTTGAGACATTACTGCTTACATGTATTATCAAGGTCAGCAATCTGTCCATGCAGACAGCATGTAGATGAACTGTCACAAGCTTTTATTTAATAACAGGATTTTTCAAAGCAACCTTTCAGGCTTCCCCAGATAAAAATAAGTATATAATTTGTACCCTTATTATTATATTATGTATATAAAAATGTGAACTATACATGCTTATCATGCTTTGTCATTGCAATGAATCATATTATGCAGCTACTGTATTGATGCAGCATGTTGTCTGTTTGCTGGCATGCTAAAACTCATATTTTGATTCCAAAAGAAACCGTATTCTAACACATCTTAATCAAGATACTTACATTTTCATAACAAATGAGTACTTACCAAAAACTGGAGTAGAAATATGCAAAAAATATTATCTTCTTGGGGTACCAAAATCACCAACGTTTTTTTTTTTTTTTTTACAACGTTTCTTCTGGGACAGCAAGGCACATGTGATTCGATAACTCAATATCGACAAATGTGATTGACTTACGATAAAAAGTGTCATTTATTTAACAAGCTGCATCATTGGAAGAATTATCACAATTATTGAGTTCTTTTCTTTTTTTCTGGGCTTAATAGGGATGTTTACGAGTAATAACCCTGTGATGACTATTATTCCTACATAATTCATGAATTCCTTTTCTTCCTCTCGTAGGATTTCGGTGGCCTCTCCAACCTTCAAGTCACCCAGCCAACTATTGGAATGAACTTCAAAACACCACGAGGACTGTAAAATCATGTCCAATTCCTCTTAATAAAATGGCATAATTATTAATAAGAAGTGTCTCCCTTTTTTTTTTACCCAAGAACTGTCGAAAAAGAGCCGTAGTATAGTATGTCGAAAAAAAAAGAAGTCATAGTATAGCATGTCGAAAAGAAAATGTCATACTACAGTATGTCGAAAATAAAATGTCATACTATAGTGTGTCGCAAAAAAAAGTCATAATATAGTATGTCGAAAAAAACAAACAGTATAGTATGTCGAAAAAAAAAAGAAGTCATAGTATAGCATGTCGAAAAAAAAAGTCAGAGTATAGCATGACGAAAATAAAATGTCATACTATAGTATGTCGGAAAAAAAAGTCAGTATAGCATGTCGAAAATAAAATGTCATACTATAGTATGTCGAAAAAAAAAGTCATAGTATGGCATGTCGAAAATAAAAAGTCATACTATAGTATGTCGAAAATAAAATGTCATACTATAGGATGTTGAAAAAAAAAGAAGTCATAGTATAGCATGTCGAAAAGAAAATGTCATACTACAGTATGTCGAAAATAAAATGTCATACTATAGTGTGTCGCAAAAAAAAGTCATAATATAGTATGTCGAAAAAAACAAACAGTATAGTATGTCGAAAAAAAAAAGAAGTCATAGTATAGCATGTCGAAAAAAAAAGTCAGAGTATAGCATGACGAAAATAAAATGTCATACTATAGTATGTCGGAAAAAAAGTCATAGTATAGCATGTCGAAAAGAAAATGTCATACTATACTGTGTCGCAAAAAAAAGTCATAGTATAGTATGTTGAAAAAAAAAGAAGTCATAGTATAGCATGTCGAAAATAAAAGTCATAGTATAGCATGTCGAAAATAAGTCATAGTCTAGCATGTCGAAAATAAAATGTCATACTATAGTATGTCGGAAAAAAAAGTCATAGTATAGCATGTCGAAAAGAAAATGTCATACTATAGTGTGTCGCAAAAAAAAGTCATAGTATAGCATGTCGAAAATAAAAGTCATAGTATAGCATGTCGAAAAAAAAAAGTCATACTATAGTATGTCGAAAAAAAAATGTCAAACTACAGTATGTCGAAAATAAAATGTCATACTATAGTATGTCGAGAAAAAAAAGTCATAGTATAGTATGTCGAAAAAACAAGAAGTCATAGTATAGCATGTCGAAAATATAATGTCATACTATAGTATGTCGAAAAAAAAAGTCATAGTATAGTATGTCGAAAATAAAATGTCATACTATAGTATGTCGGAAAAAAAGTCATAGTATAGCATGTCGAAAAGAAAATGTCATACTATACTGTCGCAAAAAAGTCGTAGTATAGTATGTCGAAAAAAACAAACAGTATAGTATGTCGAAAAAAAAAAGAAGTCATTGTATAGCAAGTCGAAAAAAAGTCATAGTATAGCATTTCGAAAATAAAATGTCATACTATAGTATGTCGAAAAAAAAAGTCATAGTATAGTATGTCGAAAAGAAAAAAAAGGCATAGTATGGCATCTCGATAGAAATTGTCATAGTAAAGTATGTCGAAAAAAACAAACACAGTATAGTATGTCGAAAAAAAAAGAAGTCATAGTATAGTATATCGAAAAAACAAACAGTATAGTATGTCGAAAAAAAAAGAAGTCATAGTATAGCATGTCGAAAAAAAAAGTCATAGTATAGTATGTCGAAAAAAAAAGAAGTCATAGTATAGCTGTCGAAAATAAAATGTCATACTATAGTATGTCGAAAAAAAAAGTCATAGTATAGTACGTCGAAAAAAAAGAAGTCATAGTATAGCATGTCGAAAATAAAATGTCATACTATAGGATGTCGGAAAAAAAAGTCATAGTATAGCATGTCGAAAAGAAAATGTCATACTATAGTATGTCGAAAAAAAAATGTCATACTACAGTATGTCGAAAATAAAATGTCATACTATAGTATGTCGTAAAAAAAAGTCATAGTATAGCATGTCGAAAATAAAATGTCATACTATAGTGTGTCGCAAAAAAAAGTCATAATATAGTATGTCGAAAAAAACAAACACAGTATAGTATGTCGAAAAAAAAAAGAAGTCATAGTATAGCATGTCGAAAATAAAAGACATAGTATAGCATGTCGAAAATAAAAGTCATAGTATAGCATGTCGAAAATAAAATGTCATTCTATAGTATATCGAAAAAAAAAAGTCATAGTATAGTATGTCGAAAAGAAAAAAAAGGCATAGTATAGCATGTCGATAGAAATTGTCATAGTAAAGTATGTCGAAAAAAACAAACACAGTATAGTATGTCGAAAAAAAAGAAGTCATAGTATGGCATGTCGAAAATAAAATGTCATACTATAGTATGTCGAAAAAAAAAGTCATAGTATTGTATGTTGAAAAAAAAAGAAGTCATAGTATAGCATGTCGAAAATAAAATGTCATACTATAGGATGTCGGAAAAAAAAGTCATAGTATAGCATGTCGAAAAGAAAATGTCATACTATAGTATGTCGAAAAAAAAATGTAATACTACAGTATGTCGAAAAGAAAATGTCATACTATAGTGTGTCGCAAAAAAAAGTCATAATATAGTATGTCGAAAAAAACAAACAGTATAGTATGTCGAAAAAAAAAAGAAGTCATAGTATAGCATGTCGAAAAAAAAAGTCAGAGTATAGCATGTCGGAAATAAAATGTCATACTATAGTATGTCAAAAAAAAAAGAAGTCATAGTATAGCATGTCGAAAATAAAATGTCATACTATAGTATGTCGGAAAAAAAGTCATAGTATAGCATGTCGAAAAGAAAATGTCATACTATACTGTGTCGCAAAAAAAAGTCGTAGTATAGTATGTCGAAAAGAAAATGTCATACTATACTGTGTCGCAAAAAAAAGTCATAGTATAGCATGTCGAAAATAAAAGTCATAGTCTAGCATGTCGAAAATAAAATGTCATACTATAGTATGTCGGAAAAAAAGTCATAGTATAGCATGTCGAAAAGAAAATGTCATACTATACTGTGTCGCAAAAAAAAGTCATAGTATAGTATGTTGAAAAAAAAAGAAGTCATAGTATAGCATGTCGAAAATAAAAGTCATAGTATAGCATGTCGAAAATAAAAGTCATAGTCTAGCATGTCGAAAATAAAATGTCATACTATAGTATGTCGGAAAAAAAAGTCATAGTATAGCATGTCGAAAAGAAAATGTCATACTATAGTGTGTCGCAAAAAAAAGTCATAGTATAGCATGTCGAAAATAAAAGTCATAGTATAGCATGTCGAAAATAAAATGTCATACTATAGTATGTCGAAAAAAAAATGTCAAACTACAGTATGTCGAAAATAAAATGTCATACTATAGTATGTCGAGAAAAAAAAGTCATAGTATAGTATGTCGAAAAAACAAGAAGTCATAGTATAGCATGTCGAAAATATAATGTCATACTATAGTATGTCGAAAAAAAAAGTCATAGTATAGTATGTCGAAAATAAAATGTCATACTATAGTATGTCGGAAAAAAAGTCATAGTATAGCATGTCGAAAAGAAAATGTCATACTATACTGTGTCGCAAAAAAAAGTCGTAGTATAGTATGTCGAAAAAAACAAACACAGTATAGTATGTCGAAAAAAAAAAGAAGTCATTGTATAGCATGTCGAAAAAAAGTCATAGTATAGCATTTCGAAAATAAAGGGTCATACTATAGTATGTCGAAAAAAAAAGTCATAGTATAGTATGTCGAAAAAAAAAGAAGTCATAGTATAGTATGTCAAAAAGAAAAAAAAGGCATAGTATGGCATCTCGATAGAAATTGTCATAGTAAAGTATGTCGAAAAAAACAAACAGTATAGTATGTCGAAAAAAAAAGAAGTCATAGTATAGTATATCGAAAAAACAAACACAGTATAGTATGTCAAAAAAAAAGAAGTCATAGTATAGCATGTCGAAAAAAAAAGTCATAGTATAGTATGTCGAAAAAAAAAGAAGTCATAGTATAGCATGTCGAAAATAAAATGTCATACTATAGGATGTCGGGAAAAAAAGTCATAGTATAGCATGTCGAAAAGAAAATGTCATACTATAGTATGTCGAAAATAAAATGTCATACTATAGTACGTCGAAAAAAAAAGTCATAGTATAGTAAGTCGAAAAAAAAAGCAGTCATAGTATAGCATGTTGAAAATAAAATGTCATACTATAGTGTGTCGCAAAAAAAAGTCATAATATAGTATGTCGAAAAAAACAAACACAGTATAGTATGTCGAAAAAAAAAAGAAGTCATAGTATAGCATGTCGAAAAAAAAAGTCTGAGTATAGCATGTCGAAAATAAAATGTCATACTATAGTATGTCAAAAAAAAAAGAAGTCATAGTATAGCATGTCGAAAATAAAATGTCATACTATAGTATGTCGGAAAAAAAGTCATAGTATAGCATGTCGAAAAGAAAATGTCATACTATACTGTGTCGCAAAAAAAAGTCGTAGTATAGTATGTCGAAAAAAAAAGAAGTCATAGTATAGCATGTCGAAAATAAAATGTCATTCTATAGTATATCGAAAAAAAAGAAGTCATAGTATAGTATGTCGAAAAGAAAAAAAAGGCATAGTATAGCATGTCGATAGAAATTGTCATAGTAAATTATGTCGAAAAAAACAAACACAGTATAGTATGTCGAAAAAAAAAAAGAAGTCATAGTATAGTATGTCGAAAAAACAAACACAGTATAGTATGTCGAAAAAACAAGAAGTCATAGTATAGCATGTTGAAAAAAAATGTCATAGTATAGTATGTCGAAAAAAAAAGAAGTCATAGTATAGCATATATCGAAAATAAAATGTCATTCTATAGTATGTCGAAAAAAAAAGTCATAGTATAGTATGTCGAAAAAAAAAGAAGTCATAGTATAGCATGTCGAAAATAAAACGTCATTCTATAGTATATCGAAAAAAAAAAGTCATAGTATAGTATGTCGAAAAGAAAAAAAAGGCATAGTATAGCATGTCGATAGAAATTGTCATAGTAAAGTATGTTGAAAAAAACAAACACAGTATAGTATGTCGAAAAAAAAAAAGTCATAGTATAGTATGTCGAAAAAACAAACACAGTATAGTATGTCGAAAAAAAAAGAAGTCATAGTATAGCATGTCGAAAAAAAATGTCATAGTATAGTATGTCGAAAAAAAAAGAAGTCATAGTATAGCATGTCGAAAATAAAATGTCATACTATAGTATGTCGAAAAAAAAAGTCATAGTATAGTATGTCGAAAAAAAAAGAGGTCATAGTATAGCATGTCGAAAATATAATGTCATACTATAGTATGTCGAGAAAAAAAGTCATAGTATAGTATGTCAAAAAAAAAAAAAGTCATAGTATAGCATGTCGAAAATAAAATGTCATACTATAGGATGTCGGAAAAAAAAGTCATAGTATAGCATGTCGAAAAGAAAATGTCATACTATACTGGGTCGCAAAAAAAAGTCGTAGTATAGTATGTTGAAAAAAACAAACACAGTATAGTATGTCGAAAAAAAAAAAAGAAGTCATAGTATAGCATGTCGAAAAAAAGTCATAGTATAGCATTTCGAAAATAAAATGTCATACTATAGTATGTCGAAAAAAAAGGTCATAGTATAGTGTCGAAAAAAAAAAAAGTCATAGTATAGCATGTCGAAAATAAAACGTCATTCTATAGTATATCGAAAAAAAAAAGTCATAGTATAGTATGTCGAAAAGAAAAAAAAGGCATAGTATAGCATGTCGATAGAAATTGTCATAGTAAAGTATGTCGAAAAAAACAAACACAGTATAGTATGTCGAAAAAAAAAAAGAAGTCATAGTATAGTATGTCGAAAAAACAAACACAGTATAGTATGTCGAAAAAAAAAAGAACTCAAAGTATAGCATGTCGAAAATAAAATGTCATACTATAGTGTGTCGCAAAAAAAAGTCATAATATAGAATGTCGAAAAAAACAAACACAGTATAGTATGTCAAAAAAAAAAAAGTCATAGTATAGCATGTCGAAAAGAAAATGTCATACTATACTGTGTCGCAAAAAAAAGTCGTAGTATAGTATGTCGAAAAAAACAAACACAGTATAGTATGTCGAAAAAAAAAAAAGAAGTCATAGTATAGCATGTCGAAAAAAAGTCATAGTATAGCATTTCGAAAATAAAATGTCATACTATAGTATGTTGAAAAAAAAGGTCATAGTATAGTATGTCGAAAAAAAAAGAAGTCATAGTATAGCATGTCGAAAATAAAACGTTATTCTATAGTATATCGGAAAAAAAAAGTCATAGTATAGTATGTCGAAAAGAAAAAAAAGGCATAGTATAGCATGTCGATAGAAATTGTCATAGTAAAGTATGTTGAAAAAAACAAACACAGTATAGTATGTCGAAAAAAAAAAAGTCATAGTATAGTATGTCGAAAAAACAAACACAGTATAGTATGTCGAAAAAAAAAGAAGTCATAGTATAGCATGTCGAAAAAAAATGTCATAGTATAGTATGTCGAAAAAAAAAGAAGTCATAGTATAGCATGTCGAAAATAAAATGTCATACTATAGTATGTCGAAAAAAAAAGTCATAGTATAGTATGTCGAAAAAAAAAGAGGTCATAGTATAGCATGTCGAAAATATAATGTCATACTATAGTATGTCGAGAAAAAAAGTCATAGTATAGTATGTCAAAAAAAAAAAAAGTCATAGTATAGCATGTCGAAAATAAAATGTCATACTATAGGATGTCGGAAAAAAAAGTCATAGTATAGCATGTCGAAAAGAAAATGTCATACTATACTGGGTCGCAAAAAAAAGTCGTAGTATAGTATGTTGAAAAAAACAAACACAGTATAGTATGTCGAAAAAAAAAAAAGAAGTCATAGTATAGCATGTCGAAAAAAAGTCATAGTATAGCATTTCGAAAATAAAATGTCATACTATAGTATGTCGAAAAAAAAGGTCATAGTATAGTATGTCGAAAAAAAAAGAAGTCATAGTATAGCATGTCGAAAATAAAACGTCATTCTATAGTATATCGAAAAAAAAAATTCATAGTATAGTATGTAGAAAAGAAAAAAAAGGCATAGTATAGCATGTCGATAGAAATTGTCATAGTAAAGTATGTTGAAAAAAACAAACACAGTATAGTATGTCGAAAAAAAAAAAGTCATAGTATAGTATGTCGTAAAAACAAACACAGTATAGTATGTCGAAAAAAAAAAAGTCATAGTATAGTATGTCGAAAAAACAAACACAGTATAGTATGTCGAAAAAAAAAGAAGTCATAGTATAGCATGTCGAAAAAAAATGTCATAGTATAGTATGTCGAAAAAAAAAGAAGTCATAGTATAGCATGTCGAAAATAAAATGTCATACTATAGTATGTCGAAAAAAAAAGTCATAGTATAGTATGTCGAAAAAAAAAGAGGTCATAGTATAGCATGTCGAAAATATAATGTCATACTATAGTATGTCGAGAAAAAAAGTCATAGTATAGTATGTCAAAAAAAAAAAAAGTCATAGTATAGCATGTCGAAAATAAAATGTCATACTATAGGATGTCGGAAAAAAAAGTCATAGTATAGCATGTCGAAAAGAAAATGTCATACTATACTGGGTCGCAAAAAAAAGTCGTAGTATAGTATGTTGAAAAAAACAAACACAGTATAGTATGTCGAAAAAAAAAAAAGAAGTCATAGTATAGCATGTCGAAAAAAAGTCATAGTATAGCATTTCGAAAATAAAATGTCATACTATAGTATGTCGAAAAAAAAGGTCATAGTATAGTATGTCGAAAAAAAAAGAAGTCATAGTATAGCATGTCGAAAATAAAACGTCATTCTATAGTATATCGAAAAAAAAAAGTCATAGTATAGTATGTCGAAAAGAAAAAAAAGGCATAGTATAGCATGTCGATAGAAATTGTCATAGTAAAGTATGTCGAAAAAAACAAACACAGTATAGTATGTCGAAAAAAAAAAAGAAGTCATAGTATAGTATGTCGAAAAAACAAACACAGTATAGTATGTCGAAAAAAAAAAGAACTCAAAGTATAGCATGTCGAAAAAAAATGTCATAGTATAGTATGTCGAAAAAAAAAGAAGTCATAGTATAGCATGTCGAAAATAAAATGTCATACTATAGTATGTCGAAAAAAAAAGTCATAGTATAGTATGTCGAAAAAAAAAGAGGTCATAGTATAGCATGTCGAAAATATAATGTCATACTATAGTATGTCGAGAAAAAAAGTCATAGTATAGTATGTCAAAAAAAAAAAAAGTCATAGTATAGCATGTCGAAAATAAAATGTCTTACTATAGGATGTCGGAAAAAAAAGTCATAGTATAGCATGTCGAAAAGAAAATGTCATACTATACTGGGTCGCAAAAAAAAGTCGTAGTATAGTATGTTGAAAAAAACAAACACAGTATAGTATGTCGAAAAAAAAAAAAGAAGTCATAGTATAGCATGTCGAAAAAAAGTCATAGTATAGCATTTCGAAAATAAAATGTCATACTATAGTATGTCGAAAAAAAAGGTCATAGTATAGTATGTCGAAAAAAAAAGAAGTCATAGTATAGCATGTCGAAAATAAAACGTCATTCTATAGTATATCGAAAAAAAAAAGTCATAGTATAGTATGTCGAAAAGAAAAAAAAGGCATAGTATAGCATGTCGATAGAAATTGTCATAGTAAAGTATGTCGAAAAAAACAAACACAGTATAGTATGTCGAAAACAAAAAAGAAGTCATAGTATAGTATGTCGAAAAAACAAACACAGTATAGTATGTCGAAAAAAAAAAGAACTCAAAGTATAGCATGTCGAAAAAAAATGTCATAGTATAGTATGTCGAAAAAAAAAGAAGTCATAGTATAGCATGTCGAAAATAAAATGTCATACTATAGTATGTCGAAAAAAAAAGTCATAGTATAGTATGTCGAAAAAAAAAGAGGTCATAGTATAGCATGTCGAAAATATAATGTCATACTATAGTATGTCGAGAAAAAAAGTCATAGTATAGTATGTCGAAAAAAAAAAAAAGCCATAGTATAGCATGTCGAAAATAAAATGTCATACTATAGGATGTCGGAAAAAAAAGTCATAGTATAGCATGTCGAAAAGAAAATGTCATACTACAGTATGTCGAAAATAAAATGTCATACTATAGTATGTCGTAAAAAAAAGTCATAGTATAGTAAGTCGAAAAAAAAGAAGTCATAGTAAAACATTTCGAAAATAAAATGTCATACTATAGTACGTCGAAAAAAAAAGTCATAGTATAGTAAATCGAAAAAAAAAGCAGTCATAGTATAGCATGTCGAAAATAAAATGTCATACTATAGTGTGTCGCAAAAAAAAGTCATAATATAGTATGTCGAAAAAAACAAACACAGTATAGTATGTCGAAAAAAAAAGTCTGAGTATAGCATGTCGAAAATAAAATGTCATACTATAGTATGTCAAAAAAAAAAGAAGTCATAGTATAGCATGTCGAAAATAAAATGTCATACTATAGTATGTCGGAAAAAAAGTCATAGTATAGCATGTCGAAAAGAAAATGTCATACTATACTGTGTCGCAAAAAAAAGTCGTAGTATAGTATGTCGAAAAAAAAAGAAGTCATAGTATAGCATGTCGAAAATAAAATGTCATTCTATAGTATATCGAAAAAAAAAAAGTCATAGTATAGTATGTCGAAAAGAAAAAAAAGGCATAGTATAGCATGTCGATAGAAATTGTCATAGTAAAGTATGTCGAAAAAAACAAACACAGTATAGTATGTCGAAAAAAAAAAAGAAGTCATAGTATAGTATGTCGAAAAAACAAACACAGTATAGTATGTCGAAAAAAAAAGAAGTCATAGAATAGCATGTTGAAAAAAAATGTCATAGTATAGTATGTCGAAAAAAAAAGAAGTCATAGTATAGCATGTCGAAAATAAAATGTCATACTATAGTATGTCGAAAAAAAAAGTCATAGTATAGTATGTCGAAAAAAAAAGAGGTCATAGTATAGCATGTCGAAAATATAATGTCATACTATAGTATGTCGGAAAAAAAAGTCATAGTATAGCATGTCAAAAAGAAAATGTCATACCATAGTGTGTCGCAAAAAAAAGTCATAGTATAGCATGTCGAAAATAAAAGTCATAGTATAGCATGTCGAAAATAAAATGTCATACTATAGTATGTCGAAAAAAAAATGTCAAACTACAGTATGTCGAAAATAAAATGTCATACTATAGTATGTCGAGAAAAAAAAGTCATAGTATAGTATGTCGAAAAAAAAAGAGGTCATAGTATAGCATGTCGAAAATATAATGTCATACTATAGTATGTCGGAAAAAAAAAGTATAGCATGTCAAAAGAAATGTCAAAAAGTGTGTCGCAAAAAAAAAGTTCATAGTATAGCTGTGTCGAAAAAAAAAGTCATAGTATAGTATGTGAAAAAAAATGTCATAATAGTAGTCGAAAAAAAAATGTCAATAAGTATGCGAAAAAAAAAGTCATAGTCAGTAATGTAAAAAAAAGTTGTAAAAAAAAATTTCATAGTAAGTAGTCGAAAAAAACAAAAAGTCAGTATAGTATGTCGAAAAAAAAAAAAGAATCATAGTATAGAGTCAAAAAAAATCATAGTAAGTATGTCGAAAAAAAAAGTCATAGTATAGTATGTAAAAAAAAAAAATCATAGTAAATGTCGAAAAAAACACATATAGTATTCGAAAAAAAAAGTCAATAAATCGAAAAAAAAAAAAGCATAGTATAGATGTAAAAAAAATATTAGTATAGAAAAAAAAAAGTCATAGTATAGTAGATAAAAAAAAAAGCATAATAGTATGTGCGAAAAAAAATGTCATACTATAGAGTGGAAAAAAAATAGTAAGCATGTCGAAAAAAAATGTCATATATAGTATGTCGAAAAAAAAATGTCATACTCTAGTATGTTGTAAAAAAAGGCATTGTATAGGCATGTCGATAGAAATTGTCATAGTAAAGTATGTCGAAAAAAACAAACACAGTATAGTATGTCGAAAAAAAAAAAGAAGTCATAGTATAGTATGTCGAAAAAACAAACACAGTATAGTATGTCGAAAAAAAAAGAAGTCATAGTATAGCATGTCGAAAAAAAAGTCATATGTATAGCATGTCGAAAATAAAAGTCATAGTAATAGCATGTCGAAAATAAAAGTCATAGTATAGCATGTCGAAAATAAAATGTCATACTATAGTATGTCGAAAATAAAATGTCATACTATAGTATGTCGAGAAAAAATAGTCATAGTAAAAAAATTTTCGAAATAAAATGTCATACTATAGTATGTCGAAAAAAAAAGTCATAGTATAGCATGTCGAAAATAAAATGCATACTATAGTATGTCGAAAAAAAATGTCATAGTATAGCATGTCGAAAATAAAATGTCATACTATAGTGTGTCGCAAAAAAAGTCATAATATAGTATGTCGAAAAAAAAAGAAGTCATAGTATAGCATGTCGAAAATATAATGTCATACTATAGTATGTCGAGAAAAAAAGTCATAGTATAGTATGTCGAAAAAAACAAACACAGTATAGTATGTCGAAGAAAAAAAAGAAGTCATAGTATAGCATGTCGAAAATAAAAGTCATAGTATAGCATGTCGAAATAAAAGTCATAGTCTAGCATGTCGAAAATAAAATGTCATACTATAGTATGTCGGAAAAAAAAGTCATAGTATAACATGTCAAAAAGAAATGTCATACTATAGTGTGTCGCAAAAAAAAGTCATAGTATAGCATGTCGAAAAGAAACTGTCATACTATAGTGTGTCGCAAAAAAAAGTCATAGTATAGCATGTCGAAAATAAAAGTCATAGTATAGCATGTCGAAAATAAAATGTCATACTATAGTATGTCAAAAAAAAAAAAGTCATAGTATAGCATGTCGAAAATAAAATGTCATACTAAAGTATGTCGAGAAAAAAAAGTCATAGTATAGCATGTCGAAAATATAATGTCATACTATAGTATGTCGAAAAAAAAAAAGTCATAGTATAGTATGTCGAAAATAAAAATGTCATATATAGAGAAAAAAAAAGTCATAATAGTATGTCGAAAAAAAAATATATAGTAGTCGAAAAAAAAAAAGTCATAGTATAGCATGCGAAAATAAAATGTCATACTATAATGTAAAAAAAAATAGTATAGTATGTCGAAAAAAAATATACTATAGTATGAAAAAAAAAGTAATATAGTATGTCGAAAAAAAACAATATATATGTCGAAAAAAAAAAACAAATAGTATGTCGAAAAAAAAAAATAGTATAGTATGTCGAAAAAAAAATCATAGTATAAGTCGAAAAAAAAAAAGTCATATAGTATGTCGAAAAAAAAAAGTCATAGTATAGCAGTCGAAAAAAAAAGTCATAGTATAGCATGTCGAAAATAAAAGTCATAGTATAGCATGTCGAAAATAAAATCAGTATAGATGTCGAAAAAAAATGTCATACTATAGTATGTCAAAAAAAATAGTATAATGTAAAAAAAAATAGTATAGCATGTCAAAAAAAAGTCATAGTATAGCATGTGCGAAAATAAAAGTCATAGTATAGTGTCGAAAAAAAAGTCATAGTATAGCATGTCGAAAATAAAACATAGTATAGATGTCGAAAAAAAAGTCATAGTATAGCATGTCGAAAAAAAATTCATACTATAGTATGTCGAAAAAAAAATCATATAGTATGTAGAAAAAAAATGTCATACTATAGTATGTCGAAAAAAAAAGTCAATATAGATGTCGAAAAAAAAATCATAGTATAGTTGTCGAAAAAAAAAACATAGTATAGTATGTCGAAAAAAAAATGTCATACTATAGATGTCGAAAAAAAATGTATACTATAGATCGAAAAAAAATGTCATATATAGTATGGAAAAAAAATGTCATACTATAGAAAAAAAAAATATGTATCAAAAAATAGTCAAATAAATTGAAAAAAAAGTTGTATAGAGTGAAAAAAAAGTCATATATAGTAAAAAAAAGTCATAGTATAGTATGTCGAAAAAAAAACAGTATAATGAGAAAAAAAAGAGTGAAAGTATGTCGAAAAAACATCAAATAGTATGTCGAAAAAAAAAAGTAAGTAGTCGAAAAAAACAAAATAGTATATGATGTAAAAATAATAGTAAAAGAAAAAGAATGTCATAGTATAGTATGTCGAAAAAAAAAAAGCATAGTATAAGTAAAAAAACATAGTATAGATGTCAAAAAAAAAAGTATAATGGAAAAAAAAAAAAGATAGTATGTCGAAAAAAAAAGTCAATAGTATTGTCGAAAAAAAAACATAATAGTGCAAAAAAAAAGAAGTCATAGTATAATGTCGAAAAAAAAAAGTATAATGAAAAAAAAGAAGTCATAGTATAGCATGTCGAAAAAAAAAGCATAGTAATATAAAAAAAAAATAGTATAGCATGTCGAAAAAAAATCATATATAGTATGTCGAAAAAAAAAGTCATAGTATAATCAAAAAAAAATCAAATAGTTGTCAAAAAAAAGTCATAATAATGTCGAAAATAAAATGTCATACTATAGTTGTCGCAAAAAAAAGTCAGTATAGCATGTCGAAAAGAACAATCATACTATAGTGTGTCGCAAAAAAAAAGTCATAGTATAGCATGTCGAAAATAAAATGTCATACTAAGTTGTGAAAAAAAAAGTATAATAGCAGTGAAAAAAAATGTCATATATAGTATGTCGAAAAAAAATCATATATAGTATGTCGAAAAAAAAGTCATAGTATAGCATGTCGAAAAAAAATGTCATATAAGTATGTCGAAAAAAAAAGTCATATATAGTATGTCGAAAAAAAATGTCATACTATAGTTGTCGAAAAAAAAATTCAATATAGTATGTCGAAAAAAAACATATATAGTGTCGAAAAAAAATCATATATGTATGTCGAAAAAAAAAAATAGTATGTCGAAAAAAAAATCATATATATGTCGAAAAAAAAATATATAGTATGTCGAAAAAAAGTCATTATAAAAAAAAAAATTATATATATGTGCAAAAAAAAAGATAGTAGTAATCGAAAAAAAAGTATAAGTATGTCGAAAAAAAAAAGTCATAGTATAGATGTCGAAAAAAAGTCAAAAGATTCGAAAAAAAAAAAAGTCATAGTATAGCATGTCAAAAAAATAGTATAGTAAAAAAAAAAAATATAGTAGAAAAAAAGCATAGTATAGCATGTCGAAAAAAAGTCATAGTATAGTATGTGAAAAAAAACATATATATTGTAAAAAAAAAAAGCATAGTATAGTATGTCGAAAAAAAAAGTAAATAGTATCGAAAAAAAATAAAAGTATTTGAAAAAAAAGTCATAGTAAGTATGTGAAAAAAAAAAAAGCATAGTATAGCATGTCGAAAAAAAAAAGTCATAGTATAGTATGTCGAAAAAAAAAACACAGTATAGTATGAAAAAAAAAAAGTCATAGTATAGCATAAAAAAAAATAGTATAGTATTCGAAAAAAAAAAACATATATAGATGTCGAAAAAAAAAATATATAAGTATGTCGAAAAAAAAAATCATAGTATTAAAAAAAAAAATCATATATAATGTCGAAAAAAAAAAAGTCATATATAGTACAAAAAAAAAGTTAGTATAGCATGTCGAAAAAAAGTCATATATATATGTCGAAAAAAAAGTCGTATATAGTTTGAAAAAAAAAGTCATATATATGGAAAAAAAAAAAAATAGTATAGTATTCGAAAAAACAAAAAGTCATAGTATAGTATGTCGAAAAAAAAAAAGTCATGTATAGTATGTCGAAAAAAAAAAGTATATGTATCGAAAAAAAAAAGTCATAATAGTATGTCGAAAAAAAAAGAAGTCATAGTATACAAAAAAAAAAGTCATGTATAGATATAAAAAAAATCATAATAGTATGTCGAAAAAGTCAAAAAGTATTGAAAAAAAAAAAAGTCATAGTATAGTATCGAAAAAAAACAAGTATATAAAAAAAAACAAGTATAATGTATAATCGAAAAAAAAAGCATAGTATAATGTAAAAAAAAAAAATAGTATGTCGAAAAAAAAAAAAGTATAGTATACAAAAAAAAAATCATAGTATAGTATGTCGAAAAAAAAAAAGATAGTATGTAGATGGAAAAAAAAATGTCATATAAGTATGAAAAAAAAGTCATAGTATAGTATGTCGAAAAAAAAAAAGTCATATAGATGTCGAAAAAAAATGTCATACTATAGTAGAAAAAAAAGTCATAGTATAGTATGTCGAAAAAAAAAAGTCATATTAAATTCGAAAATAAAAGTCATATATAGTATGTCGAAAAAAAATCATAGTATAGTAGTCGAAAAAAAAACAATATATACATGTCGAAAAAAAATGTCATACTATAGATGTCGAAAAAAAAATAGTATAGTAAGTCGAAAAAAAAAGTCATACTATAGTATGTCGAAAATAAAATGTCATACTATAGTAGCGAAAAAAAAAGTCATAGTATAGTAAGTCGAAAAAAAAAACATAGTATAAAAAAAAAAAGTTCAAGTATAGTATGTAAAAAAAAATTAATAGTAAGAAAAAAAAACTAATAGCATGTCGAAAATAAAATGTCAACTATAGTATCAAAAAAAAAGATATATAATGTCGAAAAAAAATTCATATAGCTAAAAGTAGTGGAAAAAAAGCAAATAAGATGTCGAAAATAAAATGTCATATAAATGAAAAAATAAGTAAAAAAGAATGTCATATAAGATGAAAAAAAGCATAGTATAGCATGTCGAAAAAAAATGTCATAGTAAATATGTCGAAAAAAAAAAGTAGTATAGTATGTCGAAAAAAAAAAATCATAGTATAGTATGTCGAAAAAAAAATCATAGTATAGTATGTCGAAAAAAAAAAAGTCATATATAGTATGTCGAAAAAAAAAAAGCAAATAGTATGTCGAAAAAAAAAGTCATAGTAAGTATGTCGAAAAAAAAAATAGTATAGTATGTCGAAAAAAAAAGTCATAGTATTGTATGGCGAAAAAAAAACAAGCATAGTATTCAAAAAAAAAATGTCATATATAGTATGTCGAAAAAAAAGTCATAGTATAGTATGTCGAAAAAAAAAGTCATAGTATAGTGTCGAAAAAAAATGTCATATATAGTATGTCGAAAAAAAAGTCATAGTATATTGCAAAAAAAAAGTCATAATAGTATGTCGAAAAAAAATATATAGATGTCGAAAAAAAAGTCATATATAGTGTCAAAAAAAACATATAAGTATGTCAAAAAAAAATCATATAAGCATGTCGAAAAAAAAGTAAGTATAGATGTCGAAAAAAAAAGTCATATATAGTATGTCGAAAAAAAAAAAATAATGTCGAAAAAAAATGTCATATATATTCGAAAAAAAAAGTCATAGTATAGTATGTCGAAAAAAAAACATAATATAGTGTCGAAAAAAAATGTCATATAGCTGTGAAAAAAAAGTCTATATATATGTCGAAAAAAAAATAGTATAGTAGTCGAAAAAAAAAAAGTCATAGTATAGCATCGAAAAAAAGTATATATAGATTCGAAAAAAAAAGTCATATAAGTATGAAAAAAAAAGTCATATATAGATGTCGAAAAAAAAAGTCATAGTATAAGTGAAAAAAAACATATAAGTATCGAAAAAAAACATATAAATTCGAAAAAAAATGTCATATAAGTATGTCGAAAAAAAAGTCATAAATATGTCGAAAAAAAAATGTCATATATAAGTCGAAAAAAAAATGTCATAATAGTATGTCGAAAAAAAAAGCATATAATGTGTAAAAACATAAATGTCATAATAAATTCAAAAAAAAAAAAAAGTAAGATGTCGAAAAAAAAATATAGATTTAAAAAATAAAAATAATAATGCAAAAAAAAGTATAGAAAAAAAAAAGTAAATGCATAAAAAAAAGTCATACTATAGTATGTCGAAAAAAAAAAGTCAAGTATTGTCGAAAAAAAAAAACATAGTATAGCATGTCGAAAAAAAATTCATAGTATAGATGGAAAAAAAATCATAGTATAGTACGAAAAAAAAAAAGTATAGTATGAAAAAAAAAGTCATATCTATATGTGTAAAAAAAAGCATGTATAATGTCGAAAAGAAAATGTCATAGTATAATGTCGAAAAAAAAAACATAGTATAGATGTGAAAAAAAATGTCATATATAGTGAAAAAAATCATATATAGTATTGTCGAAAAAAAAAAATATATATGTGAAAAAAAAACATAGTATAGTATGTCGAAAATAAAAGTCATAATAGCATGTCGAAAAAAATGTCATAAAACATGTCGAAAAAAAAAGTCATATATATGTCGAAAAAAAAAGTCATATATAATGTCGAAAAAAAAACATATATAATGTCGAAAAAAAAAGTCATCATAGTATGTCGAAAAAAAATGTCAATAAATGTCGAAAAAAAATCATAATAGTATGTCGAAAAAAAAGTCATAGTATAGCATGTCGAAAAAAAATGTCATACTATAGTAGTCGAAAAAAAATGATAATATAGTATGTCGAAAAAAAATGTCATATAAAATGTCGAAAAAAAAGTCATAATAAGTCGAAAAAAAAATCATAGTATAGTATGTCGAAAAAAAAAAGTCATATATATATGTCGAAAAAAAAAAGTCATAGTATAGCATGTCGAAAATAAAATGTCATACTATAGTATGTCGAAAAAAAAGTCATAATATAGTGTCGAAAAAAAAAAAGTCATAATACATGTCGAAAATAAAATGTCATACTATAGTATGTCGAAAAAAAAAGTCATAGTATAGTATGTCGAAAAAAAAAAAAAGTATATATGTCGAAGAAAAAAAAAGTCAAGTATAATGTGAAAAAAAAACATATAAGTCGAAAAAAAAAGTCATAGTATAGCATGAAAATAAAAAGTCATAGTATAGCATGTCGAAAATAAAATCAAAATATAGTATGTCGAAAAAAAAAAGTAATATAGTAGTCGAAAAAAAAAGTCATAGTATGCTGTCAAAAAAAAAGTCAATATAGTGTCGAAAATAAAAGTCATAGTATAGCATGTCGAAATAAAAGTCATAGTCTAGCATGTCGAAAATAAAATGTCATACTATAGTATGTCGGAAAAAAAAGTCATAGTATAACATGTCAAAAAGAAAATGTCATACTATAGTGTGTCGCAAAAAAAGTCATAGTATAGCATGTCGAAAAGAAACTGTCATACTATAGTGTGTCGCAAAAAAAAGTTCATAGTATAGCATGTCGAAAATAAAGTCATAGTATAGCATGTCGAAAATAAAATGTCATACTATAGTATGTCGAAAAAAAAAAAAGTCATAGTATAGCATGTCGAAAATAAAAATGTCATACTTAGTATGTCCGAGAAAAAAAAGTCATAGTTATAGATATCGAAAATATAATGTCATAGTATAGTATGTCGAAAAAAAAAGTCATAGTATAGTATGTCGAAAAAAAAAAGAGGTCATAGTATAGCATGTCGAAAATATACTGTCATACTATAGTATGTCGAAAAAAAAGTCATAGTATAGTATGTCGAAAAAAAAAAGAAGTCAATAGTATAGCATGTCCGAAAATAAAATGTCTTACTATAGGATGTCGGAAAAAAAAAGTCATAGTATAGCATGTCGAAAAAAAATGTCATACTAAGTGAAAAAAAAAATGTCATAGTATATATGTAAAAAAAAAAGTCATAGTATAGATGTCGAAAATAAAAGTCATACTATAGTATGTCGAAAAAAAAACATAAATATGTAAAAAAAAAAGAGTCAAAAATGTCGAAAAAAAAGTCATAGTATAGTATGTCGAAAAAAAAGTCATAGTATAGTATGTCAAAAAAAAAAAAGTCATATATAGATGTCGAAAAAAAAGTCATAGTATAGTATGTCGAAAAAAAAAAGTCATAGTATAGATGTCGAAAAAAAAAGATATATATGTCGAAAAAAAATCATAGTATAGTATTCGAAAAAAAAACAAGTATAGTATTAGAAAAAAAAAGATAGTATAGTAGCGAAAAAAAAAGCATAGTATAGATGTCGAAAAAAAAAATATATAGTAAAAAAAATCGTAGTATAGTAGAAAAAAAAAAAAATAGTATAGTATGTCGAAAAAAAAAAAGATATTGTAAAAAAAAAAGTCATATATAGTAGTCGAAAAAAAAAGTCATAGTATAGTATGTAAAAAAAAAGTCATATATAGTAGTCGAAAAAAAAAAAGTATAGATAAAAAAAAAGTACATAGATAGTATCGAAAAAAAAATAGTATAGTAGAAAAAAAAAAAGTCAAAAGCATGTCGAAAAAAATGTATATAAGTATGTCGAAAAAAAAAAAGTCATAATAGTATGTAAAAAAAAAAGTCATATAAGTATAAAAAAAAGCATATATAATGTCGAAAAAAAAAGTCATAGTATAGCAGAAAAAAAATGTCAAGTATAGTATGTCAAAAAAAAAGTCATAGTATAGTAGTCGAAAAAAAAAAAGTCAATAAATGTCGAAAAAAAAGTCATATATATGTCAAAAAAAAGTCATAAAAAAAAAAAATAATAATGTGAAAAAAAAAAAAATCATAGTATAGCATTCGAAAAAAAAGTCAATATAATTCGAAAAAAAAAGTCAAGTAAGTATGTCGAAAAAAAAGTCATAGTATAGATTCGAAAAAAAATCATATATAGATGTCGAAAAAAAAGTCATATATATGTCGAAAAAAAAGAAGTAATATAGTATGTAAAAAAAAAACATAGTATAGTATGTCGAAAAAAAAAAGTATATAGTATAATGAAAAAAAAGTCATAGTATAGCATTCGAAAAAAAATGTCATAGTATAGTATGTCGAAAAAAAACAAATAGTATGTCGAAAAAAAAAAGAAGAAAGAAATAAAAAAAATGTCATAGATAGATGTCGAAAAAAATCAAGTATAGTATGAAAAAAAAAAAGTCATAGTATAGCATGTCGAAAAAAAAAGTCATAGTATAGTATGTCGAAAAAAAAATTCATAGTATAGAATGTCGAAAAAAAGTCATAGTATAGTATGTCGAAAAAAAACATAGTATAGTATCGAAAAAAAAAATCATATATAATGTCGAAAAAAAATCATAGTATAGTATGTCGAAAAAAAAAAAAGTCATAGTATAGCATGTCGAAAATAAAAAATATAGTAGTCGAAAAAAAAAGTCATAGTATAGTTCGAAAAAAAAAGTCATAGTATAGTATCGAAAAAAATAAAATATATAATGTCGAAAAAAAAGTCATAGTATAAGTCAAAAAAAAAAAAGTCAAGTATAATAAAAAAAATGTCATAGTATAGCATGCGAAAAAAAAGTCATACTATAGTGTTCGAAAAAAAAAGTCATATATAGCATCGAAAAAAAATGTCATACTATAGTGTGTCGCAAAAAAAGTCATATATAGTAGTCGAAAAAAAAAGTCATATAAATCGAAAAAAAATCATAGTATATGTCGAAAAAAAAAGTCATAGTATAATCGAAAAAAAAGTCATAGTATAGCAGTAAAAAAAATGTCATATATAGATGTCGAAAAAAAATGTCATAATATAGTCGCAAAAAAAAATCATATATAGTGTCGAAAAAAAAGTCATAAAGTATGTCGAAAAAAAAATGTCATATATATGTCGAAAAAAAAAGTCATATATAGTATGTCGAAAAAAAAAGTCATAGTATAGTATGTCGAAAAAAAAGTCAGTCTAAGTATGTCGAAAAAAAAAAATATATAGATGTCGAAAAAAAAAGTCATACTATAGTATGTCGAAAAAAAAATCATATAGCATGTCAAAAAAATGTCATACTATAGTGCGAAAAAAAAAGATAGTATAGATGTCGAAAAAAAAGATATAGATGTAAAAAAAATGTCATATATATCGAAAAAAAAAAGTCATAGTATAGTATGTCGAAAAAAAAAGAAGTCATAGTATAGTCAGAAAAAAAAGTCATAATAGTGTCGAAAAAAAAATCATAGTATAGCATGTCGAAAAAAAATGTCATAGTATAGTACGAAAAAAAAAAGTATAGTATAGCATGTCGAAAAAAAGTCATACTATAGTATGTCGAAAAAAAAGTCATATATAGTATGTCGAAAAAAAAACAAGTATAGTATGTCAAAAAAAAAAGTCATAGTATAGATGTCGAAAAAAAAGTCATAGTATAGATGTCGAAAAAAAATCAATAATAGTATAGCAAAAAAAAGTCATACTATAGTATGTCGAAAAAAAAGTCATATAGTAGTTTCGAAAAAAAAGTCATATATATGATCGAAAAAAAATGCATATATATGTGAAAAAAAAAATAAAGTATAATAAAAAAAAGTAGTATAGATGAAAAAAAAGTATAATAATTCGAAAAAAAAAAACATAGTATAGATGTCGAAAAAAAATGACAGTATAGTATGGAAAAAAAAAAAGTCATAGTATAGTATGTCGAAAAAAAAAAATATAGTATGTAAAAAAAAAAGTCAAGTATAGTATGAAAAAAAAAAAAGTATAGTATTCAAAAAAAAATCAATATAGTATGTCGAAAAAAAAAAAGTATAGTATGTCGAAAAAAAAAAGTCAAGTATAGTAGTCGAAAAAAAAGTCATAGTATAGTATGTAAAAAAAAAAAAGTATATGTCGAAAAAAAAAATAAGTATAGTATAGAAAAAAAAAAAGTTAGATGTCGAAAAAAAAAGTCATAGTATAGTATGTCGAAAAAAAAGAATATATATCAAGAAAAAAAAGTCATAGTATAGTATGTCGAAAAAAAAAAATCAAGTATAGAAAAAAAAAGTCATAGTATAGTACGAAAAAAAAAACATAGTATAGCAGAAAAAAAATGTCATACTATAATGTCGAAAAAAAAGTCATGTATAGATGTCGAAAAAAAAAAGTCATAGTATAGATTCGAAAAAAAAATAGTATAGTATGTCGAAAAAAAAAATAAAATAAAAAAAAAACAAAAATGAAAAAAAAGTCATAGTATAGATGCGAAAAAAAAATCATAGTATAGCATGTGAAAAAAAAAGTCATAGTATAGTATGGAAAAAAAAAAGTCATAATATATGTGAAAAAAAAAAAATAAGTAGTCGAAAAAAAAAAAAGTATAGAAAACGAAAAAAAGTCATAATAATAAAAAAAATATAGTATAATGTCGAAAAAAAAAACAAGTATAGTATCGAAAAAAAAAAATCATAGTATAGCAGTCGAAAAAAAAGTCAAGTATAGTATGTCGAAAAAAAAATATATATATGTCGAAAAAAAAGCAATATAGTAGAAAAAAAAAAGTATGTAAATGTCGAAAAAAAAAATAGTATAGTATGTAAAAAAAAAAATAGCATAGTATAAGAAAAAAATATATAGTATGTCGAAAAAAAAAAAGTCATAGTATAGCAGGAAAAAAAAGTCATATATAGAAAAAAAAAGAAGTCATAGTATAGCATGTCGAAAATAAAATGTCATACTATAGTATGTCGAAAAAAAAAGTCATAGTATAGTATGTCGAAAAAAAAGAGGTCATAGTATAGCATGTCGAAAATATAATGTCATACTATAGTATGTCGAGAAAAAAGTCATAGTATAGTATGTCGAAAAAAAAAAAAAGTCATAGTATAGCATGTCGAAAATAAAATGTCATACTATAGGATGTCGGAAAAAAAATTCATAGTATATTATGTCGAAAAGAAAATGTCATACTACAGTATGTCGAAAATAAAATGTCATACTATAGTATGTCGTAAAAAAAAGTCATAGTATAGTAAGTCGAAAAAAAAGAAGTCATAGTAAAACATTTCGAAAATAAAATGTCATACTATAGTACGTCGAAAAAAAAAGTCATAGTATAGTAAATCGAAAAAAAAGCAGTCATAGTATAGCATGTCGAAAATAAAATGTCATACTATAGTGTGTCGCAAAAAAAAGTCATAATATAGTATGTCGAAAAAAACAAACACAGTATAGTATGTCGAAAAAAAAAGTCTGAGTATAGCATGTCGAAAATAAAATGTCATACTATAGTATGTCAAAAAAAAAAGAAGTCATAGTATAGCATGTCGAAAATAAAATGTCATACTATAGTATGTCGGAAAAAAAAGTCATAGTATAGCATGTCGAAAAGAAAATGTCATACTATACTGTGTCGCAAAAAAAGTCGTAGTATAGTATGTCGAAAAAAAAAGAAGTCATAGTATAGCATGTCGAAAAAAATGTCATTCTATAGTATATCGAAAAAAAAATGTCATAGTATAGTATGTCGAAAAAAAAAAAGTCATAGTATAGATGTCAAAAAAAATGTCATAGAAAGTATGTCAAAAAAAAAAGTCATAGTATAGTATGTCGAAAAAAAAAAGAACATAATAGTATGTCGAAAAAAAAAAAGTATAGTGTCGAAAAAAAAGTCATAATAGCATGTGAAAAAAAAGCATAGTATATGTAAAAAAAAAGATAATAATGTCGAAAATAAAATGTCATACTATAGTATGTCGAAAAAAAAATTAATAATGTCGAAAAAAAAAGTCATATATAGTATGTCGAAAAAAAATGACATATAATTTCGAAAAAAAAAATGTAAAAAAATAAAATACATATGTAAAAAAAATCATATATATGTCGAAAAAAAAGTCATAGTAAGCATCGAAAATAAAAGTCATATATAGCATGTCGAAAAAAAAGTCATATATAAAAAAAAAATATATAGTATGAAAAAAAGTCATATAATATGTCGAAAAAAAAGAGGTCATAGTATAGCATGTCGAAAATAATGTCATACTATAGTATGTCGGAAAAAAAAGTCATAGTATAGCATGTCAAAAAGAAAATGTCATACCATAGTGTGTCGCAAAAAAAAGTCATAGTATAGCATGTCGAAAATAAAAGTCATAGTATAGCATGTCGAAAATAAAATGTCATACTATAGTATGTCGAAAAAAAAATGTCAAACTACAGTATGTCGAAAATAAAATGTCATACTATAGTATGTCGAGAAAAAAAAGTCATAGTATAGTATGTCGAAAAAAAAAGAAGTCATAGTATAGCATGTCGAAAAAAAGTCATAATATAGCATTTCGAAAATAAAATGTCATACTATAGTATGTCGAAAAAAAAAGTCATAGTATAGCATGTCGAAAAGAAAATGTCATACTATACTGTGTCGCAAAAAAAAGTCGTAGTATAGTATGTCGAAAAAAACAAACAGTATAGTATGTCGAAAAAAAAAAAAAGAAGTCATAGTATAGCATGTCGAAAAAAAGTCATAGTATAGCATTTCGAAAATAAAATGTCATACTATAGTATGTCGAAAAAAAAGGTCATAGTATAGTATGTCGAAAAAAAAAGAAGTCATAGTATAGCTAGTCGAAAATAAAACGTCATTCTATAGTATATCGAAAAAAAAAAGTCATAGTATAGTATGTCGAAAAGAAAAAAAAGGCATAGTATAGCATGTCGAAAATAAAATGTCATACTATAGGATGTCGGGAAAAAAGTCATAGTATAGCATGTCGAAAAGAAAATGTCATACTATAGTATGTCGAAAAAAAAATGTCATACTACAGTATGTCGAAAAAAAAATGTCATACTCTAGTATGTTGTAAAAAAAAGGCATTGTATAGCATGTCGATAGAAATTGTCATAGTAAAGTATGTCGAAAAAAACAAACACAGTATAGTATGTCGAAAAAAAAAAAGAAGTCATAGTATAGTATGTCGAAAAAACAAACACAGTATAGTATGTCGAAAAAAAAAGAAGTCATAGTATAGCATGTCGAAAAAAAGTCATAGTATAGCATTTCGAAAATAAAATGTCATACTATAGTATGTCGAAAAAAAAGGTCATAGTATAGTATGTCGAAAAAAAAAGAAGACATAGTATAGCTAGTCGAAAATAAAACGTCATTCTATAGTATATCGAAAAAAAAAAGTCATAGTATAGTATGTCGAAAAGAAAAAAAAGGCATAGTATAGCATGTCGAAAATAAAATGTCATACTATAGGATGTCGGGAAAAAAGTCATAGTATAGCATGTCGAAAAGAAAATGTCATACTATAGTATGTCGAAAAAAAAATGTCATACTCTAGTATGTTGTAAAAAAAAGGCATTGTATAGCATGTCGATAGAAATTGTCATAGTAAAGTATGTCGAAAAAAACAAACACAGTATAGTATGTCGAAAAAAAAAAAGAAGTCATAGTATAGTATGTCGAAAAAACAAACACAGTATAGTATGTCGAAAAAAAAAGAAGTCATAGTATAGCATGTCGGAAAAAAAAGTCATAGTATAGCATGTCGAAAATAAAAGTCATAGTATAGCATGTCGAAAATAAAAGTCATAGTATAGCATGTCGAAAATAAAATGTCATACTATAGTATGTCGAAAATAAAATGTCATACTATAGTATGTCGAGAAAAAATAGTCATAGTAAAACATTTTCGAAAATAAAATGTCATACTATAGTATGTCGAAAAAAAAAGTCATAGTATAGCATGTCGAAAATAAAATGTCATACTATAGTATGTCGAAAAAAAATGTCATAGTATAGCATGTCGAAAATAAAATGTCATACTATAGTGTGTCGCAAAAAAAAGTCATAATATAGTATGTCGAAAAAAAAAGAAGTCATAGTATAGCATGTCGAAAATAAAATGTCATACTATAGTATGTCGAAAAAAAAAGTCATAGTATAGTATGTCGAAAAAAAACAAACACAGTATAGTATGTCGAAGAAAAAAAAGAAGTCATAGTATAGCATGTCGAAAATAAAAGTCATAGTATAGCATGTCGAAAATAAAAGTCATAGTCTAGCATGTCGAAAATAAAATGTCATACTATAGTATGTCGGAAAAAAAAGTCATAGTATAACATGTCAAAAAGAAAATGTCATACTATAGTGTGTCGCAAAAAAAAGTCATAGTATAGCATGTCGAAAAGAAACTGTCATACTATAGTGTGTCGCAAAAAAAAGTCATAGTATAGCATGTCGAAAATAAAAGTCATAGTATAGCATGTCGAAAATAAAATGTCATACTATAGTATGTCAAAAAAAAAAAAAGTCATAGTATAGCATGTCGAAAATAAAATGTCATACTATAGTATGTCGAGAAAAAAAAGTCATAGTATAGCATGTCGAAAATATAATGTCATACTATAGTATGTCGAAAAAAAAAGTCATAGTATAGTATGTCGAAAAAAAAAGAGGTCATAGTATAGCATGTCGAAAATATAATGTCATACTATAGTATGTCGAAAAAAAAAGTCATAGTATAGTATGTCGAAAAAAAAAGAAGTCATAGTATAGCATGTCGAAAATAAAATGTCTTACTATAGGATGTCGGAAAAAAAAAGTCATAGTATAGCATGTCGAAAGAAAATGTCATACTATAGTATGTAGAAAAAAAAATGTAATACTACAGTATGTCGAAAATAAAATGTCATACTATAGTGTGTCGCAAAAAAAAGTCATAATATAGTATGTCGAAAAAAACAAACACAGTATAGTAGGTCGAAAAAAAAAGAAGTCATAGTATAGTATGTCGAAAATAAAATGTCATACTATAGTATGTCGAAAAAAAACAAACGCAGTATAGTATGTCGAAAAAAAAAAAGGAGTCACAGTATAGCATGTCGAAAATAAAAGTCATAGTATAGCATGTCGAAAATAAAAGTCATAGTCTAGCATGTCGAAAATAAAATGTCATACTATAGTATGTCGGAAAAAAAAGTCATAGTATAACATGTCAAAAAGAAAATGTCATACTATAGTGTGTCGCAAATAAAGTCATAGTATAGCATGTCGAAAAGAAAATGTCATACTATAGTGTGTCGCAAAAAAAAGTCATAGTATAGCATGTCGAAAATAAAAGTCATAGTATAGCATGTCGAAAATAAAAGTCATAGTATAGCATGTCGAAAATAAAATGTCATACTATAGTATGTCGAAAAAAAAATGTCAAACTACAGTGTGTCAAAAATAAAATGTCATACTATAGTATGTCGAGAAAAAAAAGTCATAGTATAGCATGTCGAAAATATAATGTCATACTATAGTGTGTCGAAAAAAAAAGTCATAGTATAGTATGTCGAAAAAAAAAGAAGTCATAGTATAGCATGTCGAAAATAAAATGTCTTACTATAGGATGTCGGAAAAAAAAAGTCATAGTATAGCATGTTGAAAAGAAAATGTCATACTATAGTATGTCGAAAAAAAAATGTCATACTACAGTATGTCGAAAATAAAATGTCATACTATAGTGTGTCGCAAAAAAATGTCATAATATAGTATGTCGAAAAAAACAAACAGTATAGTATGTCGAAAAAAAAGTCATTGTATAGCATGTCGAAAATAAAATGTCATACTATAGTATGTCGGAAAAAAAGTCATAGTATAGCATGTCGAAAAGAAAATGTCATACTATACTGTGTCGCAAAAAAAAGTCGTAGTATAGTATGTCGAAAAAAACAAACACAGTATAGTATGTCGAAAAAAAAAAGAAGTCATGGTATAGCATGTCGAAAAAAAGTCATAGTATAGCATTTCGAAAATAAAATGTCATACTATAGTATGTCGAAAAAAAAAGAAGTCATAGTATAGTATGTCGAAAAGAAAAAAAAGGCATAGTATAGCATGTCGATAGAAATTGTCATAGTAAAGTATGTCGAAAAAAACAAACACAGTATAGTATGTCGAAAAAAAAAAAGAAGTCATAGTATAGTATGTCGAAAAAACAAACAGTATAGTATGTCGAAAAAAAAGAAGTCATAGCATAGCATGTCGAAAAAAAAAGCCATAGTATAGTATGTCGAAAAAAAAAGAAGTCATAGTATAGCATGTCGAAAATAAAATTTCATACTATAGTATGTCGAAAAAAAAAGTCATAGTATAGCATATCAAAAAGAAAATGTCATACTATAGTGTGTCGCAAAAAAAAGTCATAGTATAGCATGTCGAAAATAAAATGTCATACTATAGTATGTCGAAAAAACAGTCAGTATAGCATGTCGAAAAGAAAATGTCATACTATAGTGTGTCGCAAAAAAAAGTCATAGTATAGCATGTCAAAAATAAAATGTCATACTATAGTATGTCGAGAAAAAAAAGTCATAGTATAGCATGTCGAAAATATAATGTCATACTATAGTGTGTCGAAAAAAAAAGTCATAGTATAGTATGTCGAAAAAAAAAGAAGTCATAGTATAGCATGTCGAAAATAAAATGTCTTACTATAGGATGTCGGAAAAAAAAAGTCATAGTATAGCATGTTGAAAAGAAAATGTCATACTATAGTATGTCGAAAAAAAAATGTCATACTACAGTATGTCGAAAATAAAATGTCATACTATAGTGTGTCGCAAAAAAATGTCATAATATAGTATGTCGAAAAAAACAAACAGTATAGTATGTCGAAAAAAAAAGTCATTGTATAGCATGTCGAAAATAAAATGTCATACTATAGTATGTCGGAAAAAAAGTCATAGTATAGCATGTCGAAAAGAAAATGTCATACTATACTGTGTCGCAAAAAAAAGTCGTAGTATAGTATGTCGAAAAAAACGAACACAGTATAGTATGTCGAAAAAAAAAAGAAGTCATGGTATAGCATGTCGAAAAAAAGTCATAGTATAGCATTTCGAAAATAAAATGTCATACTATAGTATGTCGAAAAAAAAAGAAGTCATAGTATAGTATGTCGAAAAGAAAAAAAAGGCATAGTATAGCATGTCGATAGAAATTGTCATAGTAAAGTATGTCGAAAAAAACAAACACAGTATAGTATGTCGAAAAAAAAAAAGAAGTCATAGTATAGCATGTCGAAAAAAAGTCATAGTATAGCATTTCGAAAATAAAATGTCATACTATAGTATGTTGAAAAAAAAGGTCATAGTATAGTATGTCGAAAAAAAAAGAAGTCATAGTATAGCATGTCGAAAATAAAACGTTATTCTATAGTATATCGAAAAAAAAAAGTCATAGTATAGTATGTCGAAAAGAAAAAAAAGGCATAGTATAGCATGTCGATAGAAATTGTCATAGTAAAGTATGTTGAAAAAAACAAACACAGTATAGTATGTCGAAAAAAAAAAAGTCATAGTATAGTATGTCGAAAAAACAAACACAGTATAGTATGTCGAAAAAAAAAGAAGTCATAGTATAGCATGTCGAAAAAAAATGTCATAGTATAGTATGTCGAAAAAAAAAGAAGTCATAGTATAGCATGTCGAAAATAAAATGTCATACTATAGTATGTCGAAAAAAAAAGTCATAGTATAGTATGTCGAAAAAAAAAGAGGTCATAGTATAGCATGTCGAAAATATAATGTCATACTATAGTATGTCGAGAAAAAAAGTCATAGTATAGTATGTCAAAAAAAAAAAAAGTCATAGTATAGCATGTCGAAAATAAAATGTCATACTATAGGATGTCGGAAAAAAAAGTCATAGTATAGCATGTCGAAAAGAAAATGTCATACTATACTGGGTCGCAAAAAAAAGTCGTAGTATAGTATGTTGTAAAAAACAAACACAGTATAGTATGTCGAAAAAAAAAAAAGAAGTCATAGTATAGCATGTCGAAAAAAAGTCATAGTATAGCATTTCGAAAATAAAATGTCATACTATAGTATGTCGAAAAAAAAGGTCATAGTATAGTATGTCGAAAAAAAAAGAAGTCATAGTATAGCATGTCGAAAATAAAACGTCATTCTATAGTATATCGAAAAAAAAAAGTCATAGTATAGTATGTCGAAAAGAAAAAAAAGGCATAGTATAGCATGTCGATAGAAATTGTCATAGTAAAGTATGTCGAAAAAAACAAACACAGTATAGTATGTCGAAAAAAAAAAAGAAGTCATAGTATAGTATGTCGAAAAAACAAACACAGTATAGTATGTCGAAAAAAAAAAGAACTCAAAGTATAGCATGTCGAAAAAAAATGTCATAGTATAGTATGTCGAAAAAAAAAGAAGTCATAGTATAGCATGTCGAAAATAAAATGTCATACTATAGTATGTCGAAAAAAAAAGTCATAGTATAGTATGTCGAAAAAAAAAGAGGTCATAGTATAGCATGTCGAAAATATAATGTCATACTATAGTATGTCGAGAAAAAAAGTCATAGTATAGTATGTCGAAAAAAAAAAAAAGTCATAGTATAGCATGTCGAAAATAAAATGTCATACTATAGAATGTCGGAAAAAAAAGTCATAGTATAGCATGTCGAAAAGAAAATGTCATACTACAGTATGTCGAAAATAAAATGTCATACTATAGTATGTCGTAAAAAAAAGTCATAGTATAGTAAGTCGAAAAAAAAGAAGTCATAGTAAAACATTTCGAAAATAAAATGTCATACTATAGTACGTCGAAAAAAAAAGTCATAGTATAGTAAGTCGAAAAAAAAAGCAGTCATAGTATAGCATGTCGAAAATAAAATGTCATACTATAGTATGTCAAAAAAAAAAGAAGTCATAGTATAGCATGTCGAAAATAAAATGTCATACTATAGTATGTCGGAAAAAAAGTCATAGTATAGCATGTCGAAAAGAAAATGTCATACTATACTGTGTCGCAAAAAAAAGTCGTAGTATAGTATGTCGAAAAAAAAAGAAGTCATAGTATAGCATGTCGAAAATAAAATGTCATTCTATAGTATATCGAAAAAAAAAAAGTCATAGTATAGTATGTCGAAAAGAAAAAAAAGGCATAGTATAGCATGTCGATAGAAATTGTCATAGTAAAGTATGTCGAAAAAAACAAACACAGTATAGTATGTCGAAAAAAAAAAAGAAGTCATAGTATAGTATGTCGAAAAAACAAACACAGTATAGTATGTCGAAAAAAAAAGAAGTCATAGAATAGCATGTTGAAAAAAAATGTCATAGTATAGTATGTCGAAAAAAAAAGAAGTCATAGTATAGCATGTCGAAAATAAAATGTCATACTATAGTATGTCGAAAAAAAAAGTCATAGTATAGTATGTCGAAAAAAAAAGAGGTCATAGTATAGCATGTCGAAAATATAATGTCATACTATAGTATGTCGGAAAAAAAAGTCATAGTATAGCATGTCAAAAAGAAAATGTAATACCATAGTGTGTCGCAAAAAAAAGTCATAGTTAGCATGTCGAAAATAAAAGTCATAGTATAGCATGTCGAAAATAAAATGTCATACTATAGTATGTCGAAAAAAAAATGTCAAACTACAGTATGTCGAAAATAAAATGTCATACTATAGTATGTCGAGAAAAAAAAGTCATAGTATAGTATGTCGAAAAAAAAAGAAGTCATAGTATAGCATGTCGAAAAAAAGTCATAATATAGCATTTCGAAAATAAAATGTCATACTATAGTATGTCGAAAAAAAAAGTCATAGTATAGCATGTCGAAAAGAAAATGTCATACTATACTGTGTCGCAAAAAAAAGTCGTAGTATAGTATGTCGAAAAAAACAAACAGTATAGTATGTCGAAAAAAAAAAAAGAAGTCATAGTATAGCATGTCGAAAAAAAGTCATAGTATAGCATTTCGAAAATAAAATGTCATACTATAGTATGTCGAAAAAAAAGGTCATAGTATAGTATGTCGAAAAAAAAAGAAGTCATAGTATAGCTAGTCGAAAATAAAACGTCATTCTATAGTATATCGAAAAAAAAAAGTCATAGTATAGCATGTCGAAAAGAAAATGTCATACTATAGGATGTCGGGAAAAAAGTCATAGTATAGCATGTCGAAAAGAAAATGTCATACTATAGTATGTCGAAAAAAAAATGTCATACTACAGTATGTCGAAAAAAAAATGTCATACTCTAGTATGTTGTAAAAAAAAGGCATTGTATAGCATGTCGATAGAAATTGTCATAGTAAAGTATGTCGAAAAAAACAAACACAGTATAGTATGTCGAAAAAAAAAAAGAAGTCATAGTATAGTATGTCGAAAAAACAAACACAGTATAGTATGTCGAAAAAAAAAGAAGTCATAGTATAGCATGTCGAAAAAAAGTCATAGTATAGCATTTCGAAAATAAAATGTCATACTATAGTATGTCGAAAAAAAAGGTCATAGTATAGTATGTCGAAAAAAAAAGAAGACATAGTATAGCTAGTCGAAAATAAAACGTCATTCTATAGTATATCGAAAAAAAAAAGTCATAGTATAGTATGTCGAAAAGAAAAAAAAGGCATAGTATAGCATGTCGAAAATAAAATGTCATACTATAGGATGTCGGGAAAAAAGTCATAGTATAGCATGTCGAAAAGAAAATGTCATACTATAGTATGTCGAAAAAAAAATGTCATACTCTAGTATGTTGTAAAAAAAAGGCATTGTATAGCATGTCGATAGAAATTGTCATAGTAAAGTATGTCGAAAAAAACAAACACAGTATAGTATGTCGAAAAAAAAAAAGAAGTCATAGTATAGTATGTCGAAAAAACAAACACAGTATAGTATGTCGAAAAAAAAAGAAGTCATAGTATAGCATGTCGGAAAAAAAAGTCATAGTATAGCATGTCGAAAATAAAAGTCATAGTATAGCATGTCGAAAATAAAAGTCATAGTATAGCATGTCGAAAATAAAATGTCATACTATAGTATGTCGAAAATAAAATGTCATACTATAGTATGTCGAGAAAAAATAGTCATAGTAAAACATTTTCGAAAATAAAATGTCATACTATAGTATGTCGAAAAAAAAATTCATAGTATAGCATGTCGAAAATAAAATGTCATACTATAGTATGTCGAAAAAAAATGTCATAGTATAGCATGTCGAAAATAAAATGTCATACTATAGTGTGTCGCAAAAAAAAGTCATAATATAGTATGTCGAAAAAAAAAGAAGTCATAGTATAGCATGTCGAAAATAAAATGTCATACTATAGTATGTCGAAAAAAAAAGTCATAGTATAGTATGTCGAAAAAAAACAAACACAGTATAGTATGTCGAAGAAAAAAAAGAAGTCATAGTATAGCATGTCGAAAATAAAATGTCATACTATAGTGTGTCGCAAAAAAAAGTCATAATATAGTATGTCGAAAAAAAAAGAAGTCATAGTATAGCATGTCGAAAATAAAATGTCATACTATAGTATGTCGAAAAAAAAAGTCATAGTATAGTATGTCGAAAAAAAACAAACACAGTATAGTATGTCGAAGAAAAAAAAGAAGTCATAGTATAGCATGTCGAAAATAAAAGTCATAGTATAGCATGTCGAAAATAAAAGTCATAGTCTAGCATGTCGAAAATAAAATGTCATACTATAGTATGTCGGAAAAAAAAGTCATAGTATAACATGTCAAAAAGAAAATGTCATACTATAGTGTGTCGCAAAAAAAAGTCATAGTATAGCATGTCGAAAAGAAACTGTCATACTATAGTGTGTCGCAAAAAAAAGTCATAGTATAGCATGTCGAAAATAAAAGTCATAGTATAGCATGTCGAAAATAAAATGTCATACTATAGTATGTCGAAAAAAAAAAAAGTCATAGTATAGCATGTCGAAAATAAAATGTCATACTATAGTATGTCGAGAAAAAAAAGTCATAGTATAGCATGTCGAAAATATAATGTCATACTATAGTATGTCGAAAAAAAAAGTCATAGTATAGTATGTCGAAAAAAAAAGAGGTCATAGTATAGCATGTCGAAAATATAATGTCATACTATAGTATGTCGAAAAAAAAAGTCATAGTATAGTATGTCGAAAAAAAAAGAAGTCATAGTATAGCATGTCGAAAATAAAATGTCTTACTATAGGATGTCGGAAAAAAAAAGTCATAGTATAGCATGTCGAAAGAAAATGTCATACTATAGTATGTAGAAAAAAAAATGTAATACTACAGTATGTCGAAAATAAAATGTCATACTATAGTGTGTCGCAAAAAAAAGTCATAATATAGTATGTCGAAAAAAACAAACACAGTATAGTAGGTCGAAAAAAAAAGAAGTCATAGTATAGTATGTCGAAAATAAAATGTCATACTATAGTATGTCGAAAAAAAAAGTCATAGTATAGTATGTCGAAAAAAAACAAACGCAGTATAGTATGTCGAAAAAAAAAAAAGGAGTCACAGTATAGCATGTCGAAAATAAAAGTCATAGTATAGCATGTCGAAAATAAAAGTCATAGACTAGCATGTCGAAAATAAAATGTCATACTATAGTATGTCGGAAAAAAAAGTCATAGTATAACATGTCAAAAAGAAAATGTCATACTATAGTGTGTCGCAAATAAAGTCATAGTATAGCATGTCGAAAAGAAAATGTCATACTATAGTGTGTCGCAAAAAAAAGTCATAGTATAGCATGTCGAAAATAAAAGTCATAGTATAGCATGTCGAAAATAAAAGTCATAGTATAGCATGTCGAAAATAAAATGTCATACTATAGTATGTCGAAAAAAAAATGTCAAACTACAGTGTGTCAAAAATAAAATGTCATACTATAGTATGTCGAGAAAAAAAAGTCATAGTATAGCATGTCGAAAATATAATGTCATACTATAGTGTGTCGAAAAAAAAAGTCATAGTATAGTATGTCGAAAAAAAAAGAAGTCATAGTATAGCATGTCGAAAATAAAATGTCTTACTATAGGATGTCGGAAAAAAAAAGTCATAGTATAGCATGTTGAAAAGAAAATGTCATACTATAGTATGTCGAAAAAAAAATGTCATACTACAGTATGTCGAAAATAAAATGTCATACTATAGTGTGTCGCAAAAAAATGTCATAATATAGTATGTCGAAAAAAACAAACAGTATAGTATGTCGAAAAAAAAAGTCATTGTATAGCATGTCGAAAATAAAATGTCATACTATAGTATGTCGGAAAAAAAGTCATAGTATAGCATGTCGAAAAGAAAATGTCATACTATACTGTGTCGCAAAAAAAAGTCGTAGTATAGTATGTCGAAAAAAACAAACACAGTATAGTATGTCGAAAAAAAAAAGAAGTCATGGTATAGCATGTCGAAAAAAAGTCATAGTATAGCATTTCGAAAATAAAATGTCATACTATAGTATGTCGAAAAAAAAAGAAGTCATAGTATAGTATGTCGAAAAGAAAAAAAAGGCATAGTATAGCATGTCGATAGAAATTGTCATAGTAAAGTATGTCGAAAAAAACAAACACAGTATAGTATGTCGAAAAAAAAAAAGAAGTCATAGTATAGTATGTCGAAAAAACAAACAGTATAGTATGTCGAAAAAAAAGAAGTCATAGCATAGCATGTCGAAAAAAAAAGCCATAGTATAGTATGTCGAAAAAAAAAGAAGTCATAGTATAGCATGTCGAAAATAAAATGTCATACTATAGTATGTCGAAAAAAAAAGTCATAGTATAGCATATCAAAAATAAAATGTCATACTATAGTGTGTCGCAAAAAAAAGTCATAGTATAGCATGTCGAAAATAAAATGTCATACTATAGTATGTCGAAAAAACAGTCAGTATAGCATGTCGAAAAGAAAATGTCATACTATAGTGTGTCGCAAAAAAAAGTCATAGTATAGCATGTCAAAAATAAAATGTCATACTATAGTATGTCGAGAAAAAAAAGTCATAGTATAGCATGTCGAAAATATAATGTCATACTATAGTGTGTCGAAAAAAAAAGTCATAGTATAGTATGTCGAAAAAAAAAGAAGTCATAGTATAGCATGTCGAAAATAAAATGTCTTACTATAGGATGTCGGAAAAAAAAAGTCATAGTATAGCATGTTGAAAAGAAAATGTCATACTATAGTATGTCGAAAAAAAAATGTCATACTACAGTATGTCGAAAATAAAATGTCATACTATAGTGTGTCGCAAAAAAATGTCATAATATAGTATGTCGAAAAAAACAAACAGTATAGTATGTCGAAAAAAAAAGTCATTGTATAGCATGTCGAAAATAAAATGTCATACTATAGTATGTCGGAAAAAAAGTCATAGTATAGCATGTCGAAAAGAAAATGTCATACTATACTGTGTCGCAAAAAAAAGTCGTAGTATAGTATGTCGAAAAAAACGAACACAGTATAGTATGTCGAAAAAAAAAAGAAGTCATGGTATAGCATGTCGAAAAAAAGTCATAGTATAGCATTTCGAAAATAAAATGTCATACTATAGTATGTCGAAAAAAAAAGAAGTCATAGTAAAGTATGTCGAAAAAAACAAACACAGTATAGTATGTCGAAAAAAAAAAAGAAGTCATAGTATAGTATGTCGAAAAAACAAACAGTATAGTATGTCGAAAAAAAAGAAGTCATAGCATAGCATGTCGAAAAAAAAAGCCATAGTATAGTATGTCGAAAAAAAAAGAAGTCATAGTATAGCATGTCGAAAATAAAATGTCATACTATAGTATGTCGAAAAAAAAAGTCATAGTATAGCATATCAAAAAGAAAATGTCATACTATAGTGTGTCGCAAAAAAAAGTCATAGTATAGCATGTCGAAAATAAAATGTCATACTATAGTATGTCGAAAAAACAGTCAGTATAGCATGTCGAAAAGAAAATGTCATACTATAGTGTGTCGCAAAAAAAAGTCATAGTATAGCATGTCAAAAATAAAATGTCATACTATAGTATGTCGAGAAAAAAAAGTCATAGTATAGCATGTCGAAAATATAATGTCATACTATAGTGTGTCGAAAAAAAAAGTCATAGTATAGTATGTCGAAAAAAAAAGAAGTCATAGTATAGCATGTCGAAAATAAAATGTCTTACTATAGGATGTCGGAAAAAAAAAGTCATAGTATAGCATGTTGAAAAGAAAATGTCATACTATAGTATGTCGAAAAAAAAATGTCATACTACAGTATGTCGAAAATAAAATGTCATACTATAGTGTGTCGCAAAAAAATGTCATAATATAGTATGTCGAAAAAAACAAACAGTATAGTATGTCGAAAAAAAAAGTCATTGTATAGCATGTCGAAAATAAAATGTCATACTATAGTATGTCGGAAAAAAAGTCATAGTATAGCATGTCGAAAAGAAAATGTCATACTATACTGTGTCGCAAAAAAAAGTCGTAGTATAGTATGTCGAAAAAAACGAACACAGTATAGTATGTCGAAAAAAAAAAGAAGTCATGGTATAGCATGTCGAAAAAAAGTCATAGTATAGCATTTCGAAAATAAAATGTCATACTATAGTATGTCGAAAAAAAAAGAAGTCATAGTATAGTATGTCGAAAAGAAAAAAAAGGCATAGTATAGCATGTCGATAGAAATTGTCATAGTAAAGTATGTCGAAAAAAACAAACACAGTATAGTATGTCTAAAAAAAAAAAGAAGTCATAGTATAGTATGTCGAAAAAACAAACAGTATAGTATGTCGAAAAAAAAGAAGTCATAGCATAGCATGTCGAAAAAAAAAGCCATAGTATAGTATGTCGAAAAAAAAAGAAGTCATAGTATAGCATGTCGAAAATAAAATGTCATACTATAGTATGTCGAAAAAAAAAGTCATAGTATAGCATATCAAAAAGAAAATGTCATACTATAGTGTGTCGCAAAAAAAAGTCATAGTATAGCATGTCGAAAATAAAATGTCATACTATAGTATGTCGAAAAAACAGTCAGTATAGCATGTCGAAAAGAAAATGTCATACTATAGTGTGTCGCAAAAAAAAGTCATAGTATAGCATGTCAAAAATAAAATGTCATACTATAGTATGTCGAGAAAAAAAAGTCATAGTATAGCATGTCGAAAATATAATGTCATACTATAGTGTGTCGGAAAAAAAAGTCATAGTATAGTATGTCGAAAAAAAAAGAAGTCATAGTATAGCATGTCGAAAATAAAATGTCTTACTATAGGATGTCGGAAAAAAAAAGTCATAGTATAGCATGTTGAAAAGAAAATGTCATACTATAGTATGTCGAAAAAAAAATGTCATACTACAGTATGTCGAAAATAAAATGTCATACTATAGTGTGTCGCAAAAAAATGTCATAATATAGTATGTCGAAAAAAACAAACAGTATAGTATGTCGAAAAAAAAAGTCATTGTATAGCATGTCGAAAATAAAATGTCATACTATAGTATGTCGGAAAAAAAGTCATAGTATAGCATGTCGAAAAGAAAATGTCATACTATACTGTGTCGCAAAAAAAAGTCGTAGTATAGTATGTCGAAAAAAACAAACACAGTATAGTATGTCGAAAAAAAAAAGAAGTCATGGTATAGCATGTCGAAAAAAAGTCATAGTATAGCATTTCGAAAATAAAATGTCATACTATAGTATGTCGAAAAAAAAAGAAGTCATAGTATAGTATGTCGAAAAGAAAAAAAAGGCATAGTATAGCATGTCGATAGAAATTGTCATAGTAAAGTATGTCGAAAAAAACAAACACAGTATAGTATGTCGAAAAAAAAAAAGAAGTCATAGTATAGTATGTCGAAAAAACAAACAGTATAGTATGTCGAAAAAAAAGAAGTCATAGCATAGCATGTCGAAAAAAAAAGCCATAGTATAGTATGTCGAAAAAAAAAGAAGTCATAGTATAGCATGTCGAAAATAAAATGTCATACTATAGTATGTCGAAAAAAAAAGTCATAGTATAGCATATCAAAAAGAAAATGTCATACTATAGTGTGTCGCAAAAAAAAGTCATAGTATAGCATGTCGAAAATAAAATGTCATACTATAGTATGTCGAAAAAACAGTCAGTATAGCATGTCGAAAAGAAAATGTCATACTATAGTGTGTCGCAAAAAAAAGTCATAGTATAGCATGTCAAAAATAAAATGTCATACTATAGTATGTCGAGAAAAAAAAGTCATAGTATAGCATGTCGAAAATATAATGTCATACTATAGTGTGTCGAAAAAAAAAGTCATAGTATAGTATGTCGAAAAAAAAAGAAGTCATAGTATAGCATGTCGAAAATAAAATGTCTTACTATAGGATGTCGGAAAAAAAAAGTCATAGTATAGCATGTTGAAAAGAAAATGTCATACTATAGTATGTCGAAAAAAAAATGTCATACTACAGTATGTCGAAAATAAAATGTCATACTATAGTGTGTCGCAAAAAAATGTCATAATATAGTATGTCGAAAAAAACAAACAGTATAGTATGTCGAAAAAAAAAGTCATTGTATAGCATGTCGAAAATAAAATGTCATACTATAGTATGTCGGAAAAAAAGTCATAGTATAGCATGTCGAAAAGAAAATGTCATACTATACTGTGTCGCAAAAAAAAGTCGTAGTATAGTATGTCGAAAAAAACAAACACAGTATAGTATGTCGAAAAAAAAAAGAAGTCATGGTATAGCATGTCGAAAAAAAGTCATAGTATAGCATTTCGAAAATAAAATGTCATACTATAGTATGTCGAAAAAAAAAGAAGTCATAGTATAGTATGTCGAAAAGAAAAAAAAGGCATAGTATAGCATGTCGATAGAAATTGTCATAGTAAAGTATGTCGAAAAAAACAAACACAGTATAGTATGTCGAAAAAAAAAAAGAAGTCATAGTATAGTATGTCGAAAAAACAAACAGTATAGTATGTCGAAAAAAAAGAAGTCATAGCATAGCATGTCGAAAAAAAAAGCCATAGTATAGTATGTCGAAAAAAAAAGAAGTCATAGTATAGCATGTCGAAAATAAAATGTCATACTATAGTATGTCGAAAAAAAAAGTCATAGTATAGCATATCAAAAAGAAAATGTCATACTATAGTGTGTCGCAAAAAAAAGTCATAGTATAGCATGTCGAAAATAAAATGTCATACTATAGTATGTCGAAAAAACAGTCAGTATAGCATGTCGAAAAGAAAATGTCATACTATAGTGTGTCGCAAAAAAAAGTCATAGTATAGCATGTCAAAAATAAAATGTCATACTATAGTATGTCGAGAAAAAAAAGTCATAGTATAGCATGTCGAAAATATAATGTCATACTATAGTGTGTCGAAAAAAAAAGTCATAGTATAGTATGTCGAAAAAAAAAGAAGTCATAGTATAGCATGTCGAAAATAAAATGTCTTACTATAGGATGTCGGAAAAAAAAAGTCATAGTATAGCATGTTGAAAAGAAAATGTCATACTATAGTATGTCGAAAAAAAAATGTCATACTACAGTATGTCGAAAATAAAATGTCATACTATAGTGTGTCGCAAAAAAATGTCATAATATAGTATGTCGAAAAAAACAAACAGTATAGTATGTCGAAAAAAAAAGTCATTGTATAGCATGTCGAAAATAAAATGTCATACTATAGTATGTCGGAAAAAAAGTCATAGTATAGCATGTCGAAAAGAAAATGTCATACTATACTGTGTCGCAAAAAAAAGTCGTAGTATAGTATGTCGAAAAAAACAAACACAGTATAGTATGTCGAAAAAAAAAAGAAGTCATGGTATAGCATGTCGAAAAAAAGTCATAGTATAGCATTTCGAAAATAAAATGTCATACTATAGTATGTCGAAAAAAAAAGAAGTCATAGTATAGTATGTCGAAAAGAAAAAAAAGGCATAGTATAGCATGTCGATAGAAATTGTCATAGTAAAGTATGTCGAAAAAAACAAACACAGTATAGTATGTCGAAAAAAAAAAAGAAGTCATAGTATAGTATGTCGAAAAAACAAACAGTATAGTATGTCGAAAAAAAAGAAGTCATAGCATAGCATGTCGAAAAAAAAAGCCATAGTATAGTATGTCGAAAAAAAAAGAAGTCATAGTATAGCATGTCGAAAATAAAATGTCATACTATAGTATGTCGAAAAAAAAAGTCATAGTATAGCATATCAAAAAGAAAATGTCATACTATAGTGTGTCGCAAAAAAAAGTCATAGTATAGCATGTCGAAAATAAAATGTCATACTATAGTATGTCGAAAAAACAGTCAGTATAGCATGTCGAAAAGAAAATGTCATACTATAGTGTGTCGCAAAAAAAAGTCAGAGTATAGTATGTCGAAAAAAACAAACACAGTATAGTATGTCGAAAAAAAAAAGAAGTCATAGTATAGCATGTCGAAAATAAAAGTCATAGTATAGCATGTCGAAAATAAAATGTTATACTATAGTATGTCGGAAAAAAAAGTCATAGTATAGCATGTCGAAAAGAAAATGTCATACTATAGTGTGTCGCAAAAAAAAGTCATAGTATAGCATGTCGAAAATAAAATGTCATACTATAGTATGTCGAAAAAAAAATTTCATACTACAGTATGTCGAAAAAAAATTTCATACTACAGTATGTCGAAAATAAAATGTCATACTATAGTATGTCGAAAAAAAAAAAGTTATAGTATAGCATGTCGAAAAGAAAAAAAATGCATAGTATAGCATGTCGATAGAAATTGTCATAGTAAAGTATGTCGAAAAAAACAAACACAGTATGTCGAAAAAAAAAAAAAAGTCATAGTATAGTATGTCGAAAAAAAAGAAGTCATAGTATAGCATGTCGAAAATAAAATGTCATACTATAGTATGTCGAAAAAAAAATTTCATACTACATATGTCGAAAATAAAATGTCATACTATAGTATGTCGAAAAATAAAAGTCATAGTATAGTATGTCGAAAAGAAAAAAAAGGCATAGTATAGCATGTCGATAGAAATTGTCATAGTAAAGTATGTCGAAAAAAACAAACACAGTATAGTATGTTGAAAAAAAAAAAAGTCATAGTATAGTATGTCGAAAAAAAATGAAGTCATAGTATGTTGAAAAAAAGTCATAGTATAGCATGTCGAAATAAAATGTCATACTATAGTATGTCGCAAAAAAAAGTTATAGTATAGCATGTCGAAAAGAAAAAAAAGGCATAGTATAGCTTGTCGATAGAAATTGTTATAGTAAAGTATGTCGAAAAAAACAAACACAGTATAGTATGTCGAAAAAAAAAAAAAAGTCATAGTATATTTTGTCGAAAAAAAAGAAGTCATAGTATAGCATGTCGAAAATAAAATGTCATACTATAGTATGTCGAAAAATAAAAGTCATAGTATAGTATGTCGAAAAGAAAAAAAAGGCATAGTATAGCATGTCGATAGAAATTGTCATAGTAAAGTATGTCGAAAAAAACAAACACAGTATAGTATGTCGAAAAAAAAAGAAGTCATAGTATAGCATGTCGGAAAAAAAAGTCATAGTATAGCATGTCGAAAAAAAATGTCATACTATAGTATGTCGAAAAAAAAAGTCATACTATAGCATGTAGAAAAAAAATGTCATACTATAGTATGTCGAACAAAAAAAGTCATAGTATAGTATGTCGGAAAAAAAGGTCATAGTATAGTATGTCGAAAAAAAAAAACATAGTATAGTATGTCGAAAAGAAAAAGAAGTCATAGTATAGCATGTCGAAAATAAAATGTCATACTGTAGTATGTCGAAAAGAAAAAAAGCCATAGCATAGTATGTCGAGAAAAAAAAAATACTATAGTATGTCAAAAAAAAAAGTATTAGTATAGTATGTCAAAAAAAAAGTATTAGCATAGTAGGTCGAAAAGAAAAAAATGTAATAGTATAGTATGTCGAAAATAAAAAAAAGTCATAGTATAGCATGTCGAAAAAAAAGGTCATAGTATAGCATGTCGAAAAAACAACATAGTATAGTATGTCGAAAAAAAGAAGTCATAGTATGTCGAAAAAAAGGTCATAGTATAGTATGTCGAAAAAAAAGTCATAGGATAGTATTTCGGAAAAAAAGGTGATAGTGTAGTATGTCGAAAAAAAATTCATACTATAGTATGTCGAAAAAAAGAAGTCATAGTATGTCGAAAAAAAAGGTCATAGTATAGTATGTTGATAAAAAAAGTTATAGTATAGAATATTAAAAAAAAAAAAAAAGTCATAGTGTAGTAGTGTAGAAAAAAAAGATAGTATATCATGTTGAAAAAAATAAAAAAGTCATACTATAGTATGTCGAAAAACAAGCCATAGTATAGTATGTCGAAAAAATACGGAGCTCCCCTAGTCCCCTAGGAGAAAAATGGTATTATCTCTTTCCCGCGAGTTAGTATCTCGTTCCCTCGAGTTAGGTATCTCGATGGAACGAGTTACTTCATAGACCACTTCTTCCAATCATTCCTGACAGTCCACGCATTGCTGATGTACGGAGCCCCCCTAGATGATGTACTTCGGTAAAGTTGGAAAGATATTGACAGATTCAAAATTCCTGGATCAATAACTCATAATCAAAACGTTGTTAAAACACAAGTGAGGGTTCTTTCTAACCGTAGTAAGGTAGACAACGAGCTACAACCTAATTTAATCAAAACGAGCTGTCCTTCGAGCTGGACACATAACATTGGTCTCTATGCGCAGCTGGCTGTCAGACGAGTGGTCAGGGACCGTCTACAAAGTGCAACTATATATTAAAATATTCAATAACTTCAGTATTATAAAGTGTAGTACCACGAAGATTACTTCACACATCACTGATCTCCTCTTGGTTGTACTACAACATTTAGTTTGGAAAAATATGCTTTAGCATAATTTTGGTGAATTTTTAATGGGAAAGATATTCAATAACTTCACTTTTATAAAATGTAGTGCCATCAAAATGTCTTAATTAGTTTAAAAAGTATAATCAAGAAGAGACCATTGATGTGTGAAGGGATTTTGGTGGTACTACACTGCATAATACTGAAGTTATTGAATATTTATCCCATTAAAAATTCAAAAGAATTAAGCAAAATCATATTTTTCCAAACTAAATGTTGTAGTACAACTATGAGGAGATCATTGATGTGTGAAGTAATTTTGATCGTACTACACTGTACATTACTGAAGTTATTGAATATTTTTCCTATTAAAAATTCACCAAAATTATGCAAAAGCATATTTTTCCAAATTAAGTGTTGTAGTACATCTATGAGGAGATCATTGATGTGTGAAGTAATTTTGGTGGTACTACACTGTATAATACTGAAGTTATGGAATATTTTTCTCTTTTCGGCGTTGCACTTTGTAGACGGTCCCTGACCACTTGTCTGACAGCCAGCTGCACAGAGACCAATGTTATGTGTCCACCTCGGTGGACAGCTCGTTTTGATTAAAATTCGGTTGTAGCTCATTATCTACATTACTACGGTTAGAAAGAGCCGTTGTTTGTGTTTTCACAAGGTTTTGGTTATGAGTTATTGATCTAGGAGGTTTGAATCTGTCAATATCTTTCCAACTTTACCGAAGTACATCATCTAGGGGGGCTCCGTACATCAGCAATGAGTGGACTGTCAGGAATGATTGGAAGAAGTGGTCTATGAAGTAACTCGTTCCCTCGAGATACCTAACTCATGGGAACGAGTTACTAACTCGAGGGAACGAGTTACTAACTCGAGGGAACGAGTTACTAACTCGAGGGAACGAGTAACTAACTCGAGGGAACGAGATACCTAACTCGAGGAAACGAGATACCTAACTCGAGGGAACGATGTTACTAACTCGAGGGAACGAGTTACTAACTCGAGGGAACGAGATACCTAACGAGTTACTAACTCGAGGGAACAAGTTACTAACTCGAGGGGAACGAGTTACTAACTCGAGGGAACGAGATAACTTACTCGAGGGAACGAGTTACTAACTCGAGGGAACGAGATACTAACTCGAGGGAACGAGTTACTAACTCGAGGGAACGAGATACTAATTCGAGGAAAGAGATAATAAATTTTCTCCTTGGGGACTAGGGGGGCTCCGTAAAAAAAAGTCATAGTATGTCGAAAAAAAAGTCATAGTATAGCATGTCGAAAAAAAGTCATAGTATACTACGTCGAAAAAAGATTTTAAAAAGTCATAGTTTAGTAAGTTGAAAAAAAGTCACAGTATAGTAAGTCGGAAAAAAAAGTCATGGTATGGTATGTCAAAAAAAGTTACAGTATGGTATGTTGGAAAAATAAAAAAAAAAGTCAGTGTAGTATGTTGAAAAAAGTAAAAAAACAAAACTCATAGTATATTATGTCGAATAAAGTCATAAAACATGTCACAATAAGTCACAGTATAGTATGTCAAAAAAGTCATAGTATAGTTTGTCAAAAAGTCATAGTATAGTATGTCAAAAAAGTAAAAAAGTAATTGTATAGTATGTCGAAAAAAAAACAACCTAGTATAGTATGTAAAAAAAAAACCTAAATCATAGTTGTAGTATGGTATGATGGAAAAAGTCAAAGAAGTCATGGCTGTCGCCGGTATAGAGGCATAAATAGATCCTTAAGAAGTTATAGCATAGTATATCATAAAAAAGTCAGTATAGTATGCCATAAAAATGTAAAAAAAAGTCACAGTACAGTAGGCCATAGAAAAGTCACAGTATGGAGTATGGCGCAGTGTTATATTGATACATTTTGAAAAGCTTTTATAAATTAATTACATTTATATGATGCCCGCGACTGGCCTCACCTCTAACAACAACCTGAGTTTGTGTTGCAGTTTTGTGGGTTAGACTTGAAATAATTTTTACACAGCACATGTTTTTAAAGTGATCACAAAATTGAAACTGTAAAATTAATCAAGATGGACACATTAGTAAATGGAATTACAAACGATAAAACTGAAATCATTTTAGAATCCGTTTTGTTATTCAATTTTAAAATTCAATTTTATATATAGTAAAATAAGCACAAAGCCAATACTTATTGGCAGATTTAATTATTCTTTTACTTTAAGTTAAATGCATAATTTAAAAGACCATTTTATCAAATGATGATTTAAATGTTATCAGTGTAATTGTTAAATGGCCACTGTAAAAGTCAAATTATTACAGTGGCATCCACAGGAACAAACATCTAACCAAGATTGTTAGTTGTGAGAAGCTCATGATGAAATAAAAATATTACAGGGCCCAATTTTCCAAAAAAACATCTCAAGGTTAAGATGATTTTTGTCCCATCTGCGGGCCAATAACAGTTTAGCATTAAAGAGGCTCTACAAATCGTTTACATGCAAGTCAGTTTACTATTCATTGGGTTGTATATAAATTGTGCAAATAACTTAACACTCATTTAATCTCATCTTGAATTTGGAGACTGAATAAATCCTGCAGTGTTTCAGACTGGGAAGGCCCATTACAGATCTAAGACACCATTGAATTGAATGATGAGAAATATAGGATGCAGTGTTTTTGGAGCTTGACCCATAATTGAGAGTCAACCTGAGATATCCTTACTTTGTCCCTTTTAACACAAACTCTTAACTGAGATAATACAAGTGATTTATGTAATTTTTCCCCCAGATTTTATGAAGCTCCTCCACAGACAGAAAAATGCACAATTTATATACAACTCAATAACTAGTAAACTGGCACGTACTGGCATATAAAAAGTACCACGCTGTAGTACTCCCAATGACTGGTAGACTTTGACCTGTAAAGATTTCCGTTTTAAGAAAATGGGTAAATGAGTTTGCAATCCCATGTCTGTCTATGTTGAGGAACTGACTTGAATTTCAAAGCTTGTAATGTTTACAAATCACCATCTGCCACAAAGTGCTGATTCAGTGATAACTTGTGGATGTTTGAGACCAGGATTTCTTAAAGAAGTCCAAAACACAACAGTTAAATTAATCAAGAGTCCACACACGGCCAGTAATGCTTAAACACCTTTATTGTGCCCAATCTGAACATACTCCACAACTGTAAGTAGCAGCAAACTTGGCAGACCACAATGAGGTAGACTTTCAAAACTCTAAAAAGCAGCTGGGCTAAGGGACAACAAGCTCAGCATGACAAACTTAATGGATAAAGAAAAGACACTTTGTCTTTGGCACACAGCTTATTATGTATTTATCTCCAACTGGAACAAGAAGGCAAAATGGGATAAGAAAGCGTGGAATCATTTACTGGGGTCTACTCAAGCTCTGGATAGATTAAATTTATCATCAGCTAAGTGGAAGTTCTTACATTCAACAGGAAACAAGCAGCTGTTCTAACATAGGCGTGTCCCCGTGCTGATGTACAAAAGTGATTAAAAACCACTGCCACCTCTCCACACGTGCAAATTAAAAAGTGCAAAAATCAAACTATGTACAATTAAATGTTCATTCACTCTAGTCTAGTCTCAACAGGATCCATCGGGTGCTTGAGAAATGATAGATTGCCCAGTTGAAGCCAATCCAGTACTATTGTTACATACATTTAATATAACTGGACCAACAAAGCAAGTTAAAGTAGTACTTCCAACATTTTGTGCCCATTCAGTTGAAATTTGGAAAGACAAATTAAAAAAGAAAAATGTATGAGAAAAATGAAAAAAATAAAAAGGGGGGTTTTTCCCATAAACAGCCGCCTGGTAGAATTCTGTTCAAAATTTTCATGTCATGACTTAAAACCGTTTGTGTACAAATTAGTAAAAAACTGCGTAAAAATGTCTGAAATGCGACTGGTTAAATGAAGCCCAACATTAAACTCCCAAAAGTAAGAAACACCAGTTGGCTTGCACAGGAAAAACAGATGCCAACTGGGGGTGAGGGAGAGAGGGAGCAGGGGGGAAAAAAAAATAAAAATTTAAAGGCACTGTATGGCATTTGCCAATGAACGGCAATGAGACTTGCGTGATTGCTCTTCACTATGCAACACATGTAAACAAAAAGAAAAAAGAAATGGCATTTTCATCCACTTCTTAACCTTCGGCTGACTCCCATCTCTGTCTGGCCGCAAGTCAGGGAAAATGCATAAGTGTGAAGGGCCCCTTGTCTTTCCCAACAAGGTCACTGTGCATAGTGCCACTGTGAACAACAGCAAAAATGTAGCAAGTGCAAAAGTGAACATTTTCTACAGTGATAATCCCCAGTGCCTGGTGGAGTGCCATGGTGCCCTCGTACCGAGGGACATCTGGCACACGTGCTCTCCTTGGCTGGCAGCCTCGCCCCGTCGAGAGGAGCTCTTCCTCTGGCCCTCCAGAGTGTTTGGATCCATCCGCTCTAGCTGGAGTCCCTGTTCTTCTGGTTGCGCATGAGGGGCCGGTGGTTGCTCAAGATGTCCATGGAGTGCTGCCAGTGCCAGCAAGAGCGGCAGTAGTACTTGAAGCAGGCCTGTGTGCCGACAGATAGTGATTGAGCGCATTATAGGCTACCTAAAACTGTTAGAAATTTGATTGGTCATTGTGTCTGTCATTTATAATGTTGTACTTACCAAGTTAATTGCCGAAATATGGAAACACAGCAATGTCGCTACACTGAAGTCCAACAGGGTCTTCTCAGTCAATTGATCAGGTTGTAAATACTATAGACCGTAAACGAGATCTAATCCACTCTATTCCAAGTTACAACGGAAAATGAGCGCGCTGTAGTGACAGAAATAGTCCTTCATTGCACAAGAAAACTGTGCAGATATCGCAAGTACAGTAGGTCAAAGTTGACGCAGGAAGTCTGTAAACTGAGATGTTAGTTGAGGTAATTTTACCGTCCACTTGGAGAATTGTCCAACTGCTTGTGTTTCTTGCCGTGATGTTTTTCTAGCCATGTTGCTGTGTTCCCAGATCTCCACAATTAACTTAACAGTAATTACGTTACTATTACTCAATATAGGCAAAACTATGAACTGGAACTATCCTTTAAATGAACCATACATTTTAATCAAATAACTTAAGCATTATATTTAATGCAACAAGATCAAAAGATTTACTGCATTTTAAAGTGTAGTAAACTATAAGTTTGGCCATTTTATTCACGTTTTGATGGTTTTAATCCATTTCTTTGCATTATGAAAAGCAATTTATATTTAAAAACATGTGCTGTATAAAGTTTATTTTGCCCAACCCAGACCTGAGAAAAAAATATATAAATAGGGAGTTCTTGGAATCATCAAGGCAGCAATTCTGATTTTTTGACAGGACACAAACAAGGTTGCTTCTTTGGTTCACACTCAGGGTATCAAACATATTTCATACTCTGGACCCATAAATACCAAATTTTCATGGCAATCACAGAGCAAGCAATGATAGAAACTACTGGCCAAAGTGGCCATAACCATCACCAAGCCCCGCTGCTAGCAGGACAAAAATTAGTCGAAGAGTTTCCACTAACCTGGTCTCTGCAGAAGAAAGGCCCAGGTTGGCGAAGGCAAACTTGACACATGGAGTCTTCCAGGTACGGGTCAATCTGTACCTGAGGGGAAAAGGCAAAGTCATGCTCCGTTCACAACCATTACAGTTAGTAAGGTGCTAGAAAAAAAAAAAAAAGAAGCTTCCCCCTACTGTAAGTGAGAACTTGCATATTAAGGGATTTTTTTGTATTACACTTTGAAAGATAGTGGTGCTTAAACAAGGATTAAGAGCATTTGTGCTGCCTAAGGTATTTTTATTTTCACCCGCGTTTCATTATTTAAATTAAGAGAGTCAATCCAAGTCAGTCCCTCTCCGCAACAGCGTCAGAGACACTAATCCTTAATCAGAGGTGAAGAAGTAACAACTTTAAAAAGTCACTGAAACAACTTTGCAATATATTTGACAGTGCTGTACACAGGAATGCTAAACATAATAACAGATCCCTCACATCGAGTACACTCACTCTTTACTATAATCTGCTGCTACTTTCCCATTGCACTATTGTATATTTGTATGTTTTAATGGTGTGGTATGTGTATTGTACGTAATGGTGTGGTATGTGTATTGTACGTAACTTTGGTGTATTTGGAGAAGCCACAGACAAATTTCCACTGAGGTAGACAAAGTCAATCTATGCATCCATCTAAAAAAATTTAAATCTTCATATGCATACTGTACATACAGGTACAGACATGAAGTTTGACGTCTGCATTTAACCCATCCTAAGCATTGTAGGAGCAGTGGGCTGCGGTAAAGCACCCAGGAAGCAACTTGGGGTTCAGTGTCGCGCTCAAGCAACATGCAGACAGGAGGAGCCGGGGATCGAAAAAATGAACCTTGTGATGAAAGGACGACCTTTATCTTTTGCTTCAGTAAAGGTTGCAGTACCACAGTGCAAAAATACTGCGATACAAGTACGTACAAGTCATGTCTTCAAAATTTTAATTGGGTAGAGTACAGAAGAATTAGCATCAAAATATACTTAAAGTACCAAAAGGAAAAGTACTCATACAGACTGGTCCATTTCAGAATAGAGAAGAAAGAATTTAATGTTGCATCTGGTAAAAGTGGGGCTAATTTGAACTACTTTATATACTGCCAGGTAGTTTAATCTAAAATACATCAAAATGTTTTTTATTATTATTATTGTAATATTCTGTATTAATCTGAAAATTAAAAAGTACAATATTATCTTCTGAAATCCAGTAAAAGTATAAAGAACCATAAAATGGAGATACTCAAGTGCCTCAAAATTATACTTAAGTAGAGTACTCGAGTAAATGCACATTGTACTTTCTGTAATCAACAGTGGTGTTATGTAACTAATTACAGAGTATCTCCTTACCTTCTTTGTAAACTTGGGGGTTTTGATCTCCACGAATGCTGCGCATACAGCCTTCAGGTAACTGCGCTGATTGTTAAAAGTGACACGTCCAGAGCCTGTACACAAGAAAAGATCATTCAGTTTCTACGGCAAAAAATATTCTGCACAGTAGTTTTACATAAAACAGATATTTGATAGCCGTTGTCATGAGTATGCTCTTAGTAGCTGTAACTGCGTGCACATACAGAAGCAGAATTTTGCCTTCAGTAGGTTTCACTAAAAGAATGAAAAGCAGGAAATCTGACCAACACAAGCGGCCTCACCTATGGGGTACTTGTGCTTGTCCGTGTCGATACCAGCGTACATGACGCCTCCAAACAGGTCGTTCATGATACTGGCCAGCGCCTCAGCATTCAGCATGCCATGCAGCGCACCAACAAACACCGTCTTACTGGGGTCCAAGCGCTGGGCGGGGCAGCGCACGTAGTTACTGTCGGAGATCACCCAGGGGATCACCTGCACCTGGAGCAGAAAAGGGACAAGAGTCACAGGAGTCACTTGATCGTTTACTCAAGGTTTCCACCAGTGCATTGCAAGCCCGGCGGCCCAAAGTTGACATCCCGCCGGGCCTAAGCATAGGGGAATAGGGATTAATAATTAACCGTTTACCGATATTAAGCATTTTAACCGATTAACGATCGGTTAAAGGAAATATTAATAATTAATTTAAAAGCTGAGCAAAACTCAGAGGAGTGGCTCCTTACTTTAAGGAGAAAAGCTGGTCCACCTTAACGGCCAACCTTAAGAGAGTCTGAGCCGGAGTTACAGAGACAGGAAGTTGGCTCGGGGACTTGAGCTGAGGAGTTGTAGCCTCGTAGCAGTTATTCACCGACAAATAAACTGTACACACACTGCTACACCTACGTTCACAGCTATAACGCCACCAACAACCCCACACTCACCACCGCCGCCACACACACAGTCTGTCGGACACTCGCTAAAGTTACGCCGCGCAGATTATTTTTCAATTAATGGACTGATTGTTTGGTTTGTAAAAAAAATTCTTAACTAGTATCCAATAGTCCAAAACTTTGAAATCATTATAAAATAAATTAAAAATAATTCAAATCCTCACAGTTGAGAAATTGGAAACATGAACTGTTGATAAATTTATTCCAAGCCAGAACCAAAATATTGGCCAATTCATTTTCTTGTTTCAGCTGTACTTGTATAAACTGTTGGACAATTAATTTATGAGAAAACATTGTATAAGCTCTTCGTATCTTTTGTATGCAGAAATCATAATTTGTAAGGTAAATAAAGCTGCCAGATAACGGTAGTGGAGTGAAACATACATTATTTCCATCTGAAATGTAGTAAGGCTGTCACTAAATCAGATTTTCACGACACAATTATCGTGGCCAAAAGAATTCACGATAACAATATTATCGCGATATCTATAGAAAACTTGAAAAAATAAATAAATGCCATCAGTCAAATTCATCTTAAACTTTATTGTGCATTTTCAGTTTTTTGGCAAACTAATTACGCTCAAAATACCAGGAGGTGAAGAGAGTCTGTTACCATAACTGTATATATATATATAAAAAATGATTTAAGAGGCACTGGATTATTATTTTACACAATATTATCATGTGTTTTATTGAAAAAATATCAATATTTCATTTTTAAATCACAGTTATCATCAATACCGTTATATCACGACACCCCTAAGTAGATTAGAAGTAGAAAGTGGCATGTATATAAAAGACTCAAGTATCTCAAATTTGTAATTCAGTACTTGAGTAAATGTACTTAGCAGTCAAAGGTGGACTGTAACCGAGTGCCTAATTGTGCCTTGCATGTTTAGTTTCTACTCACATCCTTGCATCTCATTCTGCGGCTGGACATCTTGAAGTAGTACTCTCGGTTGTCCTCGGGGTGAAACGGGTCCTGGGAGCAGGCGTGGAGCAACGCACGCACAGACTTCTCGTTCTCGAACACCAGATAAACGTAGCCTAAAAACATACACAATTCTTTAGGATATAAAAAAATAAATAAATGTGGCCCCCGATGGCTTTCACAATATTCAGGCAGCAACTATTGTAAAGAAATTACAAAAAGAGAGTAATTTGAAATGAGTCAGCTTTAAAAGGCCTGACAATCAAAAGTTTTAAAAAGGCATCTGAAAGAGTATAAACAACAATTTGGATCATCAGTTAATAGTTTTGTTTTTTCTTATCAAGCGAAAAGGTCTTTGACTAATTATCTATAAAGAAAACAATCATTAACTGCAGCCCTAGACAGATCACAGCCTGAATGTATAAAAATAAGTCATAAAAATGTGTGTAGCAAGTAGAAATGTTTGAAATTATGAGGAAATTTGCAGTGAAACCGGCATTAGGAAACATGATCAGCAGTCACAAGTCACTCAAACAGATACTTTTTTGTTCAGTCCAACGGCCTAAAAGTGACCAGCGAGTTGAATAAATACCTCTGAAAAAACACAGAAACCCAACCACTATAAGCTCTCACAAACAAACATTTACCACAGGTCTAATGCATTATGAGGCACTTCTTTAGTTGTCCACTCCCTGCATCCACCACGTTTTATGTACCATTTAAGCTCCGATTTCACCATCTAAAGTAGCTCTGAGACCTACAGTCAAACTCACCAGCATGCCATGTGCTCACCACAGTGCCACCCTCAAGGAAATAAAATGGCCTACCAGCTTGTCTTTACCTTTAGCAACATTACCTTTGGGAGGACAGCGAGGGTGCTTTCCATCCTTACCAGGCCACTCCACAGTCAGAGGGCCGTAGCCACTGAAGGTGTTGATCAGGCCAGCTGGAATAAAACATGAAGGAGCGAGAAAATGTCTTTAGTAAAATAGAACCAGTATTTCAATGAGTCTTGCTTCCACAAAGCGATTAAATATCTAGTTTTAATGGGTGTGGTTTAGGGCTGGGTGATAATTCAATATTATAATTTATCATCTATCAATGGAATAGTATCGTGATGAAATCATATCGAGATACACAATTCCATTGTCGAAATTGATAATAAGCACATACTAACTAAAATTTCTCAGAAAATCTGATGTCAAATATTTTGAGGGAATATCATTTAAAGACTGTGGATGTGTATTTGACTGGTTTCATTCAGTTCACTGCAATTAACAAATGTGTAAATATTTATTTTTTCTTTATAATTACACTTGAAACTATTTTATTTTGCACTAAAGTTCTTAATTAAATGAGAAATTACTACGTGCTTTTCATTTGTCAAGTATTCAATTCAGTATACAAAAAATAGACTTTACCATGTGGTTATTTCATATAGACTATGGATTTATTTATCGAGAGATTAGTTTCAAAGCATTTCTGAACAACTTTTTTTCCTGCTTACATTACATCCAGCCGCAACATTACACCTAAACCAGAATTATGAAATATGGATTTAAGCACAACCCCTTAAGGGCTGCTCACTTGTTGCACTGCAAGATTAACGATAACAAGCATTCATAAAATCACAAAAGTGCAAAGGTCTGGCTACAATTAAAGCAGCAGTTACCTTCTGTGATGTCCCAGGGCACACCACCAAGAAAGACCTTGCAGGAGTACAGAGGATCCTTGTTGTTTCTGGGAGGCAGCTGACCGCTCCAGGTGAACGTGGCCTCATTCACAGCTGATGAGTCCAGAAAAAGGGATAAGCCACAAATACCATGTACACCATTAAAACTGAATTATAATGACAATAAAAATGGTAGAACGGTGTTAAGTCAGATGTGTTTTAGATTTACCTGCAGCCTGTCTGTGCAGGCGGGCCTCCCTCTCAATACTGAACGTATCATCCGACTGGTCGAGCATCTCTGCACCAGGCCAGGGAGAGCCGCTACGCCAGCGGCGGGAAATAGCTGAGGCGGGGCTGGCACTGGATGGTGGGGTCAGAGGAGAGCTGGAGTCCTGGGGGTCAAGACGGGAGCCCAGTCGCAGCAGATCCTTCTGCATGTTTGACGCAAGATAAGGCAGGGGAGGGGAAATCCGCAGAGTGGACTGGAGAGAAAGACATGTCCAGACAATTGCACCTTACTGAAGACATGAGGCTGATAGGTTTAAGGTTCATCAAATGTGAGCAGTGTATAGAGTTAGTTTAAATCATAATTACTACTAGAGCTGCGACGATTGGTCGACTAATCGAATGACAGAAAAATAATCGCAGACTATTTTGATAGCCGATTATTCGTTAAAAGTAATTTTCATGCAAAAATGGAAGAAAATTCTGTTTTCAGCCTCTCATATGGAGATTCCCTGCAAAGATGCGCATCAGAGGGGATTTAGAAGTTTTTTTACACACAGACTAGCCACTAGTGTCTGATAGGTTGTGAGCATCTGCTGAACCGATGCCAGTGACTTCGACATAACACTAGCAACATGAAGGACATCAAATTTCAGTAGAGGGGGAGGGGGTGGCGGGGGGCGCACTGTGCACGTTGTGTTTGTTTACTAGAAAGTTCATGTGTTTTTTGGAGCAACGAGACGGGCTTACGCCAGCCAGTGTCTTGCAAGCCCGGCAGCCTGTAACAGTCTAGAAAGAGAGGGCGCGAGCATGTGACTGGTGGTGAGAATGACGTTAGCAGTAACGTTATAGCGGTGAACGTAGCAGTGCAGTGTGTGTACAGTTCAGGCTGCTGGTGAATAAATTCTACAACTCCTCAAGACCCAAGCCAAGTTCCCATGTCTTGCTTGCCACCTGCTCATTAAAGTGAAGGGGGTTAGCACCAAAGCTAGCAACAACACCGGCTCAGACTGGTAAAATTCGGTATACCGGTCCAGTCTGGTGTTGTTGCAGTTTGAACATTTTTACACTGACACAACTCTAAACGTTACCCAAAACTAACCATATTCTCAAATTACATTACATGAATCTTGAAACACCACTGCACAAAGTAACCTAAATCTATAGCTAATGTATCAGCTATATGTTGCAACATGACTTTCATTACTCTACCAGGAAAGATTCTCACTCCATAAAATATGCAGGTTGTCAAACAAAATGGCAACCACTTGTTGTGAAGTGAATGCAAAGGAAGGAGGGAGGGAGAATGCGAAATCTAGTGGCTGAATGTTATCAATTGTACCTTTACTGTCACTGAGACTCCAGACTTCCTGCAGATGTCTCATATTAAAAGTCCAGCAGGAAAGGGAGGGATAATGCCCTTAGAGCCGCTGGAAGGACTTAACATATGTAGGAAGTGTTGAGTTTTTTTGGAGGACACTAAAATGAAAATAGCTGGTCCACATTAATGGTCAGGTTAAAGGTTTTAAATAAAGGCCCAAGCCACCATATGATATCTATAAGTCAGCATATTGTGACCTGGCTGTCCAATCAGCCTCAATATTTCTGTTGTTAGAAGTAAAGCCCATCTACATTTGAAACTAATATTCCCCACCTGACTGACAACCCCCCCCCCCCCCCCCCAATCCAACACATAAAAACAGAAGAAGAAGAAGTATCATGAGCCTTACCAGCATGTCACAGAGGTGGTCTGAGCCAGAGCTGAACCCGCTGGTCTCCGAGTCTTCAGGACTGCTGGAACGAGAGTCCAAGAAGGAGCTTGAGTCCAGACGGTTAGCCATGCGAGCCATGCTGGGGAACTTCTCCAGGAAGTCAGCAGTCATGCTTATGGACTCAGGGGGCAGGTAGCCTGGGGGCTTCCCAAGGATGCTACTGAAGGGGCTGTTCAGTATACCTAGCACTGGAGAAACAAGACAATTACACCATTTATTGAGATGATTCGGCCTTCATTCAGGCAATATTGCGCTACTTTCACCCCAGGCCTTTCCAATCCAGCCTAGAGCTGGTCATGGTGCACCACTAATACGCCCCAGCGGGGGCCAGCGAGCACTGGGGAGAGTTCCCATGAGGATATCCTCCCACACCGAGCGGCCGTCCCTGACCCTCCACCAACAAGACAAAACAAGAGCTTCATTGCGAAACGGAATTTAGCACAATAATCTTTATGTCAAATATCTTGTTGTCATAATTGTTGGAAGCCATAATTGTAATTTGATTAATTACATAGTCCTAAGACGTAGTCTTTTTTCCAAGTGGATGAGCAAACTGAAGACGTGATGTGTGTGCTGAATCTACAGCGCCATATCGATTTGTCAGGAGGCATGCAGGCATTGCAAATTCAAAGTTTGTAAAAATTTGTATCTTTGCTTATCCAGTTGCTAAACAGGTTCCCACAAAAGAGCAAAGTAAAGAAAATTTGGTTTGTGTGCTGAATCTACAGAACCACATTGATTTATGAGAACTGAAGGGCTGCAATGCCAAGTTTCTCAAATTTGCATGTAAAAGACGATACTTGATGTGCAAGCAACAGCAACACAAAGTGCTCGAGTCGATGCTCGAAGCATTTAATTTTACTTTCAAAGTTTTGTAATTTGGCTGCAACTAATCTGAAACACAATCTTGTCACAGAAGCTACACGCCCTTTCCCTTCAACAAACTGGACGCCAAATCATCCCACCGACACCTTTCCCAAACAAAGTCCAGTGACTGCTAAGCAGCAATTCCTCAAGTATTAACCAGCAGCTTCCTTCCTCTTGATAACAAACTGAGCAACTGACAGATACGCTCACTGTTACAGGCCACCCAGTACATGAGGCTCTGAGGGGATTATTCAGCTGTAGGCCGCATTCAAAGCTCTGTCCCACTTTGTTGCGGGCCCTGTTTAAATAGCTCTAAATTAACTTACGTTGGGTCGGTTTGGACAAGCAGCAATAAAACTACAAATGGGTCAGGACAAGTGGGGCATCGTTACAGTCTGAGACACCTCTCCAAAGACAGACGCTCATCTCAGAACTGTATGACAGCCTAAATGTCACACTTACATCATCCATGTGCAAACCAAGCCTGAAAAACAACATCCTGGCATTATGAGTCTGATCAACAGGTACTTGAATATTCAGAAAATGACTTAACTTAGTTAAAATAACAATCTTACATCCTATTAGGTTTGGGGAAAAGAAAAATAGCTTCAGTGGATTGTTTTTGTGCTTGTTGGATTGCTAGAGAAGAGATGCAGCAAAGCAAAACTGCCACATCATCCTCCCTAGTGACGCTACAGCCTGTTCCCACACACACACAGACCTCTGTTAATAACCAACCACCACATATTTCATTACAAATGAGGGCTTCACAAACCAAGGCACACAACCACATAGATGTTACAGTAATGTTCAAATAAATGGAGTCATGGAGAGAGCTAATGAACTCTTGGGAAAACCAGAATCATCAACCACACACTCTGGGACATTATGTGTTATAAATCATAAGACAGAGTCGCAGGTTTTTCTGTAATTCCTAAATACATTTAGGTAAACAAAAAGATGTGGTACTTACTGGAGGGTGAGCTGGTGTGAACCTGGGAGGGGGAGATGTGTGTGTCCGTCTCCTGGCTGCTCCAGGGTCTGTCCCAGCCGGACAGCCGGAGAGACTGGAGGCCCAGGCCCAGGTCTGTGACACCCGGCGGGCCCCTGGATGACGGCATATCCTGGGAGCCAGGCATGCCACCACAGTTGGGGAAGAGCATCCTCCTGCTGCCCACCGCAGCCAGCTCCGAGTCTTTTCGATCCAAGATCCAGTTCAGAGATTTTAGAAAAAGAGAGAGGGGAGAGGAAGTGTCAGACAGCTGAAAAGAACTGTTTGCGTTGCATAGAAAGGGTCAGTGAAGAGAAATCTAAAACACAAACTTCCCTGTTCACCACATCTCCCCCTACCCTGGCTGACGGGGGAGCTAACCTGCTGCCTCTGTGCCCGGTGCAACTGCCATGCATCTCCATCCGCATCACTGACCCACCTAGCAGCATGTGACATGGCTGCTGATGCACTCGCACACCCCTGCTAATGACATCAGCTTTCCCCCACCTCCCTGCTTCCTTGCCTAACAACTGTGTAATGAAAAATTCCAGTCGGAGCTATTGGCTTGTTGATAGAAGTACTCCCCTCTCTGGTAGGCACAGCACGTCTCCGAGTCGGTGTGAAGACAGCCGCCACTGCTGCTGGTGCTTACTCTGTCTAGCCTTGTTTCCTGAGCAAGCTGACGAGAGGCAGGAGGGAGGGAGGGGGAGGCGAGGGGCAGAGCTACAGCAGCATGGTGGGAGGCAGCATGGGAGATGGGAGCGAATGACTCAGCAGACTTTATTTTAAAAACAACTTTGAGTATGCACAATAAGAAAACATTATAAAACTGGATTTAAATAACTCTTTGCACATTGGTGTATTCTCCTGATTATTTTTAGCACACACACAGTGAAGAAACAGTGCATGCAGAGCCTCGCTGTAGAAGAAGCAGCTGACTGATCAGATGTTAAAGGACGGTGCGATTTGCACAGCCAGCTCCTCCCTTCCCCTCTCCAGGCCTGGAAAGCATCCAGCTACAGCAGCCCTGATTCAGCAACACCAGGCTGGGGTGGCAGGGCAGGGAGGCCACAGCGGAAGTTTAGCTCAGTTTGCGTCATAGAAGTCACTTTCGTATTAAAACTTACAGAACATAAGTGTTGAACTGTTAAGCTGAGTAAAACCTTTATATTATTATTTATATATCATTATCTAGAGCAAGACTGCAGACATGCCTTAAGCCAATTAATTCAAAGAAAGGATGCAGGCACTGTGCAGAGCTTAAATCTTGGCAAATCTCACTCGAGGGTAAAAAAACACTTCAAAGTGCTGCAATGCTGCAGACCGGCGATGCAGCATGAATCAGCTGCTGGCACCCGAATGATAATGACGAGGTGAAGGAGGTTTAACAGATGGCAACTCTGGCTGAGAAAGTGAAAGTGGCTCGTTTGGAGGGGATGCAACTTTTCACCTAAAAATCCATCTGGTTAAAAACTGTGGTATTGCAACTTACATTCAGGGTCATTTTATAGGTTTCTGGTCTAAATATGTCACTACAACAGCAGCAGGGGAAGCCGACATCAGATTCAGTACCTACCACTGAGGACACTGAAGTCATGTCCTCTGTATTTGAAGTTTTTAGTTAACTTGGAAGAATTTACCTTCACATACAATTGAAACTTAAAAGGGGACCTATTATGCTTTTGCCCTTTCCTTTAGTGTCTTATATAGTTTTTCTGTGCATATAAAAAGGGCTGCAAAGTTACAAAGTCCACACCAAAGGCAGTTACAGAAACACTGCTCCTGAACAGCCTGAAATGCCTTGCTTGAAGTCCCATTCTCCATTTATTTATAAAAATTGTAACTCGCACACTTTGCTAATGTATATAGTATGCTATTGTTATTCTAGGTTTATATTTTCTAAGTTAGTTGTAGTAGTCAGGTATATTTATAGTGTATTTTAATATATTCTTTATATTGTGTATACTATAGATATTTATCTCTAGTGTTGATATGTACATTTACTGTGTATTTACTGTTCCTGTACATTACCTGGATAACCTGCCACTGTAACAAGAATTTCCCAATTTCAGATCAATTAAGTACATCCATCCATTTTCAGCTTCTCAAATGCTTTGTGTTTGTTTTATTATAAATTAAATATCTTTGGTTTTTGGAAAATGTGAAACTGTCACATGGGGCTTCTGAGAATTTGTGACTTTTATAGACTGAATGATTAATCCAATTAAAACATAATTGACAGTTTAACTGATAATGAAAACAGTAAGTTTATCACCTTTGGACGAACTGTAAACAAATGAAGGGCTTAATTTAGAGTACGTTCCAATCAAAATTGTAATTGTGTTGCATTTAATTCTATTGTATCTAGGGCAGACCCCTCTTAGTTGATTAGTTGACTTTTCAGTCGTTTTGGTCTTACTCGACCAAGTTTTCTTTAGTCGTTTAGTCATTTTTTATGCTTTTTTCATGCTGAATGACTTATTTCCAAGGAACTTATGAGCACATTTCTGGTGAACACAAGATTTAAAGTTGTGGAGAAACTCAGTTTTACAGATCTGTCGATTAAATCAACTAATCAATTAGCCGACAAAATTGTACGAGTGTTAGTCGACTAAGAATTTCTTGGGTCGAGGACAGCCCTACAGTACTTGTATCGTATTGTGCTGTACTGTGTTGTCCTGTAGTGCTTGCTGAAGCATTGTATTGATAATATTTCTAATTTGTAATAACCTGCCCACGGACTACAGAAGAAAATTAGCTCTCTAGCTAACTGCCACAATTACATTGAGATAGAAACTGCAAAGTTATGCACTGTCCATGGTAAATAAATAAATAAATAAATAAATAAATAAATTCCTAGTAGTGTGGCCTTTAAACAGCATTTAGTTCCTAAATTGTACAATTTACAGAATATTCTACTTTAATTTCACAATTACATGATTAAATAAACTATTTTTGGTCAAACTTTCCTCAGGAGGGTAAGATAAGGTTCAGTGGAGGGACTTGACTTGGATTCATCTCAGTGTTTCTTAAATTTTGAGTTTATACACCAGCAGTGTAACAATGCACGACTCTTTTGCAGCCAAGTTGACCTGCTGCACAGTGGAAAATACTAAACAGACTTTACCACACAGCAAGTCGGGCTTTCCCTTGGTGTTGTTAGGTGTTGTGCACACACCAGTGAAATCCAGAGCGTTGCCCAGCATGGTGTTCATCGTGCGGAAGATGTTGGCGTTGCTGCAGGTGGACAGGGCCGGAGAGTCGGAGTCCGGGCTGTCCGGTCTGCGGGGATCGTTTCTCTGCAGGAGGGAGAGCAGAAGTTAATGCTAAATTAATGCTACAAGTCACGCTCAAGGTTAGGACACATGTAGCGGAGTGAAAACTGTTTTTTCAACCCATTTGAAACAGCTCTGGTGAGTTAGTTTGGGTAGGAATTAAAAGTGACGCCTAAAATTTGACGTCGGTGGTAGTTTCATGTTGCACAAAAAGGTGAAATTTACTTTAAGTTTTTAACTCACCAGGGAAAAGGCCATTCTGTGAACTGACAGGCTATGAGAAATGTCCCAATAATAACCGCTGACAGCAGTAAAAGGTCATACTTATGAAGTGTGCTAGCCAGCTAATTAGTCTCAATTTAGTGAACGTGTGCTCGACGAATGACTGACCGCCTGAGCCTCGAGGGCCTGGGGCGTGGTCACGTGATCAACATCAAAGAGCACGCCTCAAAAATCACAAGATCACGTGATTATAATTTGAAAAAATATGTTAAAAATGACACAAAACTTGTCAGTTAAAGTATTTAAACTTTATACATGTTTTGGATTTTACTCTTAATATTTTCTGAATGGAAAAAATCATGCCTGCAGTCATATATAATCATATAATACTAAATAGTTAAGAAATTATCCAAATGTTTCCTGCCCAATGCATTCTGGGATGTGCCCCGATGCATTAAAACAAATACTTTGAAATACTACAAAAACATACAAGTATACATCTGATTTTTGGATCATATTTATCATTAGAATATAAAATTATATTATAAAAATATTTTAAAAGTTATTTGCAACTTATGTCACCCGTGATTTAAGGTTTTTCCCTTGAATAATCAGACTGAATTTACATTAAATTTCACATGAACAAAACTGAGATGTGGTCATTCAATTCAGAGGTCTGGAACCAGGTCAGTATCTTACTATTTTGATTTCTAATTGATTAGTTTCAATACAGCTAATATGGACCTAACCTAACCTTTATTTATACAGAAAGTTTCACTGAGAGCTAAGAGCTTTCTCTCAATATGACTAAGGTCTGTATGAAGAGTATGAAGATATCTTGTTTGGATTTACATATAGTCATTGTAATAAGACTTAGAAGGTTTGACTGTCAATGTCTTTTTAAAAACAGCTGCAACAAAGGATAATAATGAACTGACTAAATAACACAAATGCAAATAAGTACAAATAAATACATCAAATAAAATGAAGACATGAAGATATAGGCATCAAATGTAACTTATAAAAATTAAAGTATAATGAAAAAGCAAAACAAGGATGTTGCTGTGTACCTTCATGATACTCACTTTAAAGTAGATATCTTGTACTCTCATGCTGCTCATTCCACTTAAAAACAACTTGATACAGTTTTAACACAGTGTCCTGCATTTCATTAGAGGAGATAACTATTGTATTCTTTGTATAAAGCTGTGTCAGTTTATCATGTCGCTTCTCACATTTAGTACTGCAGCTCATCAGATCAGATCCCAGCACTGGCTGACTCTTGATACCTCACAAATAAACAGTGGTGAAAGAAGTACTCCAATCTTTTACTTAAGTAAACGTAGTAATACCACAGTTTAAAAATACTCAGTTACAATTAAAAGTCCTGTATACAAAATATCACTTAAGTACAAAAGTAACATAAAAATATACTTAAAACACCAAAAGTAAAAGTACTCATAATGTAGAATTATAATTATTGATTTGTTCATCACTTTAATTTTGCAGCTGGTAAAGGTGGAGCTACTTTATATACTTAGTAATTATATAGTGCTTAATAATACATCATAATTTATTAGTTGGTTTATAATTTGTATTAAGACTCTGAATCTGCAAAGTAACAAGTAGCTAATATTGTCAAATAATTGTAGTAGAGTAAAAAGTAATATTTCCCTCTGAATTATAGTGGAGGAAAAGTATAAATAAAATGGAAATACTCAAGTACAAGTACCTCAAAATTGTACTTAAGTACAGTACTTGAGTAAATGTACTTGTTTTAGATAGATAGTAACTTTATTGATCTCGAGGGAAATTCAAGAATTCTCTTCCACCACTACAAATAAATACTGAACTTGGAAGGAAAGCGTTCCAGTATTTTGCACCATATGAATGAAATGTATTTTCAAGGTCTTTAAAACATTTTCGTCCCATCCCGTTGGATGAATTCAAACATTTAGTTTTGGACCTTCTCAGAGATGTTTTGATTGTTTCTGATACTGTTTGTATGTGCTTGTGTGTGACTGGCTCTGGCCTTTCTTGCAAAAGAGATCTTGATATGATATCTATGAGACAACTAATTAAATAAAGGTAATAATCAGACTGGATGCTGCCCAGTACAACTCCAGTCTGACGTGTTTGGCAGTTGAGGGTTCAGGGCTTTGCTCAAGGGAACTTCAGTGGTGACAATGACAACCCTTAGGTCATCAAAGCCCCCATGTACTGTGCACCTGCACCAAAATGATGATGTGCAAGATGCCACAACATATTTAAAATTCTATAAAGAAAGCTCCTACATCAAATCTTGGAAGCATTTAGCCTACCAACTTAAAGGGACTGTTTGTAAGAATCAGAAATTGATTGTAACAGCGACACTTGTGGCTGCAATGTCGACGACAGTCAGCGTCCTGTTGGTCGCGCTCGCCTGTGTGCATGCGCTACCTTAATGTTAGCGAGCGTCCGTCAAAGCAACGAGGCGACACATGTCAGTTAAAACCACAATATCACTCTATATTTCCCCTGCTTGGCAGTAATGTTAGCTGACCAGACGAAGGTCTCTCCATGAATCAGTGCTGATCCTAGTGTTGGCTTTTCCTGCCTCAGCCTCCCAACGGTGGCCGGAGGGAATAGGACACCCGGTCAGAGACGATAACGTAACTTGCTGCGGAGCCCCGTCACTTCACAAGACACGGGAAACCTCTGTTGGTCTGGAGGAGCTGCAGCATTTATTTCTGCACAAACGTCCACTGTACATTCACTAGATATTCTCAGAGCTAAACTAACTCTTCTGCAGTGTGTAGTGTGCGCACGTGCACGTGGAGTTGGAGCGAGCTGAGCGAGAACGAACGCGGTGTGTGAGTGAAGTCGAGCAGGCAGGCGCAGAGCAGAGACTCCGGACCTGGAGACCAAAGCTACAGTCTCCCCCGCGTCCTCCGACAGCGGCCGGGGGGACGAATCAGGAAGATTTTACACTGTTTTACAAGACGGGCTTCACTAGATATAACTTTGAAGTTTTGGTGCTTCCGTGTAGTTTGTGTTGGAGTCTGAGTCTGAACCTTGGGGGGAACTGGAGGGCTGGTGCTACGCTTCCGTGATGGCACCATCAGTCGGGGCGGCGTTATCAGCTGTAACCGCCATATGAGAGCAGTACAGTGTGGCGGCCGTGAGCTAGCCAGTGAGGCAGCTCACATCCACAAACATGCACTAAAAGCATGCATGGCCGGTCCGGCTATGTCAACAAAGCACAGAGGAGCTCTGATTGCAACACACACAGAGGGAGAGTGACTTCATTCTCTGCTCAGGTGGAAATTACTCCGCTATATCTTTACATAGACAATAGTTGTTTGCTGCTATAGTAATGCTCTGGGAATTGTATAGAGCACATTTGAGTATTTTAATTTGTATACAGATTCTTTCTTAATTTTACTAAAGTAAAGTTTTGACTGCAGGACTTTTACTTGCAGAGTATTTTTGTGGTATTGCAATTTTTGCTAAGGTAAAAGATCAGAGTACTTCTTCCACCACTGCTGATTAGCGTCAGGTGAATGAATCTCTCTTTTTGAAGGAACTGGTCAGTGAATATTAATTAGGACCCTCCACAACTGCCGCTGCATAGGAAAATAATAATAATAGTTAAAATAGAATACAACTTTATTGTCCACCAGGCTGTAAAATTGTCTTTTGCTCACCAAAACTTAAAAGAACATCTAATACATAGAACAAATATGGTAACAAAAACAACTGCAGTGTAAAAGTATAAATAAAATACGCTATGTAAAACAAAGCATGCAATTTGTAAAATTAGCACATTCATCTGAAGTTTGATGTCAGCATGTTTTATGGTTTGAGTTCACTGTTGGTCAAGAGATTAGGAGGTCAAGATCCTCTCCATGTTGAGGTTTAAAGATGCTCAAGAGTGAAGACTGTTTTTCATTAACAAAACGGTGGCCTGTAATGGAGATAAAGTTGATTAACAATCACTTTAAAAGAAACTTACAAACAGTAGATACTTTCCCTTCATAACAGCAGTGTAGACAAACTGTGAAGGCCTTTAAATTGTCCAGTAAATTTAGAGTAAATTTCAGAGTTATGACCTTTAAGAAGAACTGACACTTAATAAGAAAGGCTTTGTGAGAATGTAATCAGAGGAAAGAGCTGGATAAGATGGAAAATTACGGATCCACATGGGAAATAAAGTCTCTCTTCAGAGAGGACAACGAATAACAAAACATGAACACAAAAAAAAAATATATATATATCAAATTAGCAATAAATACAGTTATGGAGAATAATGTGATTGATAAAGCCTCGCTGTTGCACTTTAAACTGTGCACACAGTGTTGGTTGAAAAAATGTAGATTACAAACATGTTACTGTGGTATATACATACAGTATACAGTATGTATTAGTCACCTGCTTGAATATGAGTCGCTTCAGATAATTTAGTGCTTTAAAAATATGAAACAGAATATGTTTGTGCACAAGCAGGGCTGCACAGGAGAAAGTCTGAATAATTTCTGTCATTTATCACTTGTGATGCAGTTTGATGGTCTACTAAGGTGCACACGTTAAATTATATATTTCATCTAAAGGTGAGTTCTTGATGTTTTTGAGAGCACAGCTGACAAAAAGACACTGTTTTCCACTGTAGGCTATAGTAGATGCCAGGGATGGTATGTAACTAAGTACTTTTACTTTATTAAGTACTGTACTTAAGTACAAATTTGAGGTACTTTACTTGTATTTTACTTGAGTCTTTCTTTTCATGCCACATCTCAGAGAGAAACTTCGTACTTTTACTTCACTACCATTATTTGACAGCTTTAGTTACTTTACAAATTAAGATTTTTCCATTAAAAACGTGAAGATTTTTTTTTTTACATATGCTGTTTTGTTATAAATTCAACTACCCAACAGTTTATACAACTGAATCGATTATCGATTGACATAAAATTATTGGAAACTGTTTTGATAATTGTTTTAAGTCATTTTGAATGCACAAATATTTCATGGTTCCAGCTTCACAAATGTGAGGATTTGCTGCTTGTCCTTTTATTTATTGTAATTTATTTTTTAATAGGGCTGTCAAATTTAACGTGATAACGCGTTAATGAAAATTCGTTTTAACGGCACTATTTTCTTTAACGCATTAACACAACTTGCGATTTTGGGGTTGTAGTGGACAGTTTTAAAGTTAGAGTGAAGATACTGGCATCACATGAAACTTGTGCTAAATTTTGGCGAGGAAAAATTGACATGGCCATTTTCACAGGGGTCCCTTGACCTCTGACCTCAATATATATGAATGAAAATGGGTTCTATGGGTACCCACAAGTCTCCCCTTTACAGACATGCCCACTTTATGATAATCACAGGCAGTTTGGGGCGAGTCATAGTCAAGTCAGCACTCTGACACACTGACAGCTGTTGTTGAATGTTGGGCTTGAGTTTGCCATGTTAAGATTTGAGCATATTTTTTTTATGCTAAATGCAGTAACTGTGAAGGTTTCTGGACAATATTTGTCGTTGTTATGTGTTGTTAATTGATTTCCAATAATTAATATATACATATGTTTGCATAAAGCAAGCATATTTGTCCACTCCGATGTTGATAAGAGTATTAAATCTCCCTTTAAGGTACATTTTGAACAGATAGAAATGTGCGACTAATTTGCTATTAATCGTGATTAACTATCGCGATTAAATATTTCAATATTAATATATCGATTGACAGCCCTCATCTGAATACTGGTATATGCCCTCTTACTTCCATGATGGGTCACCTTGCTCTCTCCAGCTGCTTCATGCCTGCTGGTCATGTGGACGTCAGGACAGAAGAGGGCGACAAAGTCCTGCATTAAAAAATCTCAAGGCCTGGGGCTTCATCCATTTAGATAATTACTTACAGAAATAACGGAAACAGAGAAAACAGAAATATCAACATATTAATTACATTAAACAGACAATTTAAGGTTTGGACCAAAATCAGACAACATAAGAGTAACAGATTTGTTTGTTGATTTACTTGATAGGAATGTCCCCATGTTGTAGCAGTTTTAGTGTTGATCCCTGAACCCCACTGAGCCACTGTAGCCTGGAAGATAACAGTTGTAAACAAAGACTTTGAGGGTAAATACACAAAGCATATTGGAATTGTATTTTATAAAGGACATAGCATATTGTGCACCTTTCTTGTAGGCCATTAACATTCCCAGTTAGAGAGATTTCTGGAAGAACAAAACATCTTAAATATTCTCAGTATGGGTAGTGTATGTTTAGGTTTATATGTGATCCTTACAGCTTGTGTCTGCAGATGAACAGCAGAGAAAAGGAAATGTTCTGCAGCATCCCGTCTTCGCACTCTGTATTGATTTCATGTCAATCCAAATAATCTGTGTGAAAGTGATGTTAACTGACCCGTTTTTTCCATGAAAGGGCAAATGGACGATTCTTGAGAGAATTATATGCTTCTTCTTAACCGCCTGTTTGTTTGGGTTTTAACCCTCTACGTTTAAATCATCAGTTCTACATTAGACCCTTTAGGGCTGCAACTAATGATTTTCATTATGGATTAATCTGTGGCTGATTGTTTAGTTTAGAAAATATCCAAAATTAGTGAAAAAGACCATCACAGTTTCTCAGAAAGAGATCTTTAAATGTCTTGTTTTGTCTGACCAACAATTAAAAACCCAAATATATTCAGTCAACAATTATGTAAAACAGAGAAAAGCAGCAGATCCTCACAATTGAGAAACTAGGAACAGCAAATGTTTTGACAGTTTTGCTTGATAATTAATTATCAAAGCATTGTTAATTCATTCAATCATGTCAGTCAATTGACGGTTTCTGAACTAGTTGTTCTCCAATCTTGATTTTTGATTAAAGGGTAAAAAATAAGAAATACAGAAATCAAATACAGTCTGTGTAACCAAGACTATTGGTACGTATGTACATTTTTTTTGTGTACTTCAGAAAAACGTTTGGGCCAAGTTATTGATCAGATACTGTGTATCGCAAACATTGTAGCCTATTGCTGAACAATGATTCTTCTCTTAATTTATTAAATCATCAGAGAAGTTTTTTTTTTTGCTGGCTTAACTGCTGCCAAAAAAGATCCTTACCACAAGATGGATACCCCCACATACTCTATTAATCAATGGATATCTTCTTCTATCTTCTATCTTCTTTTCATAATGTATTATTCTTAGAATTGTCATCTGTAAACAATGCTAAAAGAGAAACATTAGAGACCATTAAAAGAGCTGCAGATCGGGTGATATCCTCCATTTAAAATATGATTGTAGATGTATATTTTAATTCGTGGGGGATATAGTATGAGGGGGTACACACCTAGCTTAGTGTATAATTATGAAATGCCATATTAATTTGCAAGTGAACTATGCTTGCAAACAAAAAAACTACCTGTAATACTTGAAAACTGGCAAGAGGGGGAAGGGGATGGCTCCTTGCTCCTCTCTCTTTTTTGTATGTATAATTTGTATATCTGTATGTTTATGCCATCTTGAGAGGATGGCATAAAAAATGAATAAAAAATGGTCACAAAAAAAAGAAAGAAATCAAATACATTCCAAACCAAAATAATATTAAAGCTTTAGCTTCAATGCCAACGCTCCAGTCTAAACTCACAGTATGCCATGCTGTGCTTTCACTCAGTGGACGCTGATGTAAAGATTTAAAAAAGTCTAAATGTGACACACAAATGAAGCTGTCACTGGATATTGTGTCCTGTAAATACTGTACACTAGGGATGCACAACCGAACCGTAAAAAAACAAACCATTCAATGACGGTTGCACCACTATTAAATACAGATCTGCTAAATGTACATCTCCATCCCAAAGTGTTTATCCTGGGGTTGTACCCAACCTCTTCTCATATAAAGAACAATGTACAAACAGATTTGTGCTTATTGCAAGCAAAACGCTTAATAGTGCTTGCCTGGAAAAGCATGAAAAGCTCTTGTATTAATCAATGGCTTAAAGAAATGTTGTCTTGCCTTACAATGGAAAAGATAACATATATGGTTAAGGGGTAAACAAGATATTTTTGAAAAGCTTTGGGGCCATTTTTGGATTTTCTTGAGCCAAGTAATGTGGGTGAAATACTGGCAAATGAGGGGAACTCTGGGTAATTTACTACGCTCTGTATGCATGGAGGGTGGTGGCACGAGATATCTGATTGGCTGGTGGCACTGTTTCATCTGAAATACATCCCAAATACGTTTTATCCTATTGGATCAGACCACTGTACAATATAATTTTGTTATATAATATATAATTATAATTGTATATAATTTTATGCTGTTGTGACTATTATTTGAGGTTGTCACTGTGTCATTTGTTGCTGTAGTTTTCATGTTACACTTTTTCTTGTACATTTGTTTAAAAAAATTAAAATCAATAAACATTGTTTAAAAAGATAATAAAGGCCTCACTACACCTCAACACCAACTATGTCATACTAGCTTTGTCGCGAAGGTGGTTAAATAACGCTCCAAACTTACGCTAAATTTTGGTGAGGAAAAACTGACATGTCCATTTTCGGAGGGGTCCCTTGACCTCTGACTTCAAGCTATGTGAATGAAAATGCGTTCTATGGGTACCCACGAGTCTCCCCTTTACAGACATGCCCACTTTATGATAATCACATGCAGTTTTGGGCAAGTCATAGTCAAGTCAGCACACCGACAGCTGTTGTTGTCTGTTGGGCTTGAGTTTGCCATGTTATGATTTGAGCATATTTTTTATGCTAAATGTAGTACCTGTGAGAGTTTCTCAATATTTGTCTGTTGTTTGTTTTAACTGATTTCCAATAAGAAATATATACATATAAAATATTTGCATAAAGCAAGCATATTTGCCAACTCCCTTGTTGATAAGAGTATAAAATACTTGTCAAATCTCCCTTTAAGGAACATTTTGAACAGACAAAAAAGTTGTGTTTCATATACGATTAATCGCGATTAACTATGAACAATCATGCGGTTAAATATTTTGATTGATTGAGAGTCCTAGTTGCTAGAGACATAGAAGAGGCAATTATCTGAACAAAGGCCTACTTGACCATGAAGTATCCTGCCTTATGTCATGTAAAAAAAAAAAAAAAAAATCAGTGTCATGGCTTCATAATATAGAAATGTCATTCATAACATTTTATATATTTCTTAGTTCAAACACATTGGAAATGGTTATGTTTTTCTTCTCTAATGTGCAAAACAAATCAAACCGAAAACCAAAAACCGCAGTACAAACCGAACCGTGGGCTTGTTGAACTGTTGCACCACTAAAATACAAAACTTAATTGGCACAATATGGACAAATGTTTACATTTAACCAGCAGCACCGTCACCACTACAATTAGGCAGCTGGTCGTACTGAGAACAGTCACTTAAGAGTCCCTGGAGGAGCCGTCACGGTCGGTTGAGCAGAGCGTCTATGAGGGCAGAGTGTGGAGGTCAGCATGATGCAAAGCGACACTAATGCAACGGTGCATTACAAATGAAAAGTTGGCATGAATTATTGATGTCAACATCTGATGACCACAGGGTTCAGTTCTTGGAGTTACCATACATTGTCGGAGCGTTTGTTAACTTCGATTGGCCGCCGACTCGCCGCAGTGATGAATGACAAGAGAAATGCATTCACTTCTTTTATTATTCATAAGATGGGAATATTTTTTACATCTTATGCACAGCAGATACAAAGACAAACATGTTTCTAAACCACAAACTAAATTCCTCCATCGCTCTAATCCTGCTTCCCATTTCAAAATGGCCCCCCAGAAAAAAATAACCCTTTTCGTTTGTAGTCCAGTTTCACATTCTGAAAGATCGTTTACAGCAATCTCATTTTAGCAGAATGGCACAAGCCACGTTCAGAATACTTCCATTTTTTTGACAGATACCCATTTCCCCTTTAAACAAATTGCACTTTTTTCTTCTTTAAAACTACGTCAACAGGATTATAGGATCAAAAAGTAACACCAAAAACACAAGAGACGACTAAACATCCAACTTATACAGGTTCATTATTTTAGTTGCACAAAAATGCATAAATATACATTACGCAAAAAAGTACAAAAATATTTGTACTTTCCTTTGCTCAAATAATGACAGACATTGATATGATCATAAGGACTGGGGTTGTCATAGAACGTAGGGATGCATTCACAAGGTCCATGCGAGATAAGCCATTTACACAACAGCCCAGCTTTCACAGAGGTAAGACCAAGGATCTACAGGAAAACAAAACATTTCGCTGTCTAGGCCAAAAGGTAAAGAGGTAACACAAACACTAAGAAAATTAGGATACACAGAACTCTGCGTTCTAAATTCATGCCAAAAAGACTAACATGCAATGACTCTTAATGCTTCTAAACCTCCCAGGAGCAGCGGTGATCCGAGGAAGGACTAGCTTAACAACGATAACTTCAATTTTCCTCAGCAATTATGATCCACAGAGTTTTGACTAGGTTTGCTTGAGGGTTTTTTTTTTTTTTTTTTTTGAAGCGCTAAGATGGTACCGCAATAGTTGCCAAGGATAAGCTCAGATTGTCGACAGCAAGATGGTTTCAACTCAGACTCCCCCCAGAGACAATCGGGAGGAGATATAAATACTGTTTGTTTATAATAATGCACATTTGTCCATTAAATAAACCTGATTAAATTAATGACGAGCTTGGCAAACCTCACTTCAGCTGGACAAAGGTGTGGTTTCCAGAGGCCTGAAGGAAACAAGGAAAACAAGCATTAGTGTAAATAAAGCCTTTATAGCCTTTAAAACAAAAATGTATATATAAAAAGCTGGTCTAAAAATCCAAGAAAAGACCAGGAATAATGCGTTAAGTCTGTCTCTTAAAGGTGCAGTGTGTAGGATGATGTGTCGGCATCTAGCGGTGAGGTTACAGATTGTAACCAACTGAAACTTCCTCCCTGAACCAAGTGTATAGGAGAACTACGGTGGCCCACACGAAAACATGAATGGCTCTCTCTAGTGTTTGGTTTGTCCTTTCTGGGCTACTGTGGAAACATGGTGGCCGGCTCTGTGAAGGGGACCCTCTCTGTATGTAGATATAAAGGGCTCATTCTAAGCTAACGAAAACATGATTCTTATTTTCAGGTGATTATACTCTTAAGAAAACATACTTATTAATATTATATTCCATTTCTACCAATAGATCCCCCGAAATGCTACACACTGGTCCTTAAACTAAAACAAACTACAGTCACCCAGTGAAACAGTGAGACTGAGGATCCACGTTTAGGAGTTTTCGAACAACAACGGAGTCTTTGACAGTGGAATAAGCGATATCAGAAAAGCTGTATTAGAAACACATAGACTATCGAAAGCCTAACAGGAACAGTCTGGTGATTTTTCTTCTCGTCAATTAATCCCATGAAAATACCAAAAACCAACAATGAGTTGATGCTACTAACTGCCAGCTTATTCTTCTGTGCCACAGAGCTCCATTGTTGTCTAAAAACTATTAAAAACACATCAATGAGCCGCACTGTTGCACTGGATGACAAGTTTCTTCATTACAATGAACATGGGTGCTGTAGTTTGTGTATTAAAGGTACAGTGTGTAGGATTTGGCAGCATTTAGTGGTGTGGTTGCAGATTGCATCAGCCTGAGTACCCCTCCGCTCACTCCTCCCTTTCCAAGACTGCGGTAACGTGAGCCGCCGAGTGCAAAACTGTGGTAACGCCGTTCGCCTTGCTCAGAGGCCATCCTTACCATAATAACACTACGGTTTTGCACTCTGTGGCTTACATTACCGCAGTTTCACAAGCATGTCGGAGAACTACGGTGGCTTTCAGGTAACGTAAAAATGTGAAAGTCTCTCTCTAGAGCCAGTGTTTGGTTTGTCCGTTCTGGGCTACTGTAGAAACATGGAGGAGCAACATGGTGGACTCCATGAAGAGGACCTGCTCCTTATGTAGATATGAAGGGCTCATTCTAAGCTAACGAAAATACAACAATTCTTAGTTTCAGGTGATTACACACTAATGAAAACATACAATAACATACAATAGTCCCCAACAAATGCACAATTTATTCCTGTTTGAGTAACATTTGATAAAAACTAGAGAAAATATATATATTAACGACCGGTTTTCAAAGATTTGTATCTCGAGGGGCTGAGCTCCAGACAGGTTGGACTGTTGGTTTTAATCTTTTCATAGGATTTGTTGACAAAGAAAATATCGCCAGCCAAATCAGTTTTTAGGCATTCACATTTATGTTTACAAATTCTGCAGTTTCCAGTCAAACATTGCATTAGTCTCATTATGCAGGTTTCAGGTTAGCAGTTAGAAGATGGTGGGTGGGGGTTTGCAAATCTAAAAAAAACACTGTTGGACCAAAGGTTACTCACTAAATATCTAACAAAACTGCCGGGACTTCCATCCAGGCTGGGAGGTGTCAGAGGGAGTCGGGTACCAGCGCATCTGAAGAAACACAAAAATATAGTCATGTACAGCAGACCAAAACCAGGCTTCAGTGCTTCAATCCTCAGTTCTGCAGATTTCATCAATTAACACACTTTCTGACAAGCAGGTTTGGGAGGACTGTCCCTTTAAGCCCTGGTCACTGAAGCCGTGGGAATGTGGGTCACGTAGCTGCTCATTGAGGACAATAGTCCTCGAGTAATTAACAGGCATGGAAATGAGTCGAACCTCTCCTTGTGTTAAACATTTCCACAGGGTAAGAGCTGGTACCTTTCCATACCTGTGATGTAAAGTGTTTTAAACCTGGACCCGATTTTTCCATGTTTTTGTGTCCAAATGACTAATGGGGACAACAATTTTTTAAATTGGTCCAGTATTGAAGGAGTACGGTGCATACAGCAGCTGCTAAACGAGCTGTAATGTAATCATTTGGGTCAACTTGGCACCGCCATTTTACGTCCACTAAAAGTGCTTGTTTTTACCACTGACCGGCTCAGATTGTTAGAATAAGTGTCTGACAACATTATGGAAAGGACCCAATAGAACAATAAAACATTCTTCTTAGCTTTATGTTTGTTATTGTGTCATGTGACTTGTTGCCGGAAAACAACAGTGGAAACGTGAGTGATGGTGCCTTCAAATGAAACTGCTAAGCAACGGCAATATTAATGTTACTGTCGGTGTCGAGAAGCCACACAAGCTAACAATTTAGCAAGCTAGCAAGTGGGTAACATAATGCAGGAAATGCAGAGGCATAATGACCCATTATAAAATTACGAAAAAAAACAATATCCTACTAAAATTATAATATATTCACTTATTATGTACCGAAAAACTAACTTCCATGGCCTCTGCCATTTCTGACAACGTCAACAAGTAAAATGAGAACGTTTGCTCTGGCTGGTGGGCGGTGTTTGGTATTTCTTCAACAGATCTCAACATGGCTGCCGGGTCACAAACTTTCTCATTTTACAGCTAAACAGTACACTACAAGATGTTTCTGAAAACATTTGAGGTGAGAAATAGACATTACAGTGACAGAATATTGATTCCTATTTGATCAGCGCTGCCTAGTTTGACCGTTTGATCGGAGTTTGCGAGTGAGTGACAGCTGCTCAGAGACGGCAGGCTCCAGCTCAGCTCTGATTGGTTGTTTTCCTCCGGTCTGTGAAATCTTGAAGATGCCATTAAGAGCACCAGAGGACACAGAGGCACATGATTTTTTTCAGATTACCTGTCTCATGCACTTCTGTCAGGATATAGTGACCGTTTTATAAAAATAACTTTTTCTAATCATATTTGCTCCAATTCTACCCACTGCTGCTTTATACAAAAGGTAAGAAAACGTTTTATTTCTCTGTAGGGTCCTTTCCATAATGTTGTCAGACACAATCTAAGCACGTCAGTGGCAAAAACAAGCACTTTTAGTGGACATAAACCGACGGTACCAGGTTGCCCCAAAGGATTACATTACAGCTTGTTTAGCGGCTGGCGGCTACAGCGTTCTCCCTCAATACTGGACCAATTTCAAAAAATGTTGTCCCCATCAGTCACTTGGACATAAAAACATGAGAAAAATAGGGTCCAGGTTGAAAAATACCAAAGTTATCCTTTAAACCTTAAACAGAATGAGGCCTCACATTTCTACAGACTGAACAAAAAACAGGACAGAGGCCACAACAGCTTAATACACTCAGGAGGTTATCAACAGACATTTGATGTTACACTGGTGTGTCACACAGTCAAACTAACGAGGCCGAGAGTCAGTGAGACGGGAACTCGGGGCATTTTAGGGATCTTTCATCGGATTGCAATTAAAAAGGCTTTTTCCCCATTTGTGTGGCTACACAGTCAGCTTATGTTCCAACAGGAACGTGGACAGTAAGTTGGCACCTCCAGAGAAGGCCATCAGGTCTGACAAATTTCTCCGTGCAAATACCTCACATTCCTGCGCCTCTTATGCCCGACAAAATGGTCTATGTAATAGCTGCCTACTTCGCAGTGTAGCACTCCCCTGTGTTCCTACATGGCAGCAGGAAGTTAGATCACAATGAACTTTAAATGACCCAACGAGAGAAATATTTTCCATTGCTATTGTTAACAAAAGCCCTGCCCACTGCTTTGTAGTTACTTCTGTAGCACTTAGACTGCAATTAGATGACAATGTAAACACTTTGGAATACAAGTTCCATCATGTCTGCTGAAAATTGTGCACCAATTTTGTTAATTCCAGTGTTTAAAATGAATATTTGCAAACCAGATCCAAACATGACATTGAAATGTTTTAAATTGATTTACTGTCTAAATGCAAACAAAGTCTTAGTTGGGATCAAACACCATTTTAAGGCTCAAATTTGTATTTTCTCAAATAGTTCTTTAGTTTATGCCATAGACCAAACATGGGTATTTTATTAGTGAGAGCACATTTTATCCTCCAGCACACAGACGGGGACAGTGATGCGCGCAGCTCCATTAAAGGAAAAATTTATATCTGCATGTCTGAGACTCATCCACAAAGAAAAAGGACACTATGAGCCAAAAACAGCCAGATGAAAACCACAAAGAGGATTTAAGGTAAGTGCGTGGTATTGTAAGGTTACACTACATCAAAGAATGAACACGTCACTTCTACTGATGGCAGAGCAAGAGTAGAGACATTTTCCATTTCTAAATGACTTTTTATTACAATATAACTCAGGCTTTTAACTTCCATTCAGCTCCACATTTCATTATATAAAGACTGGGCTCAAGTTGTGCAGCCAACAGTAAATTGAAGACTTGATATCTGTGTTGGCTTCAGCAACACAAGTGCTGTTATTGTAATACCTTAGAGGACCACTGGGTTTGTTTAAAACATCTAATTCTCTGCTTTTAACAGAGCACCATGTTGTCAAGTTTGAAATTGCAGTGGTGCATCATCATAATAGTCTCATTTTATGGTAATTAAATTTAAGGATTGTACCTGGCTGCAGGCCAAGGTTATAATAGTTTTGATTTTTTTTTGATTTCATTTTAGTTCTGACTTTTGAATTTTATTTTATTTTAGTTTTAGTTAGTTTTCAAAGTGTGTTTGCATGTTTTAGTTTAGCTTCAGTTTTTCAGAAATGTTTAGTTTTAGAATTTATATATTGAGTTTTAGTTTGTTTTTATTAGGACCGGGTATAATGTCTCAGAAGTATGTAGCTACTGGGGCTGTCAAAGTTAACGAGGTAACGCAAATTCCTTTTAACACCACTAATTTCTTTTACACAACATGTGATTTTTAGGTTGTAGCTGGTTGAAGCTAGAAGTGAGCTAGGATTAGTTAGGATAGATACTGACATCATATGAAACTAGAAAACCTAAGGAATCCATCGGTATGCAATGTCATACTAGCTTGTCGTGAAGGAGGCTAAATACGCTCCAAATTTACGCTACATTTTTGGCGAGGAAAACTGGCATGGCCATTTTCAAAGGGGTCCCTTGACCTCTGACCTGAAGGTATGTGAATGAAAATGGGTTCTATTGGTACCCACAAGTCCTCCCTTTACAGACATGCCCACTCTATGATAATCACATGCAGTTTTGGTGCAAGTCATAGTCAAGTCAGCACACTGACAGCTGTTTTTGCCTGTTGGGTTTGAGTTTACCATGTTATGATTTGAGCATATTTTTCATGCTAAATGCAGTACCTGTGAGGGTTTCTGGACTATATTTGTCTATGTTTTGTGTTGTTAATTGATTTCCAATAATATATACATACATTTGCATAAAGCAGCATATTTGCCCACTCCCATGTTGATAAGCGTATTAAATACTTAACAAATCTGGTACATTTTCAACAGATAAAAAAATGCGTGATTAATTTTCGATTAATTACAATTCAATATTTTAATCGATTGACAGCCCTAGTAGGTACATATAAATACAAATACATGGTTGGAGAACTGTGTAGGAATGGCCATAATGTTTAATGTTTACTCTTCATGCTACTTAAGTGAAGCAATTGCGGCATAGCGCCGTTTCCTGGAAGGCCAAGTCCGTTCAGTTTCTGTGGCTCAATGTCACCAGAGTTGACAGAAATTCATGCAGTCTACTTTTTTCTGTTGTGATTTATTATAGCTAAAAAACTGAAATTAATTTATGTTCATTTCTATTTTTATTAGGTTTTTAGCCAGGCAATATCGTTTCAGTTTAGTTTTTCTTAAATGATATAGGTTATATGTATTTTCATTTTACTAGAAGTATTTTTCGCTGCTTATTTTCTTTTCAGTAGTTATTCTATTCAACTCCCCCAAAAACTACAAATTGTCATTTTTTCCCCCATCAGTTTGTTTATGGATTTTCACTGCTTATTTTCGTTTTAGTTTCAGTTAACTATAATAACCCTGGTGCAGGCATTCATTCTGTGTCCCTAAAAAAGGTTCCCTGTATCGCTAGAGCCGAGTGTGTAGGCTACTAGAGGATACTTAAGAAAATAGAAGAGAAGAGAAACACACACCGGTTGGTCCCTCACCTGGGCGTGAAGGGCTGCAGCAGCGGCAGCGGCCGCTGGGTAAGTGAAGGCTGCGTGAGGGAGGCCTGGGGTCAGCTCCGTGGTGTACAGGGGGTAAGGAGTCCAGGCATCCGGAGATGCTGGGATCAGTGCTGCTCCTGTCAGATCATCTGAGGAAGTACAGGGCGGTAGGAAACAAAAAGCTGACGAACATACGGGCTTAATCATGTAAGCAATCAGTACAGAAGGTAAACATTTTAAATAAGGAAGAAAATGTGTCATCAAAACATGCTGCAAAAAGACGTTTTGTTACTGCATTTGTCGTCATAATGTGGCTTTTAGGTTAACTACTGACAAATCTTACTGTAGTAATAGCTTTAACTGTCACTAAAAGATAGAAATAACTTTTACAACCCTAAAAGGCACAGTCAGACCAGATTTCACATTCATTTCTATGTGGAACAGGCTCGGACACATTCGCTTCTGGTTGCGAGAACACGCTCTCATCCCAACTCGTCACATACTGGCGCTTTGTCAGATCTCTCAGCGTCACTTTTCAGTTGCAGTAAACACGTTCTTAATGTTGTGAATTAAAGGATTAGGCAATAAAACCACTATAGTTAGGTTTAGGAAAAAACATGGTTGGGCTTAAAACTACCATGTTTGTAACAGATTCATGGCATGCGGTTTACATTGTAGTTAATGTAAAGCCCGGTGCATCTCATACCGACGCTCAAGGCTGTCTTGTGTGGCGGTATCCAAAGCCAACAGCCGTGATAAGGAGTCAGTATTTAAAGCCCTGGGATTGAGAACGGGCTGGAATTGACCGCCTCTTTCCCTTCGCACAGAGTTCAATCTGACTGAACTTTGACACTTGAAATTGCAAGGTTTTCCAAAGTCCGCATCGTGAAATACAAGCAGCAGAGAAGAAAGGATGCTGTTTGGCTGCAAGGACAGAGAGAGTAAACAGTTTAACAGAACGCTGTACACTTTACAATTTGGTGAACTGACGTTTTCTCAGTTTGTTTACAACTCGCGGTTTTCTGTCCCCTCCTGCGTTTTGCTTAATTGACCAGCCAGATGTTTTGTTACACAGAACCATCTGAGAAGCCATCATTGGAAACTGTTTGGAAAGGGGTATTCAAAAAAATACTTGGCAGGTGATTGGAGGAACCTTCAGTGCTGTTCTTTGCTCTTCTTTCAATGAAGAAATACACTTCAGTTCTGATCTAACTGATGCTATTGCAGCATCTTCGCTAAGGAGCCGCCATCGTTGTTTGGAATGTACAGTCGCCACTACGTGTCACCTCACACACGCCAGTAGCTTCTCACAGGACGCTAATCGGTCCGGTCACTGGCTTGCCAAACACAAACACATTACTTGAAGCCTGATGAGATGGATTTTCGTGTGATATGTGATCCCGCGATTCTCACGTGATCTCATGACATCGCAAGAATCCAGCTGCCGTGCAAGGTAAGCTTTTTGCCACAACTAAATTTCATCTGGCGATATCTGGTCTGAATGCAGCTTTTGTCAACCATCACCTGTCCAAACCTACTGAATCCAGCAGGTGTTTTAGGCAAAGAGAGCAGAGACACAACTGCTGACTAAACCCTGTGAGAGAGTGGACCTTCCCAGCTGTACAGAAGCAAAGCGGCCGTCTGAAGAATCGATATGACACATGCATGTGGAGGTGAGTTAGTCCTTAATTTGTTAGACACTGTTTTTAAGCTCTGCCCATTTGTCTTTAATACCACAATGATACCTGAGACAGATTTTTATTAGGGCAATAGAGTACTGGCATTGCCAAGGTGAGAGTGGATGAAAGAGCCTAGAAGTGGTGCAGCCGTACAACTTACATGGGTCCCGTGCAATGAAGTGTGCTCCTAGAGCAGGGTGGATATTTGTGGGGTTCGGTGTGGCCATCAGCTTACTCTTTGCCATCTTCGTGTTGGCTTTAGCAAACTCTAAGCGCAGGGTCTGGGGACTTTCGGGGTCAAAACGGATACCCTGGGGGGAGAGACGGAGGAGGGGAGGAGGGGGGGGACATAGTATTGTAAGGGAGGTGGGCTGAGTCTGAGGGGCTGTAGCTCAGTAGTCTCACATGGCCTCCTTTCCTAAAGCCGTGTTTCAATACTCGGGATGTATCCTTCAAGCTTCCCTTGAGCTAAAAATATACCCGCTCCACCTGGCTGCTTTCTCTGAACTTAAACTGTTCATAAAAGGGCAGACTGAAGGATACGCTCCTAAAATATTTCAACATGCTTGCATCTCTTTTTCCTCATGACGCTGGAGGAGGAGTCAGGAGGAGAGGGAGATGAGGAAAAAGGTCCGATGGTGAGACTTTTGAGTGTAACTCCTTTCAGGTGGTTGAACCCTGCTTGTGTTCTTGTGCCCTAAGCGTTGTGCCCACATGCAGGTGAGTAGTATTTTGGTGTATGTGTGTGTCTGTGTGTGAGATTGCTGGTGTGTCTACAGAGGTGATGCTCATAAGGAAGCCTAAAGGCTATGAGAGAGAAGTGTTAGATACTGCCAGATACGTGGGCTACTGGGTGACAAAATGAAAGAGGTTACACTACTGAAGATGTGTCCAATAACACTACACATGTTGCTATAGAACAAGTATTACAGTAAAGCAGTGATATGCAAAATGAGGAAAGCTATAACAGACTAAGAAGGGATGTGTATCAAGGTCAAAGTAAACTACCGTAAGGCTACGGGATTCTGGCCTCTTTCCAAAAATGGCCCTGCCATTGAATTATAGAAGAAGAAATGGGTTGACTTGGAGAGATTTTATGGGAAAGAAGAATTTTTAAAGCTCCCAATCATTTTTATTTAGGTTTAAAGGGATAGTTTGGGTGTTGAAGTGGGGTTGTATGAGGTACTTATCCATAGTCAGTGTATTACCTACAGTAGATGATGGTCGGCACACCTCCAGTTTGGAGAAACAGACATGAGGTACTGACACGGAAGCAAAACAATGTACTGCTGAGGACGGGGACAGCAACAAAACATATTTTAGCCACCTAAAAAAAAGGCTCAACTAAATAAAAAAAAATCATCCGTAAGTGTACACTATATTTAGAATATTTTCACCACCGTCAGACAGCCCTTTCCAACAGGAAACTGAAGCGGTTATATCCATCTATGCTCTCGCCAAATCCACCAGACTCCATTGATAAAACCTGTATTTTTACCTCGCAGAACACGGGGGTTGCTGGTCTACTGCTGCCTCCATCGGTTAGTATGTTTGTGCTATAGTTAGGGCTTCATGATTTTGAAAACATTAATAATTGTGATTATTTTGACTGATAATGCGATAAGATTTGCGATATTAGGGGGAAATGATCATTTTTACATCATTATTTTCATTGAAAAACATTAAAATTACTATGGTGTGAATTTTGCGGGAATCTGTACCAAACAAAGAGGTTTTCATAAGTCTGTAGAATATGATGTGTAGGTTACAATATTTAATTCAAAATGGTATTTTGACACATTTCACCTTTAACAATTATTGCGCCTCCTGCGATTTGAAAATTGCAGTGGCCATATTGTGAGTTTTGATTAATTGTGCAGCCTTAGCTATAGTGTGACTTGGTGAATCCAAACAAACCAAAGTCACACAGTAATACAAACTGATCGAGGCAGCGGTAGACCAGCAGCCCCTGTATTCTATGAGGTAAAATTACTGTTTTGGGGCTTTTTTTCCAATGGAGTCTGGTTGCTTTGTTGAGAGCATAGATAACGGCTTCAGTTCCATGTCGCAAACATAGACTGTATAGCTGTCTCATGGCAAGGTAAAGCTGGGAAAAAAATTCTAAATATAGCGTACACTTCAATTGATATTGATTTTTTTAGGTGAACCTTTATTTAGGTGGTTAAAATAGGTTTTGCTGCTGCGCCGTCCACAGCAGTACATTACTTTGCTTCCGTACAGTATCTCTTGTCCGTTTCTCCAACTTGTGTTGTGCCGACCATCATCTACTGTAGGTAATACACCGACTATGGATAAGTACCTCATACAACCCCACTTCAAAACACCTGAACTATCCCTTTCAGCATAGGTTAGAACAAAGCTAAGAAATACAAAGCAATATTTTTAAAAAAGGATGATTCTTTTTTTTTTTTTTTAAAAGGGGAAAATCAAACAGCAACAGACTCAAAGAGAGGAAATAAATCAATAAAAACAAGGCAATGCTTACATTTAGAGAATTCTTCGCAGCTTCAGCTCCAGAACGACTGTCAAAGGTTACAAACCCGACAGGCTGGAAGGCAAAAAGGGAAGAAACACACTGTGACATCAATGGAGGTTAACATGCAAGAACCTTCATTTTTGTCAAATATCACATTGATGATTAATATATATCTTAATATCATAATATAACAAATCCTGTGTCAAAGAAATCAACAAGAAAAGAGGACAATTTATCCTTTTTTAAAAAAGTCTTTAGCCAATGTTAGAGTTACAAAGAGACTGCCAGGACATTTGTTTAGTATTTTAGTACAGCATTAAAGCCTCCACTGATGGAAGCCGTCTCACCTGTTTTGATGTTAACTTAATCAGTGACCCTTCATAACCCTGCGGGAAAGAAAGATAGCCAATTATCCACCCTGGAGTCACATGCAGGAAGTCAGGCATGAACGCTTCTCGCTATATCCAGAGAAACCTGCTTGTGTGCGCACCTTCAGTCTGAGCTCGACAGCAGGCCGTCACGGCTCCTTCTGTCACAGCGTTGTACTCACATTTGTTTTGGTAAAATAAAGTTAAACATGCACCAACAACATTGATTTTACTACAGATAAATACCCTCAAAGCTAAAAATAAGAAAATTAACTCCATGTTTAGTTTAAAAAGGAACGAGCACATGTTATCAGATATTTGATGGTTCTCTCTTACACATATAGATTAAGCATGACTGAAATCCAGTGGTTTTAAACCAGGTTAAAAACAGCACCAGGGTCGGTTTAAGAAAGAGCAAATTCCTGAGAAACGAAGGGGAATTTTGCCTGACCAGAGTATTGATAGATGGGATCTCTCCTGATCCTGATTTACGGCCATGGAAAATTAAACAACTTTCACTGGCCGTCATAAATCCTTAGCAAGCAACAATCCAAACCAGATTTAGCTTCAGTAATTCAGAGCAGGAAAACAAGAAGGTGGAATACAGTCAATATTAGAAGGAAAAGAAACAAAAGATTGAACCCTGTTTGCACACACTGTTTGCCTACTGTAGAAGCAAAAAAGTAAAACAGTGTTACAATGACTTGAGGCAACAAAACGTTTCACAATGTCTGAATGTTACGAGAGGAAATATAAAATTTCCCTACACAGTGGGCGAGCTGGGTCACGGAGAGGGTTGGTTGGCCAATCGCGAGGGCTACTCATTTACACATTCCACAAGATCATCCATGTGCGAGGGATACCACTTCCAATTTGGTTAGTTAGGACACGGGTGGGAGGGATGTTTATGGAACCGGAGTCCAGTCAAAAAACAGAGCGATGGGCAAACAATGATGTGGCCTCATTTCCATATATGCAAATATCTGGATGGTCCATTAACAGGGGGGATTGTTTGAGGAGCTCTGATGAACTTTCTACTGTGTGAGCTACAGGCAGTAATATTACTGCAGCATGAAAAGTGGTTTAAAAAGGATAACAGTTTCTTCCTCTTCTTCCTCTGTGTGCAGATAATCCTTTTAGAAACACTTTCCACGACTCCTTTCCAGCACCTGGCGCACAGCAGCTACCTTTGCTTTGTTTTTAAGTCTATTGCATTTATAGACCCCAAATCACAGGAATTTACATTCCATACAACATACAACACTAGAGCTGTGTATAGAAGAGTAGAGCGATATGTATCATGATACAGAGGTTACCATTCAATATATTGTGATATATTACGAAGGCGATATATTGCAATTTTTTTAAATCTAATTTGAGGGAAACTGTTATAGTATAAAGAGCCAACACAGTCTCACGGCAGTTTGTGAAATAATCATGAAATTTAATCTATTTGATTCCTATACATTGACACAAATTTCCCTTTTTTTCGTGATGCTCAGCACGACTTTCAACAACGCATTTTTCATGCGTTTTCCTACAAATGTCCAGCAACACGTGATGCACGTGTCAATTTCCGCTCCAGTCTTTTCAAAAATAAAACTACTTAGTTAGTTTAGGAATAGATCGACTTGGTTGGGCTTAGGCAACAACCTACTTAAGTGTAGGAAAAGTTTGCGGTTTGGGTTAAAATAACACCGGAAGTTATGTGACAAATAAATTAACTTTGATTTCCGGTTTCACACGGGACGCGAACAGCAGTCTTCTAGGCAAAATTCCTGTGTTTTTTGACCCACCAATCCACCCCGACCTCCTCTCTACGCAGTGTTCACCACTCTTTATACTTCCCAGTTCACAATTATATGTATTACATACAAATTGATTTTGTGCTGACCATCACGAAAAAAAATTTGAAATTCGTGTCCATGTACACAAATCAATACATTAAATTTCATGACTATTTCACAAACTGCTGTGTGACTGGGCTGAAAGAGCACACCGCCATATACACAAAATCTGAGTTTTTATGCAATCAGAAGAGTGAGATTTACATTTGCATTTATCAGTCCCTGTAACATCAACATCACAGCACTACTTTGAGAGGGCACATCGATACAGTATCATAAAACATAATATTGCAATACTCTATATTTCCTCACACCCTCTTCCTTAGAAACACGTCATGTTGTAAATTACCTTGAAAGGTCTGAAGAGAAGGTAAAGTTCCCGTGGTTTGATATCGACTGGTAGGCCGCTGACAAACAGTGTTCGTACCTGCAAACAAAAAGCAACGCTGCATCAGCTGGGAGTGAAACATCTTAATATTCTGTGTCTTTTTATTTGACGTCTTCATTCTCTAGAAAAGAGCAGCATGTGTGATAAGAACTGAGCCAATAAAGTCTTGGCCATGGTCCCGACAGCTCTCATTCCTCCTTTAATAACTAACACACATATGGATGGATATTTATAGTAGAACTTTACATGCAGTATACATTCATGGCATCAAGTCCTTGAAAATGATAATCAACAGAAAACATGTTTTATTTCTGAAAGTTTAAGATTAAAAAAAGGACCTCCATGTGACGAATGATTGTCAAAAATCGAAAGACAACAAACACAATATGATGTTGGACAAACTGATCTACAACGGTCATGAGTAAACTGTCCTGTTGGTCAGGTGTAAAGTTATTGTTCTGTATACTACAAGTGTTGCTGGAGATTCAAAGATCAATAAATTTTTTGTCAACTATGAAATCAATCGTCAATGATTTTGATAATTGATAAATCAGTTTAAGTGATTTAAGAAAAAAAGTAATAATTCTCTTGATTCCAGCTTCTTAAATGTTAATATTTTCTGGTTTCTTTACTCCTCTATGAGATTAAACTGAATATCTTTGAGTTGTGGGCAAAACGAAACATTTTAGGATGTCATCTTGGGCTTTGAGAAACACTGATCAACATTTTGTGACATTTTATAGACCAAACAACTAAACTTGTGACCCTTTATATATATACTGAAACCACGTCTTCATGCAACCCCTCATCATCGGTTTGCACAAGTTGTAAGCACTTATAACAATGAGTGATTATTCCCGCCAAGATTGTTTTTATTTCAATCAGTTAGAGGTAAAATTATCCAGTAATTAATAAAGCAAAGATGGGTAGAAAATAAACCTAATAAACCTAATTTTGCATAGTAGAAATACATTATTTCCCGTTTTTGCTATTCTTTTAACAATCTCGCGACCCCTCAGATTTATCAAGGAACCCGTTGGCTGGGTTCTGACCCTCAGGTTGCTTTAAGCCCTTGTTAAGACACAAAGAGATGACCCCTAGGATTCAGTATTTGTCTCATTAACAGATCTAATTAAGTGTCTATGAATGAAACCAGTGATCCTCCAACATGATATGAGCTAAACGGTGAACATAAGATGGTCTTCATTAGGGCTACCCATCGGCCGTTTTGGTCTTAGCCGACTAAGATTTCTTTAGACTTTTAGTTATTTTTCATGCTGAATGACTAATTTCTAAGAAACTTATTAGCACATCTCTGGTAATCACAAGATTTAAAGTGGTGGTCATCCTTTGTGGAGAAACTCAGTTTTACAGATCTGTCGATTAAATCAACTAAGCAATTAGTCGACAAAATTGTATGAATGTTAGTTGACTAAGAATTTCTTTGGTCGAGTACAGCCCAAGTCTTCATCGTGACGGGGAAACCTGGATCCCCGTCAAGGACCCCTGGACCTGCCATTGAGATCCGATGCTGTGTACAGTCCAGTGTGGTCGTGGAAATAAACAGTGCAGTGCGAGGCCCATTAGTTCCCAGCCGGTGGGGAGGCCCTCAGTACAATGGGGCTGCTAGACGAACAGCACTGGACAACAGTGCACAGCGTGACACCATTTCCTTCCTCTGACCCGCGGCCCCAACCCCGCTGGCCCTCCGGCATTTTTCAGGTGCCGCACAGCAGCAATTCTCAGCCCTTTACAAGTCAGCACATACAGCGGCTGAAGGCCGGCGCAGCGGGACACAAACTCAATGGAGATGTTTTCATTTGTCCACCGGCTTCTTGTTGACTCAGTGTGTGAACCTGAAGCACTCTTTATTGTAGGGCTGCAGCTAACGATTATTTTCATTGTTGATTAATCTGTTGAATATTTTCTTGATTAATCGATTAGTTGTTTGGTCAATAAAATGTCCAAAAATGGTGAAAAATGTTGATCAGTGTTTCTCAAAGCTCAAGATGACGTCCTCAAATGTCTTGTTTTGTCCACAACTCAAAGATATTCAGTTTACTGTCATAGAGGAGTAAAGAAACCAGAAACGATTCACATTTAAGAAGCTGGAATCAGAGAATTTAGACATTCTTTTTTCTTAAAAAAATGACTCATTAATAAAATTGATTTATCAATTATCAAAATTGCCAATTGATTTAATAGTTGACAACTAATTGATTAATCGTTGCAGCTCTACTGTACTGTTTTTAATAAAATCTGAAATGCATCTGTTACATAGGTGATTTATTTCTACAAACAAATATTGATGACTGACAAGATTCTGTATCTTGATGATTTAACACGTCTCTAAATAGACATTTCGTGGTTTCGGAATCAATTTCTGGCCTGTTTGTTTAATCTTTGCTCTTAATTACAAGAAGATAAAAATACAGAAAGGAAATGAGGCTAAGAAAAGTCAAGAGGCCACACGTGTCTTTGTTGTAAGATGATGGGAACAAAGGAGGAACCAACAAAAGGCCCAGAGCTCCCCTCAGTGTGTCTCCATAAGGAGTCATTAAAGAGGAAATATAGCTGGCCACACACACACACACACACCCACACATCACAAGAGTGGCAGCTGGAAAGAGTCAACATGGAGCATTTTGGAGGTCATTCAATTCATCAGGTTTATTTGAAAATTATTATTCTGATTTTTTTTTTTTTTAAATAATAAATTTACACCTACAAATTGTAAATGAATTGACCTGCAGCCTCTTCACAAATCAAAAGTAGAGATACCGAGATGTGAAACCAGCGTTTCTGTGACGCATCTTATTTTGTTTGGCACCTGAATGCAACAAAATGTCACTGCAACAAAGAGAGGATGCTCTAGAAAAAAATCAATGGATATTTGGAAAATTAGGTGAGTCCATATTTAATTTAGCATAAAATATAGGACATCTTTTCCAATGGTATAATTTGAAGTGTGTTTTCAAAATAAATTAAATTTTTTATTAGATTAAATAGCCTATAGACTACAGTTTTTCTTCAACCAAAATTTGAAGCTAGTTGAAAGCCTCATGACCCTTTTTGCAGTAAAAGTCACAAACAAACAATATTAAGGAAATACGACAATTAGCTGTTCTATAAAATATAAAAAATACACAGCTTAACAGCTTAATTGGTTAATTGTAGTGGTTATTTGCAGTACTTTTGCCACACCTGGTGATACACGTTTTAATTAGTAAAAAACGACACGTCATTGCAAGTGTAGGGAATAAAAAAAAAAAATGCATGTTGAAATTAAATTTTGGAGGATATTCTTGTAAACTAACTTCCAGTGGAAGTGGCTTCGCCCCTTTAAACGCGCCTTCCTTATTTCCTTTTAAACTGCTTCAGGAGAGCGAAAAGCAACTAAAAGATAAAGGAAAATTACAGCCAACACATGACTTTTGTGGCCGGAAATCCATTTTTATTCGGTTGTCACTGAGCATGAACACGACCGGGTCCATAGTTCGGAGCAGCAGAGGAACTAAACTTTTATCTAAACTCACCTCCTCTTCGATGGAGACGTTGTTACTCGGCTCTGCGTCAGCTTTCAGACTCATGTTGGCTGCGGTCGCTTCAGCTGCTGCACAAAGCATCAAGTTTTTCCTCGTCGAGTGATATTTCCCCCAAGTGCGTCTGAAGCTGCAGTGCGAGTCCTGGTGGCGTTTCAACTTGAGGAGAGAAGATGTGTCGAGGTGAGGTCGTGCAGACGAGGACGGCGAGGTGTCCGAGGATATCTTAGTAGTATTACCAGAGAGAATCATTCATAAAAGGGAGGAAAAGGAAAGAAAAGAAACGCACTAAAACTAAAGGTGAGAAGGTGGATTAGTGCTCCGTGTGTGAGGGTGAAAGATGGGGGGAAAGAAGTGCTCGTAAAAAACAGAAAGCCTCTGCGCTCACATCAATGCCCTCAGCTGTGGGGTTGTGCGGAGGAAGAACAAGTAAACTTTTCTCATTGGAGCGCGTCTCTCTCTCTCCTGTCCGTGAGTGAGCCCCCCCCTCTTCTTCTTCCTCTCTCTCTCTCATCCTCCTCCTCCTCCTGCTTTTCAATTAGGTCATCAATTATGTTGGAGTCTGCTGTGAGCCGTAATCAAGCTGCAGATCCGCCTCAGCTGTTGCAGGAAGACCCGGCCCCCTCCGCCGCCGCATCACCGTTTCTATGGGAATAAGCCAATAGCAGTTTATCCCAAAGCTCTCTCAATTTATATGAGCCTATATATAAAAATAAAAAAAATAAAATGAAATAAATAAATGAATGAATATATATAATAATTTATTTGTTTATTTCATTTTTTATACATAAAATCATCAATATATATATAAATAAAAAATAAATGAAATAAATAAATGATTATACATAATCATTTATTAATTTAATTTAATTTGATGTATATAGTAGGTAGGTATTTTTTTTTGGTAAATGTTTGTGTGTCTGTATCTATAGTCTATCTTTCCTCACCTCCAAAAAGCAAAAAGGGGAAATAATAATATCTAATATAAAATATAATATTGGATCTTCTGTTTCTGTGACACTTTGACGTCATACTGACAAGACATTTCATTTATTTATGTTTATTATAACTTTTATATTCTGTGGTAGCCTAAAACATGTACCCACTTAAAGGGCAATTTAAGGCAATTTTATTTATGTAGCACATTTCATTACCTGTAAATGTGGTTTAAATCAAAGCAACAAGGATTACTGTTTGATAGGATTATAATTTAATGTTGATATATAGTGTAAATACATATAGAACACATACCTTTAAACACATCTCTTTAAATGTTGCAGTGTTTACGCAGTTCTCAATTGTTTTTATGTATATTTTTTAACTGCAATGTCTACATTTTTCTATTTTTTTTTTTTTTTTATCTCTACTTAACTTTACTTATCATATACTGTATTTTTAAAGAGCAAAATCACAATTTTTCTGTTTGTATATTTAAGTTAAACTTTATCTTATTTATATATTTGATTATAATGTTGCAATGTTATACAGCTCAGTTTACAAATCTCTTTATTCTAGTAGTTTAGTTATTGTATGAAAATGTTTTGTTTTCATTTCACATTTGCTTTAGCATTGTAAACACATGTTTCCCATGCCAATAAAGCCCCTTTGAATTGAATTGAACTGATTTGAAGTGGAATTGAAAAGTTATTTTTTTACTAATTTACATTAGGGCTGAATTATTGTAGTAGGCATATATCAGAGTAAAATAAAATAAAATATATACTGACATTTTGTATTTTGCTTTTATGTTCAATAGTTCAATATATTGTACAGCAGCTATTTGAATTTGATTTTAGAAGAGCTTCACACACATTTATGTGATGTGACTGTGATTTGATTTGATGTGCGTTTAATTACAGGCTATATAAATAAAATGATAAACCATGTTTACAGATATATAACATCTTTATTTGTTAAAAATCTAAATCAATACAGTCAACAACAACAATAATCTAATAATAATAATAATCATAATGTATCATGCCTGTGTTTTCAGGATGTGGATCCATGCTGCATGATGTAAGAGTGGCGTGGGTGGTGAAACGGCCCGTGTTGTGTATTGAGGCTCGGCCCTGGACGTGAGCCCAGCATGCAGTGCGTTTCCTCACAACAAGACAGCTCTCAAAGGCCACAGAGTTTCCTGACTTTGTATAGGAACACAATCAGCAAGGAGGAGGAGGAGGAGGAGGGGGGACGTATTCTCACTGTACTTCTTCAGTGGTGTGATCTAAAAATAGTGGAGCTCTGCTGTGTTCTCACTGTGTTTCTGTACACACTGACTGAACCCAAGTGGTAAATATATATACATACCTATAGAGGGAGAGATCCAGTCAGCCGATACAAACAGATGTTAGCACAAAGCTTCAGAGACAGATGAGTTAGTGTGTTTTTACTTCAATGCAGCAGTGATTTAATACCTTGTAGATTATGACAAAGCATTGATAATGTGTATTAAAAGTTGAGCTGAAACGACAGCCGAATACTACTGTACCTACTTTGATAATCAATTCATCATTTAAGTCATTTTTCAAGAAATAAAATGCCAAACATTCACTGGTTCCAGCTTCTCAAATTAACATATTTCTCTGTTTCATATCATTGTAAACTGAATATCTTTGAGATTTGGACTGTTGGTTGTACAGAACGAGACATTTTCACAACAAAAAATGTTATAGACCAACCTGTTAATCGAATAATGGAGTAAATAATTGGCAGATTAATCAATAATACAATAATAATTGTGAAATCATGGGAAAATAGCAGCTCTTCCTGATTGATTTTTTTTTTTTACCAATTTTAAAATTACAAGTAATTCTAATGATTTAATAAGACAAAATCTCATTGAATGTGGGAAATTATCAATAGATTTGAATAAGAATTGGGCTTAGACTGATTTGTTTGTATGTTGAAGGGTATGAATGCCTCTTTTAAGTGTTTAGGTGGGTGATTTTTGTATTTTGTTATTTTTTATGTTCAAGTCTGCGTGTGTTATGTGTTTCACCTGACACATTTCCCCTTGGGGGACAATAAAGTTGAAATCGAAAGTAAGGTAAAGATCTACATTTTATACAAAGAAACTAGGGCTGGGCGATATGGAGGAAATCAAATATCACAATATTTTTGACAAAATACCTCGCTATCGATATTGTAGGGTTGACTAGTGGTGCTTTCACTAAATATTTACACAATGAGATTTTTGATAAATAGTCATCAGTAATGTGGATATAATGACTAAGTGTAAAAGGCAAATAATAGAACAGTCTGATAAATTCAGAAAATGACATCACTTTAGTGTAATCCAGCCTCTAAAAGCAGGTAAAGACTACACTTATGCCATATTATGATATTAAGATATCCAAAATCTAACACGATATCTGGTCTCATATCACAATATCGATATAATATTGTTATATTACCTAGCCCTAAAATAAACCACAATACATATGTAGAGATCAACTGGGCCTGTAGTTCCTTCAGTCAGCAGCTGCATTATACTTGAGTTTTGAGAATGTTAAGGAACGACATATATTACGCTCTGTTTGTCATTGTAGTAACACTCGCTGCCTATGAAATATTGACTGTGCTGCTGAGTGTTCATTAATTTATTCAGCACGTACAGTTCGCACAGTCTGTACCATGAGGTCTTAATGCACAGGAGGAGACCGCCATCTTTATGCACCTCGTCCACAGATCAGGACTTATTATCCACTCTCCTTACAGTTCACTAAAAGAAGACAAAGTTATGCACATTATATGATCATAAAGCTGCGTATCTCTCAGTTTTGCAGGGATCTTATTGTGTGTATTATCTTAGTGCTATTTTGATTTAACACATGAAGAGTCTGATGTCTTGTAATTAGGGCTGCAACTAAGGATTATTTTCATTGTTGATTAATCTGTTGATTATTTTCTCGATTAATCAATTAGTTGTTTAGTCTATAAAATGTCAGAAAATGGTGGAAAATGTTGATCAGTGATTCCCAAAACCCAAGATAACCTCCTCAAATGTCTTGAATTGTCCACAATTCAAAGATATTCAGTTTACTGTCATAGAGGATTAAAGAAACCAGAAAGTATTCACATTTAAGAAGCTGGAATCAGAGAATTTAGACTTCTTTTTTTTTCTTAAAAAATTGCTCAATCTTAGTAATCGATTATCTAAATAGTTGGTGATTAATTTAATAGTTGACAACTAATTGATTAATCGCTGCAGCTCTATTTGTAATGCGTAACAGTGAAACCCAGTTCATTGCTTTAAAAGTCACTTTGATTATTTAATAATTGCGTGAATTTAACATATTTTGATAAATATTGTTATTAATATTGGGATTATTTTGTCCAGCCCTATTTGGTAAATGTCTTTCTTGATATGATGTATCATGCCTTTAATGAGGGATTTGCTTGAAACAAAGGCAGATTATTCCTATTGTTTGAGAACATGCTAAAACATAATATATAAGTAAAAAATGTATGTCTTTGTATCATCATTATTTCTGACAATTGAGACCATTTATTGAATCACTAAATATTTCATTTAAAGCACATTCTCTAAACTTGCAGCCTGAAAAATGTTGTTTTTATGACTTTGTTTCATGTCACGTCCTCTTTCTTTCTCTTGCTCTACTTCTTCCCACAACTCTTTAATGCAGCGGTCTAAAATTGCCCCTTTAAAAAAATAACCAGTGGTTTAAAAACATGATTGCCATACAAAGGGTTAAAAAGCAAAAATGACTCACTGAAGCTCTGAACCTTTTATGCCCAAAGATGTCACTGCCAAAGATAGCTTTGTGTATAGATGTACTGCGCAAACGATGTCTTATTTATACGTCTCTTCGGTTGGATTTAAAGGAATGCTTTTGACGTAGTTTGGAGCTAAATTCACAGACCTCTTCTCTCCAAGTGTCGGCATATAGAGGCTTTACATAATTGAGGGCTGATACATTTATAGTTGAAATTAAGAAATGTTTATTTTTTTAAACTAAAAGGATTGCTTCAGAACCTCGGGGCCTTATAGGACTCAAATCGCTGCTGCTTCTCATTAATTGAAGGAACAGGATACGACTGTCTTCTGCTTTTACATCACAACTAGTCCCACATGTCTCAAATGTTGCTGCTGCCAGTTTGGAAATACTGGAGATGCACACGAGAGGTTGTTAGTTCAGGAACCTGTCATTGTCCATAAATTTGCATGAGAAATATTCTTGTGGAGGCTCTCTTTCAACAGAATTATTAGTATTAGACACAGTTGGACAGCAGTCTTTGTTAGTGGTTCCCAACATCTTTTACTTGTGACCCCTTATCACAGCTTTATTATGTTCATGATCTGAACCAAACAATGATTTTCCCTTCTAAAAGCCTTTACACACCGGAGGCGTGATGAATAAACGACACTAAAATGCAAAATATGCGCCTGCGAATATTATATGTCTAGGGCTTATTGTGAAAGGTAAGAACAGAAGGAGTGGATCTGGTCTGCGCTGCCTTCGTCAAGGTTGAAAGGAATAAAGAAGTTTGCTGCCTTGGTTCAGACTGCGGTGCCTTTGTGTTGTTGTCATGGATGTATAAAGAGAACTGGATACAGTGTTGTCTCCCGTTCATTCCTGTGAGAGTTGCTCAGTGCAGCACGAAGCCAAAATGGCTCGACTCCCGAGTGATAAAGTACCCGGATCATCCGGCAATCTTCCGTGTTCGTTCTGGGAAGTTGATTCACCTCTAAAAAAATTATCCGCCTTCCCAATGTAATATATATCTACAGGAAAAATATTTTTGGGCCCAATACGTGACCGACATTGAAGTTGTAGTACCGCCGTTTGGCCACTATGAACATTTGCATCAAAGCCTGGCGCTCTTCCTGGGGGCTTGGTTGTTGTTTCATAAATATAGGCGCAACTCAACTGGTTCCGCACAATAAGACTGGTTGATGCTTTTATCCACAGTACAAAAGCTCCGAAAAATCACCCTCGTTCCAAAAAAAATGATTGCCTTTTCGCCACATAATATTCACATTCTGTGTGAAAGTATTCATGACAAAAACAATGATTTGAAAAAATATATTGATGTGTGAATAATCGCTCGGAAAAAAAACACTGCCGATGTGTAACGGCGTTATGATTGCTTGATTTAAATAAAATAAAGCAAAAGCCAAAGATGAGAGGAAAGTTTAAAAAAACTACAACAACAAAATTTTGTGTCGCAGAATGCTGTTTTTTGTTGTTTCTTTCCTTGTTAATTAGCTCATGACCCCTTGGATTCATCTTGTGACCTCTTAGAGGTGTCCCAACCCCCAGTTTGGGAACCCCAAATTATGTTGTATTGTACAATTCTTCTCTAAAATATCAGATTAATACCTATTATTAGGGCTGTGTATTGGCAAGAATCTGGCAATACGATACATATCATGATACTGGGGTTACGATTCAATATATTGCGATACTGTAAGTAAGACGATATATTGCTATATTGCTATATATATATATATATATATATATATATATATATATATATATATATATATATATATATATATATATATATATTAAATAAATAAATATATATATATATACATATATATAAATATATGCTTTTAAAAATTCAATAAAATATAAACAAGATCAACAAGCAGAAGCATTTTACCTCTTAAACCATAGCGTCTCGATGGTGGCTCTGCTGTCCAAACCACAACTTTATTTCAAATTCTAGTGCAGATCCCAGAGTTTCTGAATATATAAATATCTTAGAATACATTTTGGGGAAATTAAATAAATACTATTTCCATTTGCTAAAATGATGCAGCCATAAAAAACATGGAGTCTTGGGTTTGATTATTTCACTCAATGTAAAACTCATTTAGCTTCAATCAGAAGCTTAATCAGACTACATGTGATACTGTCAGACGGTGTGGAATAATCTGATTTTAACAACATTAAAGCTCCTTAAGAAGAAATAAAAGTGGAAACTGGATGTTAAGGAGTTAATAGGATTTTGAGCATTACCAAAAAACAATATGTTTCACTGAATTACCCGTCATTGTATCCGCCAGATAATCCAAACAGTTCAGGAGCATTAAATCAGATTTCCCCCCTCTCTTTCTGCCCACAAACACCTGACAGAAACCGAGACTGTACAGCTCAGAGGCTCTGGATAAGCCCTCATGTTTTATTTGCGAAAAGCGGCCCCATTGTCCCATAAGTCACCTCGCACAGCACTCTTCTGCTTCACGCCACACTGAGCCTGTCCTACTGCGTTAGCATCACCCGCTGCTAAAGCACTTAGCTTGTGTTCTGCGTGTCCTCTGTGGTACAGCCAAACATCCATTTGGAGGTCCTAGGAAACTTTGAAGCTTTTCCACCCACACACTGAGCGAGGGAGGCGCGGGGCACATTTGTGACGTTTCGTGAATACTTTGTCCAATAAATAGCCCTCTTCACGAATAGATTAAAGCTAATCACAGACATGTATCTAGTCGCGGCCCAAACAGCATGACTGGTATGAAATTTGGTTCCCTCAACTGAACGATTTTATAGAGAGAGTCGCAACAAATAAAAAATGTTATACCCTATTAGCGAGTGATGGCACCAGTTATCCATTTGGTTGCCACATTTTATCTGTTGCCCTTTTTTTTTTCTAACACTTGTCAGACATTGTCACACCTGCTGTGAGAGCCAACAAGGACAGAAGGCGGGCGGAGAAGCCTCCATGTCTGCTGGAAATCAATCATCCCTTCATATACTGCACCGCTGATACACGCATCAAACATACCTCTGTTTGTTTTATTGGTATATATAAATGTTTAAGGTGATGTCATTTGTGTCATAGCAGTGAATTTCCACTTAAGTGAGTTTAGTGGAATTGCAGTGGAGACAGTTGTTCCAGCAGACAACATTAAGAACAATTTAATGCTTTGCTTTCATTTGATGCCACAGCTGCACTCCGAAGCAGTTTCACAGCTGCTATTTTCCATCAGCTCTTTGTTGTAGACAAAGTTATTAAGAGGGAATTTTCACAGGAGGCGTATTTTTAATAGATGAATGTTCACAAAATGGAGGAAGTTGAAAAACAAGTTTATTAGCGGTCAAGTGATTCGATTCTCAACAAGTGACTCATTGCACCATTACTCATAGACAGTATATAAGGATGGACGACATGACAGCTCCCCAAAGTGAAGCCAAAACATCTCGATCGCCCCCTGGTGGCTGGCTGCAGTATATGTCATAGATCCCTCCCCCTCCATGTTAGCGGATGGGACATGTAGTAAGTACACGTCAAATAAAGTTTTCCCAAAGATGGTTTCTGTCATTTTAGGTAGTTCTTTTCACGCTGATGTATGTTCAAGTGATAATTTTCTGATAAGTTTGTTTTTAATTAGTTATTTGATGCTATAAAAGGGGGTGAGACGTCATGATTGACAGCTGTGATTGACAGCTGTTCTGAGTGCAGTAGTCGCGCAGCTGGAGGCTCAGGAATTGTATGAGAAAGAAGAGATGTAACTTTAACTTTCCATAACCGTCACAAGTCTGTGTAATATAATATGTGTCAATTTGATCATAAATGTAGTTTTAGCTACAAAAAAGCTACCGTAGTGCTAATGTAGCAGCTAGGTGGCTCACGCTAACAAGCTGTGGCTGTACTTGGCTTGTGATTGGCTCGGGTGGGTGTGTGGGCGGGACCTTGATAACAGAGCTCCAGCCCCCCAATCACTACTGCACAGACTCTGGCTCCAAATGATGTCAAAATCGCAAGATGGCAGCTCCAGTATCTGGGATATTTTGGCTTCACTTTTGTACAGTGGGAGGAAGTGGAGACGCATCGTCCATTCATACAGTCTATGCAACTTCAAAAGCAACTTCAAGCTAATGTTTCGTCAAATGCATCGCCACTAGCTAACCTAATCTTTACCAACACCAATAGCTTTCTACCTGGTTATCACCTGGCTATAATTGGGTATTTAAAGTAGCATTTTGGGCCACTAGGGAGCAGAAGAACTCCAAAACAGACAGACAGACACGGTATCACTCTGTAAATTTGCTATGACAATAACCAGAAGACTCGGAGCAACATTAGCATCACCTGGAAACTCGAGGTTTCTGGCCACCTGACGAATGTGAGTCCAATATTCCCTCACCTTTTAGCTCGGTTTTGGTCTCCACCCACTCCTGAAGGATATCTGGCTCCTAGGCTGCTAAATGTTCAGTTTTCTTCACAAGGTGGTTGCTAACTTTGTGGGTCGGGTGTTTTGTCTGCTGTTTGGGTACTGTGGGTTTAAAACACAACAAGTGGTTAATGTGAGACTTAACCATATATCACATGTGCCATAAAACCAAAACAATAGGCTAAAAGGCTGAATTGTCAGTAAAACCCACCAAACACAAGGCTTTCGTCCAGGAGACCGCTGTTCGTGTTCCGTGCGTTAAGTTTCACTTTCACGTTACAATCAGCTGATTGTGTCCCGTGTTCACGTTAAGTCATATTTTCACAAACATAGTAATTTTAAGCCCAACCATGTTGTGTTTTTCCTAAATCTAACTAAGTGGCTTTGTTGCCTAAACTTCAGTAAGTGTTTTTGGTTTAGTTCACGACATTAAGCACGCATTTACTGCGAGTGAAAAGTGACAAAGAGGGGTCTAACACGTACAGCATGTGGCGAGTTGGGATGAGAATGTGTTGTAATAGCACAATATTTTAAGGACATTCCACGTGTCATGATAACACATTTTAGGCTTTTGGCGTGTCATTTCACCCCTTACAAAAATATCGAATGTGAAATTTGCCTTTTCACAGGTGAATATCACAAATTCACCTGTGAAAAATGTCTTCTACAATCCAATAGAGTAATGGAGGAATGTAGACTTCACAAAACTTTCATGAACACAAAGTTTTCAGCTTAAACCACAATGATCCGATCCTTAACCAGCTGAACTGGGAGACATAACCTCTGAGCAGCAGCTGGAACAAACCATCACCTCCTGGTCCAGATGTGCACCACTGACCACATCTATCAGGCCTCACTATGAGAACAGACAATGAGAAATTCACAGCTTTACTGCAGAGGCCTTTGGATGAAGGTTTCTCACTGATAATGTAAACCACCAAATGCATCGAAGCAGGCTGTGTTTGTGTTCTGCACATCAGCATTAATCATTTGTAAAGAAGACAAAAGGTCTCGGACACATCAGAACTTCAAGGCTCACAACAAAAATACATTCAAGCTGTCGTTCTCCTTCCTGACATTTGTCGAACACAGTAACCCCAGTTCATTGCCTCCACCTCTCCTGGATCTCAGGGCTGTTATGTTTTCTACAATGACAACAAAGTCAGTGCCAGCAGCGACTCTGTTTATTGTTTCATACAAAGCAGAAAACAAAACTATGAGCTCAAAAATGTTCCGAAGGATTTGCCAGATCTACTACTGTGAGATTGTGTGTTACATATTGTTTGCAGCTCAGATATAAAAACAAATCTTTTTGTCTGTTTTTCTCACACAGTTCTTTTGGGGGGATTGTGGAGAAACGACAGGACAGAAATGATCTTGTTCTTGATCTTAAAACTGGTTGAAACCGACTTAATATCAAAGTGCTTCCTATTACAGTGAAACTCTCCCACTCTGAGCATTCCTAACAAGAGGAAATGCTGAAGAAACGACCTACTGGGACCATTTAAATAGTCATTTTCTCATGAAACAAGCAGATAAAAAAGAAACTCCACTGAGATTTTCCTCAACATGGGAAAAAAAAATCAATTCTGAATCACATTCCTAAAGCACTATTCATGTGAAATAAAAAATATCGTTATTTAAAGACATTTTAAATAGCTAAGAACTAAATAAACACAACAAACCAGCTGATTTCTTCATATTTCAGAGGTGGTGTCGTATGAAACGCAAAGTAACTGTGAACTTGGTGAAAAATAAACACTTTCACAACATCCTCCCCCAGCAATAGGGTCTTCACTTCCTGTTTGTGTATGGAATATGGGACACAGAGGGTTATGCTATTTAAACCAAAGGGCAGCAGATTCCCAGCTAGCAGAGGCTGGTGGGATCTGAACGTCTGCTGCCAGCTTCTCTGGGGGAAGTGGAGTGGGTGGGAAAAGGCAGAAAGCAGGACGAGAAGAAAAACAAGATAATGATGCAAAAAGAGGATGGAAAAGAGGATAATTAAACAGGGGCGGATGTGAGGCAGAAGACACAGCATGATATCAGATTTTACAACTACAGATTGATTAATGGTTAAAGGAGTTTGGACACATGCAGGTTTCAAACTTTAAGAAAATGAGGAGAGAAACGTATTAAACACGTTTGTTCGACCTCAAAGATAAACACAATGCGTTTTGGTGAGTAACAGATAACCTCTGTTAGTTTACAAGACAACTCAACAGAGCACCTTTAATATTGAGCTGGAGTCAGGATGTGGTTAGCCTAGCTTAGCATAAAGACCGGAAGCAGAAGGAAACAAAAAAGTGCCCACCAACACCTCTAAAGCTCATTAACATTTTTTTGGTTTAATTCATAAACGAACAGAAAGGTAGAAATGACAATTTGTGGTTTTTGAGGGAGTTAAATAGTGTAGCTATTCAACGTATCTTCATACAACGGTTCGTATGATATCTTCCGAAAAGTTATTCCTCATTTTTCGTGCGTTCTCCTACGAATGTCCAGCAACACGTGTCAATTTCTGCACGTTACATGCATACAATATTTTCAAAATAAACTTCCGTCTTTACAGGAAACAACTTGGTTAGGTTTAAGAAAAGATCATGATTTGGGTTAAAATAACTACTGAAGTGGCGTAACTTAAAGGACCAATGTGTAACATTTCGGGGGATCTATAGCAGAAATGGAATATAATATTAGTAAGTATGTTTTTGAAGAGCGGTCCTCTTCACGGAGCCGGCCGCCATATTTCTACAGTAGCCCACAAACCAAACACTGGCTCTAGAGAGGGACATTCAGGTTTTCGCGTCGGCCACCGTAGTTCTCCTACACGTTTAAGAAGTTTCAGTTGGTTGCAATCTGCAACCTCACTGTTAGATGCCGCCAGATGCTACACACTGCACCTGTGAGTCAGAAGTTACGTGACAAATAAATCAATGTTGACTTCTGGTTTCACACGGGATATCAACACTGGTGTCCTGGGCGAAAGTCCGGTGTTTGTTTCACCCACCCATCCACCCCGACCTCTTCCCTACGCAGCGTTTGTCGCTATTACTGGTACATGGATTAAATATGCCTTGATTTTGTGGGATATACACAAATTACAGTGCATTAATTTTCGTAGGTATAGCTGTGAACGGTGTATGAGACCAGCCTGAACTATCTATTTTGTTACAATCAACAACCTGGCACAGTGACTTGTGCACAGCCTTTTGAAGTGTTGTAGCCACAGTGAGTTTTCCAGGTTTGGTGCCATCGTGCTCTAATAGAGACCAAAACCAAAACTTGTGCTCAATGACTGTATCAGGCCGCACAGAACTTCTCCTACAACCATAAACCTTGACCGGAGGTTGGGCGCTAGCCGTGCTACGCTTCTGCGACTACTTATCAGCTGTAACCGCCATATGAAAGAGCAGTGCAGAGAAGTGGTCATGAGCTATATGGGGCACGCTCACATGCACTAACATGCACTAACATGCATTCACATGCACACACATGCACTAACATGCACTAAAGGCATGTGTAGCCGGCCCAGCTAGGTCAACAAAGCACAGAGAAGCTCTGATTACAACACACACAGAGCGAAAGCGACTTCATTCTCTGCTCAGGTAGACATTACTCCTCTATATCTTTACATAGCAAATAGTTGTTTACTGCTATGTTAATGCTCTGGACATCATATAGAGAACCTTTAAATACATTAGTGGGACTAAAAAAACTAGAAAGTATTCAGCCAAGGCTGAGCAACCCTCTAAATGTATTATTTTAGAAAATGTTTCACAGGAAAACATAGAACACAAGTGTGATTTCTTTCATTGAAGTAAGTGCAAAGAGAAAATAGAAACATTTTTAAAAAATGTCTCACAATGTCATCCTGTATCATAATCCCATGAAAAATGATTGGATCTGCACATTAAACTAAAACCAACTGTTTCTTGCCTCATTACCCAACTCTTAGTGAAATCAGTAAACAAGATTTTGAGATATTCGGCTAAATAACAAACCGATAAACAAATGGGACCATAGTGGAGATAAGTGAACAGTAAAAATTAAGCGAAGAGCAGATTCCAGGAAAATCATGTTTAACTCTACCACTTTGTTGCTTCCTTAATCCAAGATTTCTGATCCCGTAAATAAAGTATGCACTTCTCAAGAAAGAGAATAAGAGGAAAAACTGGCTGATTTCTCTCACTGGAATGTGAGTGCTCTATGTTATTGTGTTTGGTAGCTGTAATATCCAAACCCATTATGAGGATAGTGTGTTGCAGCGTCTAGATATTCAACCAGCGCAGGGATTTCAAAGACAGGAAGGACTCTCGATAACAATCAGACCCACCATTGCCTGTAACGCCCTCCGCCTGCAGGCACCCAAACAGAGCAGACGCTCTCCACCAGCAAATTTAAACGATGTTTGGACACTTTTAGCTCGGCTGTGAGACGCGGTCATGTTCTGGTTTTTCAGCAGCGTCTCAGGAATGTAAACTCCCCGCTACCCACTCATAAACACTGAAGACTTCATAACAACTAATGAAATACAGTGAAATGCTCCATTTTAAGTTTCATCACATGCCTAATAAATCTAATTGAACTTTACATGATTTGGGCTCAACAATAACAATCATTATCGCTGCTGGATGTTATTCCTCTTGGGGGATTTTTTTAAATGAACCGTGGTCACATCCACTTATTAGATTAACAGTGTGTGTATTTGTGTTAGTTTTATCAACAGAAACGTTGTGTTTGAGGTCATCACTTTGAGGCAGATGTGTGTTTATTATGTTTAGATGAAGATGATGTGCGTCGTACTGTCGACTGTAGCTCAACCAGATCATCTTTTCTCAGCATACTTTTTCCTTTCTGTTCTTCATCTGTGTGTTTTTTGGATAAAATCACTGACATAAATGTTTTGCATATTTCTGATGACACCTCACAGTGATAAGAATAATCTGATCTCATGGGAAGGTGTATAAATAGCACGAAACTTCAAGGACATTCCATATGTCATGATAACATATTTTAGGCTTTTCGTGTGTCATTTCATGCCACAAGGTTAACATTGTGAAGTGGCTTTTCACGTGTCATTTATAGCCACGTTGTTACTATGAAACGATTGTGGTTATGTTTAGGCAACAAAACCACTTAGTTAGGTTTAGGTTAGGTTAGGCTTGAAATAAATACGTAAACTAAATAAAATACGTACGTAAACAATGTAACATGAGTACGGAAAGCACGTCACAAATGTCCCTAAGGGACCAACACATTCTCACTCCTAAATCGTCAAATACCGCCGCTTGGTCAGTGCCCCTCGGCGTTTGAAACCAACGCATGCGGTACCCCTCTTGCGTTACTTTTGGAAGGACCAGGAACGGCGTGTCAATATACTCTTGTTAAATGCATAGTGTCCTTTCAAAATAAACTTCTTTTTTCACAGGAAGTTAGGTTTAGGCAACACAACCACTTAGTTAGAGTTAAGAAACAGTCGTGGTTGATATTAACTTCACTGACTGAAGACTCACGTGACTCACGGGACTGACGATACTGATGATACCAACGAGTCACGTAACTAAAGACTGATGTGACAAATAAGTCAACGTTACTTTTAGTTTCACTCGGGACACAAACACCGGTCTACTGGTTGACCCATCCGCCACCCCTCCCGGCCGCCCTGAACGGACTCTCACACTATTAACGCTACATCACTTGCTCCTACCGTCGAATAACGCTATGGGTGGGTTTACATTGGAGTTAATTAAAAAGTCGGTTCATCACATACTGTTTCTAAAGGGTGCCACCGTGCATCAGTTTCTGATGCTAAGGGGCACTGACCAAATGGCGGTATTTGACGAGTTTGGAGTGAGAACTAGTGGAATGGGACCATCCACCTCCCCTTCCGCCCACCATAAGCAGTTACTTTTTATTCTACATCACTAGCTCTGAGCGTAGCACATTCATGCGGATGTGTTTGCATTGCAGTCAGTGCAGGATTGTGTCAAGAAGGGAACCCCCATGTTGCGAAGCTCTCGCGAAATGGTTAAGGTTAAGCGTTGACCTTGAATAGTTACGGTTAGGATAGGTCATCAGACAGCGAGTCTCGCACGAGTTTTTGCCAGTTTTCACAGTTTGTAGGTTACCTTCTAGATATGACCTCAGGACAGACTTCATGGCGTAGACATGACACGTCAAAAGCAAGAACGCCGTTGTTATTGCATGCAAAATTACTTACAAATTACCATGTCATTCATACACCATTTGGTGAGACCGGACTTGATTAAAACCAACAAACAAACTTTTTTGCAACTTTCTGTGGGAATTTCAAACAGCCTGTTTGATGAAGAATGGAAGTGAATTGAGCTCTTAAATCTTAGCAACCCCCTAAATTTTGATTACAGATTGTTGTAAGAAAATACAAATGTGGTACAGAATATCACTTTGCACCACAAATACATCATTCTTATGATTTCTTTCTACCTTTTACAGATATTTTATGCAGACTGACTGTAAGAGGCTTTCAGAGCCCTGTGATGACAGCCCAACATGTTCCTGTCTACCACCAGAGTCAGCTGAGAGCTGCAGCTATTTTTGTGGTGTGAACGATGAGCCAACAGTGGAGAGGATATTAAAGTTTCAGCATATCATGGTGGACTTTAACCTGTGATGTGATGGTTTAAAAATGCGAGAAATATGGGAAATAGAGCATAGCTTGCTACAGTAGCTCAGAGGAGTTGAAATAAGTTATTCTTGTTAAACTAAATGTTTCAACGCTATATTTCAAACATTAACTGAAAACAGAGAAAATCAAATGCACATTTTGTCCATTGGTACGTCAGTTTACTAAATATTAACCTGTAGCTCCATCTATTTCATATTTATATTATGGCTGTGTATTGGCAAGAATCTGGCGATACGATATGTATCATGATACAGGAGTCACGATTCAATAAATTGCGATATATTGAAATTGTTTAAATCTAATTGTAAAACTGTCGTAGTATAAAGAACACACCGCCACATGCATAAAATCTAAAAAAAGTTTTAAAACTTTTTATTTTTCATCACAGCACTACTTTTAGTGCAATCTGAGCAACTGTCTGCCACAAATCTTTGCATGTAAACTATTAATTAAAAATCGAGTCTTTTAGAATCGATACAGTATCACAAAACATAATATCGCGATACTCAAGTGTATCTATATTTTTTTACACCCCTTATTTATATTAGGGCTGGGCAATATGACGATGTATAATGTCAAAACGATATAAAAATGTCTATCGTATATATTTTTCTATATTGTTTCTATCGCAATATAGGCTAGGCCTATATTTATTTATTTATTCTCTATAATTTAATTTAAAACTGTTTACACTTGTTCTTAAAATGAGAAAATACTCAGTACTTTTCATTTATCAAGTATTTAATTCACTCAGGAGTATACAAAAATAGGCTTTACCATGTGGTTATTTCATATAGACTATATATATATATATATATATATATATTGTTATCAAGATATGAAATTACCTATATCCGGATAGAAGATTTTGGCCATATTGCCCAGCTCTAATTTATATCACATCATATATTTTATGTCAATATCACAGACTTAAAAACCTGCTCATACTGACTAACCTCCTCCAGACAAAATGGAGCAATGACTTTTGGCGATACTAGCGGTGTAGTACTGAGGGCTCTAAGGATGGCAATATCTGTCAGTCACTCAGTCGCTCCACCATTTTGGTCCAGATTGAAATATCTCAACAAAGATTGAATGGATTGCCATTACATGTTTTACAGACGTTCATGATGCACAGATGATGAATCCTACTGACTTCGGTGATCCCCTGACTTTTACTTTAACACTACCATGAGGTTGACATTTGTGTTTCAGACTGAAATATCTTGACAACTATAGGATGGATTGCTATGAACTCAGGTACAGACATTTATGTTCCCCTTTTGGATTAATTATAATAACTCTGGTGATCCTTTTACTTTTCCTCTTGGCTCCATCATCGGGTAAATATTCAATTTGTCCAGTACTTTGGTTTATGACCAAATACCTGCAAAACTAATTCCCATCGGCCTCAGCTGTTCTTTGTGTTTAGTGCTAATTAGGAAATGTTAGCATGCTAACCTGCTAAACTAAGATGAGGAACATGGTAAATATTATACCTGCTAAACATCAGCATGTTAGCATTATCATTGTTAGCTGACATTAGCATTTAGCTCAAAACACAGCTGGGCCTAAGTAGAGCCTCACAGAGCCGCCAGCATGGCAGTCATCAAATATTGGTTTTATTCATTGGTTTTATTTGTCATTTTCCTGCGTATGTAGGTGTATGTATAGATATTTGTATGTATGTCTGTGTATATATACGATATATATGTATCAACATACTAGCCTACGTTTTTAAATTAATTAATGAATTATTTTTTTCTTGTTTGTTTCTTTGTTTCTTTATCCTTTAATCTTTTCCTTGTTTTTATTCCTGTTATTATTTCCTTTATTCCTTTATTTTTACTAATTTACTATAAATTTGTAAATTTATATATATATATATATATATATATATATAGTATTATAACAAATATCACATGCTCAAAGATAAGATCCATACACTCACATATATAAATAGATATATATAGATATATATAGATAGATTACATTTACTATGTCCTGCAGTCTTCAGTGCAGTGAAACTTTGTAAGTGTTGGTAGGCTAATTCTCACAGAGCATCAATCACTGGACTCCAATCCAAACACATGTTAAACACACAATGTTCCTCTCCACTCCACAGATCCGAGGCATGGCTCTCATCTAGTGGACAATAACAAGGCCGTTAATAGCAGCAGGACGTAGTTCAGTCCCACTCACAGACACTAAATCAATCTGTTTCAAATAAACATCAGGCTTTTACGCCACTTGCTCATCCTGAAACCTGAGTTTTGAGTGAGACATTTCTAATTTATTACAATCTAGTGAGAAACAGATGATTTAGGTAGAACGGCCTCACTCTTTACCGTCTGTCCGGGCTGTGAAATCTAAATATTCCTTCCTGCTTTTAAGAGGAGCTATTTTAGGAATTCAGATTGTTCTCTTTTTATATATAGTGACATTTAATGGAGACAAAATCTTATTTTGCACAAGTTATTACACTTTTTAAAAGGCCATTTGATATAATATGTCATACATTTTAGAAATTTCTGAGCTGACAAACACACATGATAACCTCAACTCATCAAGCAGGCCTTTTTAGGTGACCAAGATGTTACAATTAACTTTCATGAACTGAAAACACACTGTGAAAGGGTTAAAGTTGTAAGACGAAAACACGGACAACTCCCAGACCGGACAACGCCGTGGTAGCGACCTGTCAATCACAAAGTAACCACGCCCTAAAGCATCCCCTGTTTTATGGTCTATTTGACTCTAAATGGGACCATAATTTACTAAATGAACATCATGCTGTGTTGAAGAAGACTTGAAACCAGCGATTGAGACCATAAACTCATGTTTACAATGTTTACTGGGGTAATAAATCAAGTGAGAAGTAGGGTCATTTTTTCATAGACTTCAATACAATCAGACTTCTTTTTGCAACCAGAGGAGTCGTCCCCTGCTGGCTATTAGAAAGAATGCAAGTTTAAGGCACTTCCTTAAGTAACTAACTGATACATACACAATGCACAAAGAGTGGGATTAACCGGGGGGTGGGGGCTCTATAGGGGCCCCTACAGTGGGTTAATCCAGCCCTAGTTATAAATCCTAAAGAGTGAATTGGTATAAAACATCTGATATTGTGAGTGTAGATAGTTGTATATTCATGTACACCACAGTTCAGTACTAGCAGTGAACTAACTGTGGCCCCACTGTACGAGAATATTACTTTTTTTGTTTTAAGAATATTCTTAGCTATTGTTTAAGTTTTTTTTTTGGTTACTTACTTATCATCTCTATGAAGTGCAAGATATTTTTATTTATATTTTTTCAATCTGTGATGCGCTTAAGACATTTATACGAGAGGCAGTGGACACAGATTTACTGAAACTATTCTTTTGTTTAAAAGTACAATCACACAAAGACATTTAAGAGGAGGGTTAACCATCAGTAGTTCACTAAAGATTCTTTATTTTGTTGTTGATGGTTAAAGCTCATTTTAGTAATGTGTTGTGGTTTAAATGTATTTTGTAAACTGGCTCCATTTCTTGTTTATTTCAGTAAAATATATCTGAACTATCCAAACCAAACTAACCTGTTTGGACAACCAGGCCCTTCTTCTTCAGATTTGCATGTGAGAGTCTGCACATGCATAATGTGAACACAAACACACATTTACTATTTCAGAAAACATACTTTGTCTCATTCAGTATATTTCCACAGGTTGAGGAAAGTTGTACATTAAATGTGTTTCACAATAATTGCAAACAATTCACACACCAATGAGGCAGGCTGCTGCTAAAATCAATATTTTCTAAAGATGGAATTTTCTTTGCAAATAGCTTTAAATTGTCACTCATTACAAGTGAAACACAACAACCGTTAACTAAAAAAGGAAATTCAGGTTGCAATTTAGGGCTGGGAGGCATTCAGCAGAAGTAAAGAGAGCAGAGGCAGCGAGCAGAACTAATTTCATCAAATATTAAACTTGGTTAGGAGACTGAGCTGAGCAGCGCAGGACTCCAGTGGGATTTCCCTGCAGACTGGCTGCATGAGGAGCACCAGAGGATCATGGGATATTTCGCACAGGAAGTGGGCGGTAGCCATTTTGAAAAAAAAATTAATACAAAGTATTGTGAAAAAATATCAGATCTGGTCCGTTCACTGGTGGAGAAATCCCACTTTCAAAGCTTTTGGCCCCCAAATGAAGAAATATATATATATATATATATATATATATATTGTCATCTGTGATGAAATATTCTAGTCAAGATTCACTAGCTAAAATGCCTTCGGGTAAAACTGATAATGGAAGGGCTTAGGGCTGTTTCTAGGTAATGTGCTGCTAATGCGAACACGTCTCACATGCTAGTCAGTTAGTTTTTGTGTATATTTATATTATTTACGTGCCACATATCTTGTTCTGCATGTGCTATGATTGTACTTTTTTATTTTATTAGCACCTTTAACAACCTATTTATTTATTTATTTATCTATTTATTTATATGACTTTGCTTTTAAGTAATCTAATCCATATTTATAATTTATATACTAATGAGCTACTGGACACCTGAAATTCCCCAAGGGGATGAATAAAGTATCTTCTATTCTATTCTATGACTGTGTGTAGTGTTCATTTTGTCAGCTACTTTTTGGATTTAGGCTTAGTCTTAGTCCTGAGAGCAAAAGTCCATGTTATTTTTAGTCAATTTTAGTCGACTAAAACTGTGGACATTTTAGTATAGTTTTAGTCAAAAAAATCACAGCATTTAAGTCATCAAAAGATTATTTTACAAATTCTTGTGAACATTTCAGTCTAGTAGTTTCAGTTAAGACCAAGAAATTATCAGTTTAATCAAACTTCAGAAACCTGCAGTCTGCTAGTTTCGGGAAAGTGTCATTGAATGTAAGGGTTCGTTTGCTCGTTTCTTTGTTCTATGTATTTGTGTTTACAATACACATCTACACAAATCCACAGTAAGTTAAAGAAGTTAACTAGCCAGGTACATAAAAAGCATCATCTGCCAAACACAGTGGATAGTTTGGAGGGGAATGTATTATAAGGATGTAAGACACAAAATCAATATCTGTTTAAGTGTACGTTCTGTTTACGATATTTTCACCGTTTTATCTTGCCATCAGACAGCCCTTTCCTTCTCCTTTCCGACGGGGAAACTGAAAATGAAACTTACAGTATAGTATATACAGTATGGATACGTTTCACTTTTAGTTCAGTTCGCCATTGGAAAATATTGTAAATATAGCGTATTGATTTTTTTTGGTGAGTCTTTCTTTTAGGTGGCTGAAATAAGTTTTTCTGCCGGCCCCGTCCACAGCATTGTATTGCTTTGCTCCGGTGTCGGTGCTCGTCTGTTTCTTCAAACTGGGGCTGTGCTGACCGTCATCTACTGTAGTTAATACACCTACTGTACTATGGATAAGTACCTCATACAAGCCCACTTCCAAAGAAACAAACTATCCCTTTAAAATGAACAAATTATTTAAATGGGTGTATTACTTTGGCCACAATTTATGTATTTATTAATAAGGAATGTTTTAATCCTGTTTTGTGACATGAATAAAAGGTAAAACCAAGTGCAATCAGTTTTGATAACCTGCTTTCAAAGTGGAACTTCCTGCAGAAGCCAAAATGCTGAAATACATCTGACAGATTTCAGTCTGTATTTCTTCTTGGAGAAAAGGCACTTCATGCTGAGTGCCTTCATTTTGCTTTACTTTTTTGGTAAGACAAATGCCTAAAATACAATATATGGATATGATGAAAGTTTTAAGCATTTAAACAAAAACAGACCGACTTTATTGTTGTTAAGTGAAAGTTATCTTAAGAGCCCATCTGAATCATTTTATTATCCACCTCACTTCCATAAAGTGCAGTCTATTAGTCATCCTCTGCACTCTTCTGGCTGCAAAGCGACTGCATGAATTTTATTTGGGAAAGTGGAGGTTCAGTACTTCAGGTGGACGTTTTAGGGCCGTGGCAGGTGCTGTGTTGAAAGGCAGGGGCAGTAATGGGGGAACTGAAGGAGAGAGAATGTTTTTGGGGGGTAAAGTGAAGTGCATTACCCGCGGGCAGCCAATAGGTTGGCACCATCCCATCGCCCTCCATCGCCTCCACTCAGCTCCTCCAGCTGAGCCGTACTTAGCACCATTCATAATGCATGGTCACCACCCCTCCAAGCACAGGCCTGTCATGGCTTGTTCCCTTCGACAACTCAGCCCAACTCTACTTTTTCCCCGAAGAGGATGCGAACGGTTGCATAATTTAGATGCCGCCCGCTGTTTTCAGGGCTCATCTCTTATCAAAAATGTAACAGACTGAGTTTCTGGGGGAGTTTTATCCAAAGGGATGGAGGATGTTCCAGTTGAGACAATGGACGTAGACTTGGGCCAAAACTTTTTCTCTGAAACTTTTCTGAAACACGGTGATGTCAGCATCATGTATGGCTGACTGCCTACATGTATACAGGACATAAACCTCGACACAGGATGAAGAACAGACACATGTACTACATTAAAACTAAAATGTTCGGATTAATTTAAGAAGACTAACGAGAGAATCTCATTTGAAGTCAAGCCTTCGCTGATTAATTTACTGTTTTCTGAATGAAAGATTTGCTTTTTTGACGCTCTTCTCAGTTGTTTTCTACTATTGAAGTAAAATTTAAAGTTACTGTGGTAGATTTAACATTCTCCCTAAGATGTCTTTGAATGTCTAAATATGAAATGATGTGTCTGAGCACACGTGTGTATATCAGGGAGGATCAAAGTAGAACATATTTAATAAATCAGAGTATTGTTTCAATGGAGTTGATAGAGGGAAACAAAAGGCCCATTGAAGGTAACTCGTGCAGCCGTTGTGGCCAGCTGCAGTTGGGCAGGTCAAGGTGACTGAGGTCACGATGACAAGAAAGATATTTAAGAGAGACGACGAACACCTGCTGAAAATGTCTGACTTCACTCTATTAAAGATAAGACATGGGTCACATTGTATTTGCTGATGTGTCTTTAGTTAATTCAGCGTACGTAGGTGTCAGACATTTGGGGAAAGACTGTTTATTTCTGGACTGTTCTGTAATGGAAATATTCAAGCACCTTAAAATTGTACTTAAAGATGCTCTATGCGACATTCAGCTCATGTCTACCTGAGCAGAGACAGCCCTTTCTCATTCCCAGGGCGTCGAATACCGAGGCTTTGTCACGACCATCGGTGTTCGATACCGTAAAGCACCCCTTAAAGTCGGTATGAAACGCAACGGTGTGTAAAACCATCCGCAGCAACAGTAAACGCTCTTAGAAAATGCGCCGGGAGTGTGGTGACATAGTTTAAAGAGCAAAAGACACACACCCGGGAGGTGGACGGGTCTAACAAGCACAAGGCTTTCATCCACGAGACCACTGTTTGTGTCCTGTGCGTCACGTTACAATCAGCTGTTCGTTCATGTCCCGTGTTCACAACGTTCAGTGTCATTTTCACTGTACAAATATAGTAGTTTTAAGCCCAATCATGTAATTATTTCCTAAACCTAACTATAGTGGTTTTGTTGCCTAATCCTAAAGTAACGCCAAGGGTAACTATAGTGTTTTTTTTGTCGAAAATTAAGTGATGCCAAGGTAAACACTGTTAGCTTTGTCAGCACTGTTGCAGTTGTTTGCACTGTTAGCAACGTTAGTTGCGAACCGCCGGCTCAGCCATCGCCATTTTGAGAGCCGTGTGGAGGCAATAGATATGCTCTGAATTTTGAGTATAGTATAGTACTTGAGGGAATGTAGGCTACTTAGTTACTTTCCACCACTGGCAATGTGAACAATGTGTCCTACTGTAGGCACATAGCCAAAAAATATATGACAATAATATATTACAAAATATATGAAAGGCAAATGGCATCAACCTGTTGTCACTTTTTCAAGACTAAATAGCAAAATATTGACTGTACAGTATATTACCTACTTTACCAAAAATCCAGGTGCACTGTAAATGGTAAATAGTTTTTATTAGTATTAGTTTTAGTAATAGTATTTAATTCTTTTACAACTTATACAACACTTAAGTTGTATATAGACATTTTATTTTAGTTCTTATTTCATTGTTGGTCATTAGTGCTTTTTATATATATTTATATAACATTCATATATACACCTTCTTTTTCACTACTTGTGAACACAACAGTCCTGTCTATTCCTCTACTTTATTTGTCCAGCTTTGTTGTCGTTGTCCTTGTTCCTAGCTGTTATTTCTATTTCTGTGTAAGTATACTGAGAGAGATGCATACAACTGAAGTCAAATTCCTTGTATGTGTGTACTTGGCAAATAAATCTGATTGTGAAATGCAGTATATGGAGATTAAATGGCAATACTTGTTATGAAAACCAGCAGCAATTCACATATTGTACAACATACTGGAAATACATGTCATTAGATAGTACACAAATATATTATTAAATGTATGTTACTACATAAGATCTTTTATGGAAAGTATACTCCTGTTGCATTAGGGATATATGTTGTGTTGTTTTCTAGCTGACATTGTGTTAAACTAGTGATGTGGAAGCACACAGAGGAAAGAAGAAGACAGGCACAGTTTCACTTCATGCCCGACTTGTTTGCCGACACAGAAGATTTAATGCTGATCAAGGTGCTGCTGTAGTGCTCTTAACCGATCTTATTCACTCTAAGCACACAAGCTCTGCTGTGGCTCTCACTTAGCATGCTACAGTCTATATAGCATGTGAGCTATATTTGGTTCATGGTGAGTTCTTTTACATAATCAAACCAATGACAGCAGCAAAAAACATGCCGTTAAATTCCATCTGACAGTAAAAACTAGACACTTTCTTTTGAGCTTTAGCTTAACTAGTTTGGACCGCATGATGCATCGAGTAGGTTTACATTCACACTGGTAATCTGGTTTTGAGTCTTGAGCAGGTGGCAACGTCCAGGTCTGAAAAGTGAAGCCAATGCTGAAGTGCTTTAAACTTGCATTCTTTCTAATAGCCAGCAGGGAGCAACGCCTCTGGTTGCAAAAAGAAGTCTGATTGTATAGAAGTCTATGAGAAAATGACCCTACTTCTCACTTGATTTATTACCTCAGTAAAAATTGTAAACATGAGTTTATGGTCTCAATCGCTAGTTTCAAGTCTTCTTCAATACAGCATGATTTTCATTTAGTAAATTATGGTCCAATTTAGAGTTAAATAGACCATAAAGCAGGGGTAGCTTTAGGGCGTGGCTACCTTATGATTGACAGGTCGCTACCACAGCGTTGTCCGGTCTGGGAGTTGTCCGCGTTTTCCTCTTACAACTTTAACCCTTTCACAGTGTGTTTTCAGTTCCTGAAAGTTAATTGCAACATTTTGGTCGCCTAAAAATATCTTATCCAGAGTTCGGTTGTACTTGAGTCCACCCTCTTGTGTCACTTCTGGTTGCAAAAAAACAAGATTGCGACGGCCAAAATCCAAGATGGTGACCGCCAAAATGCTGAACTCCAGACTTCAAAACGGCAGTCCACAAACCAATGAGTGACGTCACGGTGACTACGTTCACTTCTTATATACAGTCTATAGTCTTGAGTCTTTTAACTTCACATTCAGCCACTCTGTGTCATTTTTGTACTGAATAAGTTACCTCAGCTGTTGAATATGAACCCAGTTTGGCTTCTGGCTGTCTGGAAACTGCTACATTTACCACACTGCCGGATTTGGTCTCTCCATCTGATCAATAATAAAAAACAAGAGCAACAAAAAAAATTCATGCTGAGTCAAACATTCACTTTAATTTCAGTGTGTAGAGTATCATTACATTTTTCACCATATTTTGTGTTTTACTGAGGACATTACCTGACATTGATCAGATATCTGGACAAGGTGTTTTTGCTGTTATTGTGGTTGCCATTGGTGGAAGAGGAACTCACATGTTTCACTTAAAGGAACCGTGTGTAACATTTAGGGGGATCTATTGGCAGGAATGGAATATAATATTAATAAGTATGTTCTCTTTAGTGTATAATCACCTGAAAATAAGAGTTGTTGTGTTTTTGTTACCTTAGAATGAGCCGTTTATATCTACGTATGGAGCAGGTCCTCTTCACGGAGCCGGCCGGCATGTTTCTACGGTAGCCCAGAACGGACAAACCAGTCACGCTTTGCACACGGGAGAAGTTTCGGTTGGTTGCAATCTGCAACCTCACCACTAGATGCCACCAAATCCTACACACTGCACCTTTAAGTAAAAGTACAAAAGTATTAGCATCAATCAAAATTTACTTAAAGTATTAAAAGAACTTGTTCGGCAGAATGGTCCCTTTCAGATACGGATACTTTAACACATAAGCAGCATTTTTAATGTTACAGCCTGTGACGGTGGAGCACATGTATCTACTTTATATACTGTTGAATGGTTTAATCTATAGCACAGTATCATATTTTAATTGATTACATGTTTTGTTTGTAAAATGTTAATTTGTCAAGTAACTCCAGCTGTCAAATAAATGTAGTGATGTAAAAAGGACAATATTTCCTACTGAAATGTAGTGAAGTAGAAGTATAAGGTAGCATAAAATAGAAAAAGTCAAATAAAGTGAAAGTACCTCAAAATTGTATACAAGTACAGTACTTGATTAAGTGTACTTAGTTACTTTCTGAAATCAGGATGCGATGCTTATATTCACAACACATAACAGCACACTGATCCTAACTAGGATACAAGTTTGCATGTAACTCATGTTGCTTTTTTATATCTGATCTGTGTTGTAGATATTGTGAATGGCCCACGGATAAGGAAGCAAATAATAGAAGCTAAATTCAGGTTTATCATGTATGTGCTGTCAAAACCTCACAACAATTACACTCTAGGATTGTTTTCTCCAAGTGTGATTTGGTTGTAAAGTTTTGTTTCTGTTCTGTGTGTCACTTGAAAAGTGATCTGGATTAAAAGTCTGACTGTGAACTTTCCATCCTGGTGATTTTTACTACTTGGTCGCCGTCTCCACACAAAAGAGTTCATCCCCACTACCTTATTAGGTAAGCAGTGACAAGTGGCCATTGTTCCAAGCAGAGACAGACCAGCATGTCTGCAAGAACATTTTGTAACAGTGCCTGAAAACAACAAGCAAGAACAGCTCAGCTAAACAGACTATAGTTTCAAATAAATAACCACTGATAATCATAACAAACGGCCTCTAGGGTGTTTGTTTGAGAGTTATTATTGCTGTGGGATGAAAACCTTGTGACACAAAAACATGATTTCTTTTAGAAACTAGGGCTGTCAATCGATTAAAATATTTAATCACGATTAATCGCATGATTGTCCATAGTTAATTGAGATTAATCACAAATTAATCACAATTTTTTTTATCTGTTCAAAATATACCTTAAAGGGAGATTTGTCAAGTATTTTATACTCTTATCAACATGGGAGTGGGCAAATATGTTTGCTTTTTGCAAACGTATGTATATATTTATTACTGGAAATGAATTAACAACACAAAACAGTGACAAATATCGTCCAGAAACCCTCACAGGTACTGCATTTAGCATAAAAAATATGCTCAAATTATAACATGGCAAATTCAAGCCCAACAGACAACAACAGCTGTCAGTGTGTCAGTGTGCTGACTTGACTATGACTTGCCCCAAACTGCATGTGATTATCATAAAGTGGGCATGTCTGTAAAGGGGAGACTCGTGGGTATCCATAGAACCAATTTTCATTCACATATCTTGAGGTTAGAGGTCAAGGGACCCCTTTGAAAATGGCCATGCAAGTTTTTCCTCGCCAAAATTTAGCGTTATTTAGCCTCCTTCCTGACAAGCTAGTATGACATGGTTGGTACCAATGGATTCATTAGGTTTAGCTAGCTTTAAAACTGAGCCCGCTACAATCTAAAAACCGCAAGCTGCGTTAATAAGTTAAAGAAATTAGTAGCGTTACAACGAATTTGCGTAACGTGTTATTATGGGGTTAACTTTGACAGCCCTAGAAACTACAAATATATATCAGCTTGATATTAGCTTGACCTCATGTTTTTATTTTGAGTTTGTAAAATTTAAGACATTCTAAGGCAAAACTTTTTTCATTGACTGTTCAATTTTGAGATTTGGGGTTATTTTGCATCCATATCATGTCTTTTTTCAGACTAGTGGAAAGAAAACATCCAAAATACACATTTAGGTGTTTATTTTACTACATTTTGTCTATTTGCGTCCGTAGCTTTCTCCTATATTCACCAAAAGTTAGCATTAGATAATCAATCAATCAATCAATCAAACTTTATTTATATAGCACCTTTTACACAAGTCAAATGCAATTCAAAGTGCTGTACAGATGATTGACAAAATGTAGAATGTTAAAAATGTTTTTTAGAGACTAATGCACACCAAAACAACCAAGATAAAAGTTCATTGAATAAGAAAGCAATAAAAGATGGGTATTTAAGATGATAAAAGATAAATAAAATACAAGGAAATAAAAATAACAATACAAATAAATAAATAAATAAATACAAATTATGAAACTACACAAAATAAGCAGATTGTACTAAAATAATGAAATTTTAATCAAATAAAATAGAATAAAAGATAATATTGATCAGTAATAAAATGTTGATTAAACAAAATAGAGTTAAATAAACACTATAATGATCATGATAAATAAAATAAGTATAAACAATAAAACCATGCCTCATTTGCATAATGAAACAATAAAGTTCAGAAAACTTGTAATACAAAAAATAATTGTCTTAATGTAAGTAATTAACTGGGGAAGTTTCATGGTGATATCTATTAGTTACATTTTTTACCCTATTCACCTAGTGTCTCCCCTTGAAAGCCGGAGAGGTTTGAAATAAGTTAAATGAAGTAACATGTTTTTTTTACAACAAATATGTAATTTTATTTCAAGGCCATGTAAATATTTAGCCCCAAAAATCTGACCATACTTATATACTTTACTATACCACAAAACCTGCTATTATGTGCCAGCAGCAACAATAGCTTCATATAACTTTCCTTAATAGGTCGTATCAGCAGCAGGGCTTGTAATTATTGTTTACTGCCACTCGGCTCCATTTATGGTGAACTGTCTTGATCTGGTGGTGAGCAGTGAGTCTGTAATCTCAAGGATTTGCAGGCTGCTCATAAAATTACTGTCATGGATGAGAGGATTATTTAATTCCTGATTCCCAGTAAGGTCAGGATTTCACACACCAGTGAGCGGCCATGGCTTTAAATGGGAGCTTGATGGTAAGCGGTCCAGTCAGTAACAGAAGTAATGTTGAATCAAGACACTCGCTCTCCCGACTGCAGGTGTTGCTGTTGAGGATACCAAGGTCACGATTTCTCTATTCCTTCTTTTTAAGGGATTTTTGCCTCCTGAGATACAGTTTATAGTTCATAAATGAAAATTACACTTGGCACCGCAAGTGTAACTTTTGATAATATCAACATTCCAGTATAACGACAGGTCTGTTATTTTGGCTGTTATCCATAAAAGTTCCATATGGATGCTGTGCAGTCCGTGGTTCAGACTATTACCCAGTGAACTACTGACTCCGGTGGGAAACTCCGGGGTCTGAAAAGCGAAACCAATGCATTCTTTCTAATATCCAGCAGGGGGCGACTCCTCTGGTTGGTACGAGGAGATTTGAGCATATCACTCCGGCTTTAACTGCACTTCACTGGCTGCTTGACAAATTTAGAATTGATTTTAAGATTTTATTGTTAACTTTTAAAGCTCTGCATGGTTTGGCACCAAGCTACCTCACTGAGCTCCTTACTCCCTACGTGCCACCTTGTAACTTGAGGTCCTCTGACTTGGCCTTACTGGTTTTACCCAGGTCTAGGCTGGTGACTAAGGGAGACAGGGCCTTTGCCATCAATGCCCCTAGACTCTGGAACAGCCTACCTCAGGACCTCAGGTTAGCTAGCTCTATAAACAATTTTAAATCTCTTTTAAAAACCCATTTTTATGAAAAAGGCTTTTTTTTTAACTCCACAAGGCAACAGCTTGGTGCACCTTTTCCACGCCTTATATTGTCCTGTTTTGGCATATGTGTTGTAACTTATTGTTTTGATACCACTGGTTACGGGTTTTAGTTTTCTCATAATTTGGTGTTTATGTTTTGTTCTTTTATTGTTGTTTTCATTTTGTCTGTATTTCATTGTATCTGTGCAAGCACTTTGTAACTATGGTTAGAAAGGTGCTATACAAATAAAGATTATTATTATTATTATTATAAAGTTGTGACAAGGTAAATACATTATGTAGTACACAATACTGGTACTTTACTTGACTGTTTCCACTTGGTAAATCTATTCTGGTGCTCCACTTCTTTTAATAGAAATATTGTTCATTGTTCTTCACTACATCAACACTGCAGAATAAATAACCCTATATTTGATAGCCTACCTAGGTACATATACTGTACATATTTACATGTTAAAAACATTACTACTTCATAAGGAAAATGAGCAATGAGCCACAATACTCCGATTGAAAGTTAAAGGCCTGGGGCGCCCTGGTGGTCTATAGGTTTGTGTCTGATCGGAGACCTTTGTTGAATGTCATTACATTTATTCTATTTATTTCATTTTATCTATTTGGTTATGAGAGCGAATTATAAAATTAAAGGCAACTCCCCCCTTCTCCCAAAAATTCACTTTTCAGTATATACTACTACTTTGTAACAGCAAAGAAGTTTTTTTTAAACAAATTTGGAGTTAAATGTTTTACGCTCAGAAACAAAAAACATTCTGCAGCAATAATAACTTTTGTAAATGTGTGAAATAATAGGACCGATAAAGACGATATGCAAAGACATGCCAGTGGACGGATATGATGAAAATGATGACTATAGATCTTCACAGTCAGTAGTTATAAAAGATAAAATAGACGCAAAGGCCTGGTACTGTATCAATACCACACTATAAACAAACACATTAAGCAACAGTATTAGTTAACGAGGAAGGCCAGCTATTGAACATTTACTGGCTGGAGTTCAATATGCCCGTAAAGCATGTGTTGGACTTTCTGCCTGCGATACGTGGCTACAACTCTCAAGATCAGTTACGGGATCGAGATCAAGGGCTTTGAATTGGCAACAAGCCTCATGTCATGTTTAGCCTCGTATGCTAACTGGTGTTTTTCCCCTCTGGGACTGAGGGAGAGATGGGATTGCATTGTAGGGACACTCCTCCTCGATCCTGTCTGCTTCAGTCCCCCCTTTTCACTCTTCCTTCCTCCTCTATCTCCTCCTCCTGCTCCTCCTCCAGCGCTAGCAGGATAACATACCGCCTGCCTCTTGTTTGGATAAGTTAATGCTGAGATGTCAGCCTCGATTCTGATGTATACCACCTGCCTTGGCCTCCGGCTGACCTCGTACTCCAGCTCCCACTGCAGAGACATTCCAGTGCTTTTCTGGGGCTGTGTTTACACTGCAACAGATTGCCCTGCTCTCCCTATCTGCTTCATCACGGTGGACAGTGGTGGGCCCCTACGTCTTAGTCCAGAGTCATCCCAATATGCTTGTGTTGTTCTGAAGGAGCATGAAAAAGGAGCTGGAAGGAATGGTCGTGCTCAAAAACGTCAATATGAAGTTTTGGACACCGAAATTAAATTCTTACACTGTCCTAATTCTCAGTAGACTGGACATCTTTTTTAGGCTAAGCCTCAGGAGGGGAGATGCCAAGATCCTCCCACTCAACACTGTGAGAAGCTCATGTGAACACCATGACCTCACTGCGTCTGCCCTTTAAATGAATTAGTACTGTTGATTTACAGTTTTAAGTCCATGTAATGCCGGCCTTACACCAAACGTTTTCACTGTCACAGACATAAAATCATGAGAGTTTTGCTAGAGTTGTGGCGCACTCCCGTGATCTCGATTGTTTGTTGTAAGGTGGACATAACGCATTTTGAGCTGTCTTTTTCTCGTCTTGACGTTCCGATAAAATCAAACATGTTTAATAACCTATTATGGTACATTTTTGGCAAGTGAAACTGCAAGATCCCCAGCCTTTGCGAAATCTTATAGTCTATGACTGATGGTATGGTAGGCATTAGATCCTAACAGAAAGATTGACGTCAAATGAAAAGAAGTTTTCATTTTGGGAGGCTGAGGCTCGTTGGCAAGTCTTTATCTTGGATGTGAGTCAAATATCTCAATCATTAGTGAGGCAAAGTCACTGCTAATAGTCTGCTAATAGAAACTTGACAAGGAAAAGTGCTTCTCTTTTGTGGTATGTTTATCTTTTTTATTTTATTATTAGTTAGTTTATAAAGACCGTTTCAACGGAATTGTATTTCTAGGCAACAGCTTGGGTCCATGTTTACTGCCGGTCAGCTGATGTCATTCACATACCTGTACACTACAACAGGAAATAAACTGGGACACATATGAAATGTTTACGTTTACAACGGTGAAAAAGGTTGCGTCAAAATTCCATACTAACATGCTAATTAGTACGCTAAAACAATATGTGAGATTTTTTAGTATGCTCGAATCCTTAGTATGAAACCAATAGTACGCGAATTGCATTCTACTTACGGTGAAATATCACAGTATGCAACTGCTGGACACTATACGGCGGCATAAAGCAGTTGCAAGTAGTAGCAGCTTAACCATGAGTTTAACTGACATCGTTACATCCACCATTTTATCAAATCTGTGACCAAGCAAATATTGAGGACAATTTTATCTACTCCCCAAATGCTCTTGTTGGAGCATTATCTGAAGATACTTTTTCATTATAGCTGTTTTGTGTTTGTTGATTTGGTTTTCCTGCAGTCAGTTTACTGCTAACCAAGTCTGTTATACTAACGCTAAGGCTAACACGTTGCTATTACAACACTTTAGCTATTATTGCTAATTTACTGTTGGGCTAGCTGTTATGGATTTTAGTCTTTGTACTTTTACTCATGAGGACTATAAGTTTACAATATACTGTCTTGCACTTCCTATAGGGACTAGATCTTTACTGGTAATACTTTGTTTCTGGCATGAGAGACAATGTAACTAGCATTAATTTGACAGCTAGCTAGCTAGTCTATATACTTTTGTGAATCTAACTAGCAATAGTTTCCTTGTTACTGCACAATTTCATTCATTATTCAATAATAATTAATACAATTCAACCTTTACTGGAAGTGTGTTTACACACATAGTGAGGGCAGAAGATTACCACACGAATCACCATTGTTTTCAGATTAGAGACCAGTGTTTCCACTTTAACACTACTATTAGGCCTTTCCAAGTGCAGAGTAATATTAAGGTATCACGTCAAAAACAAATATGGACACTTATGGGCGATAGGCCTATTCATATTGTTCGAAGCCTTGCCATTATAAATATTAAGTACAGAATGTAAAAATGTGAAAAAGTTGTATTCAGGAAAGAGTGCCTTCATGCAGGGCGGAAGCTACCACTGAGGAGACCGAGGTCATGTCCACAGTATTATTTCTTGGAAACAAACTGAGGAGGAGTCTCCTCACAATTACATACAAATTACATGAGTTTTCAAATTTCATACATGTTGGTGTCATAAAATGCAAGAATTTCAATAAAACAAACAGAAGGCTTTGTTTAATTTAATATTTAATATTTGCAATCTTTATAGTTGCACTCTTTCTTTCTTTTTACTGCAACTGCTGCACAACAATTTCCCTCTGGATAAAGTTCTATCTTATCTCACCTTATCTTGAAAGATCATCGTGTAGGGTAACATGTAAAGAAAATATAACAGTCAACTAAATAAATAAAAAAAAAATTATAAATTTTCATATATCGCTGAAGATTATGCTGGGGTAATTTGTACTCATTATTTATAAAATCCTGGCTACTGCCCTGCCTTCATGTAGCTGAAGCTGTGGTGTCACATATCGACCAATCAGCATTCCCTGTTGCAGTTACATGCATCTTTTTTGGGATAAAATAACTGCTAGAATCATGTAAATTTCTCTTCAAGATCATTCCTATAAATTGTAAACATCCTGAAGTTAACCATGGACAGACATGTTTTATTGGACCTTAGTCCAAAATAATAAATTTGAACTGGTGGGTTCTGACATAATTTACATTAAACCTAAAGGCGTGGAGATTTCAGGAATATGTCTCTACAAAAGCACATTATGAAAAGAAGCTAGGCACAAAATATTACGTGCTTAACCTTGTAGTGGCCATGTCATTACAGTACGGGCTACAGCATTAACAACAGCTGGTTTCAATCCAGTCATGACCACCTATATAGTGAGTAACAGAGTGACCATTACCAATCACACATTGTTACAACAGACACTTTGACTGAGTTCCATTACCCATACTACCATACTATTTAGTGCTGACTGTTTGAATATGCAAAACCCCCATGACATAATAACCATCATACCACTTAAGTGATCTACGTACAACTACAGTATATACAGTATGTATAAAAAAATATAGTAGACATGGCATATAATGTATTAAAGTGATAAAATATTGTTGTGTCTTTACATTAAAGCTGCAGTGGGTAGAATTGGAGCAAATATGATTTAAAAAAGTTATTTTTTATAAAACGGTCATTATATCCTGACAGTAGTGCATGAGACAGGTAGTCTGAAAAAAATCATGTGCCTCAGTGTCCTCCTGTTCTCCTAATGGCATCTGCAAGATTTCACAGACCGGCGGAAAACAACCAATCAGAGCTGGGCTGGAGCCTGCCGTCCCTGAGCAGCTGTCAATCACTCGCGAACTCTGATCAAACGGTCAAACTAGGCAGCGCTGATCAAATATGAATCGATATCATGTTACGTTAATGCCTATTTCTCACCTCAAATGTTTTCAGAAACATCTTGTAGTGTACTGTTTAGCTGTAAAATGAGAAAGTTTGTGACCCGGCAGCCATGTTGAGGAAATACCCAGCACCGCCCACCAGCCGGAGCAAACTTTCTCATTTTACAGCTAAACAGTACACTACAAGATGTTTCTGAAAACATTTGAGGCTAGATTTTCTAAAGCCTGAAAACAGAGCCATGAGGAGGTGCAGAAGTCTCTTTTTCTCTCAGAACACTTGAATTATAATATGCTGAAAGGTTATTATGGATTTTTTGCCAAATGATGCCAAAAACATTCTGCCTACTGCAGCTTTAAGTCTGCATGTCATTGAGTCTGCATTGACCAGCTGTTGTGTTTAGTATTTATTGTTTATTGATTGAATCCACTGTAACTACTGACCTTAAACTAAATGTATTTTTCATAATTCATGACGCTAGCTGTGCTCTATTTGGAGATAAAATACCTCTTTTTTTATAACACAGTGACAGAAGAAATGTCATCAGTGAACACTATCGCCATCAAGTGGTAAGTAGAAGAGATAACATTTATCTCCTATCTCAAACAGATAGGAGACTGATGTGATGCTAACTGGGCCTGTCAACACAAGAAGCTGTTTACTAACAGCCAGAGGCTCAATGTGACAAAATCATCTGGTCACAGTACATAAAGGTATATCAGACATACAGTACATTATTTCTCTTTTCCTTTAGGGAAGGCTTTATATTGTGATTTATACCAAAACTAAATGTATAACCTGCTGTAGTTCTATTGTTTTCCCCTTTTGTGTAGAAATATGGCTTGTATTTTTAAAAATGTGTTTAATTTTCAGCTGTAAAACAACTCCTGTCTTACTGGACTCAAAGACATAAAATCACAATACAGCATCTGTGAAGCTATGACCAAGTTCTAGTACGTACTACCCGCCTGTTTGTTTCTGTCCTTGTTTAGCTTCTGTATGACATTTTGATGTTTGAAGGTAAAGTTTCACTTCACAATAAATGTAATTTTTTTGAACCTGCTTTGATGTAAGAATTACTTCGTTCATTTAGTTGTTTTGTTAAATTCATATTTGTGGAGCTGTTATCATTTTTTAAAGTACCGTAATCACTATTAATTGATTCAAATAAAACTGGAGGCAGAGTGTGAGATTTATCAGGAAATACATCTTTTGAATTGGAGCTTTTAATTATTTTATAAATACAGAGTAAAATTGCAAAATCAAAACAGACCTTGCTCTTTTAGATTTACCCAACACCATTTTACACTATTGTAAAGGTACATCCACAAGACTGATAGCTCCATCATGTGGCGATAAAAAAACATCACTCTACAGCAACTACACCTACGATATATAGATATAGATAAATATTTATATATATCAACTGAGGCTAAAACATCTGTGCCTGCTTTTAATTAATATAAAACTTGTAGGATCGGTGAAGAAAATGTCCTTTTGGAAGCTGTAGTTTGTGGTAGTTTAATTATTTTGTCCATCTCATTTATATTGGTGAGAATAGGTCCTTAAAGAGCTGTTATTTTTTGACTATTTTTTATTTTAAGAAATGTGTAAAATTTGTTTAGAAAAAGGTGTAAATAAAACATGTCCCTTCGTTTTGTGACAAGGATATAGACAGCAACACGTTCATCAGTTTCCAGACTTTTAATGTAAAAGACAAAACAATACAGGATTTGGTGACAGGAGGGAAAAAAAATATTATTTCGCTCATTTGTCCTTCTCCTTCTGCTCCTTCTCCTTTTTGTCCTTTTCAGCCTTGGCCTCCTCAGCCTCGTGCCGCTTGATGAGTCCCTCAACTTCTTTCTGTTTCAGCACCTTGATTTTCGTTTTCCCGTCTTCTCGTGTCAGGGTGGCAATTTCCACTGAAACAGTCAATACGATACGGCATCGTGTTATTGTATACATCAAGCAGTTGTACCTAAAAGATCTTTAGCAATAGAGTGGTGCAGGAATGAGTCCTGAAACCCGGAAATGAGTTAGCATTTTAGCACATCGGTTCCCTCGTCTCGATGTCAATGTTTTTTGAATGGGTTTTTAGTTAGATGCCTGAAATAAGGTCTGTGGTTAACACAATCTTATTTTAACGTTTTGTTCTACGATATAAATTACAACAGTAAATATCTTACTTGTGCATTTTGAAGCTTTTACGTGTCTTAAAAAAGGCGGTTGCTAGAAAGTGGCCAAATGAGACTACTAAACGTCATCACACTGACTCGATCACCTTTAGCTTAATGGTGGTGACGTGAAGTCATGCGACCGTGATGTAGTTTGTTTATAGCCTAACGTTAGCTTTTTACTTCTGGCGATTGCATTTATGCTTCAAAAATAATAAAGGTGGTGTTCAATTGTGAAGATTATCTTGCTGAACAAAACTTTTAAGTATCCAACGTGTGTTTGCCACAGAGCTCATTTTCTGCAATAATCCAAAACCCAATGGAAAAATCCCATTCGCTTTTTGTCGAGGGAACCAGTGCAAAGCCAACTTCCTGGTTGGCCTACAAAAATACATCATCCCTGCAGCACCCTATAAGGCAGTAAACACATTCTGGCCATTAATCACAGAGTAACTGTTGTAGTACATCTAGATGGAAGTATGACGAGTTACTAACTTGACTGCTTAATCAACCGTTTATCAGAATTTGTCACTTTGTTGGCATTATTCTCAGACAGTATACTACTGTTGTAGCATACTTCCTGCAGTAACACATTTCCATTTGGGCAGAGCTAGTAAAGCTCATAATCTGCTCCAATTTAGGAGTTCTGAATCTCACCTTTCTCCGCTGAGAGCTTGCTGACATCCATCGTTTTGTTGAGGACTTTGACAGCCAGAGCCAGAGCCGAGGACAGACTCATCTCTCCCTCTTTGAAGTCCTGCTTCAACATGGACACAGCAGCCTGAGGACAAAAAGTCAACACATCAAACACCAAACAGGGGAGGAGTAGTAAAAAATCACCATGATATATGGATACATTTATTGCTTCGACCTCTAAATTGTCACTGAGAATTGCACTGACATCTGAGAATTTTAGATTACTGCTGACATTTAGAATATACATTTATTCAACCAACAGTACTGGCTAAAGCTTTGCACCATCTACAGAGAAATGTGTTACAGCGAGGCCCTCTACGACCAGATCAAAAACATCCAAGCCACAACAACAACAGACAAACTAAAGGTAAATCTTAAGAAATAAATAGTATGAATGCTATTCACATTCAGGACTACTATAATCACTGCAATAGGACATGGTGTATCTATTGAGATCATCTCATTGATTTACATTACCTGTGTCATTTCATCTCCTTTGAAAATGTTTTGTTTGTCTCTGATTCAGGTTTCTGCACAAATCATTGCAGTTTATATGAGAAAGTTGGTTTGTCTTCCTGATACAACCGTAGAATGGAACCAGTGGGCTACCTGCAGGTCTGAGAAGCGAAGCCAATGCTGAAGTGCCTTAAACTGTCATTCTCTCTAATAGCCAGCAGGGGGCGACTCCTCTGGTTGCAAAAAGAAGTCCGATTGTATAGAAGTCTATGAGAAAATGACCCTACTTCTCACTTGATTTATTACCTCAGTAAATATTGTAAACATGAGTTTATGGTCTCAGTCGCTAGTTTCAAGTCTTCTCCAATACAGTTTGATGTTCATTTAGTAAATTATTGTCCCATTTAGAGTCAAATAGACCATAAAACAGGGGATGCTTTAGGGCGTGGTTACTTTGTGATTGACAGGTCGCTACCACGGCGTTGTCCGGTCTGGGAGTTGTCCGTGTTTTCGTCTTACAACTTTAACCCTTTCACAGTGTGTTTTCAGTTCATGAAAGTTATTTATAACCTTTGGTTGTACTTAGCTTCATCCTCTAGTGTCACTTCTGGTTGCAAAAAAACAAAGATGGCGACGGCCAAATACCAAGATGGAGATGGACAAAATACAGAACTCAAAACTTCAAAACGGCAGTCCACAAACCAATGGGTGACGTCACGGTGAGTACGTCCACTTCTTATATACAGTCTTTGAATGAAACACTGGTACATTTCTCTTTATAAGGCCATATTATTATATGCCTGCCACATTATTCCTTATTTATGTTCTCTACTGGCTCCTAAAACTACTAGTAGCTGCAAACTTCGGACATGTAGACAAATTATGTACGTCATTCCTCGAACTTGCGCTGTCTTTGGTGAAAGGGCTTTTAAAGTTTTTGCACCCTCATCTTGGTGTGAGCTACAGACATGTTAAATTAGATTATTTTATAAGCATGTAAGTTTTTAAAAACAGGATTAAGGACTATTTGAACTCTGAATGTATATGTCCTGTTACTGAACAACACTGCAAATCCATTGTTTGTTTTAAACCGGTTGCATGTTTCATTTATGTGAAATTTCTTATGTTGTTTTTGTTTTAAGTCTGCTATTTGTGCTTACATGTGAAACTTTTATGCTGCCGTCTTGTTCAGGACTCCCTCAAATAAGGGATTTTAAATCTCAATGGGAATATCCTGGTAAAATAAAGGCAGTGTTGTAGTACTGGAGATTGCCTTGCCTCGGTCTCAGAAAAAGAGGACTTAGGATTTTATTTCAAGTCCGGTCTAGCACACAACTGTGGGCATATCACTAAAATGTCTCAAAGTCATGGTCTTGATACACTCTGGTCTTGGTCATGACTTGGTCTCGGTTTAGGTGGTTTTGACTACAACACTGAATAAAGGTTAAATTAAATTTAAAAATAATATAAAATATTTTATTTTATATGTTATTATAAAATAAAATATAAAAATGTCAAACTTACAGCACTGTTGTTGCCAATACAGGTTGCCTTCCAGCCTCCATAGTTGCCACTGGGGTCACTCTGGTACAGCTGGAAGCCGTAGTGTTTGTCCCAGCCCATGTAGAGCAGAGAAACACCAAACGGCCTCTTACCTGTCGAGACAAACCACACAGAATGTTACAGAATGCCAAAACCTACTTGTGTTTTTACACAAAGATGAGAATTCTTGCAGCTCGTTTACTGATATGACATTTTAACAAGTGTTTTGGGCAGACATCTCTAAATATGCACATTGTCAATGTTAAGAATCAATATGTTGATCCCAAAGGAGATGTATAATTCACCTGAAGGGACACAAGCAAAAAACAAAACACGGAGACTACTGTGCAACTTGCCTCCAAACTGTGTGTATGCTTGTTTGATGTCACACAGCGCTGTCACCAACTGCTCGCAGGGTATTGGCTCCTGGTACTGCAATAAATACCTGAAGTGAAATTAAACGGGTCAGCGGTTGGTGAAATTGAAGCACAAGCATTTAGGAAAGTTATCAAATATCTTCAAATTCAGATTAACATTCGACAGGCTGGTAGTTGGACATAAATCAAGTAGTGAGATGCGTCAACAAATCTAAAGTTTTTACTTACAGAACTGTATAGTTAAGCTTTTCTGTTCAGTTGAAAAATTATACTATCTTGTTTTCACTTAGTTTATCATTTACCATTTAAATATTTTATGGAAACAAATGCCTGCATTCACTATCCATCACCTTGAGCTTCTTGACATTTACTGCTACTGTCCAACACACACATTTATAACAAATGATTTGTCTGTAAAATATGCTGAACATCCACAACCTAAAAGAGGTTTTTGGGACAGCCCTACAATTCTAATGGTTGGCAAGTTTTCCTCTGAAACTCACCTCTGTGCAATTAGCCGCAGCTCATTTGTCAGTACATTAGCATCTGATGTGATCCCAGCAACACTGCAGGCCAAGTCTCTATAAAAGAAGAAGACACACAAGACCACAGTACAATGTTAGCCTGAAAAAAACTTAAGGTTGTTATGGTAAGAATGGGCCAAGCCTTGGATGTCTCTGTGCAGAGTCCCTCTGTAGTTCGGTTCACTCACTCATTGAGCTTGTAGATCTTCTCGGAGAAGAAAACCTCGTCAAGCAGTTTGTGGATGTTGCGTCTCTCTGCTGCTAACAGAACTCCATCATTTGCTAGAATCCCCAGACAGGTTCCAGCGTGACCGATCGCTTCCATCGCATACTCCACCTGATACAGACGTCCTGTAAAATACAATCACAGAAGTTATACTGATCATGCTTGGCTGGAAACAACTTAAATCCTTACATATCTAAATCACACTGGCCAATGGAAGAAGTTGCTGTCATTCACTGATGACAGCCATGAGATGAGATTACAAGCTAGTAAGGGGACCTTGAGTTAAGATTATTTTGTCAAACTACTGTTACCAAGATCAAGAAACAACTTATAGCTCAAATTAGGCAAAGTATGTGAAACCTAACAGTCTGAACTTAATCTCTTTAAAGACACAGACCCTCTGGTGTGTCAAAAACCCCACAGAATCATGGAAAAGCACTGCTCAACCCACACAACTTTAAGTTTGAGTCAAGATTTAGCATGTTTAACAAAAAAGTTGCCAAATACCAAAATATTTACAACACCAAACACATGCCATATTTATAGAGGGAATTGCATAATATTATGCCCAAGACATTGAAGGTTTTTCATAATGTAATGTAATGTAATAACAATGTCAAAAACTAAAACAGTGGTCAAAAAGAAACAAGACTTACCTTCAGGAGAAAATATGGTTGTTCGAGAATCATATCTACGAGACTAAACAACAAAGAGAAAACAGGTATTAGTTGACAGAAACAAACAGTAGCATATTATGAACATGCATGAGATATTTCTAACGACTACAACAGCTACTTACCATCTTTTCCCGTCACTGAAACTATCCTGCAAAATAAAACAGAAGTTAATAAGATGATGGAGCAACCAGCAGAAACCAAACTGTGAGAAGAAACACGTTTCAGTTTGTATTGATACCATAGTTTTAAATAAATATATCCTTCCCTACAATTTGACAAATATAAATTGTTAAAAAAAAGTCTCTGATAATTTCTTTGCACACTCGTTAACTCACAACAACAGCACGAGTCGTTTACAATCCCCTTTCCTCTCTGTGCCTCAGTACATGACAGCTAAGCTAGCAGCTAGCTGCTGCTGAACAGAATGAATCTGCAATATCTCAGCATGCTAGTTTCGTTAGCATGCTAGCCACCTAGCTAGTTCATAATAAATAAAGTCCTCAAGACACAATCAAACTGTACTGATACTCTGAGATTGTTGTGGAATAAAACAATACTTTGGCAAATAATAAAATACGAATATATTACCTTAAGAGTTAGAGTAGTTTTCCACAGACTGAGAGGTTCACTACTTTCAGTTTGATGTTGTTCCTCAGTTCCTCTCTCACACACACCCGGGATGCTACATGACCCACCCTATTCTGCCTCTGATTGGCTAGAATTCGTTTCATTCGTTGGTTGGATTGGTGGGTAAGCCAATCAGATGCAGAGTAGGGCGCGTCATGCCAGACCCTGTGATGGTGAATTGGCCGCTCAGCAGCGCCACCTTCCGGCGGGAGGACCGATCATTCTGTATTATTGTGTCCAGTTCATTGGGAGTAAAGTAATTTATAACTCTTTCACACATGCACTTTTTCAAAGTCGTGCATTCGCAATTTGTTTGAAAAAGACTTAGTAAAGAAGGAACAAAATGTACTTCCGAGAATAAAATTATTAAAATTAGATAATAAGATAATCCTTTATTGATCCACAGAGGGGAAATTCGGGTGTTTCAACAGCACACGGGCAGAAATAAGCACTGATAAATAAAATTAAAAAATAAATAATTTCAAATAGCCTATTTAAAATAAAAATAAGAATAGAAATAAAAAAAGAACCGTACAAGAGCAATCTCTTCTGTCAATCGATTAAAATATTTAATCACGATTAATTGCATGATTGTCCTTAAAGGGAGATTTGTCAAGTATTTTATACTCTTATCAACATGGGAGTGGGCAAATATGTTTGCTTTATGCAAACGTATGTATATATTTATTACTGGAAATCAATTAACAACACAAAACATCGACAAATATTGTCCAGAAACCCTCACAGGTACTGCATTTAGCATAACAAATATGCTCAAATCATAACATAGCAAATTCAAGGCCAGCAGACAACAACAGCTGTCAGTGTGTCTCGTGGGTACCCACGAGCCTCCCCTTTACAGACATGCCCACTTTATGATAATCTCTTATGATAATTTATTGTATACTACATTTTTTTTATTGACAAACGGTACACACTATGTTCATTCACTATGTATATTCTGTATCTCTATTTATTGTTTTTATAATTTTTGTACACCTGTACCTGTTTTTGCTTTGCTGCTTTGACACCTGAATTTCCCCCCGGGGATTAATAAAAGTTCATCTTATCTTATCTTATCTTATCTTATCTTATCTTATAATCAAATGCAGTTTGGGGCAAGTCATAGTCAAGTCAGCACACTGACACACTGACAGCTGTTGTTGCCTGTTGGGCTTGAGTTTGCCATGTTATGATTTGAGCATATTTTTTATGCTAAATGCAGTACCTGTGAGGGTTTCTGGACAATATTTGTCATTGTTTTGTGTGGTTAATTTATTTCCAATAATAAATAAATATATACATACATTCGCATAAAGCATATTTGCCCACTCCCATGTTGATAAGAGTATTAAATACTTGACAAATCTCCCTTTGAGGTACATTTTCAATGGATAAAAAATGTGCGATTAATCACGATTCATAGACAATCATGCGATTAATCATGATTACATATTTTAAAAGATTGACAGCCCTATTATTAATATAATATAACATAGTGTGGGATATAAAATACAACATAAGGTGAAATGCATAACAAAATAGATAGTAATTCAACGTATCAACATACAATGTAGGCTACAGTATTTTACCAGGCATTATCACTGTGTATTTAGAAGTAGTAGTAGTAGTACAGTTTTGGTTTAGCTCTCTTTCTAACTAAAGTTTTTACTTTATCTATAATAAAATAACGAAAAAACATAAATTAACAATTACTCTTGTTAGAATTTTGTTTTAGCTACCTCCTTATGTTGTTTGTTTGTGATTAAAGTGGCAGTATGCAACAATTTTTTGGCATAATTTGGCAAAAATTCCATAATAACCTTTCAGCATATTGTAATTCAAGTGGTCTGAGAGATAACTAGACTTCTGCTCCTCCTCATGGCTCTGTTTTCAGGCTTTAGAAAAATCTAGCCCGTGACAGCAGATTTTGACTAATGACCTGTGATTGATCAAAATCTGCCGTCACGGGCTAGATTTTTCTAAAGCCCAAAAAAAACAGAGCCACGATGAGGAGCAGAAGTCTAGTTTTCTGTCAGAACACTTGAATTACAATATGCTGAAAGGTTATTATGGAATTTTTGCCAAATGATGCCAAAATATTGTTGCCTACTGCCACTTTAACGTGTGTGTGAAGACAGGTTTACTCACTCCAAACTATAAAATATCCAAATATAACCCCGACCTGTGGGAGGGAGCAATGTGACGCAGAGGCTTCCGGTCTGCCGGAAGTCCAAAAGAAGAAGAAGAAGAAGAAGAAGAAGCTTTGCTGTTGTGTGATTGGTTGTTTCAGCAACAAGCCTTTTGAATGGGAACGGGAAGTTAGCTGAGACTAGCTCGAGGCGAGAGCACCATTACGTCGTTACAATATATCCTAGCAACTGAATGACGATACCCAGAATCGCACATTCTTTTAATCTGCTGATGACATGATGTGTAAAGTGTGACTCACATTGAGGGCCTGCCCCTGTGATAAACATCTGTCCGAAGAGGTAAGTGTTTGCTAATCATACCGATGCTAACGCTATATAACTCAGGGCTAGCTCAGTGTTAGCTAACACCAGATTAAAACCCGCACTAGCACATCCAGCAGGGGACGACGGGCACGTTGTATCAAACAAACTGTGTTGTCATTGTTTAACTTAATGTGTTGGGTTTCATATTAAGTGTTCTTAGCTGACACACAGCTGCTCCCGGAGCTGTTGTTAGGCAGCTGGAGAACACGGTGTCCTCTGACCGGTGTCGCCTCTGGGGTCAAGTACAAACCGGTGTAGCTGGATGTTTAGCTACTGTTGGACCTGAAGAGCGACATTTGTAAGAACACCGACATGCCTCAGTGTTTTTGCCAAAGCTGATAAGATCATCATAGTTATCTTTAGCTTGCTGTTTTGCAGAATGACCTTTGAACTCTCCCTCATGGACAACTGGAGATCAATATTATTGCTCAAGGAGAAGTACTATTATTATTTTTGCTGTACTTATGTTATCTTATTTTTATTTTTGCTGTACTTATGTTATCTTATTTTTTATTTTTCTATCTTATTTCACTCTATATTCGATTGTATCTCTTTTTAAGGTGTATTGGTGTTGGGACTTGTTGTTTAAGCTACTGGATGCCTACATTTCCTTCGGGATCAATAAAGTATCTATCTATATATCTATCTATCTAGTAACGTGACAAGGTGGTTTTCACGGCAAACTCGGATCAGGGATGGAAAGAGATTACAAAGTGCATCACTTCAGAGGGTTGTGTGCACATATTGTTTGAGGGTAGTAATAACAGAATAGCCTACAGTTGTGTTAGTATCCAGTGGCTGCAATTAGTAGGATTAATATAACCTATTTTCCCTGAAGACCCTGCTGCAGGATTGGTTGGTAGACCGTAGGGTTGAGTGATATTATGATGTATACAGTGAGACAATATACATTTTTCTTCTGAGATTTTTCTATACCTTTTGGTACTAGTAATAATTATCATTTTTTTCTGTGTTAGGCCATTGTGGGCTAGTGTTGCAAATATATGAGAAATGACGATATTGGATTTGTTTGATCATTTTTGCATTAATTGCAATGAAGCCACCAGCCAATATGTAAGGTATCTGATTTGGTATCTAAGGTCTGAACTTAATCTCTTTATTGTCACAGACCCTCTGGTGTGTCACAAACCTACAAAATCATGGAATAGCCCTGCTCAACCTACAGAACTTTAAATTTCAAATTAAAAGAGTATAGTATACGGAGTCAAGATTTAGCATTTTAGAGAAAAAAGTTGCCAAATACCAAAATATTACCATACCAAACAAATGCCACATTTATAGCAGGAATTGCATAATATAATGCACAAGAAATATAAGGTTTTCAATATAATGTAATGGTGTAGGAACAATGTCAAAACCTCAAAGTGGTCAAAAAGAAACAACACTTGCCTTCAGGAGAAAATATGGTTGTTCGGGAATCATATCTACGAGACTAAACAAATACAAAATAGATAGCTGTCAGAAACAAACAGTAGCATATTATGAGCATGCATGAGATATTTTTAGTTTGAGTACAACAGCTACTTACCATCTTTTCCCGTCACTAAAGCTGTCCTGCAAAATAAAACAGAAGTTATAAGATGATGGAGCAACCAGCAGAAACCAAACTATAAGAAGATAAACGTTTCAGTTTGTATTGATACCATAGTTTTAATTTAATTAGATACGGAAGTAAATATGTCCTTCCCTACAATTTGAGAAATATAAACTGTTAAAGGGACTATTTGTAACTTATCACGCGCATAAATCCTAACGGGTCGCAATCCCATGCGCGCTCGCGTGTGGGTACGCGCTGCTCCTGCAGCCTGCTGCCTGCTTGCAGAAGCGCTCGTTCTCACCCGTTCGGCTCGCTCCCACTCCACGTGTACGCGCGCACACTGCAGAGAGTCAGTTTAGCTCTGAGAATATCTAGTGAATTCAGAGATTCCAGTGGACGTTTTTGCAGAAATAAATGCTGCCGCTCCTCCAGACCAACAGAGGTTTCCCGTGCCTTGTGAAGTGGCGGAGCTCCGCAGAGAGTTACGTTATCGTCCCGACCGGGTGTCGGTGTGTCCCCCCCCCCCCGTTCCCTCCGCGGTCTGCAGGAAGCAGGAAAAGCCAGCGCTAGGATCAGCATTGATTCATGGAGAGACCCTCCTCTGGTCAGCTAACATTACTGCCAAGCAGGTGAAATATAGAGTGATATTGTGTGTTAGCTGACGTGTGTCGCCTCACTGTTTAGACCGGTGCGCGAGCACGAGCTACAGGACGCTGACTCTTTCGTTGACACTGCAGCCACAGGTGTCGCTGTGAACAAGCAATTTCTGATTCTTACATATAGCCTCTTAAGAAAGTCTCTGATTAATTTATTTGTACACGTTAACGCACAACAACAGTATGACAATCCACTTTTTTCTGTGCTTTTTGTCTATACTTTTATCTAACATTCCTTGCTGGAAGTGAATGAGTGTTTCAAAACAGCTACTTTTACATGTTTTATAAGTTTTTTTTAATACATAAGTAATTACAATTTTCTCGAGCAGTAAATAGGTCAAGTAAACAAGATTTGACAAAGATATTCTTGTGTTCTTTCTGGTGTAGTTTTACAAAAAAAAAATCCCTTCACTCCAGACCCATTTACAACAATTTCCAAGGTCAACAATGAACTTCCACTATTAGTAAAAACTAGTTTACTGAGCGTACTGTTGTTGTTTATGCTGTCAGGCAGGAAACAGTCTGATGAGGGGACACCTACAGCTGGCAGGATGCAGCAGAAAAGGAACATCCAGATCATCGAGTGGGAGGACCTCGACAAAAGGAAGTTCTATTCCTTTGGGGTGTTCATGACCATGACCATCCGGGCCACCGTCTACCCGGCCACACTCATCCGCACTCGGCTGCAGGTGCAGAGGGGCAAATCACTCTACGCCGGCACCTTTGACGCCTTCTTCAAGATCCTGCGGGCGGAGGGCGTTCGGGGCCTTTATCGCGGCTTCATGGTCAACACCTTAACGCTCATCTCAGGCCAGGCTTACATAACCACCTACGAGCTGGTGAGGAAGTACGTCTCCCAATATTCTGAGAGCAATACGTTCAAGTCACTGGTGGCGGGCGGCTCGGCCTCCCTGGTCGCTCAGAGCATCACTGTTCCTATAGATGTTGTCTCTCAGCAGCTGATGATGCAGGGCCAAGGGGAGCACCTCACCCGCTTTCGACTCAGTTCTAACACAGAGACGGGGAAGACCAAAAAAGTGTTCGGCCAAACCAGGAACATTATGGCTCAGATTTTTGCTGCTGATGGTTTCCGGGGCTTCTACAGGGGATACGTGGCTTCTCTACTCACTTATATCCCAAACAGTGCTGTCTGGTGGCCTTTCTATCATTTTTATGCTGGTAAGTGGGCAGAAACTAATGTTTTCTAAACTGTAAAGCACAAGAAAGCTCTGCACTAATTGCACTTTTAAAGACCTTGTGCTTGTGTTTTGCCGTGTCTTATGTAAATGAATCCACCAGTCCTTGTCGTGTGGTTAATCAAGTATCCGTATGTGTAATGTTCTACAGAGCAACTCTCTAAACTGGCTCCCAGTGACTGCCCTCACCTGGTTCTACAAGCCATGGCTGGACCTCTAGCCGCTGCTACTGCCTCAACTGTCACCAACCCAATGGACGTGGTCAGAGCCAGAGTTCAGGTAACCGTCACATTTACTGTCATACATCTATCAGGTAGAGATTGGGGCTGCTATGTTGAATGACCGATTCCCAGCAGAGAAAAAGTCAAACAGATTGACATATACCAGTAGCTTAGAGATAAATGGCATGTAGTTACTGGTGCTCTCAGCTTCAAAAAGCTGTCAGAAAAGTGCCTCAAAGTGCACAGTCCATTATGTTTACTCAGATATTTTTCAATAACTGACAATAAATGTTACTAATTAGTCAGCTTTCTTTGTATGTGTGCCTAATAAGTTACCAGATCACTCTTCTGTAGTTTGTAAGGGTGTGATGAAATATCATGCCGAGTTATAAAACATGACGATATGCATCGTCGAGAAGAAAAACTGAATCGCGATATCGGGGCATAATAAGGTCTGTGCTGGTTAGGCTTGTCGCGGTAGTCGTTGTTACCGCTGTTACATGGTGGTCAGGCACACACCGATTACATTACATACCCATCGTCTTGCTTTTTTTTACAGAAATAAAACCCATTTAGTTCATTTTGGTGTATCAGCGGCATGTTATCAATAGATAGTCGGACGACGGCGGCCCTGCAGCAAAAGCTGGATCGGGGAGGCCAGACACACAGCCACCCGACGCTAAAGATCAAAGTAAGAAAGCGGCTCTACTCAGAGTCCCTCGCAGATGACTGAGCTTCTCACACTATCTCTAAGGGAGACGCCAGCCACCCTCCTGAGAAAACCCATTTCGGCCGCTCGAATCGTATCGAGATTGTGAACCCAATATTGTGTATCATCGAGAGCTGAGTGAATCGTCACACCCCTACCAAAAAATGTACTTCCATGGCCTCCGCCATTTCTGACAACATCAACAAACACGTCACAACTCGGGAACTCTGAGCTTTCAGAAACTTTCCGCTTACAAGGTTGTGAATACCACAAGAGGGGGCGTTCATACGGACTCTTCTCATGAACACGGTAAACACGACCCCATTTGAAGGCAACAAAAAACCAACGGTTCGAAAAGATTTCTTGACGTGCAAATTAATCGCACGAAAGAAACGCCGCCGGTGTGTATCGACCCTTAATCAAAATAATTCAATGTGATAGTGGTTTGTGATTCCAAATAAAAAAACACAACATGTACCGTATATGTGTTTCTGTTCAGGTTGAAGGGAGGTCTTCAGTCATCGAGACGTTCAGGCAGCTGATCAAAGAGGAGGGCTGCTGGGGATTGACCAAAGGACTGTCGGCACGCATCATCTCATCCACACCCACCGCCATCGTCATGGTGGTCGGCTATGAGACGCTAAAGAAACTGAGTCTGCGACCGGAGCTCGTGGACTCGAGACACTGGTAGAAGATACCTGCACAGACAATAATATGGACCACTTGTCATTTTAGCCCTGAATTAGACTTCCTGTAAAAACACTGGATGAACGAGAGGTTTATTTTAAACTAACCTGGGGAACAAAATGGTTTCAGGCAGAAGACGTTGAACAGATGCAGATTGTTTCAGATTACCTGGCCATCGACATTCACGAAGGACCCAGGTTCACAGTTTATATGGCTGCTTAACAGGTTTGATGCTTTTTAGTGCAATTGAAAGTGGTGAATAAAATGTTTTAACACTGGAAGATGCAAACAAATTGATGCAACCTTGTATGATTCATTTTACCGCTCTACAATCATATTTAAGCATCTTTGCAGTGGACAAAAGTGGAATTGATTGCTGAGAGACAGACAGATGGTTACTGTGTCAATGCTGTCCCAAAGCCAAGCAGTGTTGGTTCAGGGTTCAGAGAAAGGTTGTATAACTTATGATGACTCATTCACGTCGGCAGTAAACAAATCTTTCCTAAGTGTTTGTTTCCTTTAACTTGTTCCTTTCTATTGGCCTTTTTTAAATAGCTGCCTTCATAGTGTGATCAAGTCGAACAATCTGCTTTCTGTTTTGTGAGAAGAACAGTAGGTATTAGACTTTGTGTATCATGGCAGCCTCTGTGTTGTAGGTATATTTAATTTACATTTGTCTTGTACGTTGCACAAACCAAGTAAAAATAAATGACTTCACAAATTCCATACAAAACAGTATCGACACACAGAACACTATTTTATCAGCCTTCTTTTTTTAACATACTAGTATGCTGTCTCTCTGGAATTGTAGAACATATTGCAGTGATCAAGCAGGTTAATAAATGATATGGTTTACTGGAAACTTCCAAGAATTTGAGAATAATTTAAGTATTTCAGTTGAAACCTGTGAAGACTGAAGGACAGTAAGCAGAAATAATGCCGTTTTCCTCTTGTGACAGTAAATGTTTCAGCACAAAATGTGATTGTATATTTCGTGTAAGTTGTGTGAATAATATGTGTTAAAGGAAATCACAATACCTAATTTATATTCTTCATGTTTTGGGGGATTATGACCACAGATGTGTCCCAACTTCACATTATGTTTAAGTTTTTTCTTCATGTGTTTAAGATGAATAACTTGGAGTATTGTGGCTCATTCAGTTTGTTGCTTTGGTAACTTTTTGTGGTTTTTTTTTTTTTCAAATGGCTTTTTAGGAAAGGTGAAAATAAAATTTAATAAAATGTATTAAGTAGATGCATGTGACATTAGATGTTGCCACTGTGGGTATTTTCAAGTAAAATGGGCTGTTTTAGTTTGATTGAAGACAATTTCCAAAATCTGACTTTGTTTAAATGAAGCCATAACGGTCTATAATATTTTCTGAAGTTATTATAAATCTGCTCAGGCCATGCCAAGATGTGTTATGCATTTTTAAAGGTACACCTGTATGGAGGACCACAAGTGTCACAGAAATAGTAATAAAGCCTTTCATTAATTAATAACTAATTGTAAAATAAAAATAGGCAACATATTTGTTTTTTAATTTATTAATCTATAAATAAATACACTAAATTACAAAGTAATTTATTATTTGATATTTCAATGGGAAATAAAAAGAAAATAATAAAAATAATTTACAAATGACATTGATCCATCAATAAATAGTTGAAATTTAAAAGATGATTTACAAAACAGTCAATAAGTACATCATTTAAAAATACATTAATGAATTCATAAATATAAAATGGAATTTTAAAATCTATTTTAAAAATGCAGTTTAATAAGATAAATAAATAACTGGATTCGCAAATTGAATTAAGAATACAGATTTTAATCAGGCATTTAAAAGGGAAATTTCCTTTTCCAGTTGCATTTCTATTTCCCTGCCGCTTTTCCTATTAGCTATTCGATTTGCTGAGTCATTTAGCCTTTTAGCCTCTCCACTTAGCCTTTCCATGACACTTAGGGCCTTGCACCGGTAAAAGAGGTAAAACAATGCAAATGAGCCATTAGATGTAACAAGCTCTCTCTGATTGGCTATCACCTGGCCCATTTTAGATCAAACAACGCCGACTTCCGTATGACCTATTTAGTCTATTTATTTATAGATTCATAAATTCCTTTGTAAGCATTTTTTTTATTGTACAATTAGTTATTGATCTGTGAAATGTTTGCTTACTATTTCTGCGACACTTGTGGTCCTCCATAATGGAATACCTCATAGGTTGATTTACACTTCTTCAGGGCAATTATCTTTTAAAGGGATGTTTTACCAAAATTTGCAAGTCTTGTTGGACAGAAGAGAATCAATGCAAACTTCTCTAATTGACTGCAGTCTGGAATTAAAATTTTTAATTTTTTCTTGGCACAACTTTCAGTAACTCAAAGTGTGGTTATGTTTTCAGAGATTAGACTTCTGTTGTAAATCTGATCTCAACTGTCACATACCGAAAACATTTCACATCACGTGTCGTCTCAGTGTGTCTTGGTTCATCTATTTGGTAAATAAAACATCACGGCTGCTTAAAGGGAATATTCGCCACTTTTTATGTGGATGTCCAATCAGTGCTGATGTTGAAAAAAATAAATTCCCCAGTAGGTGCTATGGTGCTATATTGACTGAGATAGCGGATTTCTCCTGGTGTGGCTGTGCCTACATGTACCAGGATGCATTGCACGTGAGCGGTGAGTTCGCTACCACACAAGCTCTGATAAATGAACTAAAAAAATGTCAATAAAGGGAATATTCATACACCTAAACAGAAAAATACAACAGTACACCTGAATTCAAGTTTATCTCTTATACCGAACTAAGAATAGACTGCCTTAATTATCTTGTCGTAAAACACACTTAATTCAAACTGGACAGAAAAAAAATAAAACCCACGAAACCCGTCTTGGTTAGTCTTTCCACTATACTTCCTACAATCAGCAACTCTGGTTTGGTCAAAATAAATCCATAAATCACAGAGTAAGATTTGAAAATATACCGGCTGTACACCACTTATTGTCTGTGTTTAATATCAAAACTCTTCAAACGCTGATTAGACATGAATAAAATAAAGGTCAGGCTTTAGCAGAGAACTATTAAAATTTGCAATCCACTGAATCACTGCAGACAAAGTACGTTTGACGTATTTCCTTGATTAGACAATAATGAATAAATAAATAAATATTGGACCAAATTAAAATTATAAAAAGCAATCGGGGGATAATATTTATCTTACTGTAGCTAGGTATCTGCAAAATTCTTGATGTACAAATATTTCCTAAGAACATTATATTAAAGTTTAGCAGCATGTATGCAGGAAGAGGCTTTGAGTGAAATAACATTTAGAAAAACAAGTCTGTGAAGGTGGACGAGTTGGTGTGATGATGTTTAGTAGACTCATTTAGCCACTTGTTAGCAACCACCTTTTTTAAGACACATAAAGGCTTAAAAATTCACGAGTGGGATATTTACTGATGTATTTTATATTGTAGAACAAAACGTAAAAATCTCTTAAGCTGGTTTTAACCACAGACCTTATTTAGGTCTATAAAGTTTAGTATGTAGGAAGAGGCTTTGAGTGAAATAACATTTAGAAAAACAAGTCAAAATTGTGCATTCCTATTGTCCTCAGGGAGTTTGTTGTGCAGTTAAAAAGCTCTGGGAGGACCAATGCTTTGCCTATTAGGCGTGTTGCCAAAGGGAAGTGGTCTAAATACCCACCAGATCACTTTCCAATTAATTAAAAGCGTATATACTGTATATACACACGCTCTACCTCAGTTATATTTTTTATGTTAATAAAAAAGACGCTCTGTGATGAGAGAAAATGGAAGAAGTTAATATCCTTGATATTTTCACAACTGTAGGGCATCCATACGTCTTATTGAAGGTGATACTCTGACACCAAAGGTCACATCTCATTATGTCAGTAGTAATGAGATGAAAGGATTTACTGAGGCAGAGTGGTTTCAATCCTGCGATTTCCCTGATAGTTTTATGTGATTTGACTGTAAGAACAGCGCTTCAACATTCAGTACGATTCTTTAGTCAATTAAATGTGAAATTAAAGATTCAACCTGCAATTTTGAGGATTCTGGTGCTCCTCGTGATATTAGAAAAAAATATTTGGTCATGAAATAGAGGAAATATATCCAGTGTTTGTGAAAAATCTAACAAAAGAGATTCTTTTTGGGGGGATTTATTTCATTGCGATGTACTACTCTCACATTTTCAAATACTGTGGTGAATAAAACTTACGAAACATTAAGTCAGATTACCCCTTTAACGTAACTGACCCTACAATGTTTTTTAATATAGGCTTGAGATGTCGCTTCATGGTAAAAGAAAAATACAAACCATGTACTGTCATTATACAGTAATAGGTTAGTATACCAACGTAAGCCAATTTGTTACCATGAAATTAGTAGTACTAGTATTATTCCCTCGTTTTATTCTAGATATTTACCATATTTACAGTAGGCCACTTTGAAAACATCAAATGGTCATAAGTTTTCTATTTCATAAAAACTGTAAATTTTATTACCTCAGCTTCACTACTTTTATCACTAAATGCCAATTCAATCATTTGGTAGAGCATGTTTTAAGAAAATGATTTGTTCCTTATTAGACTGTATTTTATTATTAGTTACATAATTCTGTTCAGTAAAGCCTCTGAAACTATATGTAAAAAAAATATGCCTACCTTTGAAAATTAGACCAAGCTGTGTCCTCATGTCTGGAGTGACTTTATTGTTGCTAACTTCCTCTAAGACGTTGAACGGAAAAGACATGTTATCTACAGACACAGCGACATCTAGTGGATTTCTTTTAGCATAACACACCTAAACCGAGTGGTAGAGATGGCTCCATCAGGTTGAGTTAAGTTCAACACATTTTTCAACAAGATATAGTGACTCAAAATGTGCTCTATCAAACAGTCAAGCAGGACATTAAAGGGTTAATAAACGTGTCAAAGCAAAAAAGATACCAGAAGTAACTGACATAAATGTTAAAGTCCTATTTTTCATAACCAGGGCGATAGATGGCAGCAGAATACTCTCTCATCCCACATATTCCCTCCTCCAGGCTCATCACAGATCCTCAAACTTTTCCCTCACTTTCCCTTTTGGAAATAAAATCAGCCGCAGACCAACAGACAAATGGACTGATGAATGAAACAAACAAGGAGGTCTGGTGAAGCTGACAGTCGGTGGAGGGATGACGGAGTGCTCCCTGCTCTGCTCTATACATTAATTATCAGGCGGTGTCTGGAAGGCACTTTGTCAAAGAGATTGATGAGGGGCCGTCAGAGAGGAAACAAATCTGACTTGGCCGGGGGTTAGAGGAAGGGCCTCTCATTCTCAGGGGATGTAATGGTGGTGGATGTGCAAGTGTGTGTGTGTGTAGGATAAAAGGTGGAGAATAGAGGATCGACATGAGAATTGTAATGAAGAGATGGTGTTGTGTAATCTTCTTTTTGAGATTTGAAAAGCAGCAAAGGACAAAAGTATTTTAAAAAAGGAACTTTTTCATGTCGACGTCTTCCATTTTAGTGAAATGAGACTGGATTCATTGAGCATTTGCTGTTAATATAGCGACGGCTGAGCAAGCAGCTGGCAACGGTGCTAACAGAGCTACAAGTGTTAACCTGGGGGGGGGAACTGGAGGGTGGGTACTACGCTTCTGCAACGGCGCTGTCGGTCGAGGCGGCGTTATCAGCTGTAACTGCCGTAGGAGAGCAGTGCATGAGCTAGCCAGTGGGGCACACTCACATGCATTAACATGCAGTAAATGGCATGCACGGCCAGCCCGGCTATGTCAACAAAGCACGGAGAAGCTCTGATTAATGCTCTGGATATTGTATAGAGCACCTTTAAGATATACTTAAAAAGATGCGAACCTATCCTTTAAGTATCAGTCTTTTTGTCTAACAGCTGAATAAACGACTGCACTGTAAAACATTTTTTTTAACTTCTTCAGGATTAATGCTTTATATCAATGGCTGATCCAAATCCAATCCAACCAAATTACAAAAAAAAAATAAAATAAATAACAAAAATAAATAAACCCGAGCATGTATCTGTCATTTCTTCCTCTACCTCCTACAGTGGGGCTGTATGGAATTTTGTTTCTTGTGCTCAAATGAGTCAAAAATGATTAAAAATTCAGCAGCACAGTTTCCCCATTAACACTGAGGACCGTTTTTATTGCAACTACTTTCCACCAAAGAAATAATCCCTATGAAAATGAGGTCTGTGGATTTTCTCCAACGCTATTTATGGAAAAAAATAAGTTACTGTTGAATCTTTAATTGAGCACCACAGGCAGTACCTGGACTAGATACAATCAGTGGTATCGAGTGGAGGTGAGAAAATATACTTTTTTTGGTCCTAATCTCTCCATATAAAACGGGAGAGTAGATGATCGTCTATGCAGCTGTGGGTGCCAAAAAAAAAGACTTATATAAATAAATATAGGCTACATACTGAAATAAATATTTGTAAAAATGCACCATTAAATTCCACTAAACCTCAGATCTGAGGATGAGATGAAACATCAAGACCTTCCAACTGAATCATAATTTAGTACGGCCATTAAAAGACTAATAAGAATAAACCATTATCAACGTGTGTGTGTGTGTGTGTGTGTGTGTGTGTGTGTGTGTGTGTGTGTGTGTGTCATTAATGTGTGGGAGAGGAGGTTGAGGTAGAGGGGGTTTGGTCTGCTGTGTGGGATCATTGCACACGGAGGAGAGAAAGAGGGAGGGAGGAGATAGAGAGGGAGGGAGGGAGGGAGAGAGGGAGAAAAAGAGGCTGAAGAAAAGGCAGCGGAGGAGACAGACGACAGGAGACGAAAGACTGACACACATATTCAAAACCCCACCAGAAAAATGCCCAATTTTGCAGGCACCTGGAAAATGAAAAGCAGCGAGAATTTTGAAGACCTGCTCAAAGCCCTGGGTGAGGATTATTTAATCTTTTTTCTATGAAGGTTTGAATGGGTTTTAGTGAGAGGGGTTTTTGTTTAATTATCCAGTGACTGAACATGAAAGAGGTCTATTATTATCTGCACTGTAGACAACCATACCTGAAATAGAGACATTAGACTTCAATCAAGGCTTATTTTGAAATGCATGCAGAGTTAACTGGTGATAAGTGAATAGTTGTTTGATTGTCAAATGTAAAAAAGTTGCACACTTGTGGTACAAATTGGAGATTATACATAGATTGTAAACATCTTAAATGGTGGCAACAGACAAAAAAAAAAGAAAGAAAGAAGATCTTTCCCAACATGTTTCCACCAATCCAATGTCTCTCATTTTAGCTCCATAATAGCACAGGTGTTGGATGTAGTTTTAATAGTTTTCACATGGAAGTATGGTTGCAGGAGATAAATTTAACAAAAGAAAAGTGGAGTAAAACTGGTTTTAACTACAAACTTGTGCATTGTTGCTGCTAGGGCTGCAACTAACGATTATTTTCATTGTCGATTAAACTGCTGATTATTTTGATTAAACGATTAGTTCTTTGGTCTATAAAATGTCACAAAATGGTGAAAAATGTCGATCAGTGTTTCCCAAAGCCGAAGATGACGTCCTCGAATGTCTTGTGTTGTCCACAACTCAAAGATATTCGGTTTACTGTCATAGAGGAGTAAAGAAACCAGAAAAAATTCACATTTAAGAAGCTGGAATCAGAGAACTTTGACTTTTTTTCCTTAAAAAATGACTCAAACCGATTAATCGATTATCAAAATAGTTGGTGATTAATCTAATAGTTGACAATTAATCTTTGCAGCTCTAGTTCCTGCTTTTAAGTGATGATCTACAAAGAGGATGATGGGAAACAGACAGAAGCGTTCTCTCACTGTAACTGTGTGACAGAAAGGGTTAATAGTAGCTTTTCCGCTCATTTGGAGAACAGAATCTATCATGATCTACAGGAGAGCTAAACAAAGCAGCATTCCTCCCCCTCATCACCTTGTCACTGCACCCTCCATATTTGCAACATCTGCTGATAATCTCAGTTACAGCCGGTGAAGGTTACTTTTCTTTTAAAATGAAAACCAACTGTTATATACTGTAAAATCTTCTCCTGACAACTTAAATGTGATTTGTTTCACCGTCCGTGATAGATAAATCTACCTTTATGCATTCATCTGGTAAATAAGCCAACTTTCATCTCTGAAACAGGAACTCACATTTTTTTCTGACCAAATTTTTGGCGCCAGAGGCAGACAGAAAAAATGTGAGGTGACAACTCAAGGTCAAGATGATAAAATATGGAGAAAGTAGGTCTTAATATTTAGTGACAATAGTTGGGAACAACATGGTTTATGTACATCAAGTCATTGTGAATTGGAACCATTTACTACTTTACAGACTGATCAGCTTATTATGTTTTATATTATATATATTACTGTATAATATTCATACTGTAGGCTCACAGGTAGTTTTGTACGTGCTTTCAGGTGTGAACGCCATGCTGAGGAAGGTAGCGGTGGCGGCTGCGTCCAAGCCCCACGTGGAGATAAGGCAGAACGGCGAGCACTTCTACATCAAGACCTCTACCACGGTCCGCACCACTGAGATCAACTTCCTCATCGGAGAGGAGTTTAACGAGGAGACGGTGGACGGCAGAAAGTGTAAGGTAATCTAATTCAACAGTGATAACAGCACATGATACACAAGTTTTTGTACTTTCTATCAATTCAACTGTCTTTCTGACATCCATGAATGAGTAAAATTTTACATTAGAGAAGGATGATATGACTTTTAGCTTCTTGTGTTAAAACAAGTCTCCTAAAAAAACGTCCAAACGTTCAGCTGCGTCATCATGCACCATCATGCACCATCATGCACCTGGAATAACTAACTAAACTCAGCTGTCTGCAAATTAAAGGGTACCCACACATTGCACTTTCATTAAATTGGGAGAGGTGTGGGAGACAGATTTAAAAAATAATGGTCAAAATCAAAGCAGCAGAGGATGAGATATCTTGTATTTTAACCCTTAAAGCTGGAGTGCAGGACTTCTACGTATAAATGATGTCCGTTACATTCAAGCCCTTTCCAAACGAGTTCACACAATGCTGATTATCGCCGCCAGGGAAAGCTCTCGATATTCTGCAGTATACCGGAGTTGTGGTGTCTGGTGTATGTGGTGAGTTTCCCGAGCTGGCGCATCAGTGATGCGTTTTACATCAACCAGCCAGAGCTAAAAGGGGCTGGAAGAGGGGAGAGAGCAGCAGCTAGGACTATGGAGGAAGCTATGGCAGAAAATCCTAAGAAGCGTCCAAAAAAAGTTTCTGGAGTTGAGGCTTCAGATAAAAAAAAGAAACTCGACATTCAGAGGAAGGTCAAAAAGGTTAAAGTAAAAAAAAGAAAGCGATCGATGGCAAGGACAAACACTCCTGGGGGAGAGGGAGATGCAGCGAGCTCACCTGGAGGCGTACGTCATCAACAGGGTCGACAGTGTTTGTGTAATTACTCTCACTGTCAGAGGGGGGATGCAAAAGTTCAGGACTCCAGCTTTAATTTGGGTTCAAAAACATAAATCCTACATTTCCCATAATGCAACTCAACACTAATGACCCTCTCTGCCAGTCGTGTCTAGATGGTACCCTAAAATTTACGGAACTCTGGCGTAAGGTCAACCTCGAATAATTATGTTAGGATAGGTCGTCGGGCAGCTAATCTCGAGAGAGGGTAAATGTAGCGAGGGTCATAGGGATATTTTCTCAGACTGGGAAGTGTTCCTCCAGAGCCTCAGATAAAATTACATAACACAGGAAGCATATTATTGTTTGTGACAACTAAACTGAACTTCATGTGTAAAATTGATGGAGTGTCCCTTTAAGTCTCATATTTAACTGAAATCAAGGGAAACCGGCTGCAAGGAAGTATGTAAAAAATGCACAAAAAAAAATCTAAAAAGTAATTTTTTCGGGCTAAAAATCACAAAAGAGTCCCTTGAAGACTGACGGTGACAAAGAAATTCACACACCGTCCCCATCGATCTCTCATCCATCACTTTGCTTTACTGCTGGCGTCCTGTTAGCTATTGGTGAAACTGAGGGGATAAATATAGGAAACCTCATTAAAGTGCTGCTTTTTCTACAGAGCTTGGCCACTTGGGAAACAGAAAACAAGATTTACTGCAAACAGACTCTACTGAGCGGGAACGGCCCGAAGACCTTCTGGACCCGAGAACTCAACGGGGACGAACTCGTACTGGTGAGTAGTTGTTTTTTAAAAGCTTACTGTAGAAATATGGTGAGAAATAAGAAAGAGTGCAGCTGTCGAATCAAATAATCAAGTGTTCTAGTTTTTATGGGTGCACGTGTCTCTTCAGGATCATCCCTTTTGTTTCTCTTTCTAGAAAAAAAGTAAAAAACGTTCTCTATGTTTTCTTTTATATAATTGCGGCTCCCAAACGCTCTCGTCCCATCAGCCTGAAGCAGGATGTCTGTAACACAATGACTCCCTCTTTCTTCTGAAATCTCTCAGCAGATCAATGAACAGATGTTTTGCAAAGTGGGATGAGGTGTCAAATTTGGAGGTCGCTGTCTTTAACCACATGAGCCATTTTCTGTCTCTACTTCTCTTTCTGCCAATAAGAAAACAAGGTTAAAGGGGTGGTCCTTAATTTGTGTAAAAACATTGTTGTTCTATCCTTAAAGAAATAGTTTAATATTTTGGGAAATATGCTTGTTCGCTTTTTATGGGCAAGAGTTAAGGCCTTTACACACCGGGGAATTTTTTTGTGTGCGATTAATTGACATGTCAATACATTTTTCTGAACTGTTGTTTGTTGTCATGAATACTTTTACACAGAACGTGAATATTACAAGTCGAAAAAAGTGTCAAAAGTTGTTTTCTTTTTGGAACAAGGTCTATTTTCCTGAGCTTTCGCACCTCGAATAAAGGCATCAACCAATCAAGTTGTGCTAAACGGACATATTCAAAACGTACTATAGTGTACAACAACACGGAGGCTCCGTAGTCCGACCCAAGATGGCAGATTTTATTACTCCTTTCAACCTTGACAAAGGAAGCGCAGACCAGATCCACTCCTTTTGTTCTTACTTTCACAATAAAAGCCCTAGACATCAGTGTAATTGTTTACCAGGGGCAAATTCACTCAGAGCATTTTGACAAATATTTGCAGTTGAGTATTTCCCATTTTCGTGTAGTATATATTCATCACGCCCCCGGTGTGTAAAGGCCTTTCAAAGTCAAAGTCAAAGCGTTTTTAAAACAAGTTTCCCTGTAAAGTCAAATTCTTCCTTTATCTGCCGTTTACAAGGGAACATGCATTTTTTACCATTTGCTGACATCTTATACATCAAAACATGAATTGATTAATCGAGAAAATTGTAGGTATGGATAATGAAAGGAATCATTAGTTGCAGCCCTAGTTTTAACACATAGGTTTTTGTATGTGTTGTGACTAAATGACCCAGTACTGATAGTGAATGGAACGCTACATGGGTTCCTGACGCACATACCTTTAGTTTATCTTTGGTTGCTTGCTTCCTCTGTCTTGCTGTGGTTGTTGATGGCAGACTGTAGTTTCTTTGCCTGCGTTAATACTTGTGCAATATCTAGAATCTAGCTTATTGTTTTGTGTCGCTTAATTGTGTTAGTTTTGCGGTTAGAACCATTTCATTTCTAGCTCTCCAAACACACTGAGACTACCCACCTGTGTCTACTTATTACTTGATTGTGAGGCGTGACCCATCACCAACATGTTGACTGCCGCCTTGTGGCGAGGCAGACTAATACCCACAAAATGTCAACTAGTCTTTCAAAAAGAAACCAATAAAAGCCCATATTGGCTCCAACAGTAAAAAACAGTAAACGAGAGGTTCCGAACTGAAGTGATTCAGTGTATTAAATGAGTTAGTCTTGTTTATGAAATCAACTTTCTTTAACGAATATAACTTGTCAGTGCTGCCTCCCTTTGTGCGCGGCGAGCAGAAGAGCAAATAGGTTTTTGACCGCAGTGAAAATTAGGGATGCACCGATACCGATACCGGATCGGATATCGGGGCCGATATTGACTCAAATAGCCAGATCGGGTCTCGGTGACAATGGGGCCGATCTATTAAATTCAATTCTATGTTTATATACTGTATACATTATATACTGGAATTTTAATTCCTTTTTAAGTTTTGACCAATTTGATGTTGCATTAAAAATATTTACACTTGAATTGTAATTCCTGTTAATTTTTTATGTTTTTTTTTTTTACCAAGTTGTTGGTGTACGATTTATTATTTTAATAATAAATAACAATTATTCAATGCATTTATATCTATATATTTATTTGTTACATTTTGTTTTCCAAAGTTAGGAAAGCAATGTTTAAGTCAAGCCTGATGTCGCCTTACATATAAAAGAATGATCCCAGTCACTTCCACACAATGAGGCACACAGCTTATCAATTAAACACTGATATCAGATTAGTACTCGGTATCGGCCGATACCCAAAGCCCAGGTATCTGTATCGCTATCGGTATCGGGTCGGATCAGTGCATCCCTAGTAAAACTGTTGTTTTTGAAAGGCTAAACGCCAATAAACATGGATTGAAGCAGAATATTTCGTTAGATAAAAAACACAATGATCCAGTAAATGTGTTATTATGATTTTAGTTATAGATGTGCACATCTAATTTTGACTCCCCCAGAGCAGATAAATCCTGGCACTCCCCTTGTGATCTAGGGGGGCCCGGACCCCAGGTTGGGAACTACTGGCTTAAACAATCAAGATATACAGCTTCATATTTACCGTACAGACACAAGAGTGTTATCAATCCTCTCACCTAACTCTCGGCAAGAAAGAAAATGAAGCTTATTTCCCAGTGATGGAGGATATATCAGCAGAATCACAGCAGAAACCAAAACGAGACAGATGGTCAAGAGAGGCCATAACTGGGTGGTGACACCAGATGTGAAGATGTTAAACGATCTGGTCAATATTTTTTCCAAAAATATTACGTTGTTCCTCGGAAATGTTCTGAACTCCCATGACCAAAGACAACATATATTTCTTGTATTTCCTTCTTTTGCCAAATGAGGGTGTGGATAAACATGCCTGCATCTGTGAGGCAGCACATTATCATGATGCATTGTTGTTTTTTTAAGTTTCATTATTCCTTCAATTCAAAGAAAAACAGAAAGACATCTATAGAAAATCATATTAAAAGAGAGGTTTTCTCAAATGTAGACCAGAAGTCAGACTCTGCAAAGACTAGTTTTGTTTTCTTGGTCATTTCATGTTGATCTGATTTCGATATTGGCTGCATGACCCACATCAATAAAAAGATAATAGGCCCAAAAGGCTGAAAGCAAGTGAATTATTTGTTACAGTTTGCAGCAACACATATTCAAAGCTCCACAGGGAAACATGATCTAGATTTCAAAGAAATAAATTAACATTTCACTGCCATACGGTTGTTGTTAGACAGCACTCCATGACCTTGCATTCGTCAGAAACACTTCAGCCTCCAGTTCCTGGCAATTCAAGATCACTAAGACAAAGTAGTTTTTCCCTGTAAACATCTGCTTAGATTTATTGGCCAGATGGACAAAAAAAGCAGAGTCCAGTTTAACTGTAATGGAGATCTCGTCTTTACTGAATGTGACTCACCTCTGCAGAGAGGCAATCAGGGAAACATTTGAGAGGAGCTGTAATTTGGACTGAACGCAGGTTTTCTAACTGGGAACAAAAGCTTTGGATAGAACCAAATCTGTTTTTATTCAAGATTAGGGTGTGGACGTCTGTCTGTCCATGTTGGAGTGATAGGCTGTAATCTGATCGGCATGTGGGGTTGAATCATGGGAAAAAAAACTTCATAAGTTTTATTAGGATACCAGTGAGGGAGAGGTCAGATATATATTCCTGCTGTTCTGTAATTTAAACACAACTCCCTCATATTACACCTCGATTATTGTTTCGATTTTAAGATCTGAATGATGTTGGAGCAGAGATATTTGGCTCTGAGGCAATATACTTACTGAAATATTTTACCACTGATCTGGAGGCGATCTGGACTAGCTTTACATGTCACTCAGTTGTCAAGAAATCTACATAATAAATATTAGTTTCAAAGTTTCTATAACATTATGTTAAAGTTTTGATTCAAATATACAATGGCTCAGTAGTTCTTGATGATATTGTTAACATACCAGGCTGTTCTCATACACCGTTCGAAGCTATACCTACGAAAAGTAATGCACTGTAATTCATATATATCTTATATATTTTAGTTTATGATAATAACCCTGGTGGTAGCACCTGTTTAATATTCTGCTTGTTCACCTACAGGGAACTAAAAACTATCACATCCCATCTTCTACTTACACGAGTACCCTCTCCTCTCCGTCCACAGAGGAAAGTGATCGATCCCTCAGTATAAACACAAGAAAATGCACATAAAGTTGAATAAAAGCACTGGGCAGCAGATGAGGACGGAGATTAGGCTCTCAGGGGAAGATGGATGGATGTGGAGCTTAATGAAGACAACATGTGGCAGCTCAGTGCACTCGCTAAGAGGGGTGGACTAAAAACACCATTTGGAGAGTCCACAGTAAAAAGGGGAAGAGGATAAATGCTTGAGAATGAAAAACTACTCTTACTTGTCCATGCAAGGAACCTCATATACTTCCTTTACATTTCAAGCCAATAAACATTGATCTTTTAAAGATTAATGCAGTCCTGCATTGGCTACCTTATGATGGGACTGGAGCCAGATGAAACGGTGTAGCTGTGATGGTGTCGGGGGTCCAGATCTGTGTGTGTGTCCTCCTGTGGGCTTTAATTGGTCTCATTGATCATGCTGTTGAGAAATGCCAATGGACCCTGGTGTTACCTCCAGTTAATGTCTCCCTCGGCATCGCGCCACGTGCCAGATGGAGTCGCCTCTCGGCTCCATTTTTCACGGCGCGGCCCCGCTTCCCCCGTCCCGCCACACCGCATGGCCTGAGATAATGATGATGTGTGGCGCTGCAGTTGGCCATAATGCTACGCCCCTGGGACTCCCATAAATCTCTGGACCCGGACACATCCACCCCCTAACCCGGGGCGTCCAATGGTTCTTCTCCATTCTCATATCAGTTTTTGTCACGTCTGTTTCTTTGAGCACACAGCTGTGTCAAATTAAGATCATGATATTAGCCGGCATTTAGGTGATTAGTGGTGGAAATGAAACAGGGCAGCAGACAATAATGAGGACTTTAACGTGGTATTATTAGCGTAAATTTAGTGACTACAATAGATGAAAACCTGACACGTTAAATACTTCATTGGAGTGTATTATTCCAGCACTAAAGTAGCTCTAAAATAACATGTAGAGGGAACATTTCTTCAACTGCAATTTGTAGAAACACTACGGGAATACGCAGCTTTGTCTGATTGAAACGACTTTATCCATTTTAGAAAGAAAACGCTTTTAAAAGATGATGGTATGTTTTGTATGCTTAGTATCAGTACTGGAAATTGGTAATTAAGTACATTTACTACAGAATTTTTACATACTTGTACTTTATTGAGTATTTACATTTTATGTTACTTTATACTTCTTATCCACTATATTTATTTAACACTTTGTTACTTTAATATAAAAAACATGTTATGCTTATATGATATGATGAGATATGATATGATGATACAGTATTATACTACTAATATACCCAGTAGTATACAAAGTATCTAAAATTGGCTCCACATGAACTACAATATTTACAAATGCCCTTTCATGTAGTGATAAAAAACAAAATAATATAATAATCTATAATAATACCTAAACATGTGTATATACAGTATATATGAAAGCACTTTAAAAAGGAGCCATTCTGCATTTTGAGTACTTTTACTTTTGATACTTTAAAGGGCGGGTCCATTCTTTTTTGAGGTTTTTATATCATTCTGTAGCTTCCCAGTGGTGTTCTCTATGTATTAAAATCCAAACATTTAAATTTTGGTCAAAGTACGTATGTTTTAGCGAAAAAATGCTATTTTCCGAAGTCCTTCGAAAAACATTTTCCCACGTGACCAGACGTAGGTTTCTCACCGTCAGGCAGCTCTTTCCGACGGGGAACTGAAGCTGTTATATCGCTCTCTTCAAAGCCACCAGACTCCATTCACAAAAGCAGTAATTTTACCCCGCAGAACACGAGAATATACATACAAACCCACTTCAAGAAATCCAAACTAACCCTTTCAGTTATTTCCAAACTTAGCACAGCCAACGTTGACTCAGCTACTGCTTGCATTCACATTATTCATAACCTTATTGATTATTACTTTGGTAACCTATGTTGCTGCTTTTTGCAGTGGGCGTTTCCATTGGAAAAAAACGGAAAAGAATACAGATGGACCCGCCCTTTAACTACATTTTGCTGATAATACTTCTGCACTTACATGTTACACTGAATGTTACATTTTTGAATTCAGGACATTTCCTTATAATGGAGTATGTTTAGACTATGGTATTTCTACTTAAGTATAAAATCTGAGTACTTCTTCAACCGTTGCTGAGTATCTAACCTGTGAGTCACATGACTGATTTGACTGTAGATAAGGAAACTGGAAACAACCTCACACATCACCCAGGTGAAGGCAAGATAACGGAGGGCTGAAAAAAACATGGTGAAGAGATGATAGATGTGTGTTTTGATTTTGATGAACTTGTATTGAATCTGTTGATGTGTTTCCTCAAAGTTAGAAAACAAGTCTGATGGTTAATTAAATAAAAACCTCAGTGAAGCGAAGCAACAAGATACTACTGCTGATAGAGTGATAACCAGATTCCTGTTCTCGTTTCAGACCTTTGGAGCCGATGATGTGGTGTGCACAAGGATCTACGCACGAGCATAGCAGAAGTCCACAAGTTCGCATTTCTTCCAACAAATAATGTCTGAACTGTCAGTGTGAGAAATTTGACATAGATGGATATTACTGTTTTTTTTCCCCCTTTTTGTATATAATTTTTCAAGCATTGGAAATTAAACAATCAAATCATCGTGTCTTTTTGATATACTGCTGAATTCATGCTATAGATTTTGGGACAGTAGAAAAGACAAAGAAGCAGCAGAAGTAGTCTGCACACTAAATATTGCAGATGTCACCTGATAAAAAACTTCCTGGTCAGTGTGCAGACCCTTTTTTAAAAGGTACATTGTGTCGCATGTGGCACCATCTAGTGTTGTGGTTGCAGATTGCAACCAACTGAGTACCTCTCCGCTCACTCCTCCCTTTCCAAGACTGCGGTAACGTGAGTTGCAGAGTGTAATACTGTGTTAACGCCCTTGGCCTTACCATAATAACACTACTTTAGGAGCAACGGAGGTCAGATGGCGGCTGACGGTACCACAGTTTTGCACTCTGCTACTCACGTTACTGCAGTTCCACAAGCGCGTTGGAGGACTACGGTGGCCTTCAGGTCATGTACAAATGCAAAATGTTCTCCCTAGAGCCAGTGTTTGATTTAGAGATGTTCAGATACCATTTTTTCCTTCCCGATACCGATACCTGAACTTGCGGTATCGGCCCGAAAACGAATTCCGATCTGATACTAGTGTGATAAATACAATATCATCGTCGCTTTCTGGCTATCTTTGTGGAATTCATCTCGTCGTTGGAATACGGTTTCCAACGTTTGCTGCTGCGGTTCGTCCTTTTTTTTTTCCCCCTTTGCCTTGGTGAAATCTTTGTGCTTTCGCGTGATGCGTCTTCAAATGTTTTATAAGATTGCTGGTGTTGAAATTGGCAACACTAGCGCCACCCCTCGAAACGGAAGACTTACATATTGTACATAACACCATTTTACTTGTGGATCTTCCACTGTGAAATATTGCCAAATGGCTGACATTTTCCTCGCTCTGACTACCATCACACTGTTGTTGTTTGACATCGTCACATGACAAACTAGCTGCTATCAGTTCTTCTTCGCTGCTCTAAAACAGTAGTTGCCAGTGGCAGCCATGACACATCCAGGGCAACAGCGCAGTGGAGGCTACTGTTTTGGAGCGGCGAAGAAGAATTGATTTTCGGTTAAAGTAGTTTTTTTTCTGGGTTAATAAATAATGGTATCAGATCGGTGCATAGACTGGCGTACTCACCGATACCCATCCCAAATTTTGGGTAGTATCTCTACTCTAGTTTGTCTGTTTTGTGCTACTGTAGACACATGGCGGAGCAACATGGCGGACTCCGTGAAGAGGACCTGCTCCCTATGTAGATATGAAGGGCTCATTCTATGCTAACGAAAACACAACGATTCTTAGTTTCAGGTGATTATACATTAATGAAAACATAGTTATGAATATTATATTCCATTTCTGCTAATACATCCCCGAAATGTTACACACTGTTTCGTTAAATAACAAGTAGCTCATATCATACAAACACGATGGCAGAAAATAAGACAGGAGGTGGTCAACTGAGTTTCTGTCTATTTAAAGGGTAGTTTAATGCCAAACACCATACTAACACTCATGTACAACATCATAAAAGTCAAGAGAAGAGACACATTAAAACAAGGTACAAACGATGTCTTTATGTACAATCATCTCCCCGGGACGTCCTGTAGTTTTCCATATTAAACACAGTAAATATAAAAATAAAAACCCAAGTAATAAACTGTTCCAAGATTGTCTGTAGCTGGTTATGTTACTGACCGTTGCCTTAAATGGAGGATGAACTTTAGTCGGGCAGCTTCTTTTTATTTATCTATTTAACGTTTGGTGCGTTTGCTTTCATCCTGCTCGTTATGATCCATATGTGAAAAATAACGAGGATCTGACTGCGTTCCTAAAGTTAAGAAAAGCCTGTTGCTTTTATTTCCACTCTGAAACAGCATTTAGTGTGATGGATATCTCCTCATCTCCATCTAACATTACCTACAATATCTACAGGGCCAATTCCAGTTTCATTAAACAAACTGCAGACGGGAAAAGGCAATAAAACTCCTTAGTTTACATCCCTCTCTTAAAGGGAAAACAACATTCACATTTGTATTTCAGCAAGAAATACAAACTGATAGCTTTGATAAACTGCGTCTAAAAGGAATTATTATTGCTTGCTTGTTTTCTTAATCCTTAAACTGTACACAAGTCACATGTCTGACATTCACATAATGACCTACTGTACATCAGTCAGTGTTCGTCGTCAACACTGGGCATAAAAAATAAACACAACTCGTGTACAATTTTTATAGGTGAGATCACTGAACCTGTCATACAGATTCTTACTGTTTGGTAAAGTTTAAATACAAGAAAAACTTGGTAGTACTGTTTTAGACTTCAGTACTTTGAAAAACAGACATATACTGCATAGAGTGCTACAGGAATGAGTCCTAAAACCCAGAAATGAGTTAGCATGTTAGCATTTCCGGTTCCCTCATCTGGAAGTCAATGGGGTTTTTTGAATGGGTTTTTAGTTAGATGCCTGAAATAAGGTCTGTGGTTAATACAGGCTGGAGAGATTTTAACTTTTTGTTCTACAACATAAAATACATCAATAAATATCCCACTCATGAATTTTGAAGCTTTTACGTGTCTGAAAAAAAACGCGGTTGCTAACAAGCGGCAAAATGAGACTACTGAACGTTATCACGCCGACTCGTCCACCTTTACAGCCTCGCTGTTACTTGCGCTCATGTGACCGTGGTGTAGTTTGTTTAAAGCCTAACGTTAGTTTTTTACCTCTGGCGATTGCATTCACACTTCAAAAATCATAAAAGTGGTGTTCATTTGTGGAGATTATCTTGCTGAACAAAACGTGTAAGTATCATAAACATTTGTTTGCCACAGAGCTTATTTTCGGCAATAATCCAAAACCCAATGGAAAAATCCCATTGGCTTTTTGTCGAGGGAACCAGCTAACTTCCTGGTTGGCCTACAAAAATAACGTCATCCCTGCAGCACTCTATTTTAAAAAAGGAGAAATTGCCGCTCAGCTACATTCAATCATCTTAAAATCACAAGTGATACTGATGCCAGAGACTGACGGTAGAAATGCGCAGAAACACGTATAAAATGGGTAATTTTTCTACTAAACAAAGACTTCAGGGACAACACGTTCAACAGACCACAGAGGCCTCTAATTAACATCCTTTGGTAAAAAACAGTTTTGCATTTTCTCTGCAAGCTCTAGCTAAAGACTGATACTACGTGTGTGTTAATGTACGCTACACATCAATGACATCCGATAAAAAAAATCTAGATATAAACATTATATTTACAAAGTGTTTGGGCGGTCATAAATTATTGTACTCGATGCACACGGCTGGCAGTCGTACCCAGCAGTCTCCAGAGATGTTGAATATATATTTATATATTTATATATATATATATATATATATATATATATATATATATAGTGCCTTACTCTATCACCAATAAGGAAAACATTCACAGGCTGTACAGGTTTACAGCTGGAAGCCAGATTAATCTCGCACATTTTAAGTATTTTAGGTACTTGTTCTTGCTGCAGAGAAAACTGAGGTTGTTTGTTTTTACTTCCTGTTGTGGTTCTCAAAAAACTCTTATTTCATTGTTTAATTTTAGTTATGAAATGCTTAACCACTTTCTTTGTTTAAACTGTGAATTGCTCCAAAGAGAAGATGCAGTAAGGAGTGTTTTCTCTGTATATTCATGTCATGAAAAAAAATCTGCATTTAATATAATAATGAGATTTCTGAGCAACACCTGCAAATCTTCTATTTCTCATACTTTGCAGAATTTGCAGCTTAAGCTTGAAAGTTTGGACAAAGTTCCTGAATCAGTTCTGACACATTTTGGCATCTGAATCCAGTAACGGCAGGTTGTAGAAATCTGCGTGAAGCTACTGTGTGTATGAAGTCATCACTGGCAGTTTGTTGTGTGCAGAAGAGGAAGTCACCGCCACAGTTTATCTTTCAACAGAGAGAGACTACAGTGTTCTGTACTTCACCCGGTACTTGTTAACGTTGATATAATGGAGGACCACGGGGTTGCAGGTGGTGGTGCAGGGCAACAGGCCTTCTCGTCTTTCTCCCATCAGCCACTTGCGGTTGTCGACAGCCATGTCGCTGGTCACGTGCTCTTTGGCCCAGGTGTCCAGCCAGGAGTGAAAGCGTCTGTGCAGGCGTGTGTTGACCCGCTGTTGGGACTGGAAAGAGACAACAACCAGAACAACACAGCTCAGCTACTGGGAACCAGTTCAACGTCATTAATATGTCGTCTTATTTACTCAGGTATTATAACATCGTATGCACTGGACTGCAGAAAATGACTTTCCCGCGTCTTTGGTTAGAAAGACAGGCAGAAAATCTTCAGCATTATTCCTTTGGGGACTCGAGAAAGTCACTTTTCTCAAGGCACCAAATGTAATGTGTCTTTTGAATTAGGGCAGCAAAATTAATCCAAATTTTTATCGAAAACGCAATATGGTCTACTGCCATTTTCATAGTTGTTAAAGGCGAAATGTGCGTCAAAATACCATCTGGCCTACACATCATATTCTACAGACTTAAGAAAACATCTTTGTTTGGTACAGATCCCTGCAAATATCACGCCATAATCATATTAATGTGTTTTTCAATGAAATTGAGAATAGTGATCTTAAAATCATCATTCCCTCTAATATCACAAATCATATCGCAATCAAGTCAAATAATCACAATTAGATATTTTTTTCAAAATTGTTGTCGGCCATATTCTGAATGTGATGGCCCCTCTTTAGGTGACATCTGGTGGCTACTGAGGTGAGCTCAGATCCATCCACATTCACTAGAGGGCATTGTTTCACTAAGGGATAAATGCTGACGGGTTCTTGTAAACTATATTAGCTTTAGATATTAGTTTTAAGAATACAACATACATACCAATAGAAAACTTATCATTTTAAACATAAAACATATCTTGAGGATGATTAAAAGTGGGGACAAATCACTCAAACAATAATCCACTACCTGAAAATTTATAATAATTTGTAAAGAACAGTTATTATTAGAGCAACCACAAATGCTGGAAAATCTTCAAACATGATAATACACTCAAAGACATCATTTAGCAGGTTTAAATTTGACATAAATCTGATCCTATGTTTTTGGTGAAAGAAAGAAAAAACAAATATATGCTCTCACTACTGGGAATAACAATGTTCATTCTCATTCATGCATTGCCGATTTTCTTCTGTGTATAAAACAGGTGGAGTTTTCCGACTTTGCCTCTAATGCAGCAGCTTTTTAACCTTACTACACGGCTTTGTTGAATACTCGATTGTGATTGGTCAATCACGGCATTCTATGGTGTGTTATTTCTTTGTAACAGACTGTTGTTATGGACGCAGTTCTGATCTCGGACTCTGGCGGACCATTTTCTTTTCAAATTATTGATTTCTTAAGTAAGTGGCTGAGTAATGAACGGGATAATGTACATCTAGCGGGTCATTGTTGTGAAATAAACCCCGACAGGGCGATGCAGCACTGCACATTATCCCTCACTTGTAAATTCTCAATTTTCCCACTATTCCAAAAAGTCTTTGAAGTTAATAAGAAACAAATATTTTCTCACACTGAACGACAGAACTACATATTAAATATTCTGCTTGTCTTACACATCATTCACAGTACGTAATATTTAAAGGTACAGTGTGTAGGATTTGGCAGCATCTAGTGGTGTGGTTGCAGATTGCAACCGACTGAGTATCCCTCCGCTCACTCCTCTCTTTCCAAGACTGAGGTAACGTGTGCTGCCGAGTGCAAAACTGTGGTAACGCCGTTCGCCTCACTCAGAGGCCATACTTAACATGATAACACTACTTTAGGCGCAACGGAAGTCAGACGGCGGCTGGCGGTACCGCGGTTTTGCACTCTGCTGCTCACGTTACCGCAGTTTCACAAGCGTGTCGTAGAACTACAGTGGCCTTCAGGTAACATAAAAACGTGAAAGTCTCTCTCTAGAGCCAGTGTTCGGTTTGTCCGTTCTGGGCTACTGTAGAAACATAGTGGCGCAACATGGCGAACTCCGTGAAGAGGACCTGCTCCCTATGTAGATATGAAGGACTCATTCTAAGCTAACGAAAACACAACGATTCTTAGTTTCAGGTGATTATACACTAATGAAAACATAGTTATGAATACATTTTACATTTCTGCTAATAGATCCCCCAAAATGTTACACACTGTTCCTTAACTGAGTGAAAAAGGATGTCGACACAAACATTTGAATATTTTAGATTTTCTGACATTACCTATCATCCAGTAGTATTGAACCGATAACTATTAATAGTAAATTAGGAGCAGACAGAATCTACGGCGAGTATACGACTAGTATTTCCTGTGCTTACCTGATGAGCCCGTGTGAGCGCTGTGTGCCTGTACATGTAGTCCTCTGACTTGCAGACGTAGACCATCTTGTAGGAGTTGAGCTTGAACATGCACTCCATCTTCAGCTCATTGTCGCCGTCCTGCGACTTGTCCGACGGGACCTTGTTCATCCTCTCCTGCTGCAGCCGCTCCCATCCTCTCTGGCATTTCCTGATCCGTCTCAAATTCCTGAAGGCCAAAACAGATCGACAACCATGAGTAACACTGACTGGAGTAATCGGAAGAATTTCTCTGGGATCACACATCAAAAACATTGCATCACGTTTACAGGGAAAGTTCGCACAAATTTCTAAAATCTGTAAAACTGTTTTATTAACTGGAGTTATACATGGCACAGTTTTGTATTTGACAGTGCTGTGCAGTTTTAAAGCCTAAGAGATGTGGTCTGGCACATGACATTAAATTTAAGAACAGTATAGTCAAATTTGAGAGGACTGTCCCTTTAAACAATTATCTTTAAACCCATGCATTGCAACTCACCGAGTAACCGAATTAGATAGGGAGTCAAATCATTCGAGGGAAATGTGGATCTATAAGAGCAGCAGAGGCAGCAGTCGTGATATTTCTGTACAGTGCACTTCCGTTGCACAGCCACATAGTTGCAAACATTGGAAATTTGTCCTGATTTTGTGCAGGTAAATAAAAAAATGCAATGATTCACCCCACCTGAATGAAAGTTTTAAATGTGTACTTACCACTGAGGGTTCAGGTGAGCGGGGACTGAAACCATGAAGCATATTTTTGCATTCAGGGCTCCACTTAAAAGACATGACAGTGAGGCCAATTTCAAGTCAAAACTGTTAGAAACAAACACTAGAAAATTGCTGCCTGATAGGAAACCAATCCAAAAATATGAGCTTTGATGTGCACATACTTTCACCAACAATGTACAGAGTGTTATGATCATGAGATGAAGACCCAACACAACTGGAAAAGAAACTGCTGGAGGTTTTTTTTTACTGCCATTGAAGACTTTTGTGAAGAAGGAAGTCTTATGACCTCTTGTGCTGCTGATCTCTCATAGATTTGATGAAAAAAAGGGGACAAGATGTGGGTGAGCCCACTGATAAATCATCACCAGATTTATGCAATGGGTTAAATAAGATAAAACTAATGTTTTTTGTGTCTTAATAAGCCTTTTTGAAATGTTTATGGTAATGGACAGCCATCTCAAAGAAATAAAAAAACAACTGAAAAAGCACCAAAAAGCAATGACAGACTTTATGTGCAACACTCATCTGGAGCCTCCATGCACAGCTCTGAGGTGTCGAGAAAGAAATACGCCAACATGAACATACAATTTAGACAATCATTTTATTTACAAACCCTACTCCTCTGTACAAGTGTTGCAGATAATGTGCTTGACCAGAGTTTTTAAAAACTTATGAGTGCTAATTTCTGTCAAACCAGTGGAAAAAAAAACAAAGACCTCACCCACAACAAAAAGTTGCAACGGGAGTGCACTGTTTCCACTGAAAATTATTACAAACATAACACTGAGTATAACAGACTTAAACAAATGGACATTTGAACATTTACAGTTGCAGTCAAATACAGGACCTTTGATCTGAATACAATCACAAACAAAGGGCATGATCAGGTAGAAAAGGAAACCATGACTGTCCTCTCTTAACAAAGTCTCTCAGGTCCAAAACAACAGCTTCAGTCTCTCAAACTCAGGTCAAAGACATCGTTAGAAAAATGAAATTAAAATGAAAAAGGTGGAACCCATTTGCTTTGTGCATTCAGTGATGTTTGTTCTTTTGTTACACAATGAAAATCATCATTTAAATTCAATACAATGTGAATAATCAAACCAAATGATTCCTTATAGCTGTCTCCTAAGGTGGAAATTCAAAACCCATGATCAAGCCAAAACCATTTTAAAAAACCTTACTATTAATAAATAAAATTCCCATTAAAAAGGAACTGAATCAATGAATAAATAAATTCCATTTTTCTTTTTAAAAGATGGCCATGTAAAGTGCAATCTTCCGTGTGAGGCAGATGTCAGAAACTGAAAAAGTCACAGCCAATGAGATTCTTTACAAACAGGAGGGCATTCAGGCACCGCAAGCACTTCACTGTAGCTGTGGAGTTACTCTCTTTAATGAACCTTCTCAAACCCTCGATGTTTGTCCGTTACTAAAAAGGCAGACGCCCAAAACTGTAGCGAATACAAAGAGCTTCCTAAGTCAGGCTTGTGCAGAAGTGCCACTGTTTCTATCTCTGAAAAATGAGTTGCGTTTGGCAGCTGGTTTGGCTTGTCAACAGTGGAGTGGCTGCTCGGCTGACTAGAGCCTCAGGACAGAAAGTATGCAGACAAGAGGGACACATGGCTGGGGCCTCACCTGGGGAGGAACACCGGCTTCTGGGACAGGTGCTCACGCAGCTCCGGGGACGCAGAATCTGAGTTCAGGTATCTGCCCACGTAGTCGGACCACCTCTGTGGAGGACAGAGCAGAAAAAAAAACATGTATTGCATGTACAAAAGCATACAGACAAGACATACCTTTGGACCTTCTACTAAACCAGACTAGTGGTTATGGGAATGTGATGGAATATTAGGGTTGGAAATTATAGTAAAGGTCGACCGAAGCCGATATAATAACGATAGTTTGGAGCAGGAAAAAGTCAATTAATCGGCCGATATCTTCTTCACTTCTGCAGCAGCCTAGTCAGCTACTTTTGCATATGCTGTTTCTAATAAATTAGTTTTTTGTCACTCTGAATTTAATATTTCGTAAGAGAACATCCTGAAGTGTGATTTTGGTGCATTACATCGTTGGAAAATTTTCTATTTATTTGCAATGAGCGATGTGCTGTTCTGTGGCTTACAGTATGACTGGCCAGGATTACTTCTGTTGCGCGTCCTGTTACGTTGTTAAATGCCACTCTTACAAACCAATAATGTTGGTGCATATTCCCGGGGTTACGAGGATCCTGCGTGTGCGATTTAATTTCATGAATGGATGGATGGATGGTTACGTGACTGAATTATTTGGAAGAGAGAATGACAAATTGGTACAATAACCAAGTTAAAGTAACAGTGAATGATTTCTTTTCCTCCCTGTCTGCCTGTCTTGTATCGTGGACAAAGAGCTGATAATGTTGCGTTCTATATTCGAGAGATAACTTTTTTCTCCCCCTCTACCTTGACTTTGTGTGTGGAGTCCCTATGGAAAACTGTAATGTACGTCCTCATGTGACTGGTAGCGGCTGTGCCGCCATCGGCCACTATCAGAGACCAGTTCCACCGATAACGATAGTTTGTAAAACGTCCTAACAGCGCTGATTAATCGGCCAAACCGATTAATCAGTCTACCTCTAAATTATAGATTAACTCACAACACCATACCGTTTAGAGCACCACAAATAAATAAAATCGACCAGCATAAGCTTATCGCAGATATATTGGTATAGACATATTGTCAATAAGTAACATGAAACATGCAGTACAGGAACTCCAACATATGATTAATTCAGTTTACAGTGATGACATTACACTAGACTGCAGTATTCTGGTCAGTATATACAGTATCTTGGTCACAACTCTATTATTTATGGATCATTATCAAAAAGTCTGTTTATGTTATGTATCTAAGTAAAAAAATAAACAGCCAGTATGTTGTCATTGGATTTTTTAAACTCTCAAATATCGATATTTGCCTCACAAATCCAGTAGGGCTGGACCCGAATATTCGACTAGTTGGTTATTTGTTCATTGGGCAGGTATTCAATTTAAGTATTCAACTTTTGCGATTCAGATATTTGTTGTTTATTTTTTTAACCCCTTGGGATTACAAACATGCATAACAAATAACAGTACAAAGAATACTGTAGAATAACAGAATACTTAAAAATGAACACCTTTAATTAACCGAAAGATACGTGTTGCAGCGCTATGCTGTCCATCTCAGCCGAGAACACAGAAATTTCTGAGTCACATCATGGAGATGAGCCAAGAGCCCTCGTCGCCGTTGCTTATGTCAGAGCGAAACGCGTGCGAGGCTCGGGCTGAAAGGGCTGAGAGGAAGCCTCCACATGCTGCATTACGCACGGGATTACAGCCGAGCACTACCGGGATCGGCAGTGCATATTACGCGGAGACAACAGCCTCAAAATGGCACACAAACGTGAATTTGAGGTGCGTCTATGCTCGCGCACGAAGATGGATGGGGAGAGGAGACCCTTAGCGCGGACACAGCAGCCTCAAAACGCTGTTGCAGTCGTATTATATGTTTACATTTATATAACTTTGCTTTTAAGTAACTATATTTATATGCTAACACAGATTGCGAGAGCTACTGCACACCTGCATTTCCCGAAGGGGATGAATAAAGTATCTATCTAAAAAGACTTAATGGCGATTCATTTTGTGCTACTTTTGTGTTAACTGACTAATTTTTTCCACACCAATACCCACTGATGCCTATTTTGGGAGGACAAAATATTAAGAAACACGTTACAATATAATGCAAAACAATTCAACACCACCATTAACTCCGGCCTAAAAAACATATTCACAGCAGTCAAGATTTATTGCAGGGCCGTTGTACCAGATAACAACTACTAAACTGACGACTTAGAGTATGAATTGCACTGTAATATTGAAAGAGTCGTACCTCTGCGTCGGCTGGCTCATCAGAGTTCTCCTCTTCTGTGTCCAGCAGCTCCATGGCCAGACTGACGGATCCTCGGCTCTTTACAAACATCAACTACACAAAAACACAATCAGAGGAAATCGCTTATAAACAAAGTGTTCAAAGTAGTTTAGATAGACGTACAATATATCATCATTACTCTCTGGGCTTGTGCTACCTTGAAGCAGTTCTCATCCGGCATCAGCAGCTCTGCTTTGCGCTGGTAGGCCCCCTCTGCTGTGGCCCTGGATGTCTGCGTGGACAGGGTGCCCCCCGTGGCTTTATTGGCACTTTCGCTCAGGTACATGTCCGTTACACGCGCACATATATCATCAGTGACGAGGTGCTGGAGCTGTGAAAAGCAGCAGGTTTAGTATGCAGCAGCTACTAAAACTTGAACTTGTTATGATAAAGCCCCATCAGTGCAAAGGTTCATATTTAGGTTATTATTATAAGGGATGTCACGATAACAGAAATGTAGTAGTCAATACCAATACCAGTGAAATTCCACGATTCTCGATACCAATTCGCTACCACGGTAAAAAACAGAAGTAAAACAATAAATCCCGTGTACTTCAACATACACTCCTTTATTACCGTTTGCATCCTGGTTTTTGGTAGGAAGTTAAATAGGATATAATTCACTCTCTATAATCCATTTTATATTGCTGTGAAAACAACTGGATTTATTCAAATTTCTCACCAAAAACTACATTTTACAAGATTACGTTTGAACACGTCATGATAATGTTAGAATTTACCTTCGCCCAATATCTGAACACCAATACCATTCGCCTGAACGCATCATAATGTAAATCAATGGCACTTTCCTTGTTGAAATCGGCAGGATGAGAGCTAGTTAACGTTAGCTGTCAGCAGCCGGTAAGCAGCACAGTCCTGCACGGAGCTAACAGCTAACGTTAACAAGCTCTCATTCTGCCGATTTCAACTTGGTTGTTTGCAATGTAGCCTTATCAGGGGAAAAAAATAGGGTGGATCCCCTGGGCGTTTACTGCGTCCCTAACACATTTTCTATTGTCCCCGGGATGAAGGGACGCCATTAAGGCCTTTATTCACGTTCTGTGTGAAAGTATTCATGACAAAAGCAACAGTTCTAAAAGAAATATATTGACGTGCGAATCAATGGCACGAAAAAAGTACCTGCGGTACTGTAGAAAAACGAGTACCGTCATGTTTTCAGAATTTTGGCATCGACTTGGCACCGAAGTATCGGTTCTCGTGACATCCCATATTATTATTAGCATTATTATTTGCACACAGGTTAAATAATATTTGAATTTGAATTGAACTATATACAGTTAAGAAGTTAGAAGTCTAGACTCTTTTTGTGCAACATAAATCAAATCGTATGATGTAATCTTGAATGTGCTGACCTGCCGGACGATGCTCTGGATGAGTTTGTCCATGGTGAAGGCAATGTAGGCGTGGATAGTAAACATTTCCCTCAGGGAGTCCTCGTAGTGAGTCGGCTCCATGTTTCCATCCAAAAGATTACGCACCATTTCCAGAAACACTGAGTAATAGTCCTCTACGTCAACATCCACTGCAGGTAGAAAAGAGTAAATGTGTTGAGGTATACGGTGAGAAATCACAAAGCATGATACAGCATGGTTGTGTAGAGGAAAACTTCCAAAATTAACAAAACTTACTCGGCTCCTTCATCTTCAGTTGGATTGCTGGATTTTCATTTTTCTCCCTTTTGAGCCCCAACACTTCTCTTTCCCACTCTCGCTCACGGGCATCCTCCTCAATCTGCTTCTCAGCTTGGCCGTAGATCCGCAGCAAACGAGAGCAGAGGATGTGGTGCAGACGAAGGAAGATGTACCAGTAGTTGTTCACGAAGAACATATTATAAGCATCATCTGTGCCCCGCAGCTTCTGAGCCGCCGTGTTGCTGAAGAGCAGCTTGGACTTCGATGGGCTGCTGCCCGGCAGGCCGTTGTGCTTCTTGGGGCCATCTGGATCCATCTCCATGTCTTCTTCCTCCTCCTCTTCTTCCTCCTCCTCAACATCAGAGAGCTCGCCTCGCCGCGCAAACAGCAGGTCGGGGATGAAGTGGTGGATAATCTGTTTGATCTTGTACTTGTCTTCTTTCTGGATGCCCACCTGTCTCTTGACGTGGTGGATGATGAGGGCGGCAGCGTCCTCCAGGATTTGGCTGTCGTCATAGGTCTGGGTCATGTGTGGGCCGCTCGGTGGCGGTGTGGCAGGTTCCTCGGATGCTCGCTCCTGGCGCTACAGGACACAGACAGTAGAGTAGATTGAGCTGAATTGTGAGGTATTTCTCTTATTAGACAGCAGCATTCTGCATGTACAAGTCCCATTTACAGCTTCAACAAATAAATCAAACTATCGCATCAAAAGCACCACCAACCATCAATAACAATGAGCCATTCCTTCTTTTGTTTTTTCTTCATGTTTACTTACGTCATCATACAGCATCTCAATCTCATTGAGTAAGGTCTTTGAACGCAACACTTTGGTGTCATTCTGCTTGAAGTTGATGCCTTGGTGGTCGAGTGACTTCAGGTAATACTTTTCATTCTGCTCCCGCCAGATTTTGTTGAAGCCTCTCTGGGCTTCTCTCCACTCCTCCTCCTTCATTTTTAATCTGAAACAGGGACAGAAAAAAAGTGATTCACAAACCTTAAGGCGAGACACCCCAGGGAAAAACATAGTTTTTCATGCACTGGTGGTCAATTTTGAGATTTTGGGCTATTTTACTACCATGTCGTCTTTCAGACTAGTGGAAAGAAAACATCCAAAATACACATTCAGGTGTTTATTTCACTACTTTGTCTATTTGCATCTGTAGATTTCTCCTAAATTCACCAAAAGTTAGCGTTAGATAAGGCCTTATTTGCATATTTAAACATAACATTTCAGAAAACTTGTAATACAAAAATTAATTGTTTTAATGTAAGTAATCAACTGGGGAAGTTTCATCTTTGAGGTTTTCCTCAAACTCTGAGCCAGAAATCTCCACTTCAGTGGTACTTACATCCACCAAACTCTCCAGTTTCATTCCTATCTATATTCTGAAGGTTTTTACAGAGGGGTTTGTTCATATATCATTCATAGCCTGATGTTTAGAATATTTTTTCCCTAAAAACATGGCGAAAATTAATTTTTTTATGGCTGTTGACAGTATTTTCTGATTTATGGGGTGATAAAAATAGATATCCAACATTCCCACTGTGAAAACCTTTAACTCTAACATGTCAACAAAAGGAAACAAGAAAGAGAGATAACTGGTTGCTCTGTGTATTCAACCATAAGGCAAAAACGTGTTGGTTGCGCTTGGAAAACGGGGGAAAAAAAATCAAGATAGACAGGAAGGCAATCCAGGCACTCCAAAATTTTAAGACAAGTGGCAAACGAGGAAGTACTTAAATTAAAAAGCCTTTATTATAGTGGCTAAATAATTAAAAAAGCCAACATGTTTCGACCACTTCGTAAGGGATTAAAACAACATTTTTCATCATCAATGAAAAGTAGTCCTAGGTTTTTACTGTAACTTTTTTTCTGTGTTATTTCTTCATGATATTTTGCTGTTAGTATTATGTGGATCATGTGATTGCCTCCCATTGGTTGTCAGTACCATATAGGTGAGGCCATATCCGCTTTATTCGTTTGTTGAAATCTCTGACGAAGACCTACAGTTTTCGAAACATGATGGATTTTTTTAACGATTTAGCCACTATGATAAAGGCTTTGTAATATATTTCCTTCCTCGTTTGCCACTTGTTTTAATATTTTAGAGTGCCGGGATTACCTTCCTGTCTAAAATGACACAAGAATTTTGAACCTAGCTTTATCCAATGTCCAGATTTCTGTTCTGGAAATGTATGCAAATTAGCACATATTTAATAAGATAATACCTCATTGCATACTTAAACATACAATTTCAGAAAACTTGTAATGCAAAAAATAATTGTCTTAATGTAAGTAATCAACTGGGGAAGTTTCATGGTGATATCTATTACTTGAAAATGTTACCCTTTCACCTGGGGTTTCTCCGCGTTAGTAAATCAAATATTATAAATTATGAACAGCTGTTAAGCCCTGACCAGAGGCAGAAAAGTAATTAAAATCAGACTATTAACCTTTTCAGCACTATTGGGACAGACACAGCTGGGTTCTTCTTGAGTCCATCGATGATGTCGTTGGCCTTGTCCCCGTATATCCTCTGGATAGCTTTGCGGTGAATGACCTCTGAGGAGCCGCCCATCGTGTTGTCCAGCTTGAAGCGCAGCTGCTCCTCAGCTGACATGCGAGAAATCCTCCGCTGCACCGTCTCCAGGGCTCGTATCGTGGCAAGGTTGGCTTCCAACACGACATCCAGCTAAAGAGGAGCAATCACAGGGAAATTATTGACACGTGTTTATCCATGTGTGATTATGGCTGGTGGGGTCAGCAGCAAGGTTTTCATTGGATATCTAAAAGGCTTTAGACTCCTGAGCAAAGTGCATCATGGAGAGAAAGTCTTGAGCACTATAATTACACAAGAACCTACAGTTTTAACTGTGGACTGAGAGTCGACTGAGTATTCCTCACCTCAAAGCGCTCGTCCTCACATCTGTAAATGTGCTCCTCATATTGAGTCTTCTTGGAGCTCACAAATGTAGAATCCTCAGACCACGATGGAAACGACACCCACGTGTCATTCAGAACCTGCAAGAGGACAAAAGGAAAGCATCTGTGTGAAAACTCTCATTTGCAAAGCTGTCGAATTGATGTCAGATACAAACATCACAAAACACAGGAAAATAAGTCATTAAAATCAAACGCGTGTAGGTTTGATATTCAAGCCCAACTATGTAATCAATCAAACTTTAAAATACTGTACAGTTTATTCTGAATATGAACTGCACTTTATATAAATGAAGCAATACTATGTAATGAACACACCGTTTGTAACATAATATAGTTAGAAGATTGCCTTGTTTTCTTGATGAAACACTCGGTCAAACAATCCATTAGTTTATCATCACCAGTTTTGCTAAGCGGTAACCAATAAACAGGTAAAAAAAATAGGACAAATGTAAGAGGTTGTGGCTTCTTCTCAAATGTGAGGATTTTCTGCTTTTCTGTGTCATTTGAAAAGATTTGGATTCCTTTGAAAATTAATTAGACAAAACAGTGAGAGATAATTGTATGCTTTATTAACTTGTAATGGGCATTTGGTGTCTTTTTTTAGATTGAATGCTCAATCAAGCGATTTACCAACAAATTAATCCAAAATTAATATAATCTTAAATTGAATCCCTACTTTGTTTAATTGCCAAATAGGTTACTTATTGTTGGCTACGGGCTTGCCACGGTAGTCGTTGTTACACGGTGTTTCGGGGATACACCGATTATATTACTTGCACACCTCCACCGTCATTACGCTTTTTAAAAAAATAGAGATGAAACTCTATAGAAGTGTCTGGCAGATGTTGATCAAAAAGGCATCATCTCTTACTCCTGAGGCTGTTGTCCAAGCTCAAATACATTGATATCATCATATCTAGCAGCCCTGTGGGAGAGAATTAACAGGTCATTATGTACCTTTAATAAGCAGACTTCCTTCAGTGACTCACCTCTCTGCACAGCGGCGTCCTCCCTGTGCATTTAGGCTGCTGGTAGCTCTTGGGCAGTGCTCTATAGCTGGACCCCAGCCTCTTGCAGGAAGCGTAGTCAATCTCCATGGCGATGCCCTCCGTTGCACGCTCCTTGGGTAAACTCTCTGTGTGGCTCGACTCCCCGTGAATGGACTCTCGGTAGCCCAGGAAGTTTTTAAACCATGTAAAAAGCTCCGGGAATTTTCTGTCAATCATGATACAATGTACGTGAAATAAACAATTAGTATTGAAACTGCGGCCTGGTGCATGTAAATTTGAGCGGCACAAAATCGCCTATATTTGAGACTTATCGGCCCGTCGCCTGTCACGGCAGATCAAAATCAGATTCCGGTCACCAGCTGATCGATCGGTGCATCTCTAGTTTTATCTTATTGTATCTTATATGAAATCAATACCATTAAAATACAAATCTGACAGGTGCAACAAGGGCATGATGTTATATCAGAAGAAAACAACAAAACAACAACACATAGTACTGAATAAAGTGTTTTAGTATGGTGTTATTATTTAGCTACAGTGCACAACAGTATAGTTATAGAGGCAATAAAGCACTGGTGACTGTAGGCATGTGTAGCAGACTGTGTGTATATTTAAACTCACCCAAGAAATGGGATGACTAGCTGGACCAGCTCGGCACGAGAGATCACTTCCTGGTTGAAAATGTGAAGACACCGCAGGAAGTTGTCGTACGCCTCAGAGCTCCGAAGAGCCTTCTTCACCTGTTCAAGTGTTTTCAGTGACGACAAAAATAAATAAATTAACAAAGTTTCCCTTGAGACGATTTCATCATATCATCAATATTTTGGTCATCCTCTTGTTATTGCAGGACTTTAAATATATAATACTGGTACTGAATATAACAATACTGACCTTCTCAAAGAACATAGTTTCAGTGCTGGTGCTGTGTTTGCTGACATCAGTCAGGCCGTGGTCCTTCCCCAACATCTTGGGCTTTTTCTGCAACGGTATAAGGACAATGACCAAATTATGATTGTTGCAGGCTCTCAAAAATGTTTTATTTTGAAAATGGTAGATCTTTTAATAGAAGAGAATATTATCATTCTGAGGTGTGGGTAGATTTAAATTCACCCCGTTGAAAGTTTATCAGGTAAACGTAGCTAAAACTAATACAGTCTAATAAAACAGCCCTACAATAAATCCTACCCTCGTGATGGTTCTAATGAAACTTTTTAAGTGCTGATTCAATTGGAGGCTGTAGTTTGGTGTAGATGCTATTAAACTGTCTCTGTGAGATGTTTCTAATATTTAGTCTACCTACCCTCATTAATATAAATTGGAGACAAATTGCCTTTGCAGCATACTGACATTTCTGACATCTACAATCAGGGACGCAAACTCATAAAGGGTGAAAAATGAGACAAAATGCAGATTTTTTTTTTTTTAATATCAGCTTTAAAGTGTGGATTTACGGTTGATTTTAGCATGAGGATATAGGGAAAACTCACCCTAGAATTAATGTAATCTTACCGCTACAAAAGTAATTTGAGGGCGACATCAGTTCAGGGCAATTAAAAACAATAATGGTAATAATAATAACCCCACCACCAGCTCAAAACGGCGATTTTTGCGAAAGGTGACAAGTTTGCACCATTGTATAATATAGCAGATAAGGCTGTCCTTGACCAAAGAAAGTCCACTAATCGATTAGTTGATTTAATCGACAGATCTGTAAAACTGAGTTTCTCCACAAAGAATCGCACAAAAGCACAACTTTAAATCTTGTGTTTACTAGAGATGTGCTCATAAGTTTCTTGGAAATAAGTCATTCAGCATAAAAAAAATGACTTATTGACTAAAGAAATCTTAGTCGACTAAGACCAAAACAAAAATTAGTCGACTAACTGACTAAAAGGGGGCAGCTGAATATAAGAAGAGCGTCAGCATGTAGAGTGGTGTGTACCTTGACAGGCGGTGTGGCTCCAACTCCAGGAGGTCTCCTGATTGGTAGGCCGTTCTGGCTCAGTCTCTGTTTGCTGTTCAGTAATGGTCTCTTTACTGTACCGCCATGATCATTACGCACCGAGTCGGCCCTGTCTGGTGTAGTCTTGCCCAGCAGCTGAGAAGAGCATTACACGTCACAAAAAATTAACAGGAAACATCAGAGAAAATTTGTGTTGTTTCAGTAACATTTCATCAATAGTTAACACTACTATAAGACTGAGCCGTTTTAATAAAAAGACTGTTGCCACCAACCATACCGGTTTAATAGAGTCCAGTTATAATGGCCGATGCTGTAGGAGTGTGTTCACAGAGACTCACCATCGAGCTGTTTGCATCTGGCAGGAACTGTCCAAACTCTGAGAGCAGGTCCTCCTGGTTCTTGAAGAGTCTTGCCACCTGAGTGTAGACCTCCTGTTCAGTCAGTGCTGGGGTGTAGTTGCCTCCGGCTTCTTTAGCATTTCGTTGTTCCTTCTGGAAAATGTATCATTAAAAAAAAAAAAAAAAAAAAAAGAGGTGGTAAGATTCCCACTGGGTGTATCCCCCTGGATGCCAAACAGAGCATGGGAGCGGAGCAGAAAGACTTTGGATGGAGCACAGAACGTTTTTTAAAAAGTTGGAGCATCGATCCGGTACCGCTCACACCATGAGTTCCGAGTTCAAATGTAGGCCTATTGTTAGGAATCCGATCTCAAAGATCGGTATTGGGGCCGATCAAGACATTGTTTAACTGATCGGTATCGGCTACATTAAATGACTCAATTTGCGAAAGGGGGCAAAAAACTTGATCAGGACATCCCTACTATCTGTCTACTGTGCAAGGCAGCTGCGTAGGATTGTTTCAGACTTGACCCAAAAATGGCCAATAACTTCAGAGTGTTGTAAAGTTGTAATGTAATAATTTCCAAAATTCACAACATGTTTTTATCTAAATATTCTGCTTCAATCCATATTTGTTGGCGTTTAGCCTTTCAAAAACAACATTTTCACTGCGGTCAAACAACTGTTTGTTCTCCTGCTAGCCGTACACAAAGGACGTGCCTGTATTAACGTGGCGGTCTTACAACGGTCAAACAAAACGGACGAGTAATATTCATTAAAGGGGCTATATGTAAGAATCAGAAATTGCTTGTTCACAGCGACACCTGTGGCCGCAATGTCAACGAAAGTCAGCGTCCTGTTGCTCGCGCTCGCGCTTGTGCTCGCGCTACATTGACATGAACGAGCACCGGTCTAAACAGTGAGGCGACACATGTCAGCTAACACACAATATCACTCTGTATTTTACCTGCTTGGCAGTAATGTTAGCTGACCAGAGGAAGGTCTCTCCATGAATCAATGCTGATCCTAGTGTTGGCTTTTCCTCCCGATCCGGAGGGAACGGAGGGAACGGGGGGGGGGGGAGGGGAGACCGACACCCGGTCGGGATGATAACGTAACTCGCTGCGGAGCCCCGTCACTTCACAAGACACGGGAAACCTATGTTGTTCTGGAGGAGCTGCAGCAGTTATTTCTGCAAAAACGTCCACTGCACATTCACCAGATATTCTCAGAGCTAAACTAACTCTTCTGCAGTGCGTAGTGTGCGCGCGTTCACGTGGAGGTGGAGCGAGCCGAGCGTGTGAGAACGAGCGCGGTGTGCAAACAGGCAGGAGCAGAGCTGCTGCGCGCTCGCGTACCCACACGCGAGCGCGCATGGGATACGGACCCGTTAAGATTTATGCGCGTGATAAGTTACAAATAGTCCCTTTAAAGAAAGATGATTTAATAAAAAAAAAAGGTTATCTTATTTAATCCGATGAATGACTTTATTCATATTGAGAATTTTATTTGAGAATGTATTTTTATGATAATGACATCATAAGATATGACGACAGACATTTGAAGCTCCATCCGATAACCTCAATAGAAGTTTTGAATGTAAAAAAAAGACAGTATATCAGTATAGTCCTACTTAAAATACAACGCAGCTTATTTCTTTTTTTAGAGCGAGTGGTGAGCCCTGTATATGCTACATTGCCTGAATAATTTTTTTTACTGGTGTGTATTTTCTTACCTGGTATGTGTGAAGGATTTCCAGGAAGGCTTTGTAGATATCTGGCTGACCCTGGAAGCGGTTCTTGATCTTGTTGACATAATTTATAGCGTGGTTGAACTCCACAGGCTGGTTGTTCTGGAGAGGCGGCCCACCGGACGGCGTGCTGCTCACGGGAGTGTGGGACTGAACAGAAGGTGAGCGCGGTGAGGCGTAAGATGGGATGGATGGGTTGGGCTGGCTGGTGGGTGTGTGGGCTGGAGACTGAATTGGCTTATGGGATTGACAGAGAAGAGGACAAGCATGTCATTAAAGTCATCAAGCAAACATTCAGTTTGGTGTGCAAGATACTCAATTCAGCGGACCAGTAACGAAGCTTGTGTTCTACCTTGCTGGTTTTATTTGGAGCCGGTTGGGTGGGGGTGGTGGGGGGGGCGGCGGTGGTTGTGGTAGTAGTGTGCGGGCCGGCCTGTGGCAGACTCTGGTGCTGGTTGTGGCTCGCAGGTTGGCTGGACGCCCCACTTATAGGGATATTCTGAACAGAGATACCATGAGGGGTGATGTAGTGGATCTGACCCGGCGTGGTCACATTGACTAGATCGTTGGTTTGAACCTCAATCTTATATCCGGGTGGCAAGAAAGTGTTAAAACCCATAATGAGGTCTGGATGGCCCTTGAAGAGCTGGGACACGCGATTGATGACTCCAGGAGTGTCAATGCTGTAGTAACAGAATGAATGATAGCAGTTTAGTATCTGATTCATCATCAACTGGGTCCACAGATACAGTATTGTTCGGCATGTTACATGTTAAAACTTAGAAACAATAGAAGAGTAGATTCAACTTTGTTGTCAACAAAATGCAGTTTAGCATCTAACCAGAAGTGCAAAAAGCAGCAAAGTGCAGAGTATGTACAGAATGAACAGTAATATATAGAATAAATATAGAATATAATAATAATACATTTATTTACATAGCACTTCTCAAAACAGTTGTTACAAAGTGCTTCACAAGACAATAAAAGCAGATAAATAAAGTAAAAAATATGGTAACTGCTAAAACAGAACATCACGGAACATATCGATAATAATAAAAGTGGTAAAATGGTAGGACGAGTTGATAAAACAAATATATATACATAAATGTGTATAAATGTACACATGCGTCCACAAACAGATGTATACATATATATATTTATACCCAGTCTCATAGTTATAGGAATGCTATCCTAAAAAAATGTGTTTTCAAAAGTTTTTTGAAAGAAGGTGGAATAAACGGTAAGAGGAAGATATGAATATGCTACATATAGTACGAAACATGTGCAGCAATTACAGTATGTAGTACAGGTTTAAAGGTCCGGTGTGGAGGATCTGGTGGTATCTAGCGGCGAAGTGAGGAAATGGCAACCAACTGAGGCCTCTCCTGTGTGCCAAGCATGTTGGAGAGCTGCGATGGCCGACGTGAAAACGCGAATGTCCCTCTCTAGAGCCATCTGGAGCAGAGCCAGTGCGTAGAGTGTGTGTGTACGTGGGAAGTGAGTGGTGAAGTAAGAGAGAGCGGCAGTAACGGGAGCGAATCTCGTTATCGACTCCGGCCGAAGCAGGAAAAGTTAACAGAGTTTTGTTTGTCCGTTCTGGGCTACTGTAAAAACATGGCGGTGCAACATGGCGGACTCCGTGAAGAGGACCCGCTCTCTATGTAGATATAAACGGCTCATTCTAAGGTAACAAAAACACAACGACTCTTATTGTCAGGTGACTGTACACTAAAGGAAACATACTTATTAATATTACATTCCATTTCTGCCAATAGATCCCCCTAATTGTTACACACTGGTTCTATAAGTTTGAGAAAGCTAATTGTAAGAAATTTTATACAAAATAAAGAGTTGGAAGAATGATGTGAATAAGGTGTATACATTATAGATCTGGTATGTACAGTCTAGACCAGGGGTGTCCAACAAGTGCACTAGCCATTTCTGAGTGGCTTGTTAAAAGTAAAAAAAAAATGTGTACAGAAATTTGATAACCCAAAGTCTCTTTGTAAACCTGATCAAATTCACAGACATCCCGCCCCCTTCTGACACAAAATGATTATTTGCATTATCAGCTGTCAATGAAACGAGTTACACTACTTTCAGGTTTAGTTACATCGGTGACGCTGTAACATTAGGCGATGTTAGCAGGCTAGTAAGCACCGACCAGATTTGAGAATGACCGCAGAAAATAGCCAGACCAATAAAAGGCAAAGAAATATACTATTTTAATGAGGAATGGGTAACAAGATTTAATTTTCTTGACTGCAAACATGTCAGTCGGTAAAAGATGTGACATTGAGCGCCACTTCACCAAAGTCTGCGGCAAATATTTCATGGGACTTTCCAGCTGGTAGCAGTCTACGAACAGAGAAGTTAAAAGAGCTGAAAACAACGCTTAAAAGACAACAGTCTCTGTTTACCAAACTGACGAAGGAGCAACAGAATCTTCGTTTAGTGACGCACAACCTGACGCAAAAAGGCCTTTGCATATGGCGGGATTGTAATAAAGGCAATGATAAAGGCGATAATAAAGGCGATGACTGCGGTGGCTGAAATGTTAATAAAGGACCATGAAAATAAGGCAGAAATTATGTCTGCTACTGGCGATGTACAACTTGGTGCAATGAGTAGCTCTCGGACAATTTCATTTTTTCCAATTAGCTCACGGAGGAAAAAACACTGGAGACCCCTGGTATGGACAGTGGTATAAATATGAATATGCTGAAAATGTTCAGTGGTTTGGGGTAGGAAAGAAATACTATTTGTGGATTTTCTCCAAATGTTGAGGAAAATGGCACTTAAATTAGTACTCACCTCTGTGACTTGAACTCTTTCATAATATCAAGGAAATCATTATAAACTTGTGGCTGATTCCCAAACTGCAGCTTCACTTGATCCAGATAGGACAAGGCATCTTCAACCTACAAAGTAAAGAATCACCAATTATTGACAGATTCTCCCCCTAAAATTAACCACTGAATGCAGAATAAAAATTAATATAGAATCAGCAAAGAATAAAAATTCATTATCATATGTCAAAACACTTAGCACATGTGGCTGTTTCTTAGTTTACTTTGGTGGATATATTTTACAGTATGTATATTTGTCCAATGTAGGGTTACCTTCAGTCGCTGGAACTGCTGTCCTTGGGCTGAAGTCATGGGTGCAAGTGGATGAACGTGAGCTTGGACCACTGCAGGGCCCTGGGACTGGACTGCCAGGCTGTGTGCGTGGGGACCAACATGAGGTGCAGTATTGTTATGTCCATGTCCGTGTCCATGTCCACTTGTGCTCTGAGGCATCGTAGGCACCTTTTAGGAAGAAATTACTAGAATTTTAGGATCCATATATCTTAAAGATAACCATGTCTTCAGTGGTGTTACAAAAAGTCTTGCACATATTATTACAATTAAGGCCTTTATACACTGGCAGAGTTTTTTTACGTGCGATTAATTGGCATGTCAATATATTTTTTCAAACAGTTGTTTTTGTAATGAGTACTTTCACACAAAGTGTGAATATTACAAGATAACAAAACGGCGTAACTTTTTCCCAGAACGAGGTCGATTTTCTGAGCCTTCGCACTGGGAATAAAAGCACCAACCAATCACGTTGTGCTGAATGGGTTGAGTTGCGCCTAGATTTATAAAACAACAACACGGAGGCTCCGTAGTCAGAACCAAGACAGACCAGATCCACTCCTTCTGTTCTTACCTTTAGCAATAAAAGCCCCCCATATAATATTCTTTACACTGAATAAAAGGCTCTATTTGAAACGTCACCTACTTTTTAATAAATATTCAGTTCAGATGTTGCTCCTTTAACAGGCAGCCAATCAAACATACAGCACTGTTATTTTTGTATAATAACTCTTTTATTATATACACTATTAACCTCTTAACAATCAAACGGTATTGTCTTTCAGAGGTTGTAGCAGGCTCGGTCTAAAAGCTAGAGTTAAGATAAACCCAAGGATTGGTACCAACCATGTCATGTTAGCTTGTCGGGAAGAACGCTAAATAACGCTCCAAACTTGCGCTATATTCTGGCGAGGAAAAAACTGGCATGGCCATTTTCAAAGAGGTGCCTTGGCCTCTGACCTCAAAATATGTGAATGAAAACTCTTGAGATGAACAGAGTGAAAACTGTATCTTATTAGATAAAATAGATGTTGACAAACTACATAATTTACAGTTGAAAAAAGGTAATAAATCACAATATATCTTATCGCAATACTAACGCAATACGCATATCATCATATGTTTAAAATCACAGTAAGATCGTATCGTGATAATACGACTCCCACCCCTAATATTAGTGCTCTAGATATCATATAGAGCACCTTTAATCTAAGACCCAACTGTACATAACAGCAACCCCGGCTCTGGAGGCTGTTGTCCAAGCTGAATACATTGATGCCATCATACCTGGTAGCCTTGGGGCAGAGAATACTGAATGCCGGTGGATGGCTGCATGTTGTCTGCAGCTGCCTCTATCACAGTAGGGGCCGGGGCGAGGGCCCGGTGCTGGAAGCTGTCTGCAATGCCTTGAACTGGGGGACGACGTGTTTGCTGTTGCTGGGGCGCAAATATTGGTTCCTGGTCCTCCACACGCCTCTTCATTGTACACGCATACTCAAAGGGGCTAAAGTGGACAAAGACAGACGGACAGTAAACAGGCTGTTGAGTTTTAATCAGACAGAACAAACAATTATGCAAAGAATCCTTCAAGAATGTGCAGTCAACTCATACTTCTTTAGCAGTAAGAGAGAGACAGAAAGAATCAGGGATAGAGGCTAATACTTTTACAAATCAACATTAATGCAAAGAGGTGAGCATGTTTAGAGTAAAGTACTTCAGGCAAGTATCAAGGAAATTTCTACTGATATCCAGTAAGAATGCAAAACTGAACCGTTCAATGAGTGTACAAACTGAACCGTGCGCTTGTTGAATCGTTGCATCACTATTAAATACAGGCCTGCTAATTATTTGATGAGGTGCCAGAGACTTAGAAGAGGCAATTATCTAAACATAGGCCTACTTGACCATTAAGTAGACTGCCTTATTTCATGTATAAAAGCAGTGTTATGGCTTCATATGATATAGAAATATCATTCATTACTATCAATCTATTTATATATTTTGGAGTTCAAACACATTGGAAATGGTTGTTTTTCTTCTCTCTAATGTGCAAAACAAACAAAACCATGACCCAAAAACTGCAATTCTAACCAATTGGATGGCTATTATATAGTTGCAACTAATAATTATAATATCTTGTTAAATGGTTAATAAATGTGTTGTAAAGCATCTATAAACATTATTTGGATAGATAGTTAATACATAGTCAATAGTTAATAATGGTTTACAAATCATTTGGTAATCACTAACAAATACCTAATATAGTATATTAAATATCATAGTATATTTATATTTTGTGCAACAATAAACTGCTAATAAATACTTTACTAATGTATCAGAATGTAATTGTTATCGTCTCCTATCAGCTATGATACAATATATAATTTATAAATGAATTATTTCATATTACCCAATATAATGATAAAATAACAGAAATTATAGCATTACTAATAATTAGTCAACATTATTATCATTTCATTGTTTGTTACCTGTAAAACAACTATTAACTAAGTTAAATTAACAATCAATTTACCATTTATAAATGATGGTTACAATAAAGTGTTACCGATTCAACTCTATGGTCATTCTGGAAGCAGTGAAAGGTGTTTCAGAATAATACAATCCAATAAAGCTGTCAAAACTGTCACACAGGTTCTTAGTGGCAGAAATGATCATGACAACTGTTAAAGGTTAACAACTAACTTAAGAGTCAGGCTTTAACCAGAGGCGCTAAACAACAGTCTAGAACTATAGATTGTAAAAGTTGTGTGTTTGAAAAATGGGCCCGGTCTAGTCTGTGCACATAGTTTGGCTAAACAAGCTCAGTCTTTCCACCAAGGGTTGGAAATTAGCACCAGCCAGATGCTGGTAAAATATGTAAGTGGCTGTTAGGTTTGCTTCACACACCAGCCAAAAAAACAATGGTAATCTATTGATTGGCTGCTAGATTTTGTAATCCACAAGACAAAATGTTTTATTTCCAACCCTGCAGCCACCACAGTGATATTTTCAATCAGAGTAATTATCTTAATTTCAAGCTTTATTTGCACTAAATTTACACTTGGAAAGACATATTGATGAACGAGAGTCCTAAGTTTACAAATTAAAAACAAATCCACAAAATGCAAATTACTAACAAAACAAAAAAATTAAATCAGGGGAAAACAAAGGCAGAAACTTAATAAATCAAAACAAAGACTGTGAGGAAACTATTAGACAAACTTATTGTCCATGAGTGTCCCTAAATAGACATGCCATCATCATTCAGCAGAATGGCTGTTGCAGCCAGTTAGGGACCGTCTTTCAAGTAATAGGCATACATGTATAGTGCTCCTTTGTCCTGCTATTAAGATGCAATGAAGTTACCAGTTATCAATTATTTAACTTAATAGTTAAATGTGTCTTATTCTATAATCTGGTACCACTGAAGGCTTTGTGTCCATACATCACACTTTTTACTACTACTTTTCAGGTTTCAATTTAGGACAAGGTACTCACAACTTTGACTGGAGACGTAAAGTCTTGAGTTATTGGTACAAAAGGTACATTTACCGACACTACAAAATCTCACTTTGAATGCAAAACGTTTTTTAAGCTTTGGCTGTGCATACCATCTTTGGCACAATGCTTTTAAACATTCCTAATTTGGCTGCATATACACTTTGATATTTCAAGTTCTTTATTGTCATGTACACAACAATTACAGTGAAGCAGTCATTGGCAATGAAAATCTTAGGCCTCAGACTCCCTTCAACTCTTACTTTACCTTTATATATACTTACTGTTTTACACCTGTTTTTTTTTTATATATCTATACATCTATATATATATTTAACTTCTTATTAGCATATACGTTTACTACATCCCTGTTTACATTACAGTTTATACATTTTGCAGTTACTGTCCGCCACAAATATAAATATATATATAATAGATAATGTATATATAAATATAATATATGTATACACATATATACACACACACACACACACACACATATTATATAAATTTATGTACACACACACATTGTTTTGAACTTTACACTATTTTATGTCCCCCATTATCGACATAATAGTAAAATGTATAAAATGTAATGTAAACAGGCAGTGCAGTAATGTAGTATACATACATGAAAAAAAATAATTAAATAAATACTTATTGTTCAAGCAGTTGAAACAGGAAAATACAGAAAGTTGTATCCACTGTCAAACTGTTGGGTGATATATAAAACACATATACACCTTATACAAAACATAAATGCTGTAGAAACATTTTAAGGAAAATAACACCCAAATTTGACCATTTAAAAAAACAATTTGCCGATTGCATTATAATAAAAAGATGTTTTGCTTCTGTCCTAACATGCACATAGAGAAAAGTAATTTATTGATGTTCCCTAAGCGAACGTCATTGCAGTCGGTCAGCGGAGAGCCGACATTGCGCCTCGCCGCCCTGCATCACCGGTAACGGAGCCACACGGCGGCTGAGCGAGAGATCGAGTCTGTCGCACATCCAGCTTCACATTTTCTTTACCGAAACGCGAAGCAAATACGACAGACAGTAAAAGATGGCGAAATTAGTCGACTGGCGCAACCAAAAAAAAGGCTAACATTTAGCTGCCGACACTTTTACAGGCGTGTAGGCGCTGCCTCTCTCTCTCCCTCTCTCTCTCTCTCTCTCTCTCTATGTAGCCCTGCCTCATCCCCTCCCCCTCTCTGACAAACACCGAGCTTAACGCCATCCGTTTTTCGGTGAGCTGACCGCTTTCGCTCGACTGATGGCTGACGCTGCCTCTCGTCCTGGTAGCTCCAAGTTATGTGTCAAGCGAGCTAACCCGAGCTAACCTGAACTAGCTGCAGATTAAAGGCTAGTTGGCGGTAAAGAAGCAGCGGAGTGTCGGTGTGTCGCTCTCTCGGGTTAATCGCTGACCGTCCTCAGTTAAATGTGACTTACTAAAAAAAAAAAATCCGGATGAGCTGAAGGTGCTATTAGAGTAGAAGAAAAGCAGCCTCGCTTCATCGCAGCTGACAGCGCGACGACACAGTCAGCTGTTTAGTTTATAACACACGGACACCCGTCACACCAGGGTAGTGAAATAAAGTCACATAGTGTGTAATATCATTCCGGCTCTGTGTGCTAGCATGTCAGGAAGAAACGCTAGCAAGCTAACACGAGCTAACACAAGCTAGCTTCTGCTACTCAGCGTTAACGTCGCATTAACGCCAAGTTGTGCGAGAAGTTCCACAGAAAAAAAGACTTGGTTGCCAGAGAAACGGCTTCACGGCCGGTAACGCTTGTCCCAGTTAAAACCCCCCCGACACAGGCAGTGAAAATAGATAAAGCGAGAAGAAAATGACAACAAAAATTGCATGTTGTCAGGTCGCTCTGCTTTAGCGTTAGCATGTGAGCTAATTCATGGTCGCCGCTCTTAGCCTCGTTAGCCTCGTTAGCTTCACTAACTTATCGGCGCTGCTGAGCTAATGTAGCCGCTGCTGAAACCCCCACATGCTGTTTTAATGGAAGACGAAAAATACACCCACAATATAAAGTCATCACAGAGAAGCAGCGGGTGTTAAATCGTTATCTGGTCTGCTCGGCAAGGTTATATAGAAGCTAGCCCGGTGCTAGGTTAGCACAACAACCAACCCCCCATCAGTGCAGGCTAACTGAGGCTAACGAGCTAACACTAGTTTAACTCACCTCGCAGGACTCTCCGCCAGCAACGATTAGACTCACCGGTGAACCGGAACCCGACCAGCAGACCGCTACTCGTGCATTCACCTGGCCGTGACGGAAAAGTGAAGAACTGACAAGTGCTAGCAAATGGAAATGTCAAAAAAATGAAATTGGCCGTAGAGGCTACGTCGCTAACAACAGTGTATGTATGAAGCGGTGTTCCCTGAACATAGAGGCGTGGCTAACTCGAAGGCGGGCTAGTCTCCTCCCAGTCTAAACCGGGATTGGTCAGATCTCCAGAATGAAAACAAATACAGTAAGGGCGGCGAGCCAGTATCTTTGGTTAAAGGCGTCTGGTTTTAGTTTATGGTCATGCCAAGTGCAGGTTTATCTGCACCACAGCCTCCAATGTTGCTGGTGTGGTACAATATAGGTGGATGTTAATATCCATGCTACTTTAGAGATAACTTTATAACATGTATGCATTATGAACTAAAGGACATGCCAGGGCTTAAAGATTCAGTGGGCAGAAATTTTCGGGAACATTGGGGAAAAAAATTCCATAAAACCCTTTCAGCATATTGTAATTCAAGTGTTCGTTGAGAAAACTAGACTTCCGCACCTCCTCATGGCTCTGTTTTCAGGCTTTAAAAATTCTAGCCCGTGACGGGAGATTTTGGCCAATCACAGGTCATTTCAGACAGAGCATTCCTATTGAACGTTCCCATTGGCTGTGCTCCGGCTGGTGGGCGGTGCTTGGTATTTCCTCAACAGATCTCAACATGGCTGTCGGGTCACAAACTTTCTCATTTTACAGCTAAACAGTACACTACAAGATGATTATGAAAACATTTGAGGCAAGAAATAGGAATTACAGTAACAGAATATTGATTCATATTTGATCAGCGCTGCCTAGTTTGACCGTTTGATCAGAGTTCACGAGTGATTGACAGCTGCTCAGAGACGGCAGACTCCAGCTCAGCTCCGATTGGTTGTTTTCCTCTGGTCTGTGAAATCTTGCAGATGCCATTAGGAGCACCGGAGGACACAGAGGCACATTATTTTTTTTCAGATTACCTGTCTCATGCACTACTGTCAGGATATAGCGACCGTTTTATAACTTTTTAAAATAATATTTGCTCCAATTCTACCTACTGCAGGTTTGAAGCCTGAGACATTTGAGTTTTTTTTTTTTTACACAGACACTTATCTACAGAACGGACTACTATGTTTACATATTCAAAGCAGTAAACTTAGTGCCATAAAGCTCTGGAAAAGACACACATATTTGTCCAGTAAGATATAAGATCAGGAGAGGTCAGTGCTCTGTTTTGAATACGGACAAGAACATACAAATAGTTAATAAGATTGGCTCAAATAACACAATTTTGGGTTCAAAATATTACTTTTTATTTTTCATTTTACATTATCCTGGATTTTCCCAGGATATGTTAACAATTCAGGGTATGGATTTAAAAATGTGAGTGTTTGCAACAGCCTTTAAACATTGTAAAATAATTTACTGGTCTCAAACCTTCATGTAAACATTCATTTAAAAAGTAGAGCAGTTAAAAACAATTGGCTGTCTCTTAAAATATTTAATCATTATTAATCACATGATTGTCCATGATTAATTGTGATTAATAGCAAATTCATATATATATATATATATTAATCACAATTAATCATGGATACAAATATGCTGTTTTATGCAAATGTATGTATATATTTATTATTGGAAATCAATTAACAACACAAAACAATGACACATATTGTCCAGAAACCCTCACAGGTACTGCATTTAGCATAAAAAATATGCTCAAATCATAACATGGCAAACTGCAGCCCAACAGGCAACAACAGCTGTCAGTGTGTCAGTGTGCTGATTTGACTCTGACTTGCCCCAAACTGCATGTGATTATCATGTCTTTACATGTCTGTAAAGGGGAGACTCGGGGGTACCCATATAACCCATTTTCATTCACATATCTTGAGGTCAGAGGTCAAGGGACCCCTTTGAAAAATTTAGCATAAGTTTGGCCTCCGATTTAACCTCCTTCACAACAATCTAGTATGACATGGTTTGTACCAATCGATTCCTTAGGTTTACTAGTTTCATATGAGGCCAGTATCTTCACTAGCTTTAAAACTGAGCCCACTAAAACCTCTGAAAGATCAATTGCGTTAATGCGTTAAAGAAATTAGTGGCGTTAAAACAAATTTGCGTTACTTTGACAGCCCTAATTATAACTAAACGTTTCGTGTGACCATGAATAATGGGTTAGACTGGCTGCACATGGGAGAAGTTTGTCTTCAGGGCTTTCTGCCAGAAAGGGTTTATTTTAACCCAAACCATGATCTTTCCTAAACCAAGCCAAGTAGGTATAGCAGGGTTTCCACCAAAAGCTCCTGGGACTTTTTAGTCCCTAGAAATACTTTTAAGAGACTAAAAGGTTCCTTCAGCCCACTGTTGTCTGCGTTTCCACCGCGGTCTAAAGACCTGCGAAGTTTAGGCAAATTAGTCCGCTGACGTATGAAAAAGCAACTTGTCATGGGACGAGGGCTGTTGGTGGTCACAGCAGGAAACACACTCTGCAGCCTGCAGTTCAGTGTGCCTGCCTGTTTCATTTTGTTATAAGAAATATAATTATAATATATATATATTATAATTATATTTCTTATAACTAAAATGTTTGTTGGTCAAACACACATCACTGCTGCTTCAATATATATATATATATATATATATATATATATATATATATATGATCTGCTGTGGCGACCCCTAGCAGCCAAAAGACGAACAAAGATGAACAGTTGTAAGAAATATTTAATTATTATTTTTTTTAAATGATGGATTGAGGTTTACACTTATTTATCCGATTAATTTTATTGTCTTTAAGTCACCAATAAGTTGTTCAATATGCTTTTTAATATTGTTGGTTATATTTGTTATCTCATGTGAAACACTTTGTAACTTGGTTTTAGAAAAGTGCTCTAAAATAATAATAATTATTATTATTAGTAGCAGTATCAATATTTATATCCTCCTCCTCCTTACTATGTGCTACAACATTTCTTAAATTCTTCAAACAGCTGTCTAACTGACCACCAGCCTGTACAGCTTTGTAACAAAACAGATCAATAAAACATAAAACTCAGTCTACATCAGTGTTTAATAATATATTATGTTATTCCTACACTTTATTATAGAAAAATATTTTTCATTTTTACATTTAAGGTAAAGAGGGGTGCACATCACACAACCATAAGCACAATTTTACCATCTCAAACAAGGTTTTTAGGGTCGTGTCTAGAAGGTAACCTGCAAATTGCGAAACACTCGCAAGATGGTTAAGGTTAGGCACTCTTAATGTCCTGATGAAGGTCCTTGTTGACCGAAACGTTGACTAGTAAAGCAGAGAAAAGTGTGTGCGGGAGCAAGTCATTTTTTATTTGATAAGGTTAGGCACTGACCTCGAATAGTTAAGGTTAGTGATCGCTCTTGAATAGTTAAGGTTGGGCATTGACCTCGAATAGTTGAGGTTAAGCATTGACCTTGAATAGTTGAGGTTAGACATTGATCTCGAATAGTTCAGGTTAGACATCGATCTCGAATAGTTAAGGTTAGGCATTTACCTCGAATAGTTGAGGTTAGGCATTTACCTCGAATAGTTGAGGTTGGCCATTGACCTCAAATAATTAAGGTTAGGCATTGATCTTGAATAGTTGAGGTTAGGGATTGACCTTGAAGAGTTAAGGTTAGGCATTGATCTCGAATAGTTGAGGTTAGGGATTGACCTTGAATAGTTAAAGGTAGGGTTGACAATGTTATCCAGTATACACTATTTGTTATATTGGTTGAAATGGTCTTTACAACCCGACAGCGATCCATTACTTATGAGCTCTGAAAAAGGACTGGAAAAGAGCTGTAATCTGTAGCTTGCTGTAATCCTGTAAAAACGTCTACCAATCACTGCCTAGCAGTCCGCTTGGAAAGAACCAATCAGATGCCTCCCTGTCTCCCTGCTCGTACATTACCATTACCCCACCAGTCTGAACTCAAAGCGCGTCGCCGCCGCACGTTTCCTGGAGAATGGAAGAGAGAACTCAGCCAAAAAAAGCAGTGCTGCGGTTACTTGTCATGAGGTAGCTTTGTTGAGTTGAGGTCCTCTCTCTGCTCTGTGAAGTAGTCTATTTTTAAGGTTAGGCATTGATCTCGAATAGTTGAGGTTAGGGATTGACTTCGAATAGTTAAGGTTAGGCATTGATCTTGAATAGTTGAGGTTAAGTGTTGACATTGAATAATTAAGGTTAGGCATTGACCTTGAATAGTTAAGTCTAGGCATTGACCTCGAATAGTTGCGGTTAGGCATTGATCTATAATAATTAAGGTTAGGCAATGATCTCGAATAGTTGAGGTTAGGCATTAATCTTGAATAGTTGAGGTTAGGCATTGACTTTGAATATCTAAGGTTAGGCATTGACTTTGAATAGTTAAGGTTAGAATAGGTCGTCGTTCAGCGAGTCTTGCAAGATTTTTGCAAGTTTTCGCAATTTGCGGGTTACCTTCTAGACACCACCGTTTTTTACGTCAAAGACAAAATGCACAAATTGGATCTTAGAGGGTCTGATTAAATATTGGAGTTATCTTATATGTTTTTCAAATACACCTGGGGGGGTGGGGGGGCTGGTGCCGATCCCAACTGACATTGGGCGAAGGCGGGTTACACCCTGGACAGGTCGCCAGACTATCACAAGGCTGACACATAGAGACAGACAACCATTCACGCTCACATTCACATCTATGGGCAATTTAAAGTCCCAATAAGAGCTCACAAGGAGAAGTTTGTTGTCCCCTGCTCAACAGTTTTGAATATCCAACAATACATAGTCTGGTTAGCTGTTGACTGGATTTCATCATTTAGCCTTTTTAATTTTCCTCTAATAATGAAGCAGACAAATTGCTTCTTGCATGTGCAACAATTTGCTCAGTAAATACACAAAATAGTGCAGAATAACAAAATCTGGTCCTCATATTAAGGTTTTTTTTTAAGGATTTTTTACGTTTATTTGCTAAAAGCAGTAGGGAGCTGACAGGAAGTTCGGGAAAATATAGGAGGAATGACATGCAACAAAGTCCACAAAGTCAAAACAGGGATGTTGTAATTACACGGTCAGTGTCTCAGACCATTAGGCTTCCAGGACTTTATTGTGTGACCTCTTGTCTGTGTGTGTGTACATCCTTTAGCATCCTACCACTACTGGTGTGATGAGATACAGTAATATGGATCATTCAATGTGAGCAGTGAAGCAATTATCCTATGTTTTTTTGGGGGGTTCTTTTAACAGTCATGTAGGGTGCTCTCGCTTTTATTTGCTTCTCTGAAAAAGCTCAAAATATGCAGGGGAATCATGTGTGGGATTCAATCTTCAAATGTCCAAAACAGGCAAATGTAGCGCTTCATATTCTCACAGATCATCATCCAGCAGCACGTTCAGTAAAGGAAGATGTTTTGAAGAAGTATGCTGATAGTCGTCAAAATCACTCCTGTTGCCATGGCTGAGGCCTGTTCTGGAGCTGCAAGAGACGGGAGGAAGAGGTTACACATTTACAATTACTGCGTGTTTGTGGGTACATTTCAAATTTCAAAAAGTGACATTAAAAAAAAGATAAGGTAACTTGAATCAATACTTAAATAATGCAAAAAATACATGTCTTAGAAGAGCGCTTTTTATGAATTATGGAAGTTTTAGACGTACAAATGCCTGACTTCAAGAGCCACAGTTTTAGACGTACGAATGCATGACATCAAGAGCCACAGTTTTAGACTTACGCAAGCAGGACTTCAAGAGCCACAGTTTTAGACGTACGCAAGCACGACTTCAAGAGCCATCCGTATGTCTAACTGTGGTTCTGGTAGTGGCGCATGCGTGCGTCTAAAACTGTGAGTCTGTGGGGGCTTGGGCTCTCCGGCTCTGCAGGGCGATGATAGTGAAAGCAGTTGTTCAGTTTGTTTGTGCCTTTAGCCAGCTCTGCAGTTGGCGAGTAATATCAAACAGCTTAATCTATATTTGTAACAGTGGGCAACCTCCGGGTCTGAAAAGTGAAGCGAATGAGGAAGTGCCTTAAACTTGCATTCTTTCTAATAGCCCGCAGGGGGCGATTCCTCTGGTTGCAAAACGAAGTCTGACTGTATAGAAGTCTATGAGAAAATGATCCTACTTCTCACTTAATTTATTACCTCAGTGAACATTGTAAACACGAGTTTATGGTCTCAATCGCTAGTTTCAAGTCTTCTTCAATACAGCAAGATGTTCATTTAGTAAATTATGGTCCCATTTAGAGTTAAAATAGACCATAAAGCAGGGGATGCTTTAGGGTGTGGCTACCTTGTCATTGACAGGTCGTTACCACGGCGTTGTCCGGTCTGGGAGTTGTCCATGTTTTCGTCTAACAACTTTAACTCTTTCACAGTGTGTTTTCAGTTCATGAAAGTTAAAGGGACTATTTGTAACTTATCACGCGCATAAATCTTAACGGGTCGGTATCCCATGCGCTCTCGCGTGTGGGTACGCGAGCGCGCAGCAGCTCTGCTCCTGCCTGTTTGCACACCGCGCTCGTTCTCACACGCTCGGCTCGCTCCACCTCCACGTGAACGCGCGCACACTACACACTGCAGAAGAGTTAGTTTAGCTCTAAGAATATCTGTTGAATGTGCAGTGGACGTTTTTGCAGAAATAACTGCTGCAGCTCCTCCAGACCAACAGAGGTTTCCCGTGTCTTGTGAAGTGACGGGGCTCCGTTATCGTCCCGACCGGGTGTCCCCCCCTCCCCCCCCCCCGTTCCCTCCGGATCGGGAGGAAAAGCCAACACTAGGATCAGCATTGATTCATGGAGAGACCTTCCTCTGGTCAGCTAACATTACTGCCAAGCAGGTAAAATACAGAGTGATATTGTGTGTTAGCTGACGTGTGTCGCCTCACTGTTTAGACCGGTGCTCGTTCATGTCAATGTAGCGCGAGTGCGAGCAACAGGACGCTGACTTTCGCTGACATTGCGGCCACAGGTGTCGCTGTGAACAAGCAATTTCTGATTCTTACATATAGCCCCTTTAATTATAACATTTTGTTCACCTAAAAATGTCTTATTCAGTGTTCAGTTGTACTTAGTTCCACCCTTTCGAGTCACTTCTGGTTGCAAAAAAACAAAATGCCGACTATCAAAATGCCGGACTCGAGGCTTCGAAACGGAATTCCACCAACCAATGGGTGACGCCACGGTGACTACGTCCACTTCTTATATACAGTCTATGATTTATAAGTACTTTTCTCCAAAATAAAACAACCTTCACAGAAAACTTTAAAGATAAAGGAAAATGTTTTGCTTGCAGATATAAATTACAAACTATGTCAAAACAAAGACATAGAGGCTTGTTTAGAAGATAAGGTCTTACCATGTGAGGTGGTGGTGTTCTCAGCAGCTGTGGTATCGGTAGCAGTAGCAGTAGTAGTAGTAGTAGTTGCAGCAGCAGTGGTTGTAGTAGTGATGGTGGTTGGTGTGGGCGGTGCAGCAGTGGTGACCACGAGGCTAACACTTCCTGACGTAACGGTGTAGGATTTGGTATACAAACTGCTTATCAGCGATCTGTGATTAAGGGAGCGGGTACACAGATCAGGGCACTTCTCAGAGGGCATGGTGGCGATGCACAGATTGACAGTGCACCGGCAATACATCTGCAAAACACAAAATAAATAGATACAAGTTAACGCTGTGGAGACACGGCTCAAAAACATATCACTTTACAACTTTACGTCATCTATTTATGAGACATGAATCACTGGTGGACAGAATACTGTAACAATACATTTAGGCACTGTTTAAGAAAAACGGAAATTGAAGAAGTGTAAATCAAGGCAATATTTAATCCTCAACAAACAAGACCATAAGCACCATAGATGTGGGTCAATAGGGGCCTACTACACTCAATATTAGGTTTTATCATCTATTCACATGGTAGATCACAGAAAGAAGAATACGACAGCGACCTCTAGCGACCGTAGTAATTATGACAGGAGAGGCAGACAGCAGAAACAGAAGTTAAGCGCTGTAGTATAGACAGCCTGAGGTGGGTATGGGGTGGAGGTTGGGGGGCAATGGATGAGACACAAAACACACGGTTTTCACCCAGGAAACTGGGATTCGCATCCTGTGTGAAACCCACAACGTGTAGTTGTCTTTTTGTTGACAAGCATTAAGTTCCGCTTTCACTTTTGAAATGTAGTTATTTTAAGCACAAACATGCTTTTCCCGTAACTTAACTTGACCTGTGATTGGCCAAAGTCTCCTGTCACAGGCTAGATTTTTTTAAAGCCTGAAGGCAGAGCCATGAGGAGGTGCAGAAGTCTAGTTATCTCTCAGAACACTTGAATTACAATATGCTGAAAGGTTATTATGGAATTTTTGCCCAATGATGCCAAAAATATACTGCCTACTGCCACTTTAAGAGATCACCAAGGTTAATACAATTCATTGTGTGGGAAACATGAATGTTTGTACCATTTGTGTGTTGCATGAGAGTACAGACCGTTGATCCTTTGGTCTTCACGGAGCTCAGATCAAGGCGGTAAACCTTGGAATTGGTTTCTGTTGTAACAACCTCTAATGTGCTGTTGGAGCTTGTACACCTGGAGGAAAAAGTGAGAGAACTATTTATATGATGTGTTTCAAATTCAGAGGTGACTTCTGCAAAAGAGAGTCAGTTTCATGCATTTTCCTCTTCAAGATGGTAACCTCAAACTATTACAGGAAACAAGTCAAATTTGTCACTGACCCTTGCTCCAGAATGGGGTAGCTTACTGCAAAGTCCTCCGTCTCAGACTCAATACAATTGCTCACTACCATCTCGGCTCGTTCAATGCTGCAGTTGGACAAAACATGGAGGTCCAGCTGGTTGTACCTGTCCCCGACAGACAAGCTGCTGGAGGTGCTGTTATCAGTGGAGCTGTTGGAGGTCCCGTTACTCCCTGATGGTGATGGTGATTCTGCTTCTCGACGCACTCGGTCTCTCCCGAGGGAGCGAAGCTTGGGGCTGCGTGTGAATTTCGACAGGGGCCCCTCTCCTGGTAAGTGAAATTCTACCCAAACTCTGAGCTCACCAAAGACCTCCTCCTCTGTGGGCACGGTCAGTTTATACTGCGGTCCCTTGACCTCGGCTCCAGGGATCCGGCAGGCCAGAGGGAGGACGAGGGAGGGCTTGCGGCTGACCATCGTGTAGGGACGCACACTTTGCAAGGTGTTGGTGTAAACCAGCTCTGAACCAGAGTGCTGGAAAAAATAGAAGAGGATGAGGAAGAGTATAGTCGGAATTCACATTCAGCTGAATAATCTGTCAATGCAAAAAAGTATTTTGTCTGAAACGCTCCATTTTAGCACCTGTCTCTTTTAGCCCGCCTCCTGAAAGAGCCCAGTCTGCTCTAATTGGCTTGTGAGAAAAATATGGTGCATCTTTGTAAAGGTAGTTCTCAAGCTGTGGGTGGTATATTCTAATGAGCCTGCATATGACATAGAAAGGGGAGCCAAATCGGAATGGCTTGTTGAATTACATGTTGGCAGCCCACAAAAAAACTGACTGGGTTGTCTTATTTCACAGTTTGTTGGTTGGTAGTAGAGGTCGACCTATTAATCGGTTTGGCCGATTAATCGGCGCAGATAGGACGTTTTTACAAACCATCGTTATCGGTGGAACTGGGCTCCGATAGTGGCCGATGGCTGCGCAGCCGCCACCAGTCACGTGCGGAGGTACATCACAGTTTTACATGGAGGCTACATATACATAACAAGGGCCACTTTTGTGAAAAAAATTCTGTTTGATTAACTTCTGATCATAATCTAAACAACTGTGTAATGAACATGTAAACACGTTCTAGTAGAAACACAAAACACAAAATGAACCTCTGAAGTGAGCATGACATGTCCCCTTTAAGGCTAAGAAAGAAAATAAGAAAGACAGGACGAAAAAAAGAAAGACAGGACGAAAGAAAGGACGAAAGAAAGAAAGAAAGAAAGAAAGAAGGATCATATTACCACAGTCTTGGTGCCGCAGCCAGTCAGGGAGATGCGTGCGGTCAGGTGTGTGCTGTTGTAGCTGATGGGACAGGTGGGGCTGTTGAGCTGCAGCTCGGACAGGTTGATGTCACTCAGGGAGTCGATAGGGAGCACCAGAGTCATCTCTGTCTTCTCACAAGTCAACTCTGCAGCAGAGTCTTTCGTTATTTAAAAAATACTCACACTTATAATTAGTTCACTCAAGATTTGAATCACACACTCAACACTTAGTATACAAATACTCAATATAACAAAGTGTAATATTTTCTCAACCTGTTCCAGCAGGTAGCGTCATCATCTCCCCTGAAAGATTAAGAAAGGCATGTTTTAATAGTCAATATTTTTTAGCAGGGAAACCCCGCTGTGAGGTTAGGGCTGGTGTATTGTGAGCAACAGTGAAGCATAACTGGCATTCTTATGATGTTTCTAGGAAGCTGAAGGTCTTACTTTGGAACAGCCACACACATCTGGGCTCTGACTGCAAACTAGAAAGACAATAAGTGCAAATCAGACCAGGTCATGCACTAAATATGCTCTGTTCAAGATATGGACATTTGACCGGCAGTGTATGCAGGTGTGCTTCATTTTAATATTAACAACGTGTTACAAATATCTATCTATGTAATGTTTATAGATGTTTTACAAACAATTTCTTTAATCATTCATCATCGTAATCATTAACAAATACTTATAATATAGTATGTGAAATGTTATAATGTGTGCAACAATAAACTGTTAAAGGGACTATTTGTAACTTATCACGCGCATAAATCTTAACGGGTCGGAATCCCATGCGCGCTCGCGTGTGGGTACGCGCTGCTCCTGCTGCCTGCTGCCTGCTTGCACACCGCGCTCGTTCTCACCCGTTCGGCTCGCTCCAACTCCACGTGCACGCGCGCACACTGCAGAAGAGTTAGTTTAGCTCTGAGAATATCTAGTGAATGTGCAGTGGACGTTTTTGCAGAAATAAATGCCGCAGGTCCTCGAGACCAACAGAGGTTTCCCGTGTTTTGTGAAGTGACGGGGCTCCGCAGAGAGTTACGTTATCCCGACCGGGTGTTGGTCTCTCTCCCCCCCCCCCCCCCCCCCCCCGACCGGTTGTCGGTCTCATCCCCCCCCGTTCCCTCCGCGGTTGGTATCGGCTGAAGCAGGAAAAGCCAGCACTAGAATCAGCATTGATTCATGGAGAGACCTTCCTCTGGTCAGCTAACATTACTGCCAAGCAGGTGAAATACAGAGTGATATTGTGTGTTAGCTGACATGTGTCGCCTCACTGTTTAGACCGGTGCTCGTTCATGTCAATGTAGCGCGAGTGCGAGCAACAGGATGCTGACTTTCGTTGACATTGCGGCCACAGGTGTCGCTGTGAACAAGCAATTTCTGATTCTTACATATAGCCCCTTTAAAATAAAAATAAAATAAATATTGTTTGTAAAACATCTATAAACATTACAGAGATAGATATTTGTAACACTTTGTTAATAGTTAATAATTGGTTTGTAAACCATCTATAAACATTATTTGGATGGCTATTATAAAGTTGCAACTGATGATTATAATACCTTGTTAAATGATTAATAAATACATGGTAAAGCATCTATAAACATTATTTAGATAGATAGTTAAAACCTTGTCAATAGTTAATAATTGGTTTCTAGTCCGTCTATCTATGTAATATTTATAGATGTTTTACAAACAATTTCTTAAAGGGTTACAAAGCATTTGGCACTCCCTAACAAATACTTAATATAGTATAAGAAGTAAAGTAAGTAAATGTTATGTGTGCAACAATAAATTGTTAATAAATACTTTATTACTGTAATGAGAATGTAATTGTTATCGTCTCCTATCAGCATACAATATAGAATTAATAAACTAATTATTTCAAATTACACAAACTAATGTAACAGAAGTTATAGCATTACTAATAATTAGTAAATATTATTAATTATCATTTCATGGGTTTTTTTTAACAGTAAAATAACTATTAACCAAATTTTAGTTAACTATCAATTTACCATTTATAAATGATGGTTATTATAAAGTGCTGCCTTAAAGTCTTGTGAGAAGTTTCTAGTAAATATGAGTAGCATAGATCTGTAATAAGCTATGTTTTACTGTTACATAAACACAAATATATAATCCAAACTTAATATAAATGTCAAGAACTTTTTCACTTTTTTCTTGTGCTCGTGAATCACACCACTATGTTTGGCAGCATTAGTGCCATTCAGTTCACAGAACTTACCTATTTGTATTCACAGCGAAGCAGATGGGCAAAAGGCGGGCCAGTTTGTTTTCGGAGCGGACCCAGGCCATTCTCATGGTCGACAGGGGGCCGACTGATTTGAAGCCAACCCTGTAGAGTTCAGGCGGACCAACCACCGCTACCTCTGAAACACTGGAAAGATAGAGAGAAACCTTTCATTTCATAACTGTATTTGTAACCGTTTGCTCAAAGGAAGATTTCTGACACGTGTGAGTCATCGTCACTTTGGATCTGACAGGTGTTGAGTCACACAACAGTAATTGTAACATCTCTAAAATGTGGTACATTGCGTTACGTACATGCTGTGTATGTGGGATATGTACAGACTGCACTTGACTGACACTTCTAATCAGCAAAAATAACTGAAAGCACCTGTGTGGGTACGCAGGGCCTTCAAGCTTAGGACGATCTGAACGTGCTCTGACTTTCAGGTTTGGCACCTTTAATATTACTCTCAGATTTAAATTAATAAAATAAAAAGTAAAATATCTATTTAAAATCAGAGTCCTGTTTTATAAAACAAATACATACTGAATTAAGTACACGTTTTGCAGAGCAAGACTATTCATATATACAGTATATATATATATATATATATACATATATATATAAAAGGGTTGTCAATTGATTAAAAAAATGTATCACGATTAATCGCATGATTGTCCATAGTTAATCGCGATTAATCGCAAATTAATTGCACATTTTTTATCTGTTCAAAACTTACCTTAAAGGTGATTTGTCAAGTATTGCACATCACATTTATTATTGGAAATCAATTAACAACACAAAACAATGACAAATATTGTCCAGAAACCCTCACAGGTACTGCATTTAGCATAAAAAATATGCTCAAATCATAACATGTCAAACTAAAGACAAACAGGCAACAACATCTGTCCGTGTGTCAGTGTGCTGACTTGACTATGACTTGCCCCAAACTGCATGTGATTCTCATAAAGTGGGCATGTCTGTAAAGTGGAGACTCGTGGGTACCCATAGAAACCATTTTCATTCACATATCCTGATGTCTGAGGACAAGGGACCCAAAATGTAATGTAAGTTAGTATGACATGGTTGGTACCAATGGATTCCTGAGGTTTTCTAGTTTCATATGATGTGAAGTGGCAGTAAAACAAATTATATATATATATGTGTATATGTATATATATATATATATATATATATATATATATATATATATATATATATATATATATATATATATATATATATATATATATATATATATATATATATATATATATATATATATATATAAGAGGCCCTTCTGGACGCACCTTTCCTGCTGTGATGTAAAGTCGACTTGGAACTGCATCTCCTGGTAGGGCAGGACAAACAGCGTGGCGTCCTCTTTGGGGGTTTCACCTGCTGCCACAGGTTCATCAGTGCAGCTGGAAGTCGACTCTTCCACTGGAAGGAAGGAGAGTAAGAGACGTTTCTAGAACTTCAACTCATAATTGGAGAACAACTATAAAGGAAGGACTAAAATGGGACAACTTCAACCCAAATATTCTTTTAATCATGCTGCTTTATGTCTGTTAATTATCCTTATTCTGTACGTCTATATGTTTGCTCAATGGTGCTTAATGATATATAGGCAATATTAATGCTGCTATTATCTGACTGACAGACTCACCAGTGAGAGAGAGGTGCACAGGCACAGAGCTGAGGGGTTTGTTGTCTGTGACGTGGCTTATTTTGGGCACAGGAACCAGGTCCTCCGCCATCAGGTAGATGAAATACTGTCCTGCTGGGGCTTTTCCAGTGAATGTCAACATGCATGTCTCCTGGTAAAAGAGTCAATGAACAAGATCCACAACGAGGTCTGTGGGTTATTCAAAGCTGGGCCATTGTTTAAGATTTTTAAATGTTATTTGCCACAGCACCTACCGTACAGGGCTTTCAAGCCTCAAATAGAAGTCAACAAACTTTTGAGGGTTGGACTGCAAAATACAGTAACATTAAAAGATGAAAAACACAACTTTTGTACTTTACTTGAATATTTCATTGTTGTGCTTTATAAAATGCTTTATACTTCTATTTCACTCTATGTCAGAGGGGAATGTTTTACTATGTTACTTATCTGACATCTATAGCTACTAGTAACTCAAAACATGATAAGCCTCTAAAATATGATGATTTGTTTGAGACTAAAGTGCCCAACAGTATATATGGTAACACTTCATCATTTGCAAACGGTAAATTGATAGTTAATTAAACTTAGTTTAATTAAATTACCATTTATAAATTATGGTTATTATAAAGTGTTACCAAGTAGTTCAAGTATAATCTGCTTCATCACAACCAAAAGTACAACAGTAAATTGCTGTTTACAAGTTCATGCATCAATAATAATCCAATAATGTAATGTATAATAGTATAGCACTCTGAATTTGGCAATTTTGTATAATGAGTACTTTTAGTTTTGATCATATAAGTACATTTTGTAATATTGATACTTTTTATAAAGTTGGAGCCTCTCTTTGTGTATGTCAAGCGGGAGAGCAAGTAGATTTTTTAACGCAGTGAAAATGTTGTTTTTGAAAGGCTAAACGCCAACAAATATGGATTGAAGCAGAATATTTTGTTAGACTTTGCTACTAAGTAGCAAAAAAAATATATCTTTTAAAATTGTTTTATATACAGACTTTTGTTTAAATTATCCAGTAAGTGTTGAATGATTTTAGCAAGGACAGGACAAATCCTGGTGCACCCCCTTTGATCTGTGGCGCCTCCCTATAGGGGGCCTGGACCCCAGGTTGGGAACCACTGCTTTAAGTGGATTTTGTTTTTAACAGGCTATTTTTGTACATTACTTTGATTGCAGAACTTTTACTTGTAACAGAATATTTCTACATTGTGGTATTGTTACTTCTATGTAAGTAAAAGAGTAGCTACTTCTTCCACCGCTGGAGGTATTGATGTTATTTTTTTAAATAATTGTGTTGTGTTATGTTAACCATTTAAAGACATGCATGCAGTTAGGCTCACCTCTTCCAGCTCTATAAAAGAGTGATGAGTGCAGTTGAGACACTCTCCCTCGTCGGGCCGGGCAAAGCGACATGTCACCCTGTCACCATCCAGGTCTTTAACTGACAAATGGAAGTGGTGAGGGCAGTTCACACGGGCCCTGGTCCCAGAAACAAAGAGATAATCAGCCTCTCCAATCACAAATACAGCCACAACAAAGGGGAGAAGCAAAAGTGGACATGGTCAAATCTCTACAATTGAAAAACAAGGTGTAACGTGTTACAATAATTGGTGAGGTGCCGGTTATTTCTAGGTCGCGTCCAGATGGTTAACCACAAGTTACGAAAATATGCGAAAAAACTCTTGCGAGACTCGCTGCCCGACGACCTATCCTAACTGATCCTAACCTTAACCATTCAAGGGTCGTGTCTAGAAGGTAACCCACAAGTTGCGAAATGCTGGCTCTTAGGCATTGACCCGAAATGGTTAAGGTTAGGCATTGACCTTAAATATGTGAGGTCAATACCTAACATTAACCATTCAAGGGTTGTGTCTAAAATGTAACCCGCAAGTTGCGAAACTCTAGCGAGATGGTTATGGTTAGGATATATCGTCGGGCAGAAAGTCTTGTGAGAGGTTTTGCAAGTTTTTGCAAGTTGACCTCGAATAGAGGTTGGAAGGGACCGGTAACTTCCAGGAGTCTCCGCTGGTTTCCTGGCAACTGGTCCGACACATAAAACCCCCGGTAAAATGCTAAATTTACGCTTATACACTTTGGGTTTTGTATTGATTACATATAATTAAAGATCACATTTAATTTAATTGATTTAATTCAAGTTCAAACTTTGTACTAATTATGTTTAATTAATAGTATGGCTTTTGCCTTTCCCCAAAGCATCCAAACAACCACTTGAAACATTTAAAAATCTATTCAAAAGAAAGGCTTTTCAGTATCCTTGACTTGTTCAACCTTGTGTAACTTTCTTTCTTCAAAGCCCTCGTTTTTCTTAATTTTTCATATTGGTGTCTATGCTCTGCCTCCTTCATGAATTGTTGTGTAAATCACAAGTTTTGTGTTTTTGATGTGCAATTTAAATAAATTCACTTGACTATTTACAACACAGGAGAGGATACAGTTTTGGAGACTGCCTGCAGGTGTGTTTTTTTGTGGTGAAACAATTTACATTTGTAAAACCTATATAATTTTTATGTGAAATTAAAATACGTGTTTACAGAGTAAGTTATGCATATTTGCAAATCGCTCTGTATTGTTGTGGATATGACTTTACACAACACACATAAAAAAAATGTATGTGGATCATTGTACACATTTAGAGATTGTCTTCTGTGTGTTACTATAACTATTCAAGTCCAATAAAAACATCCATAGTATGTGTTTGTGTTTGTGTGTGTGTGTGTGTGTGTGTGTGTGTGTGTGTGTGCGTGTGTGCGTGCGTGCGTGCGCCCGTGTGTGTGTGTGTACCTTAGTGGAGGAGGGAGAGCAACATAAGCAGGTTGGTTGAGTCTCCCGCTGTTTGCCCGAATCTTTGGTCCTGCTTTCATTGATACATAAAATTCTGTGTTGGACCTGAACATTTCAGAAAAGAAGTGTGTATTAGAGTAAGTGAAAGTACTTGAGGTAGCCTGATTCAAATCACCTCATCAAATGTCCCATTAAATAAAACAAAAAACATTCTCTAACAATGACACGAGAAATATACAGAGTAGAACAGAAGCCCATACAGATAGTACTCAGTACATTATAACTAAAAGCAGGATTACTACAGGAAGAAATAAAGGCAATGAGCACCACGCAAAACGAGTCATGAGACACTAATCAGAGTGAATCACATTATAAAAAAATTATAATAATAAGGCACTAGCATTCTTTTCATCACACACATAAAAACTTCTCTTCTTAGAAATGTGGAAAATAAATAAATGTAATCACTTGATCTGTATAATTAGCAACATAAGTATGCCAACTGATGTTGTTTATTGTATTATGTATTAATTAAGTATTTATATTCTTTAGGGACATGGCCTACTTCAGTTAACTTTAACTGTTTGTATAATAATGATATATAACAAGGGGCTCAATTTTCCATCTTTGTAGGGGGCGCTAGCAAGCTATTTTGCAACACCTAAGCTTGAGACTCTTAAAATAACAAATTTTCCACCACGTCTGATGTGTGCAAAGTTTAGCAACTTTCTGAGCACCTTAAGGCCCTCAAAAATGTGATTCATTTTATAATAATAATAATAATAATAATAATAATAATAATAATAATAATAATAATAATAATAATAAATATAATAATAACAAAGCCAGTAAGGAAGTAATCAACCATATCGAGACAATTTCTACAACCTCACAAGTTATATTTAGGCAAAAGGGAAGACACAAAATGTGAAAGAACAAAGACTTTCTCCTTATGTCTAAGAAATTGAAAAACAGGAAGAAGCAACAATTAAAGATTAAAAAACGGAGACGTGCTTTTTCTTACGTACAGGTTACTATGAGAAAAAGGTGTGGCTGTAAAAGAATGACAAATTTCAGATGTTTTATGTCAAAGGTACAGAGAGTGTATGTAGGTGTCATACCCTAAATTTATGGTGGCGCTGTAATTGCTGGGGACAGTTTTCTGCCACTGGCGGACACACCAGCCGGAGTCGGGTTTGGTTCCAGTGAAAGGTAATGAGGTTGTGTGGACCAGGCAGTCCTCCTCCCCTACAGCACACAGTCCAGACAAAGATGGACAAGGACTGGGAGCGATGGCACTGAAGTGAGCTTGCACCTGCAGGAAGCAAAAAGACAAAATGACAAAGTGTCATTTATGTGGAGTGACAGATTTTACGACTGAGCTGAGGATCCAGAACCTGTAGGGTGAGCTGTCTATCACAAAAGAGTAAATCACATGCACCTGTAGTCAGACTATGTAGCTCAAGAGGGATTTAGACTACTGACTTTGGCTTTACTTTGACTCAGACTACCTTCATTGAATTTAAAAAAGAAGCCTATATTATCCTTTTAAAACAATAAATTAAGGCTTTTGATAAGTTTTAGTTAAGAAGAAATATTTATTTTAGTTATTTAAAAGAATATAAGCATTGTAGAGAAATATAAGTTCAATGGAAATTGTGAGAAAGACCTGTAAAGTTCCTAGTTTGGATGGTTTCAAAACATAATTTAAAACTACAGCTTTCAGGATGCAAATAACATAATGTTGAGGTTATGAAATGATAACATTAAAGAGGACCTATTGTGCTTATTTTAGGGTGCATACTTGTATTCTGGGTTTCTACTAGAACATGTTTGCATGCTTAATTATTGAAAAAACGCTTTATTTTTCTCATACCGGCTGTGCTGCAGCACCTCTTTTCATCCTCTGTCTGAAACACCATCCCAAAAAGCCCAGTCTGCTCTGATTGGTCAGCTGGCCCTCCCTGTTGTGATTTGTCAACCAAACCAAACTCTTTAGACTCCGCTCCAGCTCCGCTCTAACTAGCTTTGTTTGAGCTAGGCAGGTATTATGCAAGAGTGTTACTTGGTGACATCACCACGTTACGGATGAAAAGGGGGTACTTCAAGCAAGGCGTTTCAGGCAGTTCAGGAGCAGTGTTTCTGTGGGGGAGAGTAACTTCCTTTGGCGTGGAATTTGGGCTTTATAACTTTGCAGACCTTTTACATGCACAAACATGTGGAGCTTGTCAGCCTATTGGTGACGTATAGATTTGGGTGTGGTTCTCACTTTACAAGCATTCTGACCTGGTGAAGATCCAAGTAGGATTGAAACGTTGTCATTATTAAACTTTTACATTTAGAAAAGTCATAGCCAGACCAATCTCCACAGCGCTAAAGAAAGGTCTGGGTCCACACATTATCATTCTGGTAGAGGGGAAAATAAAAAAACGCTCTGGCTTGTTTGTATTTCTTTAAACCTCTCGTCTTGAGATACGTGACCAATGGCAGACTTATAACCACCGTCTACATCCGGTGAGTCAGACTAAGAAAAGTAGTGCATACAACAATTGATAGACAGACACAGTTAGAGCTGATGTGGCTCATGTATGATAGACAGACACAGACACACCTCATTTTTAGCGTCTGTCTCTGTCTATCTATTTCGACAGTATATAAGTGAGCAGGCATGACCTATTTCTGAATTGACACTGTTTTCTGATAGCCTTGCACCTATATGTGATGTGCATATGATTACTCTCCTTTAACCAGTGAACTAATACAAACCCTTTTTCTACTGTTAAAAAGTTAAAAATGATTTAAAGTTATCATTTCATATCATTATGCTATATGCATCTAGAAAGCCATAGTTTTAAATTATGTTTTGAAACCATCCAAATTAGAAACTTTTACAGGCATTTCTCACAATTTCCATTGTGATTTTATTTCCCTACAACCCTTATATTCTTTAAAATAACTAAAATAAACTTTTTTTCTTAACTAAAACCTATTAAAAGCCTTAAATTTACTTACTTACTAACCCTTACTTTTTTTTTTTAAATATATGGCAATTTTAATGAATGATTAAACGGATAAATTAATGATTGATAAACTATCACTGGGCCACAAAGACACCCTAACTTATTGTTTTAAAACGATAATATAGGCTTTTTTAAATTATTATTATTTTTTTTTTTAAAGTATAGCCAAAGTCAAGTATTCTAAAACCTAATGAGCTGATAGGATGAAAGCTCCACGATGGCAAGTGTGGTTCATCCAGGGTGATAAAACATCCAAAAAACAATTGAAAATTAACAATTCAATAAAGTACGTAAAAAAGTACATAAAGAAAAAATGAAATACAAAACAGCTGCCATCATAGAGCTTGTCAGCCTATTGGTGTGCATGATGTATAAATATGGGTGTGGTTTCCACTTTCTTGTATTTGAGTTTGGACTTGAAGACACCGTGACGAAAAAAGTTTCTTTGGGGAAAAGAAAACGTTGCTTACCGTATTCCCTCCATCGCTGTCCAGGGGCACAACGTGGACCGTCAGGCCCAGAGAAGAGGCTTCGCAGGCCGGGCCGAACAGGACTAGAGTCAGGCCCTGCAAGAGGAGGCTCAGTTTGAATCTATCCAGCATCTCAGCTCCTCAGTCAGACAGGAAGTCCGAACCTTTGGGATATACAGAGACAGAAAGGTTAACAAGTCAAAGTTGCTATTCCCAATGAATATTAAGCTGAACGCCAATGAACAGACATCATGCTGTTTATAAACTACAACAAAGTCTTTTTTATACATCTCACATACCGAACATAATGAGTCCTGACAATTGAACGTCTTGTTTGACGTCTGTGGTGTGACTCAGTTAGTGTCTTCGAAAAACATGTGAGACAGATGACAGAGGAGTGTTGAGTGATGTGAAGTCTGTAATTCATGGTATGGTACATGCAATTAATGGCATGTGATGCCTGATGTATGCAAGCTCAAACGGTTGAAATAAAAGACGGTACATATAGAGGAGTCAGCTTCAAAACTCACCGCACTAGTAGAGTGAGCTTTTTATCACAGCCACAAATCAATGAGATGCATTGTTGAAATATTTTGCAGAACAACGTGATTAATGATCTAAAGCAGCGATACTAAACTTACGGCCTCAGGGTGTCGGGTGGCCCAACAACCCTTTTCTAATTCATTTTTGTACTTTGAATGTAAATAAGGTGTCGGAGTGCATAAGAAAGCATAAAAAAATACTAGGGCTGTCAATCAATTAAAATATTTAACTGCGATTAATTGCATGATTGTCCATAGTTAATTGCAATTAATAGCAAATTAATCACATATCTTTTAACTGTTCAAAATGTACCTTAAAGGGAGATTTGTCAAGTATTTAATACTCTTAGCAACATGGGAGTGGGTAAATATGCTTGCTTTATGCAAATGTATGTATATATTTATTATTAGAAATCAATTAACAACACAAAACAATGACAAATATTGTCCAGAAACCCTCACAGGTACTTCATTTAGCATAAAAAATATGCTCAAATCATATCATGGCAAACTCAAGCCCAACAGGCAACAACAGCTGTCAGTGTGTCAGTGTGCTGACTTGACTATGACTTGCCCCAAACTGCATGTGATTATCATAAAGTGGGTATGTCTTCGCGACAAGCTAGTACTGTACTAAACTGAGCCCGCTACAACCTAAAAATCGCAAGTTGCGTTAAAGCAGCAGTGGGTAGAATTGGAGCAAATATGTTTAAATTAAGTTATTTTTATAAAACAGTCGCTATATCCTGACAGTAGTGCATGAGACAGGTAGTCTGAAAAAAAATCCTGTTCCTCGTTGTCCTCCTGTGCTACTAATGGCATCTGCAAGATTTCGCAGAACTGAGAAAAAACAACCAATCAGAGCCGAGCTGGAGCCTGCCGTCTATGAGCCGGCTGTCAATCACTCGTGAACTCCGATCAAACGGTCAAACTAGGCAGCGCTGATCAAATATGAATCAATATTCTGTTACTGTAATGCCTATTTCTCGCCTCAAATGTTTTCAGAATCATCTTGTAGTGTACTGTTTAGCTGTAAAATGAGAAAGTTTGTGACCCGGCAGCCATGTTGAGATCTGTTGAGGAAATACAAGCACCGCCCACCAGCCGGAGCACAGCCAATAGGAATGCTCTCTCTCTGAAGTGACCTGTGATTGGCCAAAGTCTCCCGTCACGGGCTAGATTTTTTTAAAGCCTGAAAACAGACATGAGGAGGTGCAGAAGTCTAGATTTCTCTCAGAACACTTGAATTACAATATGCTAAAAGGTTGTTATGATTTTTTTGCCCAATGATGCCAAAAAATTGTTGCCTACTGAGGCTTTAATGCGTTAAAAAAAATAAGTGGCATTAAAACGAATTTGCGTTAACCCGTTATTATCACGTTATCTTTGACAGCCCCCCAAAAGGCTAATAGAGCTTGTTTATAAAAATAAAAAATAGTACCAGAGGAGGATCCCCGAATGTCCTCAAATCCGAGAAAGAGACAAATTATGGGCCTTTTAATGTTTATTAATTTTATCTGATAAATATTATTAATGTTTAATGTATTAATGTGTTTATTAACTGGCCCCCTAGACTACCTCTGATCTAAAGCATGATTCACTGATCAGTCAGAACAGTCAAATCAAAGTTTAAAGAGTTTAAACCAGTTATTTCAACATAATATGCATCAACCAGAGCCTGATATACATAATATTTAAAGAAGCATTCAACATTCACATCTAAGTCCATGCCAATGTCGGAGAAGGAGGGAGCTGCATTGCACGTACTGTACATGGACCACCTTGTTGAATGAGATCGGCCGTGAATATATATAATTGGACGACACAGGGAACACGTGACTATTAAACGACTACCGTGATGCTCACTATCATAGCTCATATTATTATTTTTCAAGATATTTTCACTGGTGAACCAAGTTATTTAAAGGTCCAGTGTGTAGCATTTCAGGGGATCTATTAGCAGAAGTTGAATACAATAGTCAGAACTATGTTTTCATTAGTGTATAATCACCTGAAACTAAGAATTCTTATGTTTTCGTTAGCTTATAATGAGTCCTTCATATCTACATAGGGAGCGGGTCCTCTTCACGGAGTCCGCCATGTTTCTACAGTAGCCCAGAAGAACTGACAAGCCAAACCAGAGGGCCTTTCAAGTTTTTATGTCATCTGAAGGCCGCAGTGGCTCTCCGACATGCTTGGAAATGGAGGGGTGAGCTGAGCGGTATTCAGCTGGTTGCAATCTGCAACGACACCGCGAGATGCCACTAAATCCTACACACTGTACCTTTAACAGAGGTTGACACAACGAAGCAAAATTACATTAAGAAAAGTCTAGTCTCACATACCAAGGCCTATCTCTATCTCTCTAGGTCTGGCTCCACACATTATCATTCTGGTATAGGGGAAAATAAATGCTCTGGCTTGTTTGTATTTCTTTAAACCAATTGTCTTGAAATACGCAGCCAATGGCAGACTTATATTCACAGTCTTCATCCGCTGAGGCAAACTAAGAAAAGTAGTGCATACAACAATTGAGTCAGAGCTTTTGTGCCTTATGTATTATAGACAGACACACCTCATTTTTAGCGTCTTTCTCTGTCTATATAGATATATCTATATCTATATCGACAGTATATATAGTCAGTGGAGGACTAAGCAAAAAAACTTTGTAGATTTGTTGGTTTTGTGTTGTAGAGAATGTCACCATTTCAGTCCGTTCAGTTCCTTCACAGTTTTCTTAATCAACAATCTCCAGGATTCTAACAGAAACTACCCATTAATGGTTGTGCAACTCTTGTTTTATCAACATGTATTTAAAGAAACATTCACAATTCTAAATATATAACTATAACTACATATAACTAAATGCTGGGGGATGTAAAGGGAGATAAATTGCACAGCTGCAGGTAGTTTAGGAGAGTTGAGGAGCAGTGTGAGTATTACAGAGTTTGAGATAAGACATTTATGATTGGACGATAGAGCGAACGTGACTGTAACCTGAACTACCGAGATGTTCAATATCACATCTATGATGTTATTATTTGACAAATGTTTAATCAGTTATTGTTCTCCAAGTGCAAACCTGTATCTTTTTTTATATTATCCGTTTCATATTTCTGAAAACAAAGGAATGTAGTTCTGTGATTCTCACGTGAAAGTAAAAATGAGCATCGACACAACGATGTGCTGAATGCATAATCCTTGGCTCAGTGAAAATATTCGAAGAAAACTAATTATTAGACAGAGGCAAACAACCCTACTGGGCAACACATCTATCATAAAAGTCAAACACTCAAATTTGCTAGAATAGCCCTTATCACAACCAACAGATGTATAGCCAAGCAATGGAAAGATGAACAACCACCTACATCTGCTAGATGGACTAATGGATTAGTATCACGTATACCAAATGAAAAGATAATCTATAACCTGAAGAGAAAGTCTGGAGAAAAGAGAAAAGATTTGTGGTGGTTTTCTAGAGTCCACAACATAATGTAGTGCTCCTTTTATATTCAAATAAGGTTTGAATCCAACTGTCATGCATGAGTCGGACTTGTCTGTATCATAGTCTACAGTTTTATTCTGTTTCTTTCTTTTTATACCGCTCTTACAACTAAATTGATACACAAGGGCTGTTATCTATTCCCTCTCAGTAACTATCTGGTTATTTACTTGTGTTTTTCTTTTTTTAATTATCCTGTACTGTTTTTATTTCCTCCTTTTTCTTTGAATAGGTAGACTGCAAACTTAGTGGTCGGACCAGAAAAGGTGGGTGGGGTTGGTTGGATGTGTGTGTTGCTATGGGGGGAATGTGGTGGTGGTAGGAGGGAGGGGTGGACTGATCTGGCATCTATGTGATTAGATTCTTGTGCATTGCCTTAGAGCTGTTATGTTACAAAACCTTTAAAGATAATGTTGGAGTAAAAAAGAGGTAGACAGGAAGGAACAAACAACAGAAACTACCCATTAAAGGTTGCACAACTCTGCTTCTTTTGTTGTTTCTTCTTCTATTGCGAGAAGTTGCTGCAAGTTGCAGTAGGAGCTGCCCTTACAAAGTAGGTACTGTTGCATGCAGTATGCATACAATCGGGACATCCTACTTCGTCATAGCATTGTGCATTGAACTTTGACCCTCTTGCTCATATATCCGCTGCGCAGAGGATTGTGGGTCAGAACAGGCAGAAAAGCATGCTGGCTTGCATATTGCAAAATGCGACTGGATGTAGTAGGACATCCTGGTATTTATTACTATGTATTGAGACATACTAAATCTTTTTCTGGCATACTAAATAGTATGGTAGTATGGGTATTGGATTACACAGATTTAGGTTTAACACAGGAAGGACTTTTATACTGGTTGCATCCCAAGTCTGTTAATTGCATCCACGTTTCCCTCAATTGCTTCCCTCCCACCGGGGATGCATGGAGAGACGCAAGTGAGGGAAACATGGATGCAATTTAAGAGACTTGGGATGCAACTATAGAGTGCTACATGAATGAGTCCTAAAATCCAGAAATGAGTTAGCATTTTAACACTTCAGGTTCCCTCGTCTGGAAGTCAATGGGTTTTTAGTTAGATGCCTGAAATAAGGTCTGTGGTTAACACAAGCTGAAGAGATTATAACGTTTTTTGCTCTACAACATAAAATACATTAATACATATCCCATTCGGGGATTTTTAAGCCTTAATGTGTCTTTAAAAAGGCGGTTGCTAACAAGCGGCTAAATGAGACTACTAAACGTCATCACGCCGACTCGTCCGCCTTTACAGCCTCGTTGTGTATACTCACGCTCATGCGACCGTGATGTAGTTTGTTTATAGCCTAAAGTTAGCTTTTTACTTCTGCCGATTGCACTCACACTTCAAAAATCATAAAAGTGGTAAAAATTAAGTGTCATAAATGTTTGTTTGCAATAGTTTATTTTCTGGAATTATACAAAACCCAACAGAAAAATCCCATTGGCTTTTTGTCGATGGAACCAGGGCGATGTTAACTTCCTGGTCGGCCTACAAAAATACGTCATCCCTGCACCGCTCTATCATGTCTTTGGATCTTGAGAGATAAAAACCTGCATCAACTTTTAAATAATTCCTTAAAAACACATTTTAATTGATTTGCTTTTATATTGTTTCCTTCTATTATCGCACAAATATTGTGATGTTATTGCTTATCCTCTCCTTTTATGTTTATACTTTACTAATAAATATTAACCAATAATAATATGTTAAATTACACATGCCTTGATTAACTAAAGCACAAACATGGTCAACCCTGCGGGGATCTGAAACATCAAAAGATCGTTTCAAGTGAAGATTCATTTAAACATCCTTATAATTTTGATACAAATATGCAGTATGCCCATTTGTGTCCACCATTTTGAATTGTGTCCAAATCTGATATTTTGTTTCTCCTCCTACAAATTTTGACCAATTGTCACCAAATTTCGTTACAGAACATCTCTGGACCGAGCCGGAAAAAGTTGTTTTTCGGATTATTGATGTTCCATACGGTTGTTAGACAGGTGGAATAACAATTAAAATGAAACTCAAGGGCCAGAACCAAACATTTCCATCCGTTAAGTCATTTTGCATTCTATAAAAATAAGCCTAATACAAGTTCTCTACTGGATTTTTGACATTTCTATTGTTTATATTTGGCTGATGACGGTAACAGGGGCCCATTGTATATTTCCGCCCGAGGCCCTTTACCAGATTGATCTGGCCCTGATTTTATGTAATAAGATGTGTGATGTCTGTATATTACCTGGAAATGTTGTACATTAAAACTTTTATTATACTTCAAACCAACTTAAGTGATTTTATAAATGTTGACACATCCTGTGGCGGCACCATCAGTTGTCAAAGTAGAAGTAAAATCGTAAAATGGTCCAATGTTTTGAGAAGAACTGTTTTGAATATTTTTGTTATGACTTAGTTGACAGCACATGTCTTTTACTTTTGTTTTCTTAAACGATGATTTCCAAAACAGGTTCAAAACTGGAAACGACACATTTCAGGGACACGGCTGACTGTCAGGTATGCCGAGCTTTCAACAAAAAGTTCAAGGAGGGCATTTATTCACCCAACTGGTTGGACTTTTTAAAGTTGTGCAGCACCTTTAGCTTTTAACAATTTTATTTCTGTATATTATATATATCTATATAAATATATTTCATGTCACGATCTTTTGTTGTGCACAGACATCTGAATTACATCAGTGTCACATGTTCCTTACTGAAATTTGCTCCCTATAATAAAAACATGAAGAATCAGCTCTTGTTCCATTAAAGTTTCCGTCGTAGTCGTTCTTTGTTATAAGACTTTAAATGCTTTATCATATTTCATCAGGACAGGGAACTTGTTTTACTTTAAGTTCTGTGTATTGTTACAAGTTTATGTAGGACCACTAATTATGTGCTTAAAATGTTTGTTAGCTAAATTATAATTGTGTAAAACGTTTGCGAATACTGAAACCTTCAAATCATATAACAGACCAATTGAATCTACAAAATCTGGTCGACTCAAATCTCCACAACCTCAACACACGGAAACACAGCAAACACAAAAGGAAATCAAACTTATCTAATAAAGAAGTTAAATAAATCCTTAATTACCTTAAGCCACCTGCCAAACTTCCTTTGAAAAGCTTCCACCTAATAGTGCGGCTTTGTCTGGCACCAAACAACAAGTATAAAGGATTTCAGGAAACGTGTTCTTCTTATACAGGTCTGAGGGAGTTGAGGTGGAGCTCCGCTAAATCTGAGCAGACAGAATGGAGTTCAACTGGCTTGACCAGAGATGGAAAAAAAGATGACAATAGTTGCACGTCAAGAGGAAGGCTTTGTGAAACTGCTAAAAATAATCCCAGTTTACCTCAACTGACGTAGTTCCAATTCAAAAACACCTTGAAGCGTTTCTTTTGTGTGTCTGACACTTGCTGTAACTCACGGATCTGTTAACAAAGACAGAAGCAGTATAAAAAACAACCAAAACACAACTGTCATGACTGAGATTTTTATTTATTGAAAGAGCAAAAGATTGTATTCTGAGGAATGATGGTACAATGTTGGTCTTTATCAAGTTCTGCCCTCAACCCTGTTCAAATGGTGTTGATAGAAAAATTGAGGTAATTGCCTGCCAAAAAAGTGCTCATGGTTCTTTCTAGTAGTCACATGATCTTACTCAACGAGACTAAGTCTCATTAAGACATTCGTCTTCAAAGTTTTTCCCTTTTCTGGTCAAATTTCTAGTAAATATTAGACACTTCACACCCACATTAGCATCAGTCACCATTTATGTTTGGTCAGAAAACAAGCAGAGTTAATCCCAGCCTAAGAGAGGAAAGGGTCCATTCAGGAGGGAGGTCCCTGGAGTTTGGTCAAATGAGGAGAGGGAAGGCCTTCGAGTGCTTTGGACCTTCTCGCAGGTAGTGGGAGACAAAAAAAAGGAGCCTGCTAACTCCTTATACTTCCCGTGAATGCAGCCGGAGACGCCAAATCTGTCCATTACTGGCCATTTTTCACGTTGAGCATTTTCTCCTGTGATTAAATAAGAAGAATCGAAGACTCAGCAAACAAAGCTCGTTAAACACCTTGCATGAATGAAATCATCTCTATACTGACAGCAAGGAAACAGTATGTATTAGTAACATTATTAGTACGAGTGCACAAATAAAAACCCCTTACTTTGATCACGGTCTCCAGCTTGATGGCGTCAGCAGCGAACTTGCGGATGCCGTCAGACAGTTTCTCCACGCCCATGCGGTCCTCGTTGTGCTGCCAGCGGAAATCCTTCTCATCCAGGTGGATCTTCTCCAGATCACAGGCCTTGGCTGCAAAAACAAACCGTCAAGGTCAAGGTGGAAACAAGTGCATGGCTCTTAGTTAGGGCTCTCAAAGTCGACGCAATTAACGCGTTAATGCAAATTAATTTTAATGCCGCTAATTTTTAATGAGACTTGCGATTTTTAGGTTGTAGCGGGCACAGTTTTAAAGCTGGAGTGAAGATACTGGTATCATGTGAAACTAGAAAAACCTAAGGAATCCATTGGTACAAACCAGGTCATACTAGCTTGTCAGGAAAGGAGGTTAAATAATGCTCTTATCTCAAGCTACATTTTGGCGAGGAAAAACTGTCATGGCCATTTTCAAAGGGCTCCCTTGACCTCTGACCTCAAGATATATGAATGAAAATGGGTTCTATGGGTACCCACGAGTCTCCCCTTTACAGACATGCCCACTTTATGATAATCACATGCAGTTTGGGGCAAGTCATAGTCAAGTCAGCACACTGACACACTGACAGCTGTTGTTGCCTGTTGGGCTGCAGTTTGCCTTGTTATGATTTGATGACATGCTAATTGCAGTACCTGTGAGGGTTTCTGGACAATATTTGTCATTGCTTTGTGTTATTAATTGATTTCCAATAATAAATATATACATACATTTGCATAAAGCAAGCATATTTGCCCACTCCCATGTTGATGAGTATTAAATACTTGACAAATCTCCCTTTAAGGTACATTTTGAAAAGATAAAAAATCTATTATTAATTTGCGATTAACTATGAAAAATCATGTTATTCAATATTTTAAATCGATTGACAGCCCTACTCTTAGCTTTCAAGTTTTGCATATTGTTGAAAATTTTTTTCAAAAGAGCAGGTCTGTTTACAGATTTCCTTCCAGATTTTTGTCTTTTGGAAACTCTGTCCACCACGGTTTATGGTAAAGGGGTTACCAGGGGTTGTGTGTGTCTCAACGCAAGCAAACTAAACGATTCATTGTAAAAGCTGATAAGACATTTTAAAAGCAGGTGTCAGGTTATTTGCATTAACACAAGCTGCAGAGCAACCTATACACAGAGGGTATGGCTATTGTTCAACTATGTAATGAAAATATGTATTCATTATAATTAGGGATGCACCGATACCAGTATCAGGTCTGACACTGTGCTCATGAACTCATAGAACTACTCTGATATAACCGCTCATGATAACCGCTTTACAGCATCGTGATGTTAAGAAACAAGATTAGTGCCTTGCATGCAGGGCTGCTGTGTTTGAAGTGTATGCGCAAAACATGCAGTCCCCCGTTCACCCAACCTGCAAGCCAGTTAGCGAGTATCCGGTCAAGAGAGAGAGAGAGAGAGAGCGTGTGTGTGTGTGTGGTGATGAGTATGAAGTCAGGAGTAACGTTATAGCTGAACGTAGCAGCGCAGTGCGTGTACAGTTTAGACAATTGGTGAATAAATGCTACAACTCCTCAAGACCCAAGCCAAGCTCCCGTGTCTTGCTAGCTTCCTGCTGCCTAAGTGACAAGCCACTCCTCTTAGTTTTGCTCAGCTTTTTAAAAAGAAATTTAATATTTAAACAGTTAAACAGTTAGTCATTAACATGCCTACTGCAAACTATGCTCTGTTTGTATCAGGAAAACACAGAGTTGAATGTTAAAATGTCAGCAACAGCATCATGGATATTTAATTTGTTACAGTCAGAAAGAAAGGAACTTCTGATGAAAATAAAACATGTTTTCAAAGTCATTGTTAGAACTGTAATGGTATTATCAAACCTGCAGTAGGAAGTATATTTTTGGCATCATTGGGCAGAAATTCCATATAAACCTTTCAGCATATTGTAATTCAAGTGTTCCGAGAGAAAACTACACTTCTGCACCTCTTCATGGCTCTGTTTTCAGGCTTTAAAATATCTAGCCCGTGACGGGAGACTTTGACCAATCACAGGTCATTTCAGAGAGAGAGTTCCTATTGGCTGTTCATTCAACGGAGGCAGCTGTCAATCACTCGCAAACTCCGATCAAACGGTCAAACTAGGCAGCGCTGATCAAATATGAATCAATATTCTGTTACTGTAATGTCTATTTCTCACCTCAAATGTTTTCAGAAACATCTTGTAGTGTACTGTTTAGCTGTAAAATGAGAAAGTGTGCTCCGGGTGGTGGGCAGTGCTTGGTATTTCTTCAACTCATCTCAACATGGCTGCCGGGTCACAAACTTTCTCATTTAACCATGGATGTATAAAGAGAACTGGATACAGTGTTAGAGGTAGGCTCCTGTTCATTCCTATGAGAGTTGCTCAGTGGCGCATGAAGACAAAATGGCTTGACTGCCGAGTGGTAAAGAATCCAGATCATCCGGCGATCTTCCGCATCCATTGGGTGCAGGCGTTGTAGCCTTTACTTTGACCCCGCCTCCCAGCCCTTGGTCTGGAGGCCTTTTACAACTTTCAGGACCCTAATGATTTAAATAAGGGCTGTTCAAGTGTTCGTACTGGGAAGTTGATTCACCTCAAAAAAAATTATCCGCTGAGTTACAGACGTCTCTTTCCCAATGTAAGTCCATGGGAAAAAGTATTTTTGGGCCCAATGGCATCACGTGACTGACACGGAAGTTGTAGTACCGCTGTTTGGCCACTACGAAAATTTGCTTCACAGCCCGGCACACTTCCTGGGTTCTTGCATTTTACAGCTAAACGGTACATTACAAGATGTTTCTGAAAACATTTGAGGCGAGTTATAGGCATTACAGTAACAGAATATTGATTCATATCTAATCAGCGCTGCCTAGTTTGACCGTTTAATCGGAGTTCGCGAGTGATTGACAGCTGCTCAGAGACTGCAGCTGGACGACAGACCCCAGATCAGCTCTGATTGGTTGTTTACCTCCGGTCTGTGAAATCTTGCAGATGCCATTAGGAGCACCGGAGGACACAGAGGCACATGACATTTTTCAGATTACCTGTCTCATGCACTACTGTCAGGATATAGCGACCGTTTTATAAATCTAACTTTTTTTTTTTTAAATCCTATTTGCTCCATTTCTACCCACTGCAGCTTTAGGTACTCATATCCGTACTCAGTATTGACAAGTACCCAAATGTAAGTTCTTGTACTTGGTATGAAAAAAGTGGTATCGATGCATCTCAAATTATAATACAACCAGATGCCTAAAACCCCAAATCAGACTGCAGTCATCTGGGTTTGGTCTGTTTAATAATGTAGTCAAATTTCTTTCCTTTTAATGCTTCTAGTTTACTGAATGTCCATGCACAATGAATATAAAACTGACAAAGTTAATGGTGATATCAGCATTTTGCAGAAAAGCAGCCTTTGGATCACAGAACAGTACCTTTCTCCTCTTTGAGCATCTCTTTGACGGTGCTGTGGTCCTTGCTGAGCTCTGCTAGCAGCCCAGGGGAGATGGTGAGCAGATCGCAGCCTGCCAGGGCCTTCACTTGCCCCGTGTTTCTGAAGGAGGCGCCCATCACCACGGTGCTGTAGCCAAACTTCTTGTAGTAGTTGTAAATCTTGGTCACACTCAGCACACCTACGGGAAGGAGAAGAGAAACATTATAGCCCAAATGCATAAAATGCTAAACATGCTAAACACTTGACTAGCAGTTCCATTACAGTTAACCCCAGCCTAATCAAAGTTCAAACAGAAGGATGTTTCTTAAGGACATACTATTTCAATTATGTGGGTTTTCCTTTTGTTTTTGTCAAATTAATTTTGTTGGTCGTGGTGGAAAATTGAGGAGATTTGGTTGTCGAGTTCTGGGAAAAGGTGACTCATAATGGATGTGGCGACACACCAGCTCTGTAGTGCACCCAACATACCACACTTTGATGTTATTGAAAACAAGGGGCCCTATTTAAACGATCTATATCTATATTGCATGGTCTAAACTCAAACTTTATTAGATTCATCATATACATACAGGTACATACTGTACATGAAATTTGACATCTACATTTAACCCGTCCTTTGGAGCAGTGGGCTGCTGTAAAGCACCCGGGGAGCAACTTGGGATTCAGTGTCTCGTTCAAGAACACTTCGACATGCAGACAGTAGGAGTTGGGGATCGAACCGCCTACCTTGTGTTTAAAGGACGACCCGCTCTACCCACTGAGCTACAGCCGCCTTGCACAAGTGCGCAAGTGCATTTAGGGCGAACGCCACTTTTGCTAGTTAAATGGCGCGTAAGCTGGGCACAAAGTAAGGCGCAAGGAGCAAAGGGGTTGTATGTAGTCTCTTAATTAATCATAGGTGTGTTTTGGGCGTAAAAAGGAATCATCACCAATCAATCAGAGTGTCATCTCCCATTCCCTTTAAAAGCCAGGTGGGCCTGCCCCCGCCGTCTCCCAATCCTCCCATCAACAACTCCATTTGACTGCATATGAGCAAATGCATCGATAACCTTTTTAACTGAGGAGGAGACCGCTGAACAATGCGCCCTTTAAATAGCAGGAAAATACTGTGCCGTTGACTTTAGACCAACTTTAAGTATAAACAATATAGTTTGACTGAGCTAAACTCTGAGTATTGTTGTTAAATCTAGTCACATTATTTTAAGGATGAGTGAATGTTTTGCTTTAGTTCTTCCAGTTCGTCAAGTTAAATCAAATGGGATGTTTTCACTTGGTGTACTGCCAAAGAAGCTGCGTTTTCACATCATTAGCTGTTTGAACATTGCATTAAAAGGCCCTGAAAATGTATTTTCTCTATCAGTTAGAATAGATAGTTCGATTTTGCAACACTCAAAATCTGATGACAGAGTTTAACTCTTACTAAATAATAACTCTTACTAAATAGTACCTTGCTTTTTACATTTTATTTACTTTGATTGCTCCTTTAGTCATTTATATTTATGTAATAGGGAAATACTTTCTAGAATTTTAAGCATGTTTCATGGGTTTTAAGCTAATTCTGCTGTATGTTTATAACTGAAATGCATACAGTATGTATTGATAAAAGCCAGCATTCCCCCAACTATCACAACAAAGTGGAGTTTTAGATATTCTCTATGTAAAGACGACTGAACGAGGCATTGAAACCTTTCCAGTAGCTTCACAATAGTGTTCAGGAATACCTTTCTCTGTTGAGTGAAAGTCTTTTTCACTACACAGTTAAATGTTTTATCTGAAGATTTTTGTTTTATTCTGTTTGTGTGCAAAGCGCTACGTGGTATTTTCCTGAGTCACAGAAGTCTTTTCCTTGACTGCTCATTTGGCCAGGTTAGGCATGTGTTCTAGGTCAACTCTTTATTTGTGAGTGAAGCATACTGTCACAATGATGATGTTTTAGAACAGAATCATAACAGTTCATTTAACTTTGGGGGTTAGGCTGCATTCAGACCAAATCAGGCATTGTGGCGATTAGCTCAGGGCGGTGTGGGAGTGTCACTTATGAATAGCTCATTTAACGCCTAGCGACTGCACAACAATCAACGCGTTTGTTCCCTCATGGCAGGGTTGTACAACTCTGGATCGCTGGTTACGGGATTGGCGACCGCAGCGTGACATCTGGTTGCCGTGCCCTGTACATCTCCTCGAGCACCATCACAAAAACAAAAACACACCAGTTATTCAAAATGAAGAGAACTATTGATTGTTTTTTCGTCAAGAAAACTGTTGCGTTGTTAGACTGTATATACAGTATGAGGTGGACGTAGTCACCGTGACGTCACCCATTGGTTCGTGGACTGCCGTTTTGAAGCCTCGATTTCGCCATTTTGGCCGTCTTAATCTTGTTTTTTTTGCAACCAGAAGTGAAACAATAATGTGGCGCAAAGTACAACAGAATGCTGACGCCTCTTTTCCACGTAGCTCTGTGTACGTATGCGAGTCAACCGGAAGTTCATTCGGTGAACCTCCGTGATCTCTGATGTGTTTGCGAAACTCCTCCTTCCGTTCTTTTCGGTCCGCAATTTGCCTCGAGTACGTTGAAAAAATTGAACTTTTGCAACAGATAACGGACAGCATGCGCTGTGGAATTAGTGAATTAATAAACTAATAGGCAGAAAAGCATGCTGGCTTGCATAATCAAAATGCGACTGAATGTAGTAGGACATCCTGGTATTTTTGGCATACTGCATTTGACATACTATGTATTGGGACATTGTAAATCTTTTTCTGGCATACTAAATAGTATGGCAGTATGGATATTGGAACGCACTATCAATGACTGTACATATTCGATAAACTCGTATTTTCTTCAGCCATTGTTAAAAAACAAGCAAACAAAACTTGCTAGCCAGCGTTAGCTAAAGTGCCAAAAGAATTATTCTGCCTCCACCTACACTTCGCTCACAAAAATACATCATCATGTTTACTAACAGAAAAGGGGTCTATTGAGGCCTTACATACATGCATGCATTTTCTTCCTAATAAAACCTTAACAAAGGCAGTATTTAAAATATTTTATAGCCTGTATTGATTACAACAATGTTTGGTAGCTTGCAGTCTTCTTCGTCACTATCATTGTGAGTGAAAACAAAATGGGGACGCAATTGTAAAAATATTGTTCTATAGTGCTGCTAGTGGAAAAAAAAAATACACGTTTCCCACATATAAGTTTGTTTATTTATAGGGCTGTCAATCAATTAAAATATCTAACAACGATTAATCGCATGATTGTCCATAGTTAATCACGATTAATCACACATTTTTTATCTGTTCAAAATGTACCTTAAAGGGCGAATTGTCAAATATTTAATCCTCTTATCAACATGTGAGTGGACATATATGCTTTTATTTATGCAAATGTATGTATATATTTCTTATTTTAAATCAATTAACAACACAAAACTATGACAAATATTGTCCATAAGCCCTCACAGGTACTGCATTTAGCATAAAAAATATGCTCAAATCATACAGTAACATTGCAAACTGCAGCCCAACAGACAACAACAGCTGTCAGTGTGTCAGTGTGCTTACTTGACTACGACTTGCCCCAAAACTGCATGTGATTATCATAAAGTGGGCATCTCTGTAAAGGGGAGACTCGTGGGTACCCATAGAACCCATTTTCATTCACAGATCTTGAGGTCAGAGATCAAGGGACCCCTTTTGGATTTTGGAGCTTTTAGACACCTTCTCGACAAGCTAGTATGACATGGTTGGTACCAATGGATTTCTTAAATTTTCTAGTTTCATATGATGCCAGTAACTTCACTCTAGCTTTAAAACTAAACTTTACAACCTAAAAATCGCAAGTTGCGTTAATGTGTTAAAGAAATTAGTGGCGTTAAAAAATGTTTGCGTTGAATTTGCGTTAAATTTGACAGCCCTATTTATTTCACTTGCTGAACATTTATTCCCTATTGATTTTGGCCAATTATCTACAATGGTCCCAGGCCTGCAGTGATCAATATCCAGGGGAAGATTACTGCAAGATACTGTATGTGAAAAGAGGGCAGAGCATTTAAAGGAACTGGTTTTTAACAACATCTTGCCGTCTTATCCAGACTAACTTCCCCTTGTGACGTATTTTCACATGAATGCACTTTTCATAACACTGAGGATGGCCTCTATTACCTGGGTCTTCGTGTGGCTCGTAGCTTGCGCGGCCTGTATTCTCCTTGTGCCAGTCGAGGATGCGTCCAACGAAGGGTGATATGAGTGTTACCTTTGCTTCTGCACAGGCCACAGCCTGAGCAAACGAGAACAGCAGGGTCATGTTGCAGTGAACACCGTGCTTCTCCTCGAGGTCCCTGCACAAAAAATCCCAAATATATTTAATTTAAAAAACATGTCGCAAGCAGTATTATGTCTAGATGTGAACACGCATTCTTTCTTTGCTTCCCATTTCAACCAAAACCTCCTCAAAGATGGAAAACAAGACACAGAATATGAGAATATGAGATAATACAGTTTTCTCAAGGCGCAGTCTTTTTGGTTGAGAGAAGTTTCAGTCTTATTATTTTGCACTGGTTAAATATGTGGAATCAAATTGAGGTTAACAGTCCAGTTAACAGATACAGGGAGCAATCTAGGTAGATTTGTAGGTTTACCAAAACTCGAGTATTACAGTGACATTGGTTGTGTAGACAGGTAATACCAATTTCACTCTGAAGTCCATGTGTTTGGTCAGGTCATATTACACAGCCCCTCTGGTATTATCATGGTTTCTTCTCCTCACGTTGCTAATATACTCTTTAGCCATGGGCCTGAATTCTTTGAATGTCTTTGTAGAGGTAACGGTCAATCAGCTCTCCATCATCTCACTGTCACATTTTACCCCTATGTTAAAGTGGCAGTAAGAAGTATATTTTTGGCATCATTGGGCAAAAATTCCATAATAATCTTTCAGCATATTGTAATTCAAGTGTTGTGAGAGATAACTAGACTTCTGCTCCACATCATGGCTCTGTTTTCAGGCTTTAGAAAATCTAGGCCGTGACGGGAGACTTTGACCAATCACAGGTCACTTCATTGAGAGAGCGTTCCTATTGGCTGTGCTCCAGTCATGTGACCGGAACTTGGCGTTCCTTAACCAGATTTTACAATGGCGGCGGCGTCACAAACTTTCTCATTTTACAGCTAAACCGTACACTACAAGATGATTCTGAAGACATTTGAGGCGAGAAAACGGCATTACAGTAACAGAATATTGATTCATATTTGATCAGCGCTGCCTAGTTTGACCGTTTGGTCAGAGTTCACGAGTGATTGACAGTCGGCTCTCATAGACGGCAGCTGGACAGCGGACCTCAGATCAGTTCTTACTGCTTGTTTTCCTCCGGTAAGTGAAATCTTGCAGATGCCGTTAGGAGCACCGGAGGACACAGTATGACACAGAGGAACATGTTTTTTTTCAGGTTACCTGTTTCATGTACTACTGTCACGATATAGTGACCGTTTTAAAAAAATAACTTTTTTTTAATCATATTTGCTCCAATCTCGCCTACTTCAGCTTTTATGCCCAACAGCAGACAGCAGCTGCAGGTAATAAGGGTGGAAAAAAAAAATTGGTTCACCTATATACTGTGATTTTTGAATTTTGAAATCAATTTTTCAATGGCAGAATCGATATATTTATTTGAGTCTATGCGGGGGTTGAAGGAAGTTACCGCTTTTATTGTTGTAGTCTGAGTAACGTCACGTCATATCTGTTCCATATCCGTCACCAAAACGACAAAGTAGAAAATGGCGGAGGGTCTGTGTGGATACGACCTGCACCCTCCCATTTGTCCCAAATGTCTTTATTCTTTGATTTTTGGGTTGCTGGAAAAAATGAATAAATAATGCCTGAAATTGACAGATGTATTTGACTTCAGGACATCTCTGACTACATACATGCTGAAAATCAAACATTTTTACTCTATTAATTTAGATATTTTCCAAATAAAAGTAAAAGTCCCTAAAAGTGTATGATTCAACTTTTTCTCATGGTCTAGTGTTAAAATAGTTAACAAAAATCGCAATACATCGTAAAATCGAATCGCAATACTTAAAAATCACAATACTTATCGAGTCGGCACCCAAGTATCATGATATATGGTCCCAGCCCTGGTAGTTACAGTATGTGTGAGTGGAGTGCATACACAGTGATAACAAAATACGCATACTGTCTGCAGAACTTTATCCACCAGTGCCATAAATGACTGATCATAAAGCTGTCTCCCTGCAAAAATGTGCCCTAAATATTTGGAGTGTTATGAGAATGACTTAATCTTAACCTATTAAGAACCTCGGTCATGTGTAAAAGAAAACATTATGTACTGAACGTTTCCTCAAATTAACGGTTGAGTGGAGAAGATAAGCGTGTGTATGTGTCTCATAACTATTGGCAAATTAGCAAATTACAAAACTACAACATTATTGGATTAGGGCTGAAACATCAATTATTTTCACAGTTGATTCATTTTTTGAAATCTTTTTCAATTCATTGTTTAGTCCATTGGTTTTCAATCTGGGGTCCCAAGGGGTTCGCAAGAAAATTTCAGGGGGTCGCCAGATGGTTGTGGAGAAAAACATAAAATAACACATTAAAAATAAAACATATTTAGCCTGGGGAATGTTTTTTACATTGCATTGACTGTAACAGTGATATAATTTGACTTAGAGGCGTTTATTATTCAAAGCAAGGCAGCCTGCTTCCCCTATCAGATACTGGAAATAACCCTGCTGTACCTAACGTCAGTCAAGATAAAATTGCTTCACATACCTAAAAGATCATAAACCCAATCCATCAACATGATAAACTGCTGAAAACAATAAGCTGAGACAGACAAAACAAGTGTTAGGGGAGCATAGCTAACATTACATGCTCACCTGCCGGCCTGGATTCCCTCCCATGTGGATGACAGCTTGATGAGCACACGCTCCTTGCCAATGCCTGATTCTTCGTAGAGAGCGATGAGCCTCAGGGCCTTAGCAACCATTTCGTCTTTATCAAAAGATAGTCTGTTCGATGAAAAGAAACGACACAGCCATTAGGCAATGCCGCACGCTATCTTGAGACACAATTATTTAGTTTTGCAAAAGACTCATCATAATAGTTTGTTGGGGCGGCGGTGGCTCAGCAGGTAAAGCGGGTCATCCAGTAATCGCAGAGGTGGTTTGATCCCCAAGAGCAAGACTCTGAACCCTGTTGCTCCCGATGGTTGGGGCCAGTATCTTACATGGTAGCTTTGTTGGAGTGTGTATACAAGTGGGTGAATGAGAGGCAAATTGTTAAGTGCTTTAAACCCCGTTTCCACCGCAGGAACTTTCCCCTGGAACTAGGAACCTCTTGAGGAACTCTTTGCGTTTAGACTGCAGGGTCCAGGGTCGAAATTAAGTTCCAGGGACATTTTACGAGGCCTATTTACCCCCCAAAAGGCCCTGGTCGTGGGTTAGTAACATTTTGAAAGTACCGGAACTTTCGGGTGGAGTTTGCAGGGATGACCGTCGCTGATTGGTCAAACACACACACACAGCGCTGCTGCTTCAACTGTACCGCTTCATTCATAAAACAAGGAAGTACTCCAGTATCGATTTAGGACCATTTCAGAATGAGGGGAGAGCATTTTTCTTTGTTTGATACCATTAAAAATAAAGTTAGGTTTTGCTGTTGGCTTCCCAACTCATTTTAAAAAAGACAGAGAAAAAAAAAGAGAAATGGGAGAAAGAGATCGCACGAGCAAGAGGGCAAGCGGTAGAAGATAGACAGAGAGTGCCGGGCAATGGTACTGTGAATGAGAGAAAGCACGTTCTAAAGCACAAATAAATAACCATCAAACACTCAACAGATGATTTACTGTGGAAACAGACGATCTTAGTTTAATTTTTCCTCCTCTGCATTTCATTCCTTACATCAATCAGTAAATACTATGCAGCAGTAAATGTCGTCGCAGTGAGAGCATTTTTTTTTTTTGTGTGCGATTACCACTGTGACCAGCAGCAGCCCTCGTCACTAGAGGTCTACCGATTAATCGGTCGGCTGATTAATCGGGCCGATTTTTTTATATTTTTTTTTTCTTTTATAATCGGCATCGGCCGATGCCTGAGCATATTAAGCCAATTAGTAAACAGGCATATCTGCGGGCAGCCCAGTGTTGTTGTTGTTGCTATGGAACACGTGTGACACCGCCCCTTGTGTGTCAATCAAATTGCCATTCTGCCGGGAGAAACCGGTAGGCTTAAATTCTTCTCTTTCAAAGCCCTATATATTTAATTGGTTAGATATGAAATGCTCCGACGTTATCAATTCTGTTTTTGGTAACGGAGAATTTCTCTCCGTAGGTAACGTTAGCTGTGTGCGGGCCGGAGCAGCTCTCACATACACGCGTGATTACACTTTACTAGAGTTGATGCTGACAATGCTTGTCATAAGTGCAAGTTAGCGTGTGAGGGCGAAAACACAAGCAATTTGTCGAAACATTTAGCAAAAAGTTCACTTCCTCATTAAACGTGTCTACGGTCTATGGGTCCTTCATAGCCTCTATGACGTCAATGCTAGTCGCCTGTGTGTAGTCTGCAGCATAGCAGATATGAGCAGCAGGCCGTGTAATACGAGTAAACAAAGTTATTATTATTTTTGATCAATAAGATTGTGGCCATATAGCTTGTAACAGTGTCCGTCAACAAACATATATAAAAAACATGCTTTAGGACAGTTTTGGAAAGGTGCTTAAAAGGTTTTGAGCCCTGTACTATTACTACTATTAAGCATCATGCACAAAATAAAATATGCACTGCAGTGCAGACACAAAATGCAGATTGGAGAGACAGACCATAAGTGTTGTTCAATAAATGTTTACTTAAGTTAAGAAATTTTGTGTATTATTCCAGTGTGGCTTGTAGCACAGGCAAAGCCTGTGCAAAGCACCTGGTCTATTATTCGACTTGTCGTTTAATTCTTATTCTTCATCTTCCGCCTAAACTTTGCCGTGCTACTCCTCCCGGAGCGTTGCCAACACCTGTAAAAAAAGTACATCAAAACGTGCGGAATGATCGGGAATCGTGTGCTATGACTTTTCTAAGAGATTCGCGCAGCGGATTCCGAAAAAATCGCGCAAAAGCGCGACTTTTTTCTCCATAGGAATGCATTGCAAATCGACGTGAAGAGAGCTCAAAAACACTCCTCTTTGGGGCCCTACAGAGTCGCCATACTTTAACGTAGAATCATGATTAACACTTTAAACGGGTCACCAGACATGGGACGTTATTTGGCCAAATGGGCATTTTGATAGCTGGCACGGTTTTCACGAAATCGCAGTTTACGTTTTGTGAAATTTTCAGACCGTTTCAGATTTTATAATGGGTGTGTATTGCGTGGGTCGTTAACTTTTAGAGTGAGTGACATCATCGCTAGAGTGAGAGGTAGTTTCAAAATCTTTGGAAAATTTTCCAAACAAATTGCTGCCTAGACCACAATTTTCACTCCTCATACACAATTAATACCTCAAAACGTAGGTATGTTTGTCTTCTTTCAGATAATGTGCCCATTTCAGCAGTAGGTGTTACAGTTTGGGATTTATGTCCTTCAAAGCACCAAGAGTCCCCTTCGTCGCTCTGATCCGCTGTAGTGTTAATTCACCTCTAAAGGTCTTCAACACAAACTAAACTGTGGAGACTTTTTAAACTGCCAGCTCGCAGTCATTTTTAACTTTATCCACACAAACGACACGTCTACATCTTCATCAAAGCCTTGAGGTGCTCAAACTGAGGAGATTTCAGCTCTACAACTTATAGTTTTTAAATGAGGGGTCTTTTTCAGGTAGTACCTTCTCTGTGTTTTCACCAGTCATTCCCAACCATAACTCAGCACTTTCAGACACAAACAGGTGTTTCTGATTGACTGATTAGATCTCCATCAATCTCTGCCTGTCTCTGATTGGTGCATTGCTCTTAAGCTCTTTTTAACTGTACGAGTTTAAATTATATTTATCCCTATACAGTTACTGTCTGTTTGACCAGTCAAACCGAAGGCACGCGCACGCACACACACGCGCACACACGCGCGCGCACGCACACACACGCGCACGCACGCGCACGCACACAGACACGCACACACGCGCACGCACCCACAAACGCGCACACACGCACACACACGCACACACGCGCACGCACACACACACACACACACACACACACACACACGCACACACAAACTCTATTTACTGTCTCACAGCCATTTCACTGAGCCAGCTTCAGCAGGGCCATAATTAGTGATATTAATTACACCTGTGATTACTCTGCATTCACATGTCAAAATGGCTGCTGTGAAAGAGGCATATTACACCAGTTTTAGCTTCCCTTCATTGGTTTTGACTTTAAACTGTAAATGGACACGCCCCTTCCTTCCTGCCTGATCTCCTTAAACCTTCTGCTCCAATCAGGACTCTCTGCTCTCAGAATACAGGACTCCTGTCTGTCCTCGGAGTTAAAAGAAGCCAACAGGCCAATGGGCCTTTTCCTATCATAACACCTTCTTATGGAATGATTTCCCTTAACATCACACAGTCTGTTTCTGTCTGACTCCCCCCCCCCCCCCACACACACACAGACACACAACCCTTCAAAATAAAAGCCCCATAGAGTGACTGTATCTTAACAGGATGCTCACAATGAGGCCTGTCATACCTCTTTCTTATGGAATATTGTCCCTGTGGACATCAGAGAGTGTAATTATGTCTCCCCCCAACACATCCCTTCAAAATAAAAGCCCCATAGAGTGACTGTTTCTTAACAGGAAGCTCCCAGTGAGACTTTTTTTTCAAAATAAAAGCCCCCAAGTCTCATTGTATGTTAACAGGAAACTAGGGATTCACTTAGATTTTCAAAATAAAAGCCCCAAAAGGTATTGTGTGTGTGTGTAAAGGTGTGTGTGTGTCAAATAAAGGGATAAGGAGGACATGACAAACAATATATATCAGCATATACAGTAATAAGAGGAGCGAAGCTCCTCGTCTTCTCTCAAATTCACATTAGCCAATCAGAGCAAATGTAGGCATTTTCAAAACTATGGAAACATTATATATCAGTGAATAGTCCTACAGTGGTGACCTAACTATGGATCACAGACGGTCTGAATGCGCCCCCATCGCCCCACTCTCCGTCCCTGCACCAGCACCAGGCACACTGGTCAAAATTTCTTGCGAAATTTTCTAGTTTGTTATTATTAAGCTGTTATATTTTATCAGATGGAGGGAAAAAAAGAAAACCAGCCAAACATATCGGCAAAAAAAAAAAAAAACAAACAAACAAACAAAAAAAAAAAACGGTATCATATATCGGCCATCGGCTGTCCTGATTCTGTAAAAAATCGGCATCGGCCAAAAAAGCCCATATCGGTCGACCTCTACTCGTCACATGTCATGTTTCTTTTTCACACGTTAGCGGACTACTTTGCCTTTACGCAGGTCTTTAAACTGCGGTGGAAACGCAGGCATCAGTGGGCTGAAGGAACCTTTTAGTTCCTTAAAAGTAGCTCTAGGGACTAAAAAGTCCCAGGAACTTTTGGTGGAAACCCGGCTTTAGATAAAAGCCGTTACTGTGTTTATCTTTTACTGAGTTTGTGTTGCAAAAATAGACCGCGTAAGTTGTTTAAACAGAGGTTTTTCTCAAGAAAAAAAAACATTTTGTATTCTATAGGATTTTACTAATTACTCAATAATGTGGCTGCCAACTAATATAGGAAATTCCATCCTGAATTTAAAGACCTGAAACATAATGTTGTGAGTGGAGATTTAAGTACATTGTGTGATGGTATCCCAGTGGACAGCAAAATACTGTAGAAGGATTTACTGGAATCCTCTAAAGAAAGTCAAAACATAAATCCAAAGTAAATCGAGTTTTTCACATAAGAGTGATGACATAAACAACATGTTCTGTAAATGCCAGCTGTCTGCACGCAAGCTTGAAAACATTTCAGTTAACATTTCGTAACAAGTTTCCGGTCATAATTAGCACGTTGTGACATGTTGTTTGCACCTACCTGGCATCCACCTCAGTAGAGACTCTGCCTGGGACCTTCTTGAGGATCTCAAGCCCGAAACTCACAAACAGCTTGTCCATGGTGTTGGCTACCTGCTCCTCTTCAGTTCTGGACAGAGAAGGAAACATTATGAAGCTTAAAGGTGCTAAATATGGGATTGGGAGTATTTCTATTGCCTCTCAATTGCTCTCAACATGGCGACGGCGAGCCAGTGGCTCGAAGCTAATGGCTATGTCAACAAAGTACAGAGAAACTCTGATGAATACACAGAGGGAGAGTGACTTCGTTCTCTGCTCAGGTAGACATTACTCCACTATATCTTTACATAGCAAATAGTTGTTTGCTGCTATATTAATGCTCTTGATATCACATTTAGCACCTTTAATGTCAGTTACACTGAAAAAGGAATTTTAGGAAAATGGGCATTGTGTAGTTCTTATATTATTATTATATATTATACTAAACTAGTAAGGTGCAAAGACACAAAATCAATCAACCATCTCCGAACACTAAATGCAGTTTTTAATGTTTAATATGGGTGTGAAGAAAAAAAAAAAAAATGGATTCACCTATGTATCTACTGAACCTATGTTTTTTTTAAATGCCAGAATCAATATATTTGCTTCATTTGAGTCTATGCGGAGGTAGAAGGAAGTTACTGTTTTTATTGTTGTACTCTGAGTAATGTTACGTCGTATCTGTTTGGCAGATAGAGGGTCTGTGTGGATACGACCTGCACCCTCACATTTTAAATCCAAAGTGGTAAACACTAAATATACAGTAAAGTATGGATACACTTTGGGTTTCACACATTATCAGGAAAAGCAGAGCTAGACATCATGGCTAAAGCTGCATGCTAACTCTGCCATGGACAGGAAGCGTTATTGTATTGTGGTAACGTGCGGTCAAGCCAGCCGTCACTCTCATCTCTGTGGTCAAATCGGCCGATGCTACAACTGTAGAGCACCCATGTACTGACATTAATGTTAAATGCATTCAAACGGCCCCGATGGAGCTTGCTTGTGGATGTATTTTTTTTTTATTTAAGGTTAAAGAAATACATACTCATACTTGTAAAGGGACATAAAGACAGCAGCAACAACATATAAAAAAAAACATAAAACGTAAAAAAAAGAAAAAAAAGTAATACCCGTTGTAATAGTGCAGAGTCAGGAGGTAAGTTCATATTCATATACATACAACCAACCTTATATATAGATACACATACATACATATATATATATACATATATACATATATACATAAATACAGGGAGACCATGGATGTATTAAGAGAACAGAACTGACGAGGAGAGCTAGCGACGGACTTGGCGAAGTTAGCTGAAGTATACACGTGTGTACGTCCGATTTTCAAAATAAGGTGTTAAAAAAAGGGAACATTTTTACAGTATTATTTTAGAAATTTTGCAAGGTAAAAGTCCCTAGAAGTGGGGCGCCGCTGTAGCTCACCTGATAGAGCAGGCGCCCCAATGTACCAAGGCTGCAGCGGCCTGGGGTTCGAATCCGACCTGTGGCCCTTTGCTGCATGTCATCCTCTCTCTCTCCCCCTTTCAATACTATGTCTGTTGCTATGAATAAAGGCATAAAAGCTCCAAAAAATAATCTTTAAAAAAAAAAATCCCTAGAAGTGTATGATTCAACTTTTTCCCATGGTCTAGAGTTAAAGAAGTTAACAAAAATCGCAATAAATCGTACTATCAAATCGACAGCCGTATCATTCCAGCCCTAATGTTTAACCAAAATGCAAAACCACATAAAATGTTCCCTTTCTTTAACAAATTGCTTCTACTTCAAGGCTGTTTCTAGTCAGGTTTGACCTCTGGAGTAATTCAACAGTTATACAACTAAAGAATGGTTTGATTTTAGGGTGTTTGTTTGGTTAACTCTCATTTGTGCGCAACATCTTACCCGCCTTTGGCGGTGCCGTATTTAATGGCCTGATCCAACAGGTGCTGGTAGGCTGGCATCTTGGCAGCAGCCAGGATAAGAGATGGGTTGGTGGTGGCATCTTGAGGCTTGTACTCGTCGATGGCTGCAGGATGGGAAGACAGAGCAAAGTAGTTAAAAGTCACATACATATACACACACACACACACACACACACACACACACACACGCGCACACCTGCAACCTGGCTTCTCACATTCGTATACATATCATACATGGGATCATCCAACAACAAAAGGCCCTATCTATAAATCATGAGAAGAGCGTTCCTGACCATTTCTGCATCCCCTTATATTATATTGAATAGGTAAACCAGCCATTTTGAAGAAATATATGTTTGATAAATCACAACGTTTTTTTTATGCGTGGGTTATTGTAAACATATACATGCTAAATACTTTATAAAAGAGACCAAATAAATGCATTTTGGCAGAGCTAACAGGCTCTGGTGTCTTTCCTTTCATCAGTAAAACAAACAGAATATACCCTAGTCTTTCATATTAGATTCAGTGTTATAAGTAGGCTACAATTATCAGAACAATACAGACATTCAGGCTCCCTCATGTGGCTCAAAGGTGTACTGCACACATAATGTTAAATAAAAGACTTTCTGCAAGTTTAATTTGGCCCAACTTGTGGGTCCTGACCCAGTCTTTGGGAATGACTGAACTAAATGATTAACCGAATCGCTTATTCTCTGGTGTAGGCGAGGTTAAGGTTAGGATCTGTCAAGATTAACACAACATTTAGACCATCAGGATACTGAAACATTTGAGCAACTTTATTATTTTGAATGAGGGCTGTCAAAGTTAACACAATAATAACGCCTTAACGCCACTAATTAATGCAAGTTGCGATATTTTGGTTGTAGCGGGCTCAGTTTAAAAGCTAGAGTGAAGATACTGGCATCATATGAAACTAGAAAACCTAAGGAATCCATTCAATTGGTACCAACCACGTCATACTTGTCTAGCTTGTCGAGAAGGAGGTTAAATAGCGCTCCAAACTTATGCTAGATTTTGGCGAGGAAAAACAGACATGGCCATTTTCAAAGGGGTCCTTTGACCTCTGACCTCAAGATATGCGAGTGAAAATAGGTTCTATGGGTACCCACGAGTCTCCCCTTTACAGACATGCCCACTTTATGATAATCACATGCAGTTTTGAGCATAGTCAAGTAAGCATACTGACACACTGACAGCTGTTGATGCCTGTTGGGCTTGAGTTTGCTATGTTATGAATTGAGCATATTTTTTATGCTAAATGCAGTACCTGTGAGGATTTCTGGACAATATTTGTCATTGTTTTGTGTTGTTAATTGATTTCCAGTCATAAAGATATACATACATTTGCATAAAGCAAGCATATTTGTCCACTCCCATGTTGAAAAGAGTATAGAATACTTGACAAATCTCCCTTTAAATGTACATTTTGAACAGATAAAAAATGTGTGATTAATCGCTGTAAACTGTAGACAATCATGCGATTAATCACAAATAAATATCTGAATCGATTGACAGTCCTTCACATAATGTACAATTACAAAATAAGAGTTAAATGTCTGCTCTATAATACATTTCATAAGTAAAAACATAAAGGGGAAGGATAAAGGACAAACGTGACATTAAAAATTTGGGATTTATTACAACTCAACTGTTTCCCTTCAATGTTATAAGTCTGTTTTTTGTTATTAGCTTTCATAAATGCATCACTGGCTCTAAGTCTATCCTAAACTTCACCAGTATATACTGTCTGACAACTGACTAAATTTAACCAGTTGAATCTACAATATCCTGCTGCTGTGAGATGGAAAATGTCGCCATCTACTGTATAGAATTATTACTGTTCCATCCTCTAAAAACAACCTATTCAGAGTCAGAAGATATCAAGTGTTTCTTCTGTTGATATAACGCCACCTTCAGGAGGACAAAGAAAGGTTTAAGTAAGTAGGGCGATGATTAATGCTTTAATAGACTTTTGTTTATTAATAAAAGTTGATTATATGCTGCTGGGAATTCTTAAGACTCCCATACTGCAACTTAAGCATCTTTGAAATTAATGGAAAAAAGGAAACACCAACAAGTACCTTATGAAAACTTAGCTCTAATATTACAATTATGTGAAAGATTATGATAAATTGAATTAAGAGTTGAATATTCTTTATGATCTGCTGCAAAATGTCACAAGGCCTGTGTTAATGTATTCCATAACCTACAGAACTCTACTTTTAAAATATCCTGTTTCAGTTTACAGGACTGAACTGCAGATTTTAATTTGATACGCATGAGCGACCTTTTCATGAAGCACAGTGGTTTTATGTCAGCACTCGATTGTTGCAGCAGAGTCCAGTCGGTGCTGCCAGCTCTTCAGTCTAAGAGACAAAGCCTGCCTCTGTTCTGGAGCCAGTTATCTCTCAAAAAAATTGGATCCTTCTGCAGGTCAGTGGGTTTGGACTGAATACTCGTGATCAACAGTTCAAGAAGACTCTACACAGTTCAAGGGATGATTACAGTGGTGTTCCCAAACCATGGGGTCCAGTCCGTCTACCACCTGGGACATAAAACACTAGAGGTTGACCGATTAATCGGCCCGATTTTTTGACATTTTTTCATAATCGGCATCGGCCGATGCCTGAGCATATTAAGCCGATTATCAAGCAGGCACATCTGCGGGCAGCCCAGTGTTGTTGTTGCTGTGGAACACGTGTGACACCGCCCCTTGTGTGTCAACCAAATTGCCATTCTGCCGGGAGAAACCGGTAGGCTTAAATTCTTCTCTTTCAAAGCCCTATATATTTAATTGGTTAGATATGAAATGCTCCGACCTTATCAATTCTGTTTTTGGTAACGGAGAATTTCTCTCCGTAGGTGACGTTAGCTGTGTGCGGGGCGGAGCAGCTCTCACATACATGCTGCAGCAGCGCAGACACACACAGAGCTTCTGCTCTTAGTAACTATGGCGGAGAACCTAAACTTATAAAGCGTGATTACACTTTACTAGAGTTGATGCTGACTCGTCATAAGGGCAAGTTTGCGTGTGAGGACACGAGCAATTTGTCGAAACATTTAGCAAAAAGTTCACTTCCTCATTAAACGTGTCTACGGTCTACGGGTCCTACAGAGCCTCTATGACGTCACTGGCCTGTGTAGTCCGCAGCATAGCAGATATGAGCAGCAGGCTGTGTAATAAGAGTGAACAAAGTTATTATTATTTTTTGATCAATTAGATTATGGCAATTTAGCTTGTAACAGTGTCTGTCAACAAACATAAATAAAAAACATGCTTTAGGACAGTTTTGGAAAGGTGCTTAAAAGGTTTTGAGCCCTGTACTATTACTACTATTAACCATCATGCACTAAATAAAATATGCAGTGCAGTGCAGACACAAAGTGCAGATTGGAGAGACAAACCATAAGTGTTGTTCAAGAAATGTTTACGTAAGTTAAGATATTTTGTGTATTATTTGTTATTATTAAGATGTTATATTTTATCAGATGGAGGAAAACCAGCCAAACATATCGGCAAAAAAAAAAAAATCGGCATCATATATCGGCCATCGGCTGTCCTGATTCTGTAAAAAATCAGCATCGGCCATAAAAAACCCATATCGGTCGACCTCTATAAAACACTGTTTTTAAGCTTTCCATAATTAAACAGCCATCCCAAATATATTTCCACTGACAATACATGTCATCAACTGGGAAAATATATCGCCTGAAGTTATAATAGAAAGCTTAAAGGGGCTATATGTAAGAATCAGAAATTGCTTGTTCACAGCGACACCTGTGGCCGCAATGTCAACGAAAGTCAGCGTCCTGTGGCTCGCGCTCGCGCTTTCGGCTCGCGCTACATTGACATGAACGAGCACCGGTCTAAACAGTGAGGCGACACACGTCAGCTAACACACAATATCACTCTATATTTCACCTGCTTGGCAGTAATGTTAGCTGACCAGAGGAAGGTCTCTCCATGAATCAATGCTGATCCTAGTGTTGGCTTTTCCTCCCGATCCGGAGGGAACGGGGGGGGCGGGGGAGGAGGAGACCGACACCCGGTCGGGACGATAACGTAACTCGCTGCGGAGCCCCGTCACTTCACAAGACACGGGAAACCTCTGTTGGTCTGGAGGAGCTGCAGCAGTTATTTCTGCAAAAACGTCCACTGCACATTCACCAGATATTCTCAGAGCTTAACTAACTCTTCTGCAGTGTGTAGTGTGCGCGCGTTCACGTGGAGGTGGAGCGAGCCGAGCGTGTGAGAACGAGCGCGGTGTGCAAACAGGCAGGAGCAGAGCTGCTGCGCGCTCGCTTACCCACACGCGAGCGCGCATGGGATACCGACCCGTTAAGATTTATGCGCGTGATAAGTTACAAATAGTCCCTTTAAACACAAATAAAAAATAAATGTAAATAATATAACACTAGTCTAGACTTTTATGTACAAGTTGGCACGCATTTTAAATTTGTAGGTGAGAATGCTGACATTGTTTCAGTTTCAGTTTTATTTGTCATATGTAGGTTAACGTAGGGTAAACTGTAGGGCTGCACAATTAATCCAAATTTGATCAAAATCGCAATATTTGTTAGGGATGCACCGATACCAATAGTGGATCGGATATCGGACTATTTACACTGACTCCAATAGCTGGATAAGGTATCGGTGACAATGGGGCAGATCTATTTAATTCAATTCTATATGTGTGTATATATATCTATAGATATATATCTATATATCTATATAGATATATATCTCTATATATATATATATATATATATATATATATATATATCTCTATCTATATATATATAGATATATATCTATATATATATAGATATATATCTATCTATCTATCTATATATATCTATATATCTATATATATATATACACACTGGAATTTTAATTCTGACACCTTTCTATCGGAACCAGCATTAACTTTTTCAGCAATTTGAGCTACAGTAGCTCTTCTATTGGATCGGACAACATGGGCCAGCCTTCGCTCCCCACGTGCATCAATGAGCCTTGGATCTGTTCACTTGCTGTCTAATATATCCTACCCACTGCCAGGTGCCATTGTAACAAGATAGTCAATGTTATTCACTCCACCTGTCAGTGGTCTTAATGTTATGGCTGATCAGTGTATAGGATGAGAGAACGAATCAGCTCAGCAATAAAAGACAAGATAAAATGACAATAATAAGAATTAATAACATTAATAAGATAGAAAGACAATGCTAAGATAAAGTGACAATAAGTTGAAAGAAAAAAAGTGACGACATAAACAGAATAAAATATAGTACTATGAAAATGATAATTGTATGTAAAAGTATGTGACTGTCTCCAACAGTACAGTAATATATACATAAAGTGGCACAATGTGGTAGTAAAAAGTGCAGACAGCGGGTATGTGTTAGAAGTCTATGTGTTGAGAAGCCTGATGGCCCAGTGTGTAACCCCAACTACATTTACACAATAAAGCACAATTACTACAAATAATCGGACTATTAAAAAGTTTGCGGTCGCATAATTTGGTAGTTATTTGGAGCATCAGGTTAATGTCCAGAGGGATGAGTTCAAGCATGAGGGGAAACATCTTGTTGGCCACAAAACAAAACAAAACAAACAAAGAACCTCTTTTCACATTAATGAATGTGCTTTAATTTGAATGCTAACTGCTCTCAAATCACAAATCATTCTGCGAACATGGTGGTGCATGGAAATACTAGAAATTCAAATCAAATTTTAGATTCCAACTAACCTTAAAATGACTAAGCAAAAATCCATAACATACTCAATATCACAGTCGGATTACTGTTTTAATTTAAATGTGATATTAGTATGAACACACAAGTCGGTCATCTGCCCAAAGCAGTAATGAATAATTCTTCATCTCATGAGGAACCTTCTCTAAATGTATGTCTTCTTTGAACCATCAATAACTGTGCAAGATAATTAGTTAGCAACAAGCCTTGAGCAAAATTTCACAACTTGCCCCTAAGCCTCACCATTTACTTTCAAGCTATTATGGACAAACTTCCTCACCCCCCTCCCCCCTTACATAATTGAAGCAAGAGCATGGTGTGACACCATGTTTGACCAAGTTCTTGCATGTCTTATGTGAAACTGAAGGGAGGCTGTTTGACCAACATGTCTCAACGTGCTTACAACATTCATGCATACTTACGATATTTAAATGGAAGCCTCTAAGAAAGAGAAGCTGATGGCTGTGTAAATCTTGAGTAACCACTCTTCTCATCACTTTTAATTTTTGTCTAAAAATGTCAGTTTCTCTCCAAGAGTCTGAGGTGACGTTTTCAAATTATTTTATGTGCGTTAGACTTGGGGTTTCACGATTCTCCAAATCCACGTTTCGATTTTACTTTTGATTTTAAGGTCACGATTAAATTTTCGATTTAAAGTGGAAGTGAATCAGTCAACCAAGTTAAGCTGGTTTACTAAATGGATTTCCACTCTAATGAACAATTACTAACAATAACAACAACAAACATGACAAATGTCAGCATTTAAAAGAAGCTTTGTTTTATCTTTCGTGCAGCTTTCGTGGCAAGAGCGCCATCATGTTGCAGTACTTGCTTGTTGCAAAGGAGCTAAATAATGCTCCAAACTTACGCTAAATTTGGGGGAGGAAAAACTGGCTTGACCATTTTCAAAGGGGTCCCTTGATCTCTGTCCTCTAGATATGTGAATGAAAATGGGTTCTATGGGTACCCACGAGTCTCCCCTTTACAGACATGCCCACTTTATGATAATCACATGCAGTTTGGGGCAAGTCATAGTCAAGTCAGCACACTGACACACTGACAGCTGTTGTTGCCTGTTGGGCTTGAGTTTGAGCATATTTTTATGCTAAATGCAGTACCTGTGAGGGTTTCTGGACAATATTTGTCATTGTTTTGTGTTATTAATTGATTTCCAATAATAAATGTATACATACATTTGCATAAAGCAAGCATATTTTCCCACTCCCATGTCGATAAGAGTATTAAACACTTGACAAATTTCCCTTTAAGGTACATTTTGAACAGATAAAATGTGCTATTAACCACGATTCATTATTTTTGCTTGATGATTGACATAAAACAACCACTAATCAAAATTGTTGTCAGTTATTTTTCTGTTGATCGACTAATAATCCCATAATAATAACAACAGCATTATTGGACTGCACTAAAAAAATACAGTGTTACTGTCCATTCCCTGTATGCATGCCTCAACACAGACTCATTCTTTTGTCTAAATTATAGTAAGCTAAGTATGTAATTTACTGACACACTAACACAGGTCTATGCAAATAACCACAGCTCCTGCGGGTGTAATAGGAGTAACACGATCAGCTTGCCAGAGTCATGCCTGGTTGTCACAAACCAGTTCTGTCATGTCATCCTGACTCTGCAAGCGCAGTATGAGGAACTATCTGGTTTGCATCACACACTGTAATCGTATTACTGCACACAGTTCCTCATTCTGAACCATTGAGAAACATGACCTTTTTTCACTGGGGCATGAAAGGCACAAACGAGGAAAGAGAGAAATCACTTTTTTTACATCCTGTTGCTGTGTTGACTCAAGTTGCACAACAGTCTACAGCTTAGTTAGTTTCTTCACCACATCATCTACACGTTCACCACACAGCATACTGAACAAGTGCAAGCTGTAGCTAGTTTCAAGCTTTGTAATGTGTGAGGTTAAGAGGCTAATATAAACACAATACTTGCATTCTTAATTGAATAAGCAAAGACGTCACGTTGTTTGCTGGTGCGGCTAAAAGGAAGTAGCTGCTGTAACTTAAATTAGGTAAGTAACGATAATAACAAGTAATCGGATTATCAGATTGTGAACCTTAGTAGTTACCAAGGAAACCACCGTAAAACCCCCTACAAGTTGGTTAGCTCGACAGTTAGCTGGCTGACAGTTAGCCTGCCGGTCTCAGTGATATGATAACGATGCTAACACTTGACTCGTCGGTCATTCACATTAAAGCTGCTCAGTTTGGTTAGCATGCTAACAAAGCTAGCATTAGCATGTTATTAAAAGCAGGGTTTGTCTACCGTTAAAGTCTCCGGTGTCCGCCACCACCACGGTGTGTTTCTTCAGCTGGTTCAGCGCCGACTCCATCTTTCGCCGTTTGTCTGGTGACACAGTGGACATGATGAGCAGACTCGGACCCTTTTATACACAGAAAACACGTGAGAGCAGGAAGAATGTCAGAGAGACGGGAGCGCGCAGAGCGAGAGAGGGAAGCAGTCCGCGGGAGCGCGCAGAGCGAGAGAGGGAAGGAGGCAGCGGGAGCGCGCTCCGGACAGACGAGACTTCAAGGAAGCTCGTTGCAGAACAATTTTTTTTAATAACTGTCAGTAAGAACAATGACAGGAAACAGTCGGAAATATGACTCTTGCGAAACTAACCGATCATTGATTGAGATTTAGCAATGTAAGTGGTGGAAGGAGTTCTCAGATGTAGCAATAAAAAGTGTGTAAAATTAGTCCTGCTTTTAAAACTTTACTTTACAGCACAAGGACAGTAGGCCCACAGATAAAAAGAGGAAGTGAAATGAACAAACAAATGAATAAACAAATAAATAAGAGGTATATAAAAAAACTAAAATAAGAATAGAATAAAAAAAAAAATAGAAAACTATACAGGAGCATATAGAGACAAATGTCTGATATCATCAGACTGATGATATGATTAAGTAGTGGGATGTTTGTCTGTATTAATATAGAGATGTAGCCTAATAGTTATATTATAAATTATTATCATATAAACATACATACATCATTATTACATATTATCATATTCTATATTTATAAATAGAATATATAATATGATGCAAAACTCTGTAACATATAAACATAATATGGTAAATTATGACATATAGTATAAGGTGAAAGGTAGTAATATTATATAACGTGATATAGTACAGCAATATGACATGGGATAGAATAGAGTACCAAATATAAAAACAGTATAGTATGGGTATAATAGTATAATATAGTAAAGTATAATTAGTGATTAATTAAAGCAGGAGTAGGTAGAATTGATAATATGATTTTAAAAAGTTATTCTTTATAAAACAGTCACTATAACCTGACAATAGTGCATGAGACAGGTAATCTGAAAAAAAAAAAAAAAAAATCATGTGCCTCTGTGTCCTCAAGTGCTCCTAATGGCATCTGAAGGACTTCACAGACCGGTGGAAAACAACCAATCAGAGCCGAGCTGGAGTCTGCCGTCTCTGTTGGCTCTGCTGTCAATAACTTGCGAACTTTGATCAGATGGTCAAACTAGGCCGCGCTTATCAAATATGAATCAATATTCTGTTACTGTAATGCCTATTTCTCTCCTCAAATGTTTTCAGAAACATCTTGTAGTGCACTGTTTAGCTGTAAAATAAGAAAGTTTGTGACCCGGCACCCATGTTGAGATCAGTTGAGGAAATACCAAGCACCGCCCACCAGCTGGAGCAAACTTTCTCATTTTACAGCTAAGTACCCCAGTACCCCAGTATCTTTTACTTAAAATTGAGAAACATTACCTTTTCCACTGTGACATGAAAGGCACGAACGAGGAAGGAGAAATCACTTTTTACATCCTGTTGCGTGTTTACTCAAGTTGCACAACAGTCTACAGCTTAGTTTCTTCACCACATCATCTATACTTTCACCACACAGTATTCTTAATAAGGGCAAGCTGTAGCTAGTTTCAAGTTATGTAATGTGTGAGGTTAAGAGGCTAAGGTTGGCGGTTCGATCCCCGGCTCCTACAGACTGCATGTCGAAGTGTCCTTGAGCGAGACACTAAACCCCAAGTTGCTCCCCGGGTGCTTACAGCAGCTCAATGCTCCTAAAATACTTAGGATGGGTTAGAATGCAGAGGTCAATTTCATGTATGTACTATGACTTTGACTGATGACTGATTTCTTCTTCTTTCAGAAAATTCTTGTTATTAATGACACCGGTCGCCAGCATCCTGTTGCTCGCGCACATGCTCGCACTCCATAGGCGCGAGCGATTATCCTGGGCATCGGCCAAAACAGTGACATGACATTACATTACAATCATATCATCGTTACTATCTGTAATGTCCAATCTCCATGACACTAACTAGCTTGCCATTTGCAAATTATTTCATCAGCTAACGTTATGAAGCAAAACCGTCCGGAGTCCTTTACATAGAAATCAGTCCACAGGCTGTTATTGGTAACCGAGAAAGTCGGGGAAGGTCTCAGTTTTAAGTTACATTACAATCTGCTCACACACTGGCAATACAAAGCAATTAATACTTGTACATTTTTACATATAGTACCTTTAAGTAAAAGTAACACAGTATAAAAGTACTCCATTACAAGTAAAAGTCCTGCATTCAAAATGTTCCTTGAGTAAAAGTTGCCTCAGTATTAGCCCTTATGATTGAGGCACCTCTCTGAAAAAAAGGCAAGTACAATAACATTTATAGAAGGGATTAAGTTGTCATCTTAAACCTTTTACATGCGATGCAATAACATTTAAATTACTCTGTGAATTACAGAGTACTACATGAAAAATGTAATATGGTATATTTAATTACACAGAGAGAACAGTCTGCTCAGCATTTTAACCGTGTGCAGTTGCATGATGTGATTTTGATTGCTTGATTATCTCAGGAACTGTTCTGAGGCACCTGCTCCAGATATATCTTCTTGCCCTCCAGAAACAGCGACTTGAACATGACTCTTATTTTCAATAATATGGGAACAATTTCATTTAAGACACCATCACATTTGTTGTAATTGCCTTGCTCGCCTTTCATGTGCCTGTATTAAAAAACGATACTTCAACCCTCAGGCTTTAGCAGCATAATGATACTGTCACTTACTCCATTACCAACCTACTGACATATTAATATTTAACAATATCTCACAGTTGTCATAGTAATAATTGGAAGACATTGGTCATGACCTGGATAATTTTTCTATGAGTGAAAACCTTCCTTCAACAAACAATTTCCACCCCAAAGGCTAAAATAAACATCGCCTACATCAGTGCAGTTAGGATACATTAACTATGTGATCTCTTCTCTGTGTGTGGTTTTTGTTTATTTTGACAGAATGTCAGGTTTGCTATGTTAAGGTTGAAAGCCTTAGGTTTATTCTTGGTTTTGTGTTTTACATCTGTGACATTGTTTGCTGCACTTAATAGGACTTAAAGGTCCAGTGTGTAGGATTTAGGGGGATCTTTTGGCAGAAATGGAATATAATATTCATAACTAAGTTTTCATTAGTGTATAATAACCTCAAAATAAGAATCGTTGGCCCAATCCTATGTCCACATTCACAGACTTTGAGGCACATTCCCGCAAAGTCTGTGAGGGGTTTAGGGCTATGCCACTGTCAAATTGTCAAGTGCTTGAGGACTCTCTCACAAACATTTTGAGCCCTTTATGAACACTTTCCGCAAGTCTGCATTTCTGCACACTTTGTCTGAGGGAATTACCCACAATTCATAGTGTTGTGACGTTAAACAAAGGGTTACCACGGTTACCAGGGGAAGCCCGGAGGCGTAAAGAAAAGGTAAACAAAGAGGACAACACATGGGTGTTCGGCATGGCATATTCAAATTTACACAGAAACATTAACATTAAGGATTTAAGATGGTCTATAAAACAAATGACATCAGAGGAATGCAGCATTAGACTATATTACACACCTGGTTTATTCATCATCTATTTCCTTAAATTTGGCTTAATGAAGTTTGACAAAAACGACAGTTACCTCTTGTCTGGAAGACGTTCAAATGGGCAGTTTAAAAAGGGAAAAATAAAAACCCACAATTGGCATCGTCAAGGTAATATGTGATATGTCGCAGCAAAGTGATGTCCCGTTTGTATTTATACCATTTCAAGCCCTTGCAGCCTCTCACACTCAACCATTTACCAGGTGATGTCAGTTAAGTCCCTGACGGTTCAGGGTTTAAGACCTTAGGGGGGACATTGGGATTGGGCCGTTGTGTTTTCATTAGCTTAGAATGAGCCCTTCATATCTACATAGGGAGCGGGTCGTCTTCACGGAGTCCGCCATGTTGCTCCACCATGTTTCTACAGTTGCACAGAATGGACAAACACTGGCTCTAGTGATGGCCTTTCGCGATTTTACTATGAAGCGGCAGCTTGAATTTGTTGACACGAATGCAACGCGAAAGCACCTGAAGGCCACTGTAGGTTCTCCTGCACACTTGGAAAGGGAGGGGTGCTGGGGCACTGCAACCTCACCGCTATAGATACCACTTTAAGAAATAAACAATACTTTGGAAATCACACTTATCAGCCTGTTCTCATTCCCAGGGCGTCAAATACAGATGCTTTGTCACTGCCGTCGACATTCGATACCACCTTTTGCGGCATTAGAAGATGCACCAGGCTTTCCATTTACCACAATGTAAACCCATCCACGGGTTTTCACTGTAAAAACATAGTAATTTTAAGCCCAACCATGTTGTTTTTTCCTAAACCTAACTAACTGGTTTTGTTGCCTGAACCTAAGAAAGTGTTTTTGTTTACACAACATTAACCACGTGTTTACTGCGACTGAAAAGTGACGCCGAGAGGTCTGACAAAGCGTCAGTATGTGATGAGTTGGGATGAGAACGTGTTGCACTTACTGGTTTCTTGTTAATGTTTTCTTCCACACACGTCACACTTGTGAACAGTTGGTCAAAAAACAATTCCTGTGCAATAGTTGCCATACAGAATCATCTTACTGCTCAATGTATTCCCAGTGTGACGGCCCCAGGGCCTCTGTCAGGGCTTGTGTGTGTCATTTTTGTGTTTCAGTGTTGCAGGTTCCTGGTTGGGTGGAGCTGGAAGCAGCTGGTCAAAGTCTCCATGTTACATAAGAACGGCTCCATCCTGGTAGTTTCAGTCGCTTTATAGTATGTTTCCCTGCCAGTCCCATCTGTTGAATTCAACATGTTTGTTACCTCTGTTAAACAAAAGTCCTTTCTTTTAGTTAACTTTTGCATGTGTTTCCTTTATTTGTTAAAGCCTTTGAGCTGTGACATAACAAAATATTATCCATTCAGTACTTATTCCAGCATTCTTTGCACTACATGTACCACAACCTTGTACATACAACACATATTAGTAGTCTGATCTGTATACAGTTTGTTGTCCAGCTCTTGCCTGTATATACTAGCTTTATGTTTGCTTATTTGTTTAGCTGTATGTCTGTATCGGTATAGCTTTGTAAATTTGTCCTCTGCACTGAGCGTGGATATATATATATATATATATATATATACATATTTATATATTGAAGGCTGAAAACAGGAGTCTAACTCCTTGTAAGTATCAGCATACTTTGCCAATAAAGTTGGTTCTGATTTTGAATATCTACTCATCATGCAAGCCTTAATTTTATCCCACCAATATTTATAATGACAAGCTCAGTATAGGTTTTGGAATATACAGTGAATGTTGTTGACAAGAACAAAAAGTCTGTCTGTTAGCCAATATCTGGAACCAATATGCTATTTATTTCAGTTTTTTGGCACTATAAAACCCACAAGCACCCAGCCATGTCACACAGCTTGTGTGCTAGTGAGTAAAAGAGGAAACCATCCCTCATTTACTCTCCTCTATCTTTGTTTAAACAGTAAAAACAGTTAAATATTTTAAGCCACACTAGAGGTGTGGCTTCAGGGATGTCTGTCAGTTGGTCGGTTGGTACACCACTTTGGTTCAGACTGAAATATCTCAACAACTATTGGTTGGATTGCTGTGACAATGTGGTGCAGATGTTCATGGTCCCCAGAGGATGAATCCTACTGACTTTGGTGATTCCTCTGACTTTTTCTTTAGCGCCACCAGCAGGTCAACAGTTTCACTTTTCTTGTAAAATATCTCAACATGTACTAAAGCTGTGGTTCTTAAAGTGAGGTCCGGGAACCCCCAGGGGTCCTTGAGGGGGTTTCAGGGGGTCCCCAAAAGGGGAATAATTAATTTTCACTACAATTCCATCCATAAGTAGCACAACGACAGAATGTATGACTATTTTGGTCATGGGTTTCATACACTTTCTGTAATGAAACATCTAACAGCAAAACAAACTATCAGATGGGGGACCCTGGGACAAAATCTTATCAGATGGGTTTCAGTGGTCTAATTTGTATCAAACATTTACGTTCCCCAGGATGAACTTATGTGATCCCTTAACTTTTCATCTGGCGCCATCATCAGGTCAAAATTTCAACTCATGACTAAGTACTGCAACACGTTGTCCTCCCAAGTTGTAACACACTGCCCCTTGGCGTTGTTTTATTTTTGGCATCAAAACCACTATAGTTACCCGGCGTCACTTTAGGTTTAGGCAACAAAAATAATTTGTTAGGTTTAGGAATAAACAACATGGTTGGGCTTAAAATTACTTTGTTTGTAAAGTGAAAATGAAACTGAGCGTTGTGAACGTGGGACATGAACGAACAGCTGATTTTAACGTGACCCATCCACCTCCCCTCCTGCCCGCCCAGTGTGTGTCTTTTTGCTGTTTATACTACGTCACCACACTCCCAGCGCACTTTCTCTGAGCATTTACTTTTGCCACGGATCGGTTTAAAGTGTACTGTAGTTAATGGATCGCATACCGGCCCAAAATCTGCCTTGTGCGGCGGTACCGATCGCCGACGGCCGTTACAAAGCGTCGGTATTTGATGCCCTGGGAATGAGAACAGGCTGAAATGAATGTCATTCCCATCAGCCTCAACTGTACTTTGTGTTTAGCACTAAACTCAATCATCAGCATATTAGCATTGTCATTGTTAGCATGCTGACATTAGCATTCAGTTCAAACCTCCGCTGAGTCTACAGCGTACAGCCTCACAGAGCTGCCCCCATGGCTGTAGATCTTAGTTTTGTTCTTCTTTCTACAATAAACAAGAACATTTGCTCTTTGCAATGAAACATGGTGTAACCTTTGACGCTGAATCCTTAAATATAACAAACAGTATGAAAAAGTAAAGAAAACAGTACAAATATGTAATAACATTGACAGACGCCCAATAAAAAAATGTTCACAAACCTGTGCCAAGAGGAGATGGCTGTCTTCCAGTCCAAACTCAAGAATATGTTCAAACACCATACATGTATCACAAGCCACAGGCCACATCACACGTCGTATTTCATTTATTAAAATTCACATTGAAGCTGAATCTGACTGACAAAGGCAGAAAGGCAAAACCGTGGTAACGCCGTTCCTTACCATAATAACACTACTTTAGGAGCAACGGAAGTCAGACGGCGGCTGGCGGTACCACGGTTTAGCACTCTGCGGCTCACGTTACCGCAGTTTCACAAGCGCGTCGGAGAACTACGGTGGCCTTCAGGTAAAAACGTTAAAGGCTCCAGAGTTTGGTTTGTCCGTCCTGGGCTACTGTAGAATTTATGGCGTTGCAACATGGCGGACTCCGTAAAGAGGACATGCTCCCTATGTAGATATGAAGGACTCATTCTACGCTAACGAAAACACAACGATTCTTAGTTTCAGGTGATTACACACAAATGAAAACAGAGTTATGAATATTATATTATATTTCTGCCAATAGATCCCTCTAAATGTTACACACTGTTCCTTTAATATGGTGAGCTGTGAAAATAAGCTGTCATGAGTATGTGATGACAATAAAACTTTTGGTTACTTTAATGAAAAAGAATTTGCTTATAAACCACCATACTGACTGTGGATTTCCATTTGTATTGAATATATGCAGCTATTTGTATTCATCAGATGCTGATTTTAAATCCCATTCTGAATCATAGCCTATAAATTACATTTGGAAATTGTCAGTGGGCCAACAGCTTCACAAAGGATGATTATATTATATTATGTGCGATAGCTTTACCCACCACTAGATGTCGGCCTTTTGCTGTTTGGGCTGGCAACGGGTGGGCGACGGTCACGTGCGCATCCATGTTGAGAGAGAGAGAGAGAGAGAGAGAGAGAGAGAGAGAGAGAGAGAGAGAGAGAGAGAGAGAGAGAGAGAGACGGAGGGAGGGAGAGGGAGGGAGTCTGTGGAGAGGAACAACTTGGGAAGTTTTGTCACACACTGAGGGAAGAAGGAGGACAGCCGGGAGAGAGTGTAGAGAGTGAGATAAGTGAGTGGTAAGTCATTTTCACATTTCTTTTATGCTATTTAAATGAGCACTCTTTATTCCTGATGTCTCCTCTTCTCTACTTCCTCTCTTTAATTCTGTATTCCAGCTCCAACACAGATGTCACTGACCTTGTTTTAGAGATTTAACTTTGATAAATAGGGAGCTTTTGCCGGCTGAGTTTCTCTAATTAGAAGGGATAAACTGCATCCTGGTTCCATTTATCTTGCGTAAATTGGTAAATGAATGTTGTTTACTTAAGGGTGGGATTACATTAATCATCTTGCTCAGTATGATTTGCTCATAAAAAAACACTCTTTACGCTGGCCAGTATGTGTTTTTCCGCTTGTAAGTTATAAGATAAGATAGACTTTATTGTCCCGAAGGAAATTTGTCTTTATCTACTGTTAAGAAATACAAAATAATATAAACACAGTACACACACAGGCTGTTGCCAGTCCACAGTGGTGGAATATAAGATCTAGTACTGTACTTAAGTACTATTTTGACATACTTGTACTTTACTTGAGTATTTCCATCTTATTCTACTTTATACTTCTACTCTACATTTCAGAGGCGAATATTGTACTTTTTCCTCCACTACATTTATTTGACACTTATAGTTACTTTTTACATATCAAAACATGATATATGTTATGATGCAGTACTGTATTATTAATCTACCCAGTAGTATACAAAGTATCTAAAATTGGCTCCACATTGAGGAACTACAACATTAAAATACTCTTACATGTATTTGTTTGTGATATAAACAGAATAATATAATATTCTATAATAATATAACACTGTGAAAGAAGTCATTCTGCATAATGAGTATTTTAGAAAATACGTCCGTACTTTAAGTAACATTTTGAATTCAGGACTTTTACTTGTAATGGAGTAAGACTGTGGTATTTCTACTTTGAATTAAGTAAAGGATCTGAGTACTTCTTCCACCACTGCCAGGCCACAGTTGTTGTCTATACGATCAGTTGTTTTAACAGTATGTTATGATTGTGGTGATGTGGGAGAATGAAGCTCTCTGATTGGCTGAGGAATGTCTCCCTGGACCTCGATGAAAGACAGAAATAAACTTGTGGAGAAGAACAACATTTCAGAATACCAACCATTCCTTGAGCTATTCCCTCCCATCAGTTTTTCCTTTTTTTCTGGAGAGGTTACAGGAACTTGAGGCCTCACTGACTTCTCAAAGCCACGGCTGGCTGGCAGAGTGCAGAGGAATTCATTCTGCCATACAATGTGCCCTTATGTTGGGTTAGCAGAGGTCTTAAATCCTCCCAGATGAAGCTGCTCCATATTACATGTGGTACATTAAAAATTAACTTTAAAGGAGCAGTGTGTAACATTTCAGGGATCTATTGGCAGAAATGGAATATAATATTCTTAACTATGTTTTCATTAGTGTATAATCACCTGAAACTAAGAATCATTGTGTTTTCGTTAGCTTAGAGTGAGCCCTTCATATCTCAGGCTGGTCTCATGCACTGTTTGTAGCTATACCTATACGAAAAGTAATGCACTGTAATTCGTATATGTCCTACAAAATCAGGTCTTGTATAATTAACGTAATCGTGAACCAGGAAATATAAAGAGCGTCGAAAGCCGTATAGGGAGGACGTCGGGGTGGATGGGTGGGTCAAAAAATACCGGACTTCCGCCCAGGAGACCGTCGTTCGTGTCCCGTGTGAAACCAGAAGTCAACGTTGATTTATTTGTCACGTAAGTTACGTACTTAAGTAACGCCACTTCTGGAGTTATTTTAAGACAAACCATGATCTTTTCCTAAACCTAACTAAGTAGTTTTCTTGCCTAAACCTAACCAAGTTGTTTCCTGTGAAGAAGGAAGTTTATTTTGAAAAAACTTTATGCATGTAACAAGCGGAAATTGACACATGTTGCTGGACATTCGTAGGATAGCGAATGAAAAAGGAAGAATAACTTTTTCGTAAGATATCATACGAACCCTTGTATGAAAATACGTCTACATAGGGAGCAGGTCCTCTTCACGGAGTCCACCATGTTGCTCCTCCATGTTTTTACAGAAGCACAGAACGGACAAACCAAGCACTGGCTCTAGAGAGAGCCTTCGCATTTTTACGTTACCTTAAGGCCCAGACACACCAAGCATACCGACATCAAAGAACTAGCGGAGACAAAGGCCGACCGTTGAGTCACCTCACGTCACCTTTGTCTTGGCCAAAAAGTTGCACTCAAACACACCGCAAAGACTACAGCCAACAGCCAACTACCACGTATGTTATGCGCCTGCACCATTTTCACACCACTCTCAGACACCACTTAGCTTCATTCCAGATGGCCATGTCGTGGTGAAAATATCCGTGTGTTGGAAAGATCAGATGAGATGAAGATGAAAAATGAGCAGAGCCTTCTTTGTTTGTCCTCTTGACTTTACTTGTTGGCTTGCTTTCCTCACTTCCGTTTCTGCACTGATTTGCTTAAGCTGAGCAGCCAATCAGAGTGATTTCTCTATGCCGCCGCAAAAACTGGGCCGACAGACGCTCATAGACGGCCCCAAACTGTGTGACGTCTGTGTGTCAGGGCCTTAAAAAAAACACCATACAGTAGTACTGTAGTTCTCTGACACGCTTGACCATGGTACCGTCAGCCGTCGTCTGACTTCTGTTGCTCCTAAAGTAGTGTTATTAAAGGATGGCCTCTGAGCGAGGCCATCGGTGTTACCACGGTTTTACACTCGGCGGCTCACGTTACCGCAGTCTTGGAAACGGAGTAGTGAGCGGAGGGATACTCAGTTGGTTGCAATATGTAACCAAACCACTAGATTCCATCAAATCCTACACATTGTACATTTAATGAAGGAAGTACGGCCGTATTAAAGACGGAATCTATCCTAAAAACAGTGCAAATAGAAGTTGCTTCCTGTATTCCTGTTGCCCATGTTGTTGTTTTGTGGTGTATTTTTCTTATTGTTGCATCAGTGGGATTTGAAAGCAGAAAACTGTCCAAGAAAATCAACGCTAAACGACAGATTTTGGCATCAGTCTCTCAGAATCAAAGAGAAAGGTGTTTTTTTTTTATAGACTCTACAGTTTGTGCTGATTGTCAACAGTTGTACATGGAGAAATGTTTTGTCATAGAGTGAGAGATGCTATTTTATATACACTGACAGAAACCACAATAGACCAAAATACAATGCAGCTACAAGACATTTGAATAAGAAGCACCACTTTGACTTTTTCTCACTCTGTACGGGGCTACTGCACTTTCCTCTGAACACACATGAATATTAGAAGTTAACACCCTTCCTTTAGGAGTTCCACACCTCTAAACTGCTGCACACATCTCCCTGTCTTTCAGCAATTCAAACAGAAATAAATAACATTTCAGTTACCATTTCATTAGGCACACCTATCTAAAACTAATGTCTAATACTAATACAACAGCCCTGCAATAACTCCTATCTTTAAAAAGGTTGTGATGTTCAGTGTTTGTTGAACTGTATTACATTATACAGAAAGGTGTTTCTATTATTTAGTGTGCCCTCATTGATATAAATGGGATGGACAAAATATTACCTAATATAACACAATACAATTCAACAGCAGCACAAACTCCAACCTCAAACACGACCATGAAGTTGAATCTGAAAATGATAACCTTCATGAAGGTAGAATTTATTGCAGCGTTCTTATATTAGACTGTGTTAAGTTAAGCTAGGTGTACTAATAAACTGGCAACTGAGTCTATTAAAATAATATGATAGAAAATAGGGCTGTAAAACGATTAAAATATTTAATCTCGATTAATCGTGTCATTGTCCATAGTTAATCGTGATTAATCGCAAATTAATGGCACATTTTTTATCTGTTCAAAATGTACCTTAAAGTGAGATTTGTCAAGTATTACTACTCTTATCAACATGGGAGTGGGAGAATATGCTGCTTTATGCAAATGTATGTATGAATTTATTATTGGAAATCAATTAACAACACAAAACATTAACAAATATTGTCCAGAAACCCTCATAGGTACTGCATTTAGCATAAAATATGCTCAAATCATAACATGGCAAACTACAGCCCAACAGGCAACAATGGCTGTCAGTGTGTCAGTGTGCTGACAAGTTTGGAGCCTTATTTAGCCTCTTTCGCGACAAGCTACTATGACATGGTTGGTACCAATTGATTCCTTAGGTTTTCTAGTTTCATATGATACCAGTATCTTCACTCTAGCTTTAAAATTATAACCTACAACCTAAAAATCGCAAGTTGCGCCAATGCGTTAAAGAAATGAATGCCGTTAAAACGAATTTGCATTTAACTTTGACAGCCCTAATAAAAATATAATTCCATTTTAATTTGAACTTAGTTTAATATTCAAATAATGACTAAAGATAACATGGCACTCGTATGATTATCAGACTATGAAAAAATAACTTGATTTATTGCTCAACAGTGATAATCACTGAATCACTTAAAGGGGCCGGACGTATCATGAAAAACATTTTCAGTGCTTGTGCTCATCCATTTGGGTGTCTTGAGTACCTACCAACCCACAAAATGTGAAATAAGACAACCTAGTCAGTTTTTTGTAGGCTGTCTGGATCAGAAAACATGTGATTCAACAAGCCATTCAGATTTGGCTCCCCTTCCACATGCAGGCTCATCAGAATACATCACATCTTGAGAACTACCTTTGTAAAGGTGCACCATATTTCTCTCACCAGCCAATCAGAGCAGACTGGGCTTTTTCAGGAGGGGGGTCTTAAAGAGACAGGTGCTAAAACAAAGCATTTCAGACAGAGGGTGAATACAGGTATATTCAAGCAGACAGTATGAGAAAAAAAATTGTTTTTCTGAACATTAGAGCATGTAAACATGTTCTAGTAGAAACCCAAAATTCAAGTATGAACCTGGAAATGAGTATGATATGTCCCCAAAAGAAACATTTTCTGGTTACAGCCTCTTAAAGCTGGGGTCTGCGATCTTGGAAAACTACCATAATTTGAAAGTCGCATCGCCTCAGGAGCTCCCTCTAAACCCCCCCCTCCCCTCGAAACTCCTTATAAGGCAACGCCCCCCACACACATGCACGAGCACCGCCGCATCATAACTACTTCACATTTTTCGTAGCTATTTCATCACTAAATTCACTTCTGAAAAATGTTGAGGCGAGAAATCAACGGTGTAGATTTAGAATATTGACAGTTTTACGATGTTAGATGGCGAATCAAACATTTTCTCCACTGTTGTCGGAGTTTAGAAGCTCCACAAACTGCCGGCACAGCTAGCTAGCTCCTGCCGGGATCGCCACCTCTCCACCCGGGCATTCACTCACACAGACCCCGCTATGAGCTGGAGCGCTCTCAAGAGACCGGTCTCGTAGACGAGGGGCTTTATTTCCTGGTTGACGGAGAGGGGGGGGTAGCAGCAGCTCGCTGGAGAGCCGGCCACAGAGCAGCAGAGAGGGGAGGGAAAGAGAGAGATACCTGCTGAGACAACACGACCCTTTTTAACATTACTCTAATATCTGGAGGGAGATCAGTCCACTCGTTTGTTGCTGTAACTGAAAAAGCAGTTTGAGTAACGTAAATTTTGTTCGGCAATGTTTTCTATCCGCCGTCTCCCCTCATTGATAATCCTGTTTGTCTGACTTCACTTTGAGCTGTTAGAATAAATATTTTAAACCTGCAGTATCTTATAAAGTAAACTAACAGAACATAAACAACTAAATCAAAGTTGTATTTTTCGATAATATGGTAATAGTGGTAGGAGTTCGTTCTCGTTGTCCGGTGTTTTAAGAGCTGAGTTTTCTCTTCCACTCTCCAGTGAACGTGCGGCGGACACGCGCTTTGAGTTCACGCTGGTGCACGCTGAGGCTAGAGTACGAGCAGGGAGGCAGGGAGGCATCTGATTGGTTCCTTACAACCGGGACCATTTTTACTGACTGGTAGACGTTTTTACAGGATTACAGCAGCTACAGATGACGGATCTTTTCCGGTCTTTTTTCAGTGCTCATAAGAAACGGATTGCTGTCGGGGTGTAAAGACCATTTCAACCAATATAACAAAAAGTGTATACTGGATAAATCGCAGACCCCATCTTTAAATATGAGGACATGCTGCTCCATTTCTTCTCATAATTAATTGAACACATTTGTGATTTTTCTCTATTGGTCAAAAAGCAATAAATTGGACAGCATTATTTTGGGTACAGTGACTTATAATTAGGGATGCACCAATATATGTAGAGAAGTATAAATAAATATTAATTTTGCTATTAGTGCTGCCGTTAGTTAAATTCATCCAACTTACTTCTTAGTGCCACATGATGCATAATGTTGTCTTATTTGTTAATGAGTCCCCACAGAGTGAGGTAGCTGTTGTACAGATTATTAATTAATAAAAAAGAGCAATGGTATTACATATTTAGCATCGGCAGATGAAAAATTAAGGTAAAATGAAAAAGTCTGATTTGTGTTATATTTAGGGATGCACCGATCCTACTTTTTCAGTATCGATACCGATAGCGATACCTGGGCTTTGGGTATCGGCAGATACAGAGTACCGTTCCGATACCAGTGTTTAATCAATAAGCTGTATGCCTCACTGTGTGGAATTGACTGGGATCATTCTTTATGTGAAAGGCCACAATAGGTTTGACTTAAACATTGCTCTCCTAACTTTGTAAAACAAAATGTGACGAATAAATACATAGATAATAGATATAAATTGTTATTTATTATTAAAGTAATGAATCGTACACCAACAACTTGGCAAAAACATCTTCAAAATGATCAGGAATTACAATTCAAGTTTAAACCTTTTTAATGCAGCAACAAATTGGTCACAACTTAAACAGGAATTAAAATTTCAGTATATAATGTATATATCGTATATAAACAGAATTTAATAGATCGGCACCATTGTCACTGATATCCGATCCAGTATCGGTATCGGTGCATCCCTAGTTATATTGTGGTATTGTGTACATAATTTACAGGTTACAGACTCCTTTATTTCTATTTTTCTTTATGCTTTTATATAAGAGCAACTGTAATGTCCCAATTTCCCCCCAGGGAAGTATTTCTGATTCTGAATCAGTGAATTTGATCATGACATACATAGAAAAACTATATATAATATTGACCTGTCACATCTGTCCGATATGCATTAGGTAATAATCCAGAGGATTGGATTGCAACATAACTATTTGTAATGGTCATTTGTCGTTTTTTTTTTTGGACATTTTCAAACTCAAAGATTAATTGATAATTAATATAAATGAAAAGATTAATCAGTAATGGAAGTAACTGTTAGCTGCAGCTTGTGAAATGTGGTAAACAAACGTAGATAAACAGGGAAACTTTAGGAAAGATGAAAATTACATCACTGAATAATCACAGACTGATGAATCAAACAGTATCAAACTATTGAAGGGCAGATTTTTCCTTTATAAATAAACTCAGCTCATGTTCTATATATAACCTAATGACTTCTGCTCATGAAATCTGCGACACTTTTCAGCTCTCGGTGACAGACAGACTGCCTTGACACATTCTAGGATGTGCAGAGAGCAACAGTGAAGAGAAGGAGGCAGCTTCCTTTTCCCATGTCCTCCCACATGTCACTAGCTCCAGCATGGCTCAACTGATGACTCTGGCAGCTGCCCACTGTTTACACTTAGCCTGCAATCACTGGCCAACACCAAAGCGGCCGCCGATACGCAGTTTTCAGTGCGTCTTTAGTGCATAGTTATTTTGATGAAAGCGGTGAAAATATGTTTTGGGAGAGGAGGTGTCAAGTGTTTTCTTTAATCGTCACAGCTGGTGCTGTTTGTCCAACTAGAGCTCAACATGTGGGCTTGTCTAGGTGTGGCAACTCTCTGGATAATTACCCTGAACACTGGCTCTACTGAAGGTGGGTATAACAAGGCTGCATTGTACTGCCGCCTGCAGGTGTGTGTGTAAGTGTGTGTGTGTGCTGCTCAGCTCTAAATCACCCAATTTCTCCTCAGTTCTGTGTTCCTTCAGTAGCCTACTTTTTTTTTTTTTGCCAGATTTCAGCCGGTCCTCTCTCTCTTTGTTTCCTCAGTATTTTTTATGCCTGCAGTTTTCAGCCTCATGTTCTCGCAGCCCACTTTTCTCCAGAAGAAGAAAGGGCTGAGAAGAATATATGTTATGTTGAATATAGGCAACATATGCAAAGGTATTTCTTTAGCTTTTCATTCTGATCTTTACTCCTGCCCTTGTAGAAGAAATTGCATGAGCATAGGGATGAAATATATATAGTATCTTAAGGGGAATCAGGACTGAGGTAACATAAGGTGATCCTGGATGGATGATGTCCAGGTTTAGATTTTGCACAGTGAGAGGTAGCAAAAACACAATGTGAAGCAAAGAACAAAACAGATCCTATGATCAATCTTAATACAGTATATCACCATACCACAGCAGATATGAGATACTACGAAGTATGATAAGGCCAATATAAATTAATTATTCGACCAACAGGCACAGCATTAGATAAGATACTGGGAGATTAAACTTTAATGGTTCTGCTCGTTCAAACGATGTGGCAGGAAACTGTAATAGGATACAACAATAAAAACACAAGAGGACAACCAATGTACATATCAATTTTCTATGTTTAAAAGTATTTATAGTATGTCCTGTACGTATATCAGCAAGTACGTCCAAATTGTATTTGGCTATTCAAAATGCATTTTGATTGAATACTGCCCCCCAGGGCTGTGGTCATGGGTCCCACATGCAGCTTTCTTTTGCTGGGTTTGTTTCAACAAGACTCGGTCAAAACCGAGTATATGGCTGGACCGTGTACGGTCAGTCAGTGAATTTGTGGCCAAATTGTTATACAAATAGTCAGTGGTCATGTCTAAAATGTTAAATCCAGCGGTACATGTCCACCAGGTCCGGCGAGGACACTAGGGGACGTGCTGCTCCACTCAACCGGCCGTTCAAACGGCGACGTACCCTATCGTTGAATGCACCTGATTGGTCCCTGGTTTTCTAATCGCCATTTCAAATAGAAAACAACATGGCGGCCTGCTCAAAAAACGTTCTGTTATTCCGTCTAAACAATCCACCAAAATCTACTTCTGAAAACATTTTAAGCGAGAAATAGGCTATACCACTACTGAATCTCGTTTCATTTTAGAACTAGATCGCCTAGTTTGACAGCTTGGTCCAAGTTTCGCGTGCCGGATGCGTCATTCTGGACGGGCTCATTTGCATAAAGGACTTTTCCCGCCTTTTCATTTTGAAAGAGCAACGACCAATGATGAAACTCGACCAGTCGTGTGACTTCATCAATCAGTCAGTCACTCAGTCAGTGACAGACTTTTGGGTTTGAAGGGCTGGCCCTCAGCGGTCCAGCCAAAAAATGACCAACCAGTACTATAGGCATTTAATAAAAATAAAAAAAAAAGAGTAATTGTTTTATTAATGTAAATGTTATAAAAATGCCTGCATGGATGCAAAGAAAGCCCCATAAGACAAAGTTGAGGGTGATGTATATTCACTGTTTTATGTTATCAATCAAACATGACATCTTCTCCACTCAAAACTACTGTGATGTTTCAGCTTCAGTGTGCAGAATGATTTATGTGCAGAGTTTGACACTAGAACAATGTTTTCACATTCTGCTGAAGGAGGAAAGTTTCTCTGTGCTCACAGTAGACCTCAGTTTAACGTGTACATACGAGCAGGATATTGTGATATGCAGCTAATTTGGAGCCAGTCGTGGTCCAATATGAAACTTGTGTGTTGTGGAAACTTGAGGCCTCCAGTGCACAAACACTGAGAGTGGACTTGAAAGGGAAATAGGAGACATATTGTGTCCAGCAGTTAAACTTTTGAACTGAACAATGTTTCATAGATTCTGGATGTTTCAGTGAGGGAGAAGCAGTAAATGTGGATGTAATGTGGAAATATAAGACACACATTAGTTTTGAAAGCAGAAGTATTTTTTTTAATGTAAAACATGTCTAGAGGGGATCTTTACATTAGAAAATATATTTCGATGTAGGCAGTAATCGATTTACCTTGCACGGCGGGATTACATATCACACGGATATCCATCTTATCAGGCTTCAAGTAATGCGTCTGTGTCCAGCAAGGCAGTGAACGGACCAATCAGTGTCCTGTGAGGAGCTACTGGCAGTTACGGGCGTGGCTTACGTGTGTGTGACACGACGACATGGAGAGGCAACTTTTCGTTCTAAAAAACAATGGCGGCTCCTGAAGAGGTTAGCGTAGCTGCTGACATAGCATCAGTTATATTACAAAAAAGCTGTTTTCACTCTTCTCCCGACTGGCTTTGGCAAGAGTTTGATTGACAGATGGTTCATCCAATCATCTGCCAAGTAGTATTTGAAAGTTACTGCCCTTTTCCCAACAGTTTCCAATGATGGCTTCTCAGAAGGTTCTGTGTAACAAACCATCTGGTGGGTCAGGTTGGTTATCAATATCCTGGCAGACTATTTACACGCTTGATTTTTACTAAAATTTAAATTACATATAGTAAAATCCCCCATCCCCCAAAATATGGACCTTAGTGTCCTCAATGCTCCAACCCTGCTGTTAACAAAATAACAATCTTAAAGCAGTGCAGTTTGACATTCAGGGAAATACACTTTCTTTCCACTTTCTTGCGACGAGTTAGACGAGAAGATCCACCAGCACCTCTAAAGCTCACTAATTAACATGTTGTTTGTTTAATTAGTGTAAGAAACAACCCGATTTCACGGGAAGGCGTATATAAATAGCATGACATTACAAGGACATTCCGTATGTCATGAGGACACATTTTAGGCTTTTCGCGTGTCATTTGTGTGACTCGCGAAAAAACTACGGTAAGGTTCTCAGTTATGTTTAAGCAACAAAACCACTTAGTTAGGTTTAGGAAAAACGTCATGGTTGGCCTTAAAATAAGTATACAATAGTACAATACGTAGGGGAACAACATGAGGATGGAAAACTCATCACAAATGTAACTAATGTAACTTACAAAGCGAACATTGGTCTCCTGGTTGAAAGTCCTGTGTTTGTTGGACCTATCCACCTCACCCTCTCGCCCGCCATAAGCAGTCTCTCTCACTTTTTATACTACGTCACTAGCTCTGATCGTAGCATATTCACACGGATGTGTGCAGTCAGTACAGATGGCGAACACATGACATGCCAAAAGCAAGAAAGGCGTTCTTATTGCACGCTAACGGCCTTGCACATTATTGTGTCATTCATACGCCTATTCGTTGAACGGGCTAATAAGAAAAGACAATTAGTGATTTTACGGGGAGTTATGTGTGGGACAATTCCTTTAATAATAAAGTGTTAAATAGATATAATCCTTTTTTATTCTCAATATTATATATATTTTTAAATCTATACATGTAGCCTAAATTGTATATATATGTGAAATGTACTTTTTTCCTCATACAGGTCATGTAGGGGACAGATTTGTTTAAGGCTGCCCTCAACACTGACAGAGGAGAATAAAGACAGAGCGTGTTTGACGGCCCAAGTCACAGCAACAATAATTTTCACTTTACTGCACACATTTGTTGTGACACACATGGTTGTTGTTGTATTTCTCTGCCTGTCCTCTCAGGATGTGAGGCACCAGCATGGCCTCTTACATTTTGAAGGGTCTATTTTGTCCCCTCTGCTCCTCCTTGTTGTGAGCTCTGCTGAGACGTTAGTGCCGAGTGAAAACCACAAGCCATGTAACCACACTCTTTTACTGCTGCTGACTCCCAGTCTCACGCCCAGTTTAACACAGAAAAAACACAAGGCAGGGTGCTTTTTCTTGATGTTTCCTCTCTCCTCACACCCTATACTGTATGTCACTCTGCCAACCATAATTTACTCCCTCTGGCTGACATAACCAGCTTTATATTCTATTTAATTTTTTGTTTAGACGCCTTAGTTGCCTTTGTAGGTGATAAAAATAGCAGCAGGCATTTACATTCTGTATATAGCTGCTTCCTTTTAGCCTTCTTGGTGGTGTGACTGCAGACTAATCTTTACATGACATGTAATTTTGCATTGCAATGGGAATTCTTTAACCCCTTACATTTCCGCCCTCTTTTTTAGAGGGGTAGGGGTGGAGGACAGGGGATGTTCAGGGGGAGATAGCAGGTCAACAGTAGATGTCACATAGAAGTGGTGTACATCATCTGAAAGCTGAGAACCTGAAGATTAATTTGAGATGCAGCTCCGCACTGTGTGCCAAGTTATTCTAGTCACTAATAAGATAATTAATTAATTAAAATAAATGTTGAATATGTATAAAGTTTTAGAACATTATGATGGAAGTATATGATGGCCATGTCCATGCTCTATACAGTAATGTCTCATAAGTTGTTGCAGCAATTTTGGGGTTGATACCATTTATAACACATATTTGATGCTAAATTTAACCATTTTTTACCACTCAAGAATTTCTAAAAATTTTCAATAATCCCTCCAAAATACCACATTAAGATACCGAGACCTTGAGGAACACCATAGAAAAGCCGTGCTATGATTTGGTATCAACAACTTTTGACATTTTGAGATTTCTGCAAGAATTGCATTTTTCTTCGATTGGATGGCGAGCACTTCTGTTCTGGACCTGCTCAGAAACCCCCTTATTGTCAATCTAGCTAGGAAAGCCATCCATCCTCTGAATGTCCTAGGTCTTTAGTTTGTGGTTGTGAAGTTTCATGAGGCTGTGATTATCCTAGAGGTCACCACGGGTCATTTATACAGTGACGTTAAGTTAAAAAAAATTGTCTCACTACAATGAAATGGCTACTCTTGGGACTAACATCGTCACACATGAATACAACTGGACTCATTGGATCCACAAGACGCTCAGTTTTACAGTGATACTCAATTTATGTAATTCCAAGACTGTTTTTGGACCCCAGTATGCAGAAATATTCAAACACACCATTCTCACAATAGGCAGAAATAAGACATTTATACTGCATTAAAAAAACTGCATTGTTTTTTACCCAAACTGCATGTGATTATCATAAAGTGGGCATGTCTGTAAAGGGGAGACTCGTGGCTACCCAGAGAACCCATTTTCATTCACATATCTTGAGGTCAAAGGTTAAGGGACCCCTTTGAAAATGGCCATGCCAGTTTGTCCTTGACAAAATTTAGCGTAAATTCACAGCGTTATTTAGCCTCCTTCCCAACAAGCTAGTATGACATGGTTGGTACCAATGGATTCATTAGGTTTTCTAGCTTCATATGATGTCAGTATTTTCACTCTAGCTCAAAATATTTCCTGTATATGTCTGTTTGTATGGTTTATCTTTGCTTTCCTTTCATAGAATTTCTAACAACACTTTCTCTCTACGTACTCTGTGTCTTGATTCGATTACATTTTCACTATAAGTTCTGTCTGAGCAGCCAAAGTAAGAGATCGACTCTCATTTACATTTGTTTTCTAGCAGCCACTCGTAGCCGGTCTTTGCTGATCTTAATAGATTTAGTCTAACTTTATAGAGGCTTGCTCCCTGGATGCGGATCATGCTATTGCCTCAGAGTGAAAATCAATTTTCATGACTTTAAGATGAAGAGCATCTGTCTGCTAGATTTGAAGAACAACGCATTCAGAAACTTTCCAAACCCCATGACGCCCTGAAGTGTGCCACACTGAATTCAAAGTAAATTGTGATTTGTTGTTGACAATCGGCACAGAATACCTTATAATGAAGAATGTAACAACGCTTTAATTCTTTTGTTTTTCCCAGTTCTTGTTTTTTAATTACCCCATTTAAACAGAAACAATTTGTCGCTCAGACTTGTCTTTGTTTGCTTGTCACATCTGGATATATTTTTATAAAGTGTGCGCGTTTCTCCAGCTCAATGGGGAGCCTCTGTGAACAGCTATCTTCAGTTCACTGCAGAGACTTTGAATGGGATTCATTCAAGCCTTTTTTTTTTTTTTTTGCTCAGCCACTCAAACACTTATACATTCTAGTACTGAAGCTACTCTATTTTGTATTGACCGGTTCTCGTGCACTTTTTTAAAATGGAAAGTGTCCTACAAAATCAGCTCTAGCTTCTTATTCCAACATAAAAGTTTGCTGTCAAATATCTCTTGATCTGATGCAGTTGTCTCAATATGAAAAGACTACTGAGAAGAATAATTTCATGTTGGCCTGAATAAAAGATATCTGCCAAATTTGACGGATAAAGTACATTTCAAATTTAGTCTGTGGAAAAGTAAATTGGCACTCCAGTCTGTAGTAAACATAAGTTTACTCAGAGATGTCACCTCTGGGGGGACATTTTTAAAGCTTCTTTCCCACATAGTTCTCTACTGGGATAACCTTTCAGGCCCCGCTAGGGATGTCTCTATACCAGAATCTTAGTAGTCGATACAAATACAAGTGAAATTCCACAATTCTCGATACCGAATGGTAAAAAACTGGGGCTATCAAAGTTCAGTGGTAATAACGTGTTAACGCAAATTTGATTCAACGCCCCTAATTTCTTTAACGCATAAACGCAACTTGCAATTTTTAGGTTGTAGCGGGCTTTTAAAGTTAGAGTGAAGATACTGGCATCATTAGAAGAAAACCTAAGGAATCCATTGGTAACGCTCCAAACCTAAGCTAGATTGACAATAAGGGGGATCTGAGCATCTTCCGAAACAGAAGTGCTCGCCATCCAATCGAAGAAAAAATGCAATTCTTGCAGAAATCTCAAAATGTCAAATCACATGATAATCACATGCAGTTTGGGGCAAGTCACAGTCAAGTCAGCACACTGACACACTGACAGCTGTTGTACTTATTTGAGCTTTCAGTTATGAGACAGACTGAATAATGAATGTACTGTTTATCACAAACACACACACACACACACACACACACACACACACACACACACACACACACACACACACACACACACAAACAATGATATTACATGTGATGTTCCCAGTCTGTATTATGCAGCTGTTGCATAGCAGCTAAAAAGTTCTGATTGTTGTTTATTATATTATATTATATTATATTATATTATGTTATATTATATTATGTTATATTATATTATATTATATTATATTATATTATATTACATATATTTGAAGTCTCCCGGCTGCTGTCATCTTTTTCCAGCTCGTACTTCATGGCTACTTTACAGCCCACATTTGAGACATAAAATGTTTGTCGTCCTTTATTCAAGATGTTCTCCTGCAGCAAAACAACTCTGTACTTCTGCTCTGATTTTGGTCCTTCGTCTGACCCATGCAGGCACTTTTTTCTTGGTTGTTTGTTTGGAAGACTTGCACTAAGACGAAACAATGTTGTTGCAGATTTGTTTCCAAATGATACCACCTGCTGTGCTCTTTAAAACTTTTGTTTCTGATGTTCAGTTCTCTCTAAATCTTCCTGCCATCCTTTGGATTGTGCATGTTGTGTCTTATTTTAAATTAAGTCCAGCCATTCAAATGAAGTCGACAAGTTATGTCAAGTTGCAGAGAATCTAAAAATACATTTAAGGCAAACTGGAAGCACCCAAATATGATTTGAAATCTTTGAACACTCATCCTCAAAACATTTCAGCTTTTCATTTTTTAATTAATTTGTGAACAACTATGAACTAAAAAGAACACACTTGAACATTTATGGGTTAGCGTGTGTAGATCACAAACAAAAACATCCTAATTCAATCTATTTCAGATTTAGATGACGTTAAAGGGTCTGTATTCTTCAGAAGTTGTCGTGAAGAAAACAAGCTGAACTTCTACCTTCAGAACTGATTCAGTAAGAAGAGTAAGAAAATCCTGATTGTAAAAACCTCCCGAGAGTATTGAGTCTGAATCTTTTTATTTTTTTATTTTTTTATCACAACTGCTCTTTTGTCTCTTCAGCAGTACTCATTATTGGATTTTCTTAATTTGCCACATTTTCTTTTTTAAAAGCAGTGTCACATCGAGAACGCTGACTATTAGAATATCTTGTTTTCATGCCATTTTGGGATGATTCATCTAATTATATCCCCCAGTTAGCTCACAGGGGCCAATGTCACACGTCATTAGACCCTGTTAGCAGTAATTCCTCCAGCACTGTAATCAACCCTCATATAGAGGCCTTTGTTGCCTTGATTACTGTGCCCTTTGTAAGCTCTGCTCCATCCAGGCCAAACCTAAACACACACACATACACACTGTATTTATCATTATATAGACATGGAGGGGTTACTGAACGGACCTACTTGGCACAGCAAGTGTTCAGAGGACCCCTCGGCCTGAGAATCAGTTTGAAGTGACTGTTAACAGTTCTTGTTGTCAATCAAATGACCACAAAGAGACGCAATACAAATAAAAGCAAAAGCAAAACTACCAAAAAGAGAATTAATACAACCACAAAGAGATGCAAAATGACTATAAAGAGACACAAAACGGCCACAGAGAGACTTAAAATGACTACAAAACAAGATGCAAAATGACCACAGAGAGTTGCAAAACAAAAGCAAAAATACCACAAAGAGATGCAAAATTACCAATAAGAGACTTAATACAACCACAAATAGATGCAACATGGCTATAAAGAGACACAAAACGACCACAAAGAGGTGCAAAATGGCCTAAAAGAGACGGAAAATGACCACAAAGACACTTAAAATGACTACAAAGAGACAAAAACGACCACAAAGAGATGTAAAACAACCATAGGCAGATGTAAAAAGACTACAAACAGATGCAAAATGAGTACAAAGAGGTGCAAAACGACCTCAAAGAGACAAAAAAAGACCACACAAAGACTTAAAATGACTAGAAAACAACTGTAAAGAGATGCAAAACGACCACAGAGCTGGAAAAAGACCTCAGAGATAAAAAAAAAACAACCACAAAGAGATGCAAAGCGACCTCAAAGTGACAAAAAATTACCAAAAAAAGACACAAAATTACCAAAAAAAGACTTAAAACAACCACAAAGAGATAAAACATGACTGTAAAGAGACACAAAGCGACCAAAGAGAGACACAAAACGACCACAGAGAGACTTAAAATGACTACAGACACAAAATGACCACAAAGAGACGTAAAATGACCACAAAGACTTAAAATTACAACAAAGATACAAAATGACCGCAAAGAGACTTAAATTGTCTATAAAGGGATGCAAAACAACCACAAAAAGAGGTAAAACGACCACAGAGAGACACAAAAAGACTACAAACAGATGGAAAATGAGTACAAAGAGACTTGAAATGACTACAGACACAAAATGACCACAAAGAGACTTAAAATGACGACAAAGGGATGCAAAACAACCCACAAAAAGAAGTAAAACGACCACAGAGAGACACAAAATGACTACAGAGAGACGCAAAGGGCTTTTACATGTTTGTGCCCAGGGGTTCACTGTCTAATAATCTGTCCATTCATATAGATTTGCTTTGTGATGTTTTAGTGCAATAAAGGAATTGAAATGATGTCTTTGACAGAGGCACACACACACACAGACTGGAGGGAAGTGATGGAGGACAAAATGCCTAATTTGCTCTTATTTGTTGTGTTCCTATCTGGGTCTGTGATATAATTAACATTCACAGTCTGCCACTCCATAGTCCACAGTGACTTGTTCTCATTGAGAAGTTCACTAGGTACTCCTTTACTGCCACAGCCTGCGGATTAGTTGCCATGGAGACAAAGCTGTCGGAAGTCAGGAGGAATACGTTACCCGATACTTGTGTTTGCTTTCTCCGGTGGAGGATACGTTACGGAAAAGTTTGAAGGGTTTTGTTGACAGAGGCTCGGTGACTCTCAGTGTGTTGGAAAACCTCCACATGCATTTCTCCTCTTCCTGCCTATCCAGCTCCTCGGGATTCATTCATAGAGCACATAGTTTTAGGTTTTGGTCGAAATTTTTACTTTGTACATCTAATTTTTGGTGATTAATTCATCAAAAGCCAAATGGAGAGCTTAAAAATAAACTGTGTAATGTTTAAAATGCAGTAGAAAATCATAGACCCTGCATTAATAACCTGATAATTCATTCATGAATTATTCACTATGAGGAGTATGTTTGCTTTATCTGCCCAGGCCATATTATTCCCGCCTTAACCTTGAATTGTTTGCATATTAGCCAGACTAATTACCAGATTGTTACGATTGTAGTCTCCAGCTTTTACTCATTAGTACTTCAAAAGAGTAGACACTAGTGCTGCTAATCACGTCTGATATTCAGAACGGAAGGTGGCTACTACAGCACATCTTGTTGTGTTGTGTTTTCCCTCATAACAGGGAGGTGTAATGACTCGATTTGACTCCTGTGATTGGAGCTGACACAGTAGAGCCTCTTTACTCCCTGTTGATAATGGTGATACTGGAGTTACTGGAGTGCCAGCTCGCAGTTTTGAAGTTGGCCACCGGGAGCTAAATGAGCCGTTCAGTGAGTCTGTGTTGAACGGGGATAGCTGAATGACTCCCCAAGTGTTCATGCTCAGGGCGGACTGAACATCCAAACTGGCTGAAGATACAATAAATAAATGTCTTATATAAATATAAAAGGTGTGCAGTGTTTGTGGGAGAAAATAAACCAGCCAGACTATCAGTTTTCAATTTTGTCTTTAAAGGAGGAGGTTGGTAGTATTCTGTATTTTTCTTCTTGTAAACAAATCCGGTGAAAAGACTAAAACCAACAATGAACTGATCCAAATACAAGTATTGCTTGTGTAGCTAAAGCCTGATAGCTTATTCCTCTGCACCATAGACCAGTGTTTGGTGAGGAAAAACTGGCATGGCTATTTTCAAAAGGGTCCCTTGACCTCTGACCTCCAGATATGTGAATGAAAATGGTTTCTATGGGTACCCACGAGTCTCCCCTTTACAGACATGCCCACTTTATGATAATCACATGCAGTTTTTGAAAAATCTCTCTTTAAGGTACAATTTGAACAGATAAAAGATGTCCAATAAATCTGCGATTAATCGCGATTAAATATTCTAATTGATTGACAGCCCTAGATATAATGGTTAGTTGTTGTGTCTTTCTAGCCAAACAGCTGCCGTGGTGCTAACGTAGCCGTGGCCGTGCTTGGCTTATGATTGGCTCGGGCGGGTGTGTTGGCGGGACCTCGATATGGCGACTCCAGCCCCCCCGATCACTACTGTTCAGACTCTGGCTCCAAATGATGTAAAAATCTCAGGATGGCAGCTCCTGTGTACGGGATATTTTTGCTTCACTTTTGTACAGTGGGGGGAAGTGGAGACCCTAATAGACTGCCGCTGAGTGCCACAGAGAAGGTAGGGGAGTTGGTCTTTCCATAGGATTTGTTGACAGTGAGAAAAATATGGGATAATGACTCATCTTCATGGCATGAAATTACGTTTATGAAACCAGCAGCTGCAGTGAAAATATATAATGTACAGTTGGGTGACAAATTAAAGGAATACCCTACATGAAATATCTAAATTGTCAGGTGTCGGCCACCACGAGCCTCCAGAGCATCTTCAGAAATATCTGCTTTTGTTACGATTTTCCACTAATTTATTCAGGTTTTTTTTTGTTGGTACGTGTTTGAGTAACATGCAGGATGTCCCATTGTTGCCACTTGGTCTTTACAAAGCAGTTCTAATTTATACATCAGTCATAATTTTCTTTGTTGTGTTTTAATGTATTTTAATGCAGCATGCCCTTATAATGCCGCCTACCACATTCACAATGAAACATTCTTCAGTCTCACCATGTGCAATTGCTCAGCAAACAGTCGTGTTGATAATAAGCTACGGAGGCGTCCTTGAAAGAAAGCCTAAACATATCCACTGTGCCCAGTTCTTCAAGACGTGCCAGCTAGCAACACAACACAATAGCTTCTGAATACTAGTTATCAAAACAAAACAGCATGTGTGAATGTTTTACAATAGGAGGTAGATATGAAAGCCAGTTTGATGAGCTTTTTTCTCATAATCATGTTTTGTAGTTGAAAGAAACGCCGACACAGGAGAGCACACAACCAATCAACTGCTTCTATTTTGTAGCAAATGATCCAGTTCAGTGAAACATGTAATTACATCCGGACAACATTCGCACACTTTTGATGATCAAACCCTTTTCTCTCTGTGAGCAAGTTATTAACTATACGCAACGCTGGCCGCTGTTAACCAGCTGACCCATGATGCACCAGGGCAGATCAGCTGCTCCTCCAAGGGTGGTGTCTAAGTGAAAAAAAAGTGAGACATACACTATCCCTATTATAGATACAGTAAAGCAAGGAAGTAATAATACTATTGACACTTAATGATTGTAGTCACAGAAAGTCACTGTAACATTACTCGTACCCGTTTTATGGGCCAAACTATATCAAACTTAATTGTCAATCCATTGTAAATCATATTATTACAGTATCATATAAAAAATTATAATTATGCTAACCTAACCGACACTAGGCATAACGTTTTTTTAATTTGAGGTACATTGTGTTACTTTTGTGAGATGTAGTGTACATTTTCACAGTTTACATCATTATGAAACGGAATTTTATCAAGTGTCAGGTCCGATACATTGACTATATTCCATATTCAAGCTGATCTCATGGGAAGGGGTATACATGGCACAGCATTTTAAGGACATTCCGCGTGTCATGATAACGCATTTCAGGCTTTTCGCGTGTCATTTATACGGCATGTGCTTAATGTTTTGCATTTTTTTTTTTGCGTGTCCTTTAACGCCACGTCACCGTGAAATGCTCGCGGTTATGTTTAGGCAACAATACTTACGGTAACGGCCGCAGTTAGGTTTAGGCAACAAAACCACTTAGTTAGGTTTAGGAAAAACATCATGGATGGGTTCAAAATAAGTACGTAAACTAAGTAAGATATGTCCAAGCATGTCCAACTCCCCTCCTAAAACATTGTATTTTATTATAAGGGCGTCAAAGTTAATGCGATAACACGTTAACGCAAAAAACGCCACTAATTTCTTTAATGCATTAGATATATACTAACATACTGCTATTATATGAAACTAGAAAACTTAAGGAATTCATTGGTATCAACCATGTCATACTAGTTTCTCGCAATGGAGGTTAAATAACGCTCCAAACGTACACTAAATGTTGTTGAGGAAAAACTGTCATGGCCAATTTCAAAGGGGTCCCTTGACCTCTTGACCTCAAGATATGTGAATGAAAATGGGATCTATGGGTACCCACGAGTCTCCCCTTTACAGACATGTCCACTTTATGATAATCACATGCAGTTTGGGGCCCGTCATAGTCTGTCTGCCTGTTGGGCTTGAGCTTGCCATGTTATGATTTGAGCAGATATTTTATGCTAAATGCAGTACCTGTGAGGGTTTCTGGACAGTATTTGTCATTGTTTTGTGTTGTTAATTGATTTCCAATAATAAATATATACATATATTTGCATAAAGCAAGCATATTTGCCCATTCCCATGTTGATAAGAGTATTAAATACTTGACAAATCTCCCTTTAAGGTACATTTTGAACAGATACAAAATGTGCAAATAATTTGCGATTAATCGCGATTAACTATAGACAATCATGCGATTAAGCGTGATTAAATATTTTAATCGATTGACAGCCCTAGTTATGATATAATGACAACAACCACAAATCCATCACCATTGGTTGGACAAAAAAATAAACTCAAGATCTCCTTACTAGCTATTTATAGAACTTCCAACCGCATCCTCATCAGCCGATGAAGTTTGCTCACTTGTCATGGAGACGGTTTGGTTGAGAAAGCACTGAGAAAGGTGAAACTACTATTTCCAAAGTCAAGATACAATTTTATACTCAAGATGAACATTTTTCTTAGTTTGAATATAAAACTTGTCAGGTTTGTAGTTCACCGATTCACTCATTTCACGGAATCCATGTGAATAATAAGCCGACTATGTGTGAACAACAGGCAAACAGTCACTTCGTCTCCTTTAATTTGCTGTTTTTTTTTGTGTTTTTCTTTTTGTTTCCTTCACTTCACTATGAGGATTAGACGTCATCATTCGGCTGGTTGTGTAACGTCACCATAGAAACACAATCAAATACCTAATTATGGACTACTGGGAGCATATAGGCATTGTTAATCTGAACAGCATTTTAGCTTGGCGGTATTGGACCTTTATTCCAGCACCCCTATAAAACATCACCACAAATGGGATTAATTAAAACGTGCTTTGTTGCAGCTCTGGTTGTACTAAATCCATTTCAGCCCAGAGTTTTAGGGCACAAGTTGTAGAACGTAACCTGCACCACAGACCTGAATGGTCCTATAATGCTTGCAAACAAAAATGCATGCATGACACATGATATGAGTTTAACATTAACACACATTAGCAGCTCTGCTCCTCGCAGCCTGTCAGGTTAGATAAGACCACACTGGATGCCCTTGGGTCTCCTGCAGCAAGTAGCACTGTATCTGTGTTTTAAACACTATTGACAGCCTCAGGAGAACACGATGGACCAGGTCCTTGAGGAAAGATGGAGCTCACACAATCACACACATACCAACACAAATACACGCTTGCACAAAGACCCACTTGTGCATCAATTGGTATGGCTTGATCTGAGTTGTTTCATGTTTGCCCCAGGGACTCCATCGCTGGTTATCTCTCTGGTGCTCTCTGTCTGCTGGATCAAGCAGGTTTGCCTACACACAGCCACCTGTCTGAACACTCCTCTGATGAGATTACTCACACTGGGATTTGGGCTGTGTTGTTTTGTGCATGTGTTTTGATGTGATACTCTCTTAATGCTGCGAATGAGGGAGGACAGATGTCTCTGTGTGTTTCTGTGCGAATGTGGGTCTGACTGAGAAAATGAAATGGTGGATTTATTTGAAATGCAGTGCCTGTTTATTACTATATAAATTATACAGTGACTGAAGCAAATGTAAATTTCTAGATTGAGTGCATTATGCACACATTCAGCTAAATGAATACTTTGAATCTCCACACAAAGAAACTCCCTGCATCTCATTACACTTCTAAACCATCTGTTGAACACTCTTAGACAAACATAAAACCTGTCTGCTAATCAAAGATACTGATTAATAATTCTGAATACACTGTGATTGAACATTCACCCATATGCACAGTTGTTTTAAGCACTTAAGAGACAATATATTTACTTGTAAGGAGCAATGAAAATGGGACAATCATAGACTACCCAGTTTCATTTCAGACATTTCATGCTTTTCAGCATTTTCACAAATCAGATTTAAAGCATTATTTGAATTCGACTCAGATTTAACAACCTGGGAAGGCGTATAAATAGCACGACATTTTAAGGACATTCTGTGTGTCATGATATCACATTTTTGGCTTTTACCGCCACGGGGTTAACATTGTGAAGTGGCTTTTCGCGTGTCATTAAATGCCACATTATTACCTTGAAACGCTCGCAGTTATGTTTAGGAAAAAATACGGTAACGGCCGCAGATAGGTTTAGGCAACAAAATCACTTAGTATCACTTAGGAAAAACATCATGATTGGGTTTAAGATAACTACGTAAACTAAGTAAAATACGTACGCAAACAACGTAACATCAGTATGGAAAATTTGATATTCGACTCAGATTATCATCCTGGGAATGCGTATAAATAGCACGACATTTTAAGGAAATTCCACGTCATGATAACGCATTTTTGGCTTTTCACGCCACAGAGTTAACGTTGTGAAGTGGCTTTTCGCATGTCATTTAACGCCACGTCGTTACCGTGAAACGCTCGTGGTTATGTTTAGGCAACAAAACTACGGTAACAGCCGCAGATAGGTTTAGGCAACAAAACCACTTAGGTTTTGGAAAAACATCATGGTTGGGTTTAAAATAAGAACGTAAACTAAGTAAAATATGGATACAAACAAAACATAAGTACGTAAAACTCGTCACAAACGTCACTAATGTAACTTCACAAAACGAACACCAGTCACGAACACCCAACACATTCTCATCCCAAATCGTCACATACGGCCGCTTCGTCCCGCCCCCTGGCGTCACTTTAGGTTTAGGCAACAAAACCACTTAGTTGGGTTAAGGAAGAACCTACATGGTTGGGCTTAAAACTAATACCTAAAAGGAACAGCTGTCTCCTGGATGAAAGCCTTGTGTTTGATGGGCCCATCCACACACCCCTGTGTTTCTTTCGCTCTTTAAACTACGCCACCACAGTCACTCCCGCTGCCCTTTCCCTGAGCGTTTACTGTTGCCACAGGTTCACATGGTAGTTAATGGAAAGCCTGGTGCGTCTCATGCAGGCGCTAAAGGGTGCCTTGTGTGGCGGTATCACACACCAACGGCCGTGACAAAGCCTCAGTAAAATGACACACCAAAAGCAAGAACAGCGTTGTTATTGCACATGAAATGACTTACAAATTACCGTGTGATTCATTCGCCATTTGGTGAGACCGGGCTTGATGTAAAGACATGTGTCTCAGTCTGGCCCGCTCAAATCAGATTTCATACTGTGTTGTGTGTGTGTGTGGGCATGTACGGCGTTGAAATGAGATCTAATTTGCTTTTCACTTACAACCATTTGATACACAGTCTGAGGAAAAAGTAAAACATCACAGCTCTCTCAATTTTTACCTGCAAATAAGAATTTGTTAGATAATTTCAGTGAAAGAGGATTTGTTAAAAGCAGTGCAACGTGAATATTTTTTTTTTTAGGAGTATAATCTGGGAGTGGGAGTCATGTACTGTATATATGTCAACTACCTGTCACCATGTTAACACCGCGGGGGTGGTCGTTCATGCATATGTGCCATACAGTAGTATGTTTTACATAATGCGAGATGTGTGTTTGTGTCTGGAAAAGGGATGAATTTACAGCAACCCCCCCGCTGCTTCTTTCCTCCCGGAGGGATTTTTCTTCCCTTCATGTCCATAAATACATGTCCAAACAGAAAGCATATTTGTGTTCTTGGGCAGCGTTTGACTGGCAAGCAGCGTAATAACCTTCCAGCTCGGAGGGATTAGCAGCGGAATGCAAATGGCAGATGTGACACATATGCATACATCATGTTTGCAGGTGCGGAGGTTTTCACGCCGGTTGTTCAGAGGTGTGGAGAAGAGATCAGAATCTGTCATGAAGCTGCTGACACCCCATATGGCATGAATGTTTGATGAATTGATGCAGGTATTGATGAAGATGGATGGAGATATTTATAGGTGTAAATTACCATTCTGTGCCATGATTTCCTCAGACACACTGGCAGTGTTTGTTCACAGGCTGACTAATGCTGCATCTGGATGTCATTTCCTTGTCAATTTGTGAAGTAAAACAAATCATGATTAAGTCAGAGATACCGGTTTGTGTGATCATCAGCCATTATTATATCACATGAACTGGACTAACGAGAGAGCCACAAGGTGTAAATAATGGAAGCCAGTTATCCACAGTTTTATCTTGTTAACAGCTTGGATACGTTAATCAGCCTGCTACCATTATTTACACATAGTGACATATTGATGCATTAACTATTAACCTGGTACGCTGTTTACCAGAACATGTGTTGAACTGACACAGCTTGTACTTTGCTGTTTACCATTTTGCTGGCTGTCTGAGTGAAACATTTTGTTGGTAAATTCTGAATTTTCCAAATTCACAGGTTGGTTAGGATGTCCTAAATGCACTATAGTGTTAAAGGAATAGTTCAACATTTTGGGATGTACGCTTGTTTGCTTTCTTACTGAGAGTTAGATGAGAAGACTGATGCCACTTTCAGGTATGGACGGTAAATATGAAGCTACAGCCAGCAGCCTGTTAGCTTAGCTTAGCATAGAGACTGGAAACAGGGGGAAACAGCTAGCCTGGCTCTGTCTAAAGGTCACAAAATCAATTCAGATTTTTTATACAATTTTGTGCTAATAGATATAACTTAAGTAGTGGGATTTAGGGGTGCTCGTAGGTGTATTTTTGTTTTTAACTTTGAACAGTCTTTGTGCTAAGCTAACAGGCTGCTCGCTGTAGCTTCATATTTAACCATAGACTGTATATAAGAAGTGGACGTAGTCACCGTGACGTCACCCATTGGTTTGTGGACTGCCGTTTTGAAGCCTCAAGTTCGTCATTTTGGCCGTCGCCATCTTGGTTTTTTGGGACCAGAAGTGATACGAGAGGGTAGAGCTAAGTACAACTGAAAGCATCCCCTGCTTTATGGTCTATTTGACTCTAAATGGGACCATAATTTACTAAATGAACATCATGCTGTATTGAAGAAGACTTGAAACTAGCGATTAAGACCATAAACTCATGTATACAATGTTTACTGAGGTAATAAATCAAGTGAGAAGTAGGGTCATTTTCTCATAGACTTCTATACAATCAGACAATTTTTTGTAACCAGAGGAGTCGCCCCCCTGCTGGCTGCTAGAAAGAATGCAAGTTTAAGGCACTTCTGCACTGGCTTCACTTTTCACACCCAGAGGCCCACTGTTTTTAACGTACAGACATGAAAGTTCTATCAATCTTAGCGGAAAGACAGTGGTATCGATCCTCTCATGCAATTCTTGGCAAATAAGCAGATTTCACAAAATGTCAAACTATTAATTTTAAATGTAATTGAAAACAATATCAGGTGCACAGAAGAGAAAACAAATAGGAGTATGTTTTTTTACTCAGCGGAAACACTATGTGTGCAGAGCAGTGTGCAGGGGCAAAAAAAAAATGTAATCATTAATTGAGAAAGGCTTTTCAATTTGAAGTAATTAAATCCTCAGTGCACACACAGCTACAAAAGTTTGGGTCCATCATGTCCTTTTTTGTTACTGCTGTTACATGTCTTTGTTGATGCAGTTGGTGTTTCACACATTTTCTCGTCACTTCCCACACTGCTCTCCTTGACATATTAAAATCTTGCGGTTTTATTTTGACTGATGCAGCAGCAGTTTGGTCACAGATGATTTGGCCTCTTTGGAGCTCCTTTGTAAATCAACATGCTGATTACCAGACCTCTCTCATAGCTCATAAATGCTGCTACTTAGCACTAATCTTGACTTACTTATGGAGCTAAATTTTTCATAGTGATTAAGTTACTTCAAGAGGTCTGTTTATAGCATTTGTCTCCCTCTCTTATTATACTGTATGGCTGTCACAAATAATGCACAATGCTGCTTGGTCCCTGAAAAACAAGGGGACAGCTCTGCATGCAGCAACTAAAATGTATTAATAATTTAAGACTCTTTGTTCATTGTTTGAGTCGGTGTTTGTAGTGTAATCACACATTGACAGGCCTCCTTTAAATATACATGTGAGTTATGCTCATGTAAGGTGTTTATTAAGGCTAGATCTGTGCATTGTTACTTGTGTTGTCTCATTTGAGAACATGAGGAGACACAGAGCTGCTGATAACAACTTTAAGCCCAATTAGTTTTCTTTCTGTGGAGGCTGTAAAAAATGTATAAATAATTAAAGTTCAATTTCCTCAGTTCACCTTCCCTGATGATAGGTAATTTACCTTTAGGCTGTCCGAACCAGCACCAAAACAAAAAGTAAAAGATGTATTTTTATCCTTTCTTACCCAGGCTGAGTGTCTGGTTGATCCCACCATCAGCTGCCACTAAACAACAACAGTGACAAAAAAAAGGACACAAAGTTCAGACGAGATAAAGCTGACATCTTTCCTTATGACATTTCTGTCTTATCTGTGACCCCTACAAGCAATTGTGTTCCTACTGAAGATATAAATCTTTAAAAACAGGTTTCAAATACATAAGTCTAAGTATATAAGTTTAAATGTCCTGCAAACCCTCACACTTTTTTCATTTATGGCTGGACTGACATCAGATTAAAGTTGGGTTGAGCTGTAATGGGAACTGGCCATGGCATTTGTTGACAATATGAAAAAAATAGTTTGACGAAACAATCCCAATTTACAACCCGTTCTTACTCCCAACTTGTCAAATACCGCCGTTTGGTAAGTGCCCCTCGGCATCGGAAACCGACGCACGGAGGCACCCTTTAGCAACAGTAAGTGATAAACCGGGCTTTCAACTAACTCCAATGTAAACCCACCCGCAGCGTTATTCGACGGTCAGAGCAAGTGACGTACTCACTGGTACTCCTGTCTGTTTCTCCAAACTGGGGGCACGCTGACCGTCATCTACTGTAAGTAATACACCTACTATGGATAAGTACCTCATACAACCCCACTTCGAAACACCCAAACTATCCCTTTAACATGAACATTTTGATAAAATAGGTAAAAAGGTAGCAAGTGGATCTTGAATTTGGATTATTTTGTCAAACAACCATTTCTAAGGTCAAGTATAAAAGGTCGTGCTTAAGAACAATATAGAATACCACGAGCTTTATCCTTTAAACAGTGCATGACGTAACACAATGTGTTAGCTGTTAGGAGTAATTTCTACTTTAAGCCACAAATGTAACCCGCTTCGAGCCAAAAGCAGGAATATATCTTTGCCTTGGTACACATGTTTACAAAACACTTGTCTCCGTTTCTGTTTTCTTCTTCACACAATGAGTACAGGTAGGCGTAGAGCCATTCTTTTCTGCTGCCCACATCCAAACTCTTTGCATATGCAGTGTATCTGTTTGGCTGCGAGCGTGGCGTACATCGTAATTACATTTCACCGTGTCGTGTTACTCAACTACAGACATCAATTGGCTCATCCACATGATGAACAATAGGTTGGCTCACATGCTCTTCATGGTTACTTAATTGTTTTGTGTCACCTCATGTAAAATCCCCTTGTTGAATTGATGTATTAATTAAATCTTTTAGTTAACAGCTTTAATGAATGCTAAATCATTGTACAAAGGTATTAAGTCACCACATTCAGTCACACTAATGGTAACCCAGGTGTGACTCATTCATTTTTCACTCTCGGGCTTTGTGGATTTATATTATTCATTCATGACTGTTAATGTGTCAGTTAATTTTTAAAATTCATGATTAATTTACAATATTAGCCGTTTGTTAACAATGTCAGGATGTCTTTGTCAGCATCACGGCGCTCCACACATTGTTACCCTGCGATCGATTTGAGTGCAGTCTGACCTAAAGAGTGGTGTGACTCCTGGGAGGGAAATGTCAGTTTACTGGTTCAAAGCCAAATATCTCCTCAACTATTGGATGAGCTGCCATGAAGTTTGGTATTTATGATCCTCAGTGCTGGAAGAAGTATCAGATCATTTACTTAAGTATAAAAATACTCCAACTTAAGTAAAATTAATAGCAATAAATGATACAATAAAAGTACTCAATATGCTGAGTGTCTCTTGTTATATCATGTTATAACAATCATATGATAGGTCATTGTTATTGATGCATTAACATGCAAGTGTAATGGCCCAGACACACCAACCCGACATCAAAGAACTAGCGGCGACGAAAGCCACCAGTTGCGTCACCTCACGTCGCCTTTGTCTTGGCCAAAAAGTTGCACTTGAACACATCGCAAAGACTACAGCCGACGGCCAGTTAGCACGAACGTTCTGCACCTACATGAGAGGAAGTAACTCTCCACACCAGCATGTTGCGGTAGTCTGTAATCATCATTCAAAAAGACAAACCGGAACACCGAGGACTGCGGATATACAAGTCATTGTTATGATACGTACATGAAACAAAGCGGCGTCTGCCGACCATTTTCACACCACTCTCACTCACTACTTAGCTTCATTCCAGATGACCATGTCGTTGTAGTATATCCGTGTATTGGAATGATCAGATGAGATGAAGATGAAAAATGAGAAGAGCCTTCTGTGTGTGTCCTCTTGACTTTACTCGTTTGCTTTCCTCACTCCTGTTTCTCTTCTCTTGCACTGATTCGTTTAAGCTGAACAGCCAATCAGAGTGATTTCTCTCACCTACGGGCTTCAACATGCTGTATCGGCCAAAAAAACTCTGATACGGGCAGACTAGAGCCGATGGTGCGGTACACACCAAAGAAACTAGGACGATGGACGCTCACCGATGGCCCGCAGCTAATGGTGCTAACAGCGCTAACAGTGCAAACAATGGTAATAGTGCTGACAGAGATAACAGTGTTAACCTGAGGGGGAGCTGGAGGGTGTGTGCTACGCTTCCGCGACGACTCCGTCAGTCGGGACAGCCGCATGAGAGCAGTGCAGAGCGGCAAGCATGAGCTAGCCAGTGGGAGACGCTTACATGCACGAACATGCACTAAAAACATGCGCGGACGGACCTATGTCAACAAAGCACAGAGAAGCTCTGATTATAACACACACAGAGGGAGAACGACTTCCTTCTCTGCTCAGGTAGTCATGTCAGGTAGATATTACTCCTCTATATCTTTACATAGAACATAGTTTTTTGCTGCTGCTCTGGATATTGTAGAACCTTTAAAGGAAGAATGTGTAGCACAAATTTTAGGGGGATCTATTGGCAGAAATGGAATATAATATTGATAAGTATGTTTTCCTTAGTGAATAATCACCTAAAAATAAGAATAGTTGTGTTTTTGTTACCTTTGCCGTTTATATCTACATATGGAGCAGGTCCTCTTCACGGAGCCGGCCGCCATGTTTCTACAGTAGTTCAGAATGGACAAACCAAACACGGGCTCTAAGAGCCTTTCGCATTTTCACGTCAGGCACCGTAGTTCTCCAGGGAGAAGTTTCAGTTGGTTGCAATCTGCAACCTCACCTCTCAGCTCACCAGATCCTACACACTGCACCTTTAAATAGGCAAATGAGTCATTATCTGATGCTAACTTTTGGCGAATTTAGGAGAAATCTACAGACGCAAATAAACAAAGTGAAAATAAACACCTAAATGTATATTTAGGATGTTTTATTTCTCTTAGTCTGAAAGATGCAAAATAGCCCAAAATCTCAAAATTGAGTGCATGAGAAAAAACTGTTTTTGCCTGTAGTGTCTCGCCTTAAAATAGACATACTCGAGTTAATACTAGTACTTGAGTTGAGAATACTTTGTTACTTCCCACCACTGATGGTCCACAGAGAATGAATGTGTTCACCCTGACGTCAACATGAGGTCAAAAATCCATTTTTACGTAACAAATCACCAAATTAAATACATTTTATATGTTAAATTCACTACTTGATTTTTACTCTCAGGTCAGCCTTGAAAAGTATATATTGATCTCAATGAGACTACATCATTAGATAAAGTTAAATCTATTAGTATGTTTCACAACTACAGTACATGATAAATTTATGATATGAATGTGCAGCCAGTCCATTGCTATGCCAACAGTACTCAACACATTCTTTCTGTGACACCGAAGAAAGACACCAATATAGATTTCTTTTCTATTTTTTCTTTAGGTTGGGTAAACACAGTCGAGGTCATCCTGGATGCAGCACATTCATAGACAAAAATTGACTTTTCTGTTCTGTTGTCACTGTGCATCGACATTACATCTAAATATTTAGAGGTTTTATAATATTTAACATACAATAAGATTGTTACTAGAACCCTTTGTTGTATCATCTCATTGTGTTTTGAAGATACTGAGAGACGTACAATAGATATATGCTGTTATTCCAAAACAATTCTATTTGATATATTTTATTATATTACATTACCATTTCCACTAGAATGCTTTTACATAATTTATTTATTATTTGATCTTGTGTTTTCCTTTTTTATTAACTCTGCAACGCTGGTCTCTGTTTTTACAAAACACGTTGTCGGTATCTTGATGCATCTATTTCTGTTTTATTGTCCATAAATCTCAATTTTGTCAGTGAAGCGAATCGTAAATCCCTCACGAGCCGGCTCGGTTGGGTAAAACATGTTTATTTCCCATCAGAGCTGTTGTTATTTATCTTCATGGCTCTGATTCCTCAATGATCGTTGGTGTCACGCTGTTGTGAAAATGTGCTTTCAGTCGGCTCATGTGCCTCGCACACAGCTGTGTTTTTGTAAAGTGACATCTTGATGGCAACAGAGCCTGGCAAATTATTAAACACTAGTTACGATGGGATATTCTGGTCTGCACATTATTCATGGCCAGAAAATGGCAGGAAATGTGCAGACTTGCAGTAAAGCAACTTTTTAAGGTGGTTTGGGAGGAGTTTTAAAGGAATACTTCACCCACAAAATGACCATTTGTATGCACGGACTCGTAGCACGCCTGCGCAAGCATGAGACGTAGTGGCAGAAGTGTTTTAAATAGTACGATTTTGGCAAAAATGCATGTGTTTGGGAAGTATTGAACATACGAGTGGATAAACGAGACTTGGATTATACTGCACAAATTGTGTGAGAGTTTGTAAATGAAAGTTTTGATATAATTTTGCTGTTGTTAAACCTGTACCCCATTAACTTTTTAACCAAAGCAGATGTTGCAGCTTAACTCACCAGCTCAATGGCTGAATGAGTGCTGCCTCCAACTAAATGTGTCTGAAACAGTCAACATGTTCTTCTGCAAAACAAATAGTCCTACTAGTGACCCTCGCGTACTTGTAGCAGGTGAACAATTACAGGTTGTGAGTGAATTCGAATATCTTGGGGTGTTGATTGACTCTCCTTTAAGTCACATGTTAAAAAAGGGTCCAGTTCAATCTTGCAGTTTCCGATTCATTAGAAATCCCATGTTTACTGAGGCTGCTAAGATTTTTCTAGATTCTGTGATTTTCAGTCATCTGAACTACTGTTTAACAAACTGGTCGAAGGCCAACTTAGTACGCTGAAACCACTCAAATCACTATACAAACAAGCACCCAAAACATTAGATAAAAAATCAAAGCACTTCCATCACTGCCCAATTCTAAAAAAGTATCAGATTTTAAGCTTGGGTGTTATCAAATATGTGAACTTGTGCTTGGTATACAAAGTCATCCATGCCGTAGCTCCACTGTCACTTGTAGCCGATGTCAACAGAAGAACCGATACTAATCGCGTCACTAGGGGGTCTGTCTCTATGTAATAGAGTGTGACATCGTTCGTAGTATATTTGGACAATTTTTTGCACTCCATTCACCAGAGTTCGTTTGCTCGCTAGGAAGAGGTATAAGAGGAGATTGCACCATTCTGTTGCATGAAAAGTGCCTTTAGCCAGTCACTGTCAGAGGCTCAAGAGAGTGGAATATAATTCAAATGTATATCAGACAATAGACCTAAACACCTATAGATCTTTCAGTACCCAATTAAAACAATGGATGACTAATACATACACACGTCAGCACTAAAGTCTTTTTTTGCTGCTGCTATTTATGTCCTGTTTGTCTGCAATATTGTTTTATTTGTATAAATGTCACTACTGCTTCTACTGCTTTTAACAGCAGTGTCTTTTTCTAACTTTTAAACTGAATGCCATTTTATGTTTTTGTTCAGATGTATTTTAAGAAGACTTGAATGGCCTGTTTTTGTTTTGGTGTTTTTTATGAAGTCTTTTTTAACACCTTGGGCAGGGAACACAGGTGAAAAATAACCTTTTGGCTAATTCTGGCATTTTTTATAACGTGTATTTATCAATTTGCTCTGTCCCTTCTCAAATAAACTAAGCTAAACCGTGGAGGCATGCGAGAAAAAAAGTTTTCTTCAAGAAAATTCATTATAAAATTAATTTTAAGGGTGAAGTAGTCCTTTAAGGTATCACTTTTGTATATGTGAATTGATAAGATGAAGTTTTTTAATGCCTGTTTTCAAGGAAAAATTCAAGCTTTAACAATGTCAAAAACTGTGCCTCTCATTTCTCAATCCATTTAGGAAATACATTTTGTATTGTAAGTAACATATATATGTGACATCATGTCACAGACTAAGGATGACTAACATTGGATTTTTTAGGCTGATACAGATTTGACAGTTTAAAAAAAACCAAAATCTTATTGTATGTTCATATTTAAAATTACATTTTTTGTCTCAAGATATCAAACAGTTATCTTGGGAAATGGTCTTAAGAATAAATCACCATAAGAAACATAATTTGAGACCTTGCGAAAACAGAAGCACTGAGTTGTGATCAAGAGAAAAAAATGATAATTAAGATGTGATATAGAGATAAGTGCTTTAAAAATATTAGCAGGCAAAGCTGCTCTTGCCCTCTGCATCACTGTAAACATTACCATCATGAATGCACATAATGGACGCTCCGTTGAATCGTGACGTTGTAACCTTGATTTAAAGCCTCCTAATAATGTCCAAAGAGAAAACAGGTTCCCTTGAAACTTAAATAGCATCATGTTAAAAGCGTGAGCTGAAATGAATGTGGTTGCATAAGCTAAAATTCACCCAGGCAAACAGCTCTAAATAATTTGTCTTGTGGAAAGCCATTCTCATATGCTTATATTGCTGCTCTGTGCGCACTGCAGTTATCTTTGTAGCCTGTTTTGTCATTTAGTGGAGATATTCAGAAGAGACTCATATTGCAGCTTTAAACAAGGGAAAGCCAGCCAGACTCCTACTCCTTTATGACTGCATGGAGACCAGAGTGCAGCAAAGCGCACTTTGTGTATCTGACTGAGCACATCAGTCCATTTACATCCTTTGTGTGTGTGTGTGTGCTTGAAGCGGGGGTAGAGATGTGTTGTGTGTGGCGGTGGATTTGTTAGGTCAGGGGATTACACAAATGACTCGCAGTAAGGTGTTTTGCTTCATGGCATTAGACTGTATGTAAAAGACAATCCACTTAGAGAGATTTAATGAGTCTCCTGCGTATAGTCTCCTGTATACATAACTGTCTATAAGAAGTGGACGTAGTCACCCATTGGTTTGTGGACTACGGTTTTGAAGCCTGAAGGAGTGCGGCATTTTGGCTGTTGTCATATTGGTTTTTGGCCGTCGCCATCTTGTTTTTTTGCAAACAGAAGTGACACGAGAGTGTGGAGCTAAGTACAACCGAATGCTGAATAAGACATTTTTAGGCGACCAAAATGTTACAATTAACTTTCATGAACTGAAAACACACTTTGGAAGGGTTAAAGTTGTAAGACAAAAACATGACAACGTGGTAGCGACCTGTCAATCACAAGGTAGCCACGCCCTAAAGCATACCCTGCTTTATGGTCTATTTGACTCTAAATGGGACCATAATTTACTAAATGAGCATCATGCTGTATTGAAGAAGACTTGAAACTAGCGATTGAGACCATAAACTCATGTTTACAATGTTTACTGAGGTAATAAATCAAGTGAGAAGTAGGGTCATTTTCTCATAGACTTCTTTACAATCAGACTTCTTTTTGTAACCAGAGGAGTCGCCCCCTGCTGGCTATTAGAAATAATGCAAGTTTAAAGCACTTCAGCATTGGCTTCACTTTTCAGACCCGGAGGTTGCTGCATGTCGTGAAAATGTTGGTAGATGGTTTCAATTACTGGCATATAATTGACATATACAGGTACAGCTCACAAAATTAGAATATTGCGAAAAAGTTCAATATTCTTCGTCAGTTATTTAAGAAAGTGAAAATGTAATATATTCTAGACTCATTACATATAAACTAAAATATTTCAAGCATTTTTTCATTTTAATTTCGATAATTACAGCCTACAGCTCAAAAAATAAAGAAAAAGGTATCTCAAAATATTAGAATATTTCATAAGATCAATCAAAAAAAGGATTTACAATACAGAAATGTCTAACTTCTGAAAAGTTTGTGCATTTGTTCACTCAGTACTTGGTATTGAGTGAATAAAATGCACAAATTACTGCATCAATGCGGTGTGGCATGGAGGCGATCAGCCTGTGGCACTGCTGAGGTGTTTTTGAAGCCCAGGTTGCTTTGATAGCGGTCTTCAGCTCATCTGTATTGTTGGGTCGGGTCTTTCTCATCTTCCTCATGACAATAGCCCATAGATTATTTATGGGGTTCAGGTCAGGCGAGTTTGCTGGCCAATCAAGCACAGTAATGTCATGGTCAGCAAACCAGTTAGTAGTAGTTTTGGTACTGTGGGCAGGTGCCAAGTCCTGCTGGAATAGGAAATCAGCATCTCCGTAAAGCTTGTCACCAGACAGAAGCATGAAGTGTTCTAAAATTTCCTGGTAGAGGGCTGCGTTGACTTTGGACTTGATAAAACACAGTGGACCAACACCAGCAGATGACGTGGCACCCCAAATCATCACCGACTGTGGAAACTTCACACTGGACTTCAAGCAACTTGGATTCTGTGCCTCTCCACTCTTCCTCCAGACTCTGGGACCTTGATTTCCAAATGAAAAGGAAATTGACTTTCATCTGAAAAGAGGACTTTGGACCACTGAGCAATGGTCCAGTTCTTCTTCTCCTTAGCCCAGGTAAGATGCTTCTGACGTTGTCTCTGGTTCAGGAGTGGCTTGATACTAGGAATGCGACAGCTGTGTCCATCTCCTGAAGACGTCTGTGAGTGGTGGCTCTTGATGCACTGACTCCAGCCTCAGTCCACTCCTTGTGAAGCTCTCCCAAGTTCTTGAATCGGCTTTGCTTGACAATCTTCTCAAGGCTGCGGTCATCCCTGTTGCTTGTGCACCTTTTCCTACCACACTTTTCCCTTCCAGTCAACTTCCAATGAACATGCTTCCTCGATACAGCACTCTGTGAACAGCCAGCCATTTCAGCGATGACCTTCTGTGGCTTACCCTTCTTGTGGAGGGTATCGATGATCGTCTTCTGGACAACTGTCAAGTCAGCAGCCTTCCCCATGATTGTGGTTGTGTGTACTGAACTAGACCGAGAGATCCACGGTATTTATAATGTATGAATAGTAATTTACTCAAACTCAAAATTAAATATTCTAATATTTTGAGATACCTTTTTCTTTCTTTTTTGAGCTGTAGGCTGTAATTATCGAAATTAAAATTAAAAAATGCTTTAAACCTTTTAGTTTAAGTGTAATGAGTCTAGAATATATTACATTTTCACCTTCTGAAATAACTGACGAAGAATATTGAACTTTTTCACGATATTCTAATTTTTTGAGCTGTACCTGTAGACCATTTAGAAGTTGTAAACATCCTAAATGTGTCCCAGTTTATTTCCTGTTGCAGTGTATGTGAATGACATAAGCTGACAGGAAGTAGACATGAACCCAAGCTGTTGCCTAGCAAAGCATTCAGTTGAAACAGTTGGATAAACCACATGCCGTATAAATATGACATATATGTATTGTGATTCAACAATATGGATCATGTATGAATATTCATGCTCAGTATTGATGACAAATATCTTTGTTTACATTTGTAGAGAAAGCAGCATCAGCTGTACTGTGGGTCTATAGGTACATCCATCTGTTTTTATGCACATTTTCAATTTTGCTTATAAAAGAGATGGATGGAAACATAGAAAATGGAAAAATTAAAAAACTAGAATACTGCCAGTAACATACATACCAGTTGTATGCCTCCGCCAACCAGTCAAGTAGCAGTTTACATCCATGTCCATCCAAAATGTCATCACTTCATCATTTTATCCTGTTAGACATTTCTGTGAAATTGTCATAATTAGCATATGAATTCTTGAGTTATGGCAAAAAATGTGTTTTGTGAGGTCACAGTGACCTTTGACCGCCAAAATCTAATCAGTTCATCTTTGAGTCCAAGATGACACCAAAACATGTTATTTACAATTGTGCCTTTTTATTTTACGTTTTTTTACTGCCTGATTTGAACGTCTTCCACGCTCTTGCCTTACGAGTCGAGAGGTTGCCTGCTTGTCAAATAATCAGTTTACATCCATTCATCATTCATTTATTGTTTTTGTCAAAACAGCTTCATTAAGCAAAATTTTAAGAAATGTTTGATGAATAAACCAGGTGTGTAATATAGTCTAATGCTTGTATTCGTCTGATTTCATGTGTATTTTATGGACCATCTTAAATCGTTTATGTTTCTGTGTAAATTTAATCTTTTTTTGCCTCTGGGCTTCCCCTGGTAAACCCATGTTAAAGTCACATCGCTGTGAATTGTGGGTAATTCACTCAGGCGAAGTCTGAGAAATGCGAATTTACGGAAAGTGTTCATAAAGAGTTCAACGGCCCAATCCCAATGCTCCCCCTAAGGCCTTAAACCCTGAACCCTCAGGGACTTAAATGACGTCATCTAGTAAATGGTTGCGTGTGAGAGGCTGCAAGGGCTTGAAATGGTATAAATATGAATGGGACAGCACTTTGCGGTGACATATCACGTTACCTTGACGATGCCAATTGTGGGTTTTTATTTTACGTTTTCACTGCCTGATTTGAACGTCTTCCAGGCTACCTCGAGACGAGAGGTAACTGTCAAAAAAATCTATTTTACTTCTTTTTGTCAAAACAGCATCATTAAGCAAAATTGAAAGAGATAGTTGATAAATAAACCAGGTGTGTAATATAGTCTAATGCTGGCATTCCTCTGAAGTCATGTGTTTTTTATTGACCATCTTAAATCCTTAATGTTAATGTTTCTGTGTAAATTTATTATGCCATGCAGAACAGCAATGTGTCGTCCTCTGTTTGTTGTTTGTTGTTTTTTTTTGCCTCTGGGCTTCCCCTGGTAACCCCGTATTTAACGTCACATTGCTAAGAATTGTGGGTAATTCCCTCAGGCAAAGTCTGCAGAAATGCAAACTTACGGAAAGTGTTCATAAAGGGCTCAAAATGTCTGCGAGAGAGCCCTCAAGCACCTGACGATTTGCCCTAAACCCTCACGGACTTTGCGGGAACGCGCCTCAAACCCTGTAAATCTGTGAGTGTGGACATTGGGATATAATAATATCTGTGTAACGGTAGTGGATGGAAACACATTAATTAACATTTTCCTTTGCCAATATTTTAGTCAATTCAGTTCAAATTTGTGCTACCTTTGGATGGAAACATACTTAATGAGAACCATGTTTTTGTCTGTGGGGGTGTTAACTTATAGGCTAAATGAAATGATCAAATATATGGAGGTTAGGCCTTTTTGCTTGTTGACCTGCATGTACAACAGTCTCACATTAGTTTGTGAAATAGTCTGTTGTCTGTCTATTCTATCCATTTGATTCGTGTACATAGACACCAATTTCCCTTTTTTTTCGTGACACTCAACAACGTGTTATTCATGCTTTTTCCTATGAATGTCCAGCAACACAACCAGTCTTTTCAAAATAAAACTAAATAGTTAGGTTTAAGAAAAGATCAACTTGGTTAGGCTTAGGCAACAAACTACCTAGTTAGGTTTAAAAAAAAAGATTGTGGTTTGGGTTTAAATAACAACGGAAGTGCCGTAAATTAAGTATGGAAGTTACGTGGCAAATAAATCAACGTTGACTTCTGGTTTCACATGGGACACAAACACAAAGTCCTGTGTTTTTTGAGCCACCCATCCACCCCGACCTCCTCCCTACACGGCGTTCGCTGCTCTCTATACTTCCCGGTTCATAATTACGTGGATTACATATGAATTGATTTCGTGCTGACCATCACGAAAAGAATGTGAAATTCGTGTCTATGTACACGAATAAATATATTAAATTTCGTGACTATTTCAGGAACTGCTGTGCGACTGGGCTGGCATGTAACCCATGCCATTTTTGTATATGCTGTGGATGCTCTCAAAGTCCAAAATCTTTCTTATCATTTTGATATTGCCTCGTGTCCAGTAACCTCTCTGGGAGAAAACCCCATTAGCCCAACAGCCGTGCATGCTCTTTTCAACCATGTCAGTCAGTCAGTCACATTCACACTCTCAGGCCGCCGCCGCCTCCGCGGTCAGACAAAAAAACATGGCAGGAGACAGAAACGAGATCCATTAAATACTTGATGGAGCCACGAACAAAGTCAATACCTTTGCAGCTTTGAAACCTCCCTGGACTCATAAAGCCAGTGACCCAGATCGCCACGTGGTTGCGAGAGCATGCAGTTATTTTGTGTGAATGTCAGCAGCAGTGTGTGCTTCCCAGTACATTCGACACACTTTAGGTGAGTTGTTTGTAGGGTGAAAATCTGTGGGAAAGTGTGGCAACATGAATGCGGTATGACCCAAGTCCGGGTCCTGAGGGAGAGAGAAACATGACTGAAGCCAAGCGTGCAGAGAGCAGCCTGGGTTGTGCACAAGAACAACCTCTGCATGTGGAATGAGTTGCAGGCAGGAGGCAGAGAGGAGAGGAGAGGAGAGGAGGAGGAAGCACTAGCGCAAGTGCAGCAGGCTTCTGAGCATTACTGGTATGTTCACAACACACCAGGTTTTGTGTGCGTCTGTGTGCATTGTGTGTGTGTATGTGCGAGTGTTATCTGGTAGATGGTAGGGCATGATTTGCCTTGTGCACGAGGGAGGATGGGGCTGCTAGACGCCGATTGGTTGCGCTCCCTCTTAGGGTGTGGCCAGAATATGAATGACTGCTCTTGCCTTTCGCGCTGCCAGGTTTTGGGGACAGTAACCGAGGAGGGATGGGGTGTTTGAGATTGTGCGTGCGGAGGGGAGAGCATCGGAGCTTGTGAGAGAAGAGAGGAAAGAAAAGGGGAGGAGGGGGGACAGAGAGAGAAAGAGAACAGGGGCTTGTGAAGAGAAAGAGGGAGGGAGCTCTAGGCAGCGCGACTGGACTACCGCTCAAACACTGCAGTCTTTCTTTTGCTTCTCTGAGGAAACTGACTTTCTCTTCTCCCTGCCCGTCTCTCCTTCTTGCTTTATTCTTCTCTCGCTGCTTGGCTATGACCCCCGGTGGACACCTTGGTCTCCTTGCCCACCTAGAGAAGACGCTGTAGCCGAGGAATGAGAGACGAGAAGAGGGGACACCGCACACTTTGCCTCACTGATGAGAGTCTGGAAATTAATTAGCCGCCGTCAGCACAGAGGGGGGAGCGCAGTGTGAGGTGCAGGAAGAGGGAGTTGAAGAGGGCGAATTGCTGTGTGAAGAGCAGGCTGTGGAGGAGAGGCTCAGTAACCCCTAGACACTTTTCAGAGACAAAAAGGACAAGTTAGGGCAGCAGCAAAGGAGGGGAGGGGGGGGGGGGGGCGTTGGGCAAGAAAGGAATTCAACAGGGACACTAATTTAAGAAGCCAAAGAATGGTCCGCTCACATGCGTTATTCATCCTTTCATGCATCTTTGCACATTCATAACACCATCCTTCCCTCTCATCTCCTTTTTTTTTTGCATGTCAGCAAAAGCACATCGACGGCCACAACCACATGCCGAACACTCTTAGACCAGAGCGTAGCATTTCATTCTCAGCGGATGTGTGACTGAGTAAAAGAAGTTGATTGACCGAAATCAGGGGTGCCATTACCTCCCAGCCGAGAGCACCTGCTCAGGAATTTCTCATGAGACCAGGTAGGACGTTTCTGGATGATTTCGCCAGCCCAGAGCAGCTGGAGAGGTTGAGTCGAAGCCCTCCGGTCGTTCACCTGATTGAACCGTTACGAGATGAAACTGCAAACCAGTTTATCTCTGCGAGCATGACACCTGTGTTTGAGCGATTACAGAGAGGGAAACAGGGATGTTCAGATGTGCGTGTGTGTGTTGGGATTATGTCCTAAATACACAGAATTACACAAGTGTTGCGGCAGGATTATGCAAAGTCTCCTGGTGAATATAGTGGCACTATAGGATTAAAGAGAGAGAAGTCAAGTGAATGGCAGCGCATTATCTTCCACAGATTAAGTCAGATCAAGTGTGATCCCACCTGGGGTGAAATTAAATCAGCCTTTCCAGAGTTTGATAGGGGGTTGTAACAATTGAGGTAAACTGGGGATAGGTTGAAACCAAAATCCATCTCTCAGCGCTCGGTGGAATAACTTCTGGTCCCTCGTTGTGTCCTGCATGTACAACAGTCTCACATTAGTTTGTGAAATAGTCTGTTGTCTGTCTATTCTATCCATTTGATTCGTGTACATAGACACCAATTTCCCTTTTTTTTCGTGACACTCAACAACGTGTTATTCATGCTTTTTCCTATGAATGTCCAGCAACACAACCAGTCTTTTCAAAATAAAACTAAATAGTTAGGTTTAAGAAAAGATCAACTTGGTTAGGCTTAGGCAACAAACTACCTAGTTAGGTTTAAAAAAAAAGATTGTGGTTTGGGTTTAAATAACAACGGAAGTGCCGTAAATTAAGTATGGAAGTTACGTGGCAAATAAATCAACGTTGACTTCTGGTTTCACATGGGACACAAACACAAAGTCCTGTGTTTTTTGAGCCACCCATCCACCCCGACCTCCTCCCTACACGGCGTTCGCTGCTCTCTATACTTCCCGGTTCATAATTACGTGGATTACATACCAATTGATTTCGTGCTGACCATCACGAAAAGAATGTGAAATTCGTGTCTATGTACACGAATAAATATATTAAATTTCGTGACTATTTCAGGAACTGCTGTGCGACTGGGCTGGCATGTAACCCATGCCATTTTTGTATATGCTGTGGATGCTCTCAAAGTCCAAAATCTTTCTTATCATTTTGATATTGCCTCGTGTCCAGTAACCTCTCTGGGAGAAAACCCCATTAGCCCAACAGCCGTGCATGCTCTTTTCAACCATGTCAGTCAGTCAGTCACATTCACACTCTCAGGCCGCCGCCGCCTCCGCGGTCAGACAAAAAAACATGGCAGGAGACAGAAACGAGATCCATTAAATACTTGATGGAGCCACGAACAAAGTCAATACCTTTGCAGCTTTGAAACCTCCCTGGACTCATAAAGCCAGTGACCCAGATCGCCACGTGGTTGCGAGAGCATGCAGTTATTTTGTGTGAATGTCAGCAGCAGTGTGTGCTTCCCAGTACATTCGACACACTTTAGGTGAGTTGTTTGTAGGGTGAAAATCTGTGGGAAAGTGTGGCAACATGAATGCGGTATGACCCAAGTCCGGGTCCTGAGGGAGAGAGAAACATGACTGAAGCCAAGCGTGCAGAGAGCAGCCTGGGTTGTGCACAAGAACAACCTCTGCATGTGGAATGAGTTGCAGGCAGGAGGCAGAGAGGAGAGGAGAGGAGAGGAGGAGGAAGCACTAGCGCAAGTGCAGCAGGCTTCTGAGCATTACTGGTATGTTCACAACACACCAGGTTTTGTGTGCGTCTGTGTGCATTGTGTGTGTGTATGTGCGAGTGTTATCTGGTAGATGGTAGGGCATGATTTGCCGTGTGCACGAGGGAGGATGGGGCTGCTAGACGCCGATTGGTTGCGCTCCCTCTTAGGGTGTGGCCAGAATATGAATGACTGCTCTTGCCTTTCGCGCTGCCAGGTTTTGGGGACAGTAACCGAGGAGGGATGGGGTGTTTGAGATTGTGCGTGCGGAGGGGAGAGCATCGGAGCTTGTGAGAGAAGAGAGGAAAGAAAAGGGGAGGAGGGGGGACAGAGAGAGAAAGAGAACAGGGGCTTGTGAAGAGAAAGAGGGAGGGAGCTCTAGGCAGCGCGACTGGACTACCGCTCAAACACTGCAGTCTTTCTTTTGCTTCTCTGAGGAAACTGACTTTCTCTTCTCCCTGCCCGTCTCTCCTTCTTGCTTTATTCTTCTCTCGCTGCTTGGCTATGACCCCCGTTGGACACCTTGGTCTCCTTGCCCACCTAGAGAAGACGCTGTAGCCGAGGAATGAGAGACGAGAAGAGGGGACACCGCACACTTTGCCTCACTGATGAGAGTCTGGAAATTAATTAGCCGCCGTCAGCACAGAGGGGGGAGCGCAGTGTGAGGTGCAGGAAGAGGGAGTTGAAGAGGGCGAATTGCTGTGTGAAGAGCAGGCTGTGGAGGAGAGGCTCAGTAACCCCTAGACACTTTTCAGAGACAAAAAGGACAAGTTAGGGCAGCAGCAAAGGAGGGGAGGGGGGGGGGGGGGGCGTTGGGCAAGAAAGGAATTCAACAGGGACACTAATTTAAGAAGCCAAAGAATGGTCCGCTCACATGCGTTATTCATCCTTTCATGCATCTTTGCACATTCATAACACCATCCTTCCCTCTCATCTCCTTTTTTTTTCTGCATGTCAGCAAAAGCACATCGACGGCCACAACCACATGCCGAACACTCTTAGACCAGAGCGTAGCATTTCATTCTCAGCGGATGTGTGACTGAGTAAAAGAAGTTGATTGACCGAAATCAGGGGTGCCATTACCTCCCAGCCGAGAGCACCTGCTCAGGAATTTCTCATGAGACCAGGTAGGACGTTTCTGGATGATTTCGCCAGCCCAGAGCAGCTGGAGAGGTTGAGTCGAAGCCCTCCGGTCGTTCACCTGATTGAACCGTTACGAGATGAAACTGCAAACCAGTTTATCTCTGCGAGCATGACACCTGTGTTTGAGCGATTACAGAGAGGGAAACAGGGATGTTCAGATGTGCGTGTGTGTGTTGGGATTATGTCCTAAATACACAGAATTACACAAGTGTTGCGGCAGGATTATGCAAAGTCTCCTGGTGAATATAGTGGCACTATAGGATTAAAGAGAGAGAAGTCAAGTGAATGGCAGCGCATTATCTTCCACAGATTAAGTCAGATCAAGTGTGATCCCACCTGGGGTGAAATTAAATCAGCCTTTCCAGAGTTTGATAGGGGGTTGTAACAATTGAGGTAAACTGGGGATAGGTTGAAACCAAAATCCATCTCTCAGCGCTCGGTGGAATAACTTCTGGTCCCTCGTTGTGGACTTTTCTGAGACCCGAAGTACACAGAGTGACTATTAAAGGCTCATTACAGCTTCCATAATGAGACGCTCGAGCACAGACGAGACTCCATACCGGCGCAGTCCGTCTCTGGACAGCAAACCTGACACGCCGCCGTTCACTTCTGGGTTTCACCGCTTCAGCGGGGAGTTTGAGTACAAGCGGCCGCCGTTTGCGTTCGGCTTCCACACGACAAAAGGGCCAGAGACGTCCAAGGGGCGCTACGCCCAGGGGAAGAAGTATGTGGTGTTTTACCTGGACCTCTCCTTCATATTCCTCCTAGAACTGCGGCGCTGCAGGATGGCCGAGGGTTGCATGATGGCCCTGCGATATGGAATGGTCTTCTTCAACCTGCTCTTCTGGGTGAGTCCTTTTATCTTATCTCTGATTATGTGTGACTTTTAGGGGGTGTTTGTTTTTGCAGAAGGTGTTCTGCTTTCTTGACTTCTGCATGCTCTGTTACTCATATTTTTCTCATCTTGTTTAGCTCTGAGTGATGTGAAGGGAGTGAGGAGGGGTGTATGTGTGTGTGTGTGTGTGTGTGTGTGTGTGTGTGTGTGTGTGTGTGTGTGTGTGTGTGTGTGTGTGTGTGAGAAAGAGACAGATCATGCATTTAGATCATGTACACAGAGGCAGCTGTGTGGGTGAGTTGAGCTTTTTCTGCTCCCTATACAGTTCTTTAAGTGTGGGTGTACGCTGTGTTAAGCTTTGGCATATTTGGAGCTTGTATTATGTGTACTCTGGTTAATCACAGTGTTACCGGTTGTGCTGTAATTCCTCACCTACCTCTGCTTCGCCCTCCTCCCCGCACACCAGCGCTCCTCAGCCCATTAAAGCATCTGCTGTCAATCTGCTCTATCTGGCTGATGGTATCTGTTTGCCGAGGGGACGTTTCAGCCTCGGTGTCTGTCAATCCCACTCCAATAGCCCCACAACAGATCACTTTCATTTCCACTGTGAAGCCTGTCATGTTGCACAGCTGAGCTTCACATTTAAAGATCTCGATCTCTTCTTTTTATCTGTTATTTTTTTTTTTTTTTTTCTTGCCTTTTGTGCAATCTGTTGCAGCTTGTCACAGAGTTTTGGTGGGATGTCGGCCCCTGTGGTTACCTTGCTGGGATTACTTTGATTTGTCATACTTCTATTCTTATTGGTAATGGAATGAGATGAGGCCTTGAACGCTGAAATGCAATCTAGCTGCCAAGATGCAATCTCCCTGGGGGAATGAGTGACCTCTTCAACTCTTCATCTTCTCTCAGCTATAAAGCACTGTCAAAGAGGGGGAACAGTGCTTGTTATTAGCACACTCTGGGTGTGCGTGCGTGTGCGTGTGTGTGTGTTGCCGCTGGGGATGAATAATGACCACATGACCACAGCGAGCCTCTCCTCCAGAGAAGCCAATTGTGTTATGATCCTCCAGGTAAGAACAGAGGAGCTCCTCCAATATAAAGCGTGTCTTTGAAAATAACACTCATTGCAGCAGCTGATGGCTGGTGTCAGACCTCGATGTCGCCATCGTTTCAACAGCAATTTACAAGCGGTTACACGTCCAGTGGTCCATCCAGACCCAGTTTTTGCCCGTTTCATTCAAAATTTAGACTTCTAAGAGGGCGACTTCATCGGTTTTGAATGTGACCTCAATATTCTGCAGACAGTAGAGTGGATGGGCCAGCACACATTATATCAACACTGACCCAAGCAAAATAGGTTTCATTTCAACTTTACTTTCACTTTGCATACAGTATGTACATTAGTTATATTATTATTTTATTACACCCTATTATATTGTATTTTATTTTACCGTATTGTTACCTTTTAATGTCTCTTACCGTTAATTTTTATTGCTATAATGCTGCTATGTCGAGGAGCCAAAACAAAAGAATTGTATTCTCTTATACCTGTATATTGAGATGTAACAATAAAGTAATCTTGAAAACTTTCAGAGCGAAATGAAAGTTTACCTCCTGTACCACAGTTATCTCATCAACAACTCTCACGTATAGATTATTTTTATGAGTGAGATCTCCACCTCCACAAGCTCAACTGTTGATAAGTCCTCACATAGTTTCAGAGGAGGGATCTCACCTAAAATAACACAACATTATCAGTCCTTAAAGTAGACGTGTGACAAAATTATTAACAAATATACTTGTGATAATATTATGTGGGGTCACTATGCAGCGTGATAAACAGGTTATATTATTGGACTTATTATGAGCTGTTTATTTTAGGAATGTGATTTTGTCATCATGACAGTCTTGTAGTTTGACTTTGGCAGAAACAGACTTTGTGAACTTTTCGTATACATACATCAGATTATGTGTCTCTGCAACCCGGTCTCACGGGGAGGCGTATAAATACCACGACATTACACGGACATTCAGCGTGTCATGAAGACGCATTTTAGTGTTTTCGCGTGTCATTTGTACGCCACACAACAAAACTACGGCAACGTCAGCAGTTAGGTTTAGGCAAGAAAACCTCCAACTTAGGTCCAGGCAACAAAACCACTTAGTTAGGGTAAGGGAAAACGTCATGGTTGGGCTTAAAATAAGTAAGTAAACTAAGTAAAACACGTATGGAAACAACTACGGAAAACACATGACAAACATCACTGATGTAACTTACAAAACAAAACACCAGTCAACAACGGTCTCTAACACCGGTCTCCTGTTTAAAAGTCTGGTATTTGTTGGACCCATCCACCTACCCACCCGCCCACCATAAGTGGTCTATCTCACTTTTTATACTACGGCATTAACTCGTATCACAGCATTTATACGCGGATGTATTTACATTGCAGTCAGTACAGGATACATCGCAAACAAATCATTTGTTTATGTATCATTATTGTTTGTCTGGCTCCAGACCTTTGAATCTGTCTGAGTTGACAATTCTGTCTGATATCAGGCAAATTATTACTGATTTCCCTCAATCAGAAAGCAATGTGGGGTCGGTGCAGCTTTGTTTATTGAAACAGTGATTTCATCAAAGTCATTTGCCACCATCAAAATGAAAATGTGTGCTCAGTGCAAGAAAATAACAAATTTCCATTTTGAAAACATGTCACAGGATAACAAGGAACGTCAGTAGAGTGATTCTCTGCTTATTGTCTAACGGACAGAGATCATACTTGTGATCTATTGATTCTATATATAAGTTGATGAGCTATACAGTCGCCATTTATTTAGCCCATTTCCTCTTTGATGGTATCCGTGAGCAGGTGGTAAACAACAACTTACATCGTCCTACTACAGTACGTCTGATGCTGCAGATGAAAGTCTATTCTAGACAATTGAGTTTAGTTATTAGTTTAGTCATTAGTTGATTAATCAATTAGTCGAAGAGAAATTTAATCACCAAATATTTTGATAATTCCTTGAATTTTCAAGCAAAAAGGCCAAAAACTTGCTGGTTCCAGACCCTCAAATATGAGAATTTCCTGCTTTTCGCTGTTTTATATCATTATAAATAAAAAATCTTTCAAGGGATACTTCACCAATTTCAGCCTGTGAAACAGTTTTATAATGACTTCTGGGGCTCTGGAGGAGCTTTGTCAAGTCTGGGGAAATAACTCAGATGATGTCATAGTGATGTCATCAGAGTTACTTAAGCTTGGGCTTGGACACTACACATTTTGAACAAGTCTGTGTTACAAACTGGGGGCAAAAGTGTGAGCGTAACAAGGCAGGGAGGGTCGAATGAACGACACCATAGAGCTGCATCATGTGAAATGTATAAGCCTTTTTGGAGCGAGAACCAAATTTAAGCGCAAAAGTCAGAACGTTAAATGTGCGACAGCAATGACGTACTTAACCGATGAGATCACTATATAGTCCTCTACATAGAACTCCCTGGATAGTGAGTAGGGAGTAGTGAATGAGTGAAGGGTTTTAGACACAGCCAATGTAAAATCCAAGATGGCGCATAACTTCTTCCTTCCTTATTAACTAGAGTCTTGCCAGGCACCATTGTGCTAATTGCCGACCCAAGTGGCCAAAAGCTGTATTGCAACAATAATAATGAATTTATGAGTATTGTAGCACGGTTAACACATGCCCGACAACAGGGTGACATTTCCCGAAATGTCACTCAAAAATTCACCTTCCCTCTACTGGGTTTATATCGTATAAATTAATTTGATACAGAGATTTATGAGCGTTAAATGCCAGAATCCTTCACATAGCCATCGCCAGGACTGTGATGTGTGCTACACTACTGTATTATTGTCCAGTTTTTGACAGAAGAAGACCAAAAAGTTCTCTGTCATGCAAGAAGTCAAGTGTCTTTCCAGAGGCAGCGACAGAAAAAAAAAAAACAATGAAGAAATGGGTAGTTATAGTATGTGCAGTGACAGCTTTGGCTGAAATGACCAAAAAAAAGAGAGAAAATCCGACAGGAAAGTCCAGAGATGAAGACAGCACAGTACAGACCTGAGTGTTTAACTGACAGATGACAGATGATAAATACGCCACAGCAACAAGCGCTCACAGCAACAAGAATCTCACCAGTTAAACCACCGAGACTGAAAACCTCTATTGGAACAGACACCAACCACACCAGGAGAGCAGCATCAAGGACAAAACTAATCAAGAGCAGAATCAGTCCGTCTGCCGAGCGCAGTAGAGGTACATGAATTTGTCATGTTGCGGAAATGACAAGTAGAATAGAAAGTGACAAACTGCATACACACACACTGATAAAACCTTAAAGTGTTAATATCCGTGTCGATTTACATAAACCTCGAATGTGTCAACACTGATTTTGTTGATAATATGGCTCAACATGTTGCGTGAGAAGACGGTGTGACACATGGGACAGACGGAAGAAGACAAATACATGTCAAGCTGCAAATATATAGCACAGCTTGTTGTGATTATAAAACACTGAGTGGATGTAGGCTTAGAATGTGGCTCTGAAAAGTTTGTATCTGAGCTTGAATTCACAGCACTTACAATGGATTGGAGTGATAACCCAAGGTCACGGCAAATGAAAAAAAAAAATCAAAACGTCAATAGAAACTTCTCAAAGCACTCCTGCAGCCTGATCTACTCCTCTGCTGTCCATCATTATTCTTAGTATGTTACAAACAGCCACATTATCACCAAAATTCACAGCTTCCATTGCATGGAACTGAGCCGGTCATTGTTGTGAAATGTGCCGTATCGCCATGAAATGGTTTATTTCAGAACAATGACCCGCTAGCTGTACATTATCCCGCTTATTACACGGCTACTTTCTTAAGAAATCAATAACTTGAAACAAAAATGGTCCGCCAGAGTCTGACATCAGAACTGCGTCCATAGCAACGGTCTGTTATACTTACAAATGATCTGCTATAAAGAAATAACGGACCATAGAACGCTGTGATTGACCAATCAGAATCGGGTATTCAACAAAACCGTGTAATAAGTCCTAATATTTGATGGCGTTACCCCAACCTGGAAGAAAAGAGATTGTTTCAGGTCAAGTGAGTATTTGGATGTTTAGGACTGAAGGTAGACCTCCTCCTATATGATTAACCGAATGACTAAAAGACATTTCTCACCAGTGGGATGCGAAAATGTGGTACGGGAATACGCCTGCAAATTATCCGCGTTGCTGTGTTCCATTTTCGTCAATGAGGCCAAATGAGTTTCCTTCTAAATAGAGCCGTGTCCACTCAACAAAACAAAAACCTATCCAGACAGAGAATGTCTAAGGGGCTAACGTTAACTAACCAATACATAAACTAATCGGACCCCAAATTTGATGCTAACGGTAACATTAGCTGATGTGGCTAGCCTTGTTCCGTGACCAACAAATATAACTTTAGCAAGTGCATATCAGTTACATTACCATCTTCACTGTATCCCCACTGCTGGCTGATCTCAAGCCATATACTGTTCTTTATTTGGTTGTTGAGGTACTAGTGTTTGGCATACATTGTTGGGTGTTGAGAAGGGGACGGCACATAGTTATTCAGTTATTCAGTTATTCAATTGTCAGAAAATTTCCCATTTGACCGAAAAAAGCCTGTTTGTCTGACAGTTCATTATCTCGAAAACAAACGACCATTGTTCCAAGGCCCATTGCTCAGAAAATACACAGTCTCTGTCCAACAAATAGAAGCACATGGCTAATTATTATGCAGAATGATGGTGATCAGTTGGAACAAAGGATTTCATTAATCAAACATATATTTCCGCAGGTGGAAATCCGCTGAAATCGAGGTCCGTCCGAATATTTTTTCCCCCACACAACTGTTCTGCAGGGGTGTGCAGAACCCACAAAATCAGTTTTTATAAATTTCTGTGCAAATTTTTCAGACGAAAATCCGTGTTTGGTGTGAAACAGCTTTAAATTGTTGATTATTCTAAAGATTGTTTTTTTTATTCCCAATTGATATAACCATTAATTTACCCAAAAATAAATTAATATTATAATATTTTATTCAATCATCTTCTCTTAAAAACAAACAAATGTAACAAGATAATAGACTCTATTAATCAGATGCCTGACCAGAAAAATACTGGACCTCTAATTCAAAAGGATTGCTGTGACACACAGATTAATTTAATCACTGTATGTCACAGCAACCCTTTCCCTGAACAGGAAAATTTGTATTTGTACTTAAGTACTGTACTTAAAAACTTAAAATGGTTTGGACATATATTGATTTCATCACTGGAGTAAAATACAGTTATGATAAACACTGACAAATGTATTTTTGAAACGATTCAGAGTGACCTGATTGACAGTTTTGCTCGATGGATAGAAATTGAAGGAAAATAGAGTTCAGTAGAGAAAGTGGATGAAGTTGTGCTTTGAGTCAGTAAACAGGCTCATGACACAGCTGTCAGAAGTGTCAGGATGTTCTGGGACAAACTGTTGGCTCATGGTTGGTGTCACCGACTAATTTGTTCTCAAGAGCAACAGCAAGAGGTCAAGGAGCCAAACTGTGACGGGAAAGAGAGAACGGTCGTTATGATTGAGGTCAGAGCTGCTGGTCTGCAGCGGCTGATGGGAACAAGCTCACAGTATCTACAGTACTGGAGCCAGCTTGGTGCTGGTTTCTGCAACAAGTTGAATCTAAATTATAACTTTAATACAATTTTCCTGAACCTGAGCTTTTCACTATTCAAAACTACCATTTTTTATGTTGTAGATTAACGTATCCTCATACAACAATTTGTATATCTTACGAAAAGTTATTCCAAATTTTTCATGTTTTCCTACGAATGTCTAGCAACACGTGGCAAATGTCCAATATTTGTCGCTCTTTATACTTCCTGGTTCAAGATTACCTGGATTGAATTGATTTCATGGATAATATATGAATTATAACGCATAACTTTTCGAATATATATATACAAACAGTGTATAAGAATAGCCTTTGTTGTTAAATGATTTATTTGTTTATTATCCATATCTATCGCCTTCATTACTTACAGTGACTTTTATTTATGATATTATTGTTTGAAACACTTTTAAGGTAAGGCTCATTGTTCCATTGTTTGTTTGGTTGTTTTTTCTGTCTTTTGAGCATTTTTTCCTCAAAAGTTCCCAGAGGCTTTTTTTTGTTTAAGGAGCAGATTGGTTTCTGATTTTATGTCCCCAAGCATCCCAGTTCCCTGCTGCAGAAACTTGTCACCTCTGTTTACATAAACTGGGTCCTCTTGCAGCCTTGACGGCTTAAACAACACTTCTGGTGATAGAAAGGGAAGAGAAATGGGAAGAAAACACAAATCAAGTGCTAATTATGCATCGGAGTTCCTCTAAGTGAGTTTAAAAAACGAACAGATACAGTAAACTGCAGTGTGTTTGTGCTCTGCAAACTGTATTTTTGAAATCTGTTATTCAACTGGAATTTCTATTTTTATTTGATTTTTGCACATTTTAAAACCATCAAAATGGCCCTACATTTTATATACAGGCTATGTTATTGTTTATTAACAATAGTATATTCTGTAGTGTTATTAAAGTTAATATTATACATGTATTTTGGAGTCTGAACATGCGTCCATGTCATTAAAAAGTGCATCAACTTGCAGATTGTAAGGGAAACAAGTCTGTTCCGCAGCACAGCATGAAAAGAAATCACAAGGTCTGCGTTTGTCTGTGCAAGAATGTGTGTGTGTGTGCGTATGTGTGTGTGTGTGTGTGTGTGTGTGTGTGTGTGTGTGTGTGTGTGTCTTTGTGCTCACATGCTATACGTCACACACTTTTGGTGCTAATAGACTCAAAGTGGAATCCAATGACTCTTAACTCACTCGGGGCTACAGCCAGTTACTCTTGTGTTAATTCCCATTACTGTAAGTGTGTGAAATGAGCTCAGCACTCTGACCTTGTACATTAACATCTGTGTGGGTGAGAGCAGCCTGGGTATTATACCAAACAAAGCGTCAAAATAATAAAAAAAAAAATTAAAATGGAGACACGGATTTCTGCGCTCCAGGACAGATGCTGATTATCCCCTAAATGTAGCAGCAATGACTCCACCATAAAACTGCAGCAGTGGGCAACTAAAAAATATGTGACGATGCACAACACTAATCGTCTTCAGCGGAAACCAACACAGACCTGCGAAATGCGCCCCACGGCTACAAAATACCAAAATAAGGCTCTCATTTACAGCCACTTTTTAATTAATCTTGTTAGCACAAACGTGGCTTTTCCACAGCGCGAGGAGGGGGAGGAGGGGGAGGAGGGTGAAGCCAATGGAGCAGCGGATGTGACAGAGACAGAAAGAGATGGGAGGCAGAAGGAAGAGACTGAAGACGTGTCCTCTGAAGTTGTGTTTACTTGTCATCGTAATGTAGGTCAGAGCCCAACGGAGGATCCATAGATTGCCAGAGTTGTGAATGGGTTGCATCTGTCTCCACCGATTTAGCCAGATCAATAGAAATTGTCTTTCTACGGATTTGAGAAGTGTCAGCCCCGCCCCGCCCAGGCCCTGCCTTCACACAGTCCATCGATTCACAGGAGTACCGGGGGGACGTGCACAGCATGAGCGGTCCACATAATGGGCCTGCAGTTTGCTTTTGCTGAGTTTGGCAGGTTTGTGCACAGAGCTCACAGGCAAGAGTGTCACACACATAGTTGATTGTGGGGAAATGTCTGGAAATGAGAGAAAAAAAAGCAGGGACACTGGGGATGTTTTCACTTTCTATCCATCATTATTATGTTTGGAGACAGCCCAGTCGCACAGCAGTTTGTGAAGTAATAACGAAATTGAATGATTTGTGTACATAGACACAAATTAAAAAAGTCACTTTTCACTTGCATTAAACATGTGCTTAAACATTTAGAATTAAACAACAACACTTGCTTAGGTTCAAGCAACAAAACCACTATAGTTAGGTTTAGGAAAAATCATCATGGTTGGACTTAAAACTACTACGTTTGTAAAGTGAAAATGAAACTAAACGTTGTGAACACGGGACGTGAATGAACAGCTGATTGTAACATGAAAGTGAAACTTAACACACGGACAACCAACAGCGGCCTCCTGGATGAAAGCCTTGTGTTGTTGGACCCATCCACCTCCTCTCCCGGCGCACTTTCTCTGAGCATTTAATATTGCCACGAATGGGTTTACATTGTAGTTAATGGATGCCTTGTGCGGCGGGATCACGCGGCGATATCACACGCCGACGGCCGTGACAAAGCATCTGTATTTTACGTCCTGGGAATCAGAACAGGCTGGATGTTATATATAATATTATACTATATACAATACTGACTCTATATACAATACCAAATAAAATACTGACTCTATATACAATACTATATGTAATACTGACTTAACTCAACCGTACAATAATTTGTGCAATAATTCAACGGTGCAATACTGTCATTAATACTGCATTTATATTGTACTGTACATTCAAGAAATAGCCTTATTCATTTCTTATTTATACCATTTTGGCATTTATATTTAACACACTTAATAGATTAGATAGATAGATAGATAGCATTTTGTATTTACTTATAACATGTACATATTTCATATATTTTCATCTTATTATTTTGAATTTTAGTTCTTACTTATATTTCTTTACATATATTGTTTATATTGTAGCATTATGTACATAATTTACATACTCCTTGAATTCTATTTCTTAATTTTTTTTATGTTTATACAAGAGCAACTGTGACGCCCCAATTTCAATAAAGTATTTCCAATTCTGATGTTTTTGCGTCTAAACACCATTGGCAGTTTTATCAGGTCTGGCAGATCTGACATGTTAGCGCAGCAGGGAATATTCAAATTAAATATATCCTAAATACACCAAAGCTTATTCTCTGACGGTATTTTGATGAAAACGTACTTTAATAAAGCTCTCCAGGGTTTTTATTGGCTCAGGAAGAAGAGGCTTAGGTGGTGCCTCAGTGAGGCTGCTCTGGCTTTATCACCGCTGCCAGTTTAATACTCAAACCCCTTTGATTCCAGCTTTCAGCTTTTATAGACACCAGATTTTGGCATTGCCATAACTCTGACCTACTTGAAGCATTCTTTAGCTTTTTAAAATCCTATTTTCTTCATGTTTCCATGGTTATGAAAAGCAAGCAACAGCCACATCAATTTGTCAGTATGAAGTCATGACTTCATTTGTTCTCAGTAGTGATATTTATAAGTGATCTGTAACCAGTTTTATTTTCTGGTGTTGGTTATACTGCTACAGGCTTATATATCAGTCTCAGCCAACTCTGTGGTCTCTGACACCATCTGTTTTTGCACTGCCCCTTTAGTCCTATTCACGTTGTTCACATGTATATCATATTTACACTACTGTTATAGCACATAATTTATTTATAATTTATTTATTTATAATGAACATATTTATTTACCTTTTATTTACCCTTATAACATAATTTTACTAGTGTTCTCATCCCTTGGATATTTTGTATTCTTATTTATTGTATGCCCTGTCCGATTCTTATTCCTATTCTAATTCTTATTTCTATTCTTATTTTATTTTATTTTATGAACTGTCTTTTGTTAGAATCTGTGCTGCTGTGAAACTGAAATTTCCCCACGGGGATAAATAAATTGCTATCTATCTATCTATCTATCTATCTATCTATCTATCTATCTATCTATCTATCTATATTAGACTGAATTAGCCATCATGATGCTCTGATAAAGTAGACTAGGGCGGCAACTAACGATTATTTTCATTTTTGATTAATCTGTCAATTATTTTCTTGATTAATCGATTAGTTGTTTGGTCTATAAATTGTCAGAAAATGGTGAAAAATATCGATCAGTGTTCCCCAAAGCCAAAGATGACGTCCTCAAATGTTTAGTTTACTGTCATAGAGGAGTAAAGAAACCAGAAAATATTCACATTTAAGAAGCTGGAATCAGAGAATTTTGACATTTCTTTCCTAAAAAATTACTCAAACTGATTAATCGATTATCAAAATAGTTGGCAATTAAATTAGTTGACAACTTATCAATTAATCGTTGCTGCTCTAGTTATAATAGCAGCAGAAAATACATTCTTCAACTGAATTACTTCAACGCATAAAGACAAAATGTGGGCTGATGTTGTGCCTTCCCTCTACATCCTATAAAACATATAAATTAAATAATGCAGTGAAATAAGTTAATGAAATTTCAGATAAAATAGTTTTTGTTTTCGTCTTTTAATGCAGCCAGACGATACGAGGCTATGTGGGTTTTCAATCTGTGATGTTGTTTAAAAAATTCATGTCAAGGCATCCAGGGAAGCCCCCTGATAGCAGAAAGTGTGTCAGTAACTGGATTCCATTTAGTTAATGAACCTGATACAAAGCTGATCTCAGGTCTGTCTTGGCAGCCCTGCCGCCTCGTGTTGTTTTTCTCCTGCCTGTTTCCCCGGACGCTCCTACATTGCTTTGAATGTTCGCCGACTTATTTTTCAGGAGCTGAACAACGTTGCAGACAGTATTGATGCTGCTGATAACATGACTTGTGCCCTTTGTGGGCTGCCAGCAAACCTCACGTCACAGTCCGTTTCTAATTGCCCTCTTCAAGAGCTTCTTTATAAATGCATTTCCACAGTTTATTGATTCACTTTAAAAAGTTAATTTTATAATAACAACCTGTGCTTCTGTCATCATAGCTTATTCAAATTGGAGGTTTGGGTACAACATAAAACATAAAAGTACTAAATATGTTCTGTGTTAGAGAACAGTTAGGACCACGGGTATGTAGCCTGGTACCAGACGTCTGAAACGTCACACATCTCTGACGTGTTCAGTGATTCAAAAAGGTCTGACCTGCTCACTGAAGGCTGTTTCTGCCAGTTAGAGAAACAATCCACCAATCAGCGCTTAGAAGGCGGGATTACTAACACATGTGCAAGTTGATGTTAAAGGAACAGTTCACCCCAAAACAATATAAATTGTATACAGTGAGCTACCTCCGGGTCTGAAAAGTGAAGCCAATGCAGAAGTGCCTTAAACTTGCGTTCTCCTCTTGTTGCAAAAAGAAGTCTGATTGTATAGAAGTCTATGAGAAAATGAGCCTACTTCTCACTTGATTTATTACCTCAGTAAACATTGGAAACATGAGTTTATGGTCTCAATCGCTAGTTTCAAGTCTTCTTCAATACAGCATGATGTTCATTTAGTAAATTATGTTCCCATTTAGAGTCAAATAGACCATAAAGCAGGGTATGCTTTAGGGCGTGGCTACCTTGTGATTGACAGGTCGCTATCACGGCGTTGTCCGGTCTGGGAGTTGTCCATGTTTTCCTCTTACAACTTTAACCCTTTCACAGTGTGTTTTCAGCTCATGAAAGTTAATTATATCCTTTTTGGTCGCCTGAAAATATCTTATTCAACGTTCGGTTGTACTTAGATCCACCCTCTGGTGTCACTTCTGCTTGCAAAAAACCAAGATGGCGACTGCCATAATGCCAAAACCCAAGGCTTCAAAACGGCAGTCCACAAACCAATGGGTGACGTCACAGTGACTACGTCCACTACTTATGTACAGTCTATGATTGTATAGTAGCCTACTAACCTCTCTAGGCTCTCTATGATGTTTTATGTGAAGTTTTCTATTGCATGGGGTTTAGGAGAGTGGAGCGCCCAAAAAATTAAAGCATATGACTGTTAACAGACTTCACGAAAGATGTCAAAAAAGGTTATGTGTTTGGATTTCCTTGAGCCCACGAATGGATACAAGACATTTGGATAATGCAGCACAGGAATTTTTAGAACGTTTTTTGGACGTTTTATAACCTATTTTGACGTCTTTCATTCGGCCCCCGTCAGCAGTCATATGTTTTCATTTTTGGGGCGCTCCGCTCTCCTTAAAGCTATATTATGCGAGATTGGCGCAAAAATGATTTTAAAAAGTTATTTTTACAAAACGGCCGCTAAATCGTGACAGTAGTACATGAAACATGTAACCTGAAAAAAAATCATGTTCCTCTGTGTCCTTCTGTGTCCTCCGGTGCTCCTAACGGCATCTGAAGGATTTCACTTACCGGAGGAAAACAAGGTCCGCTGTCCAGCTGCAGTCTATGAGAGCCGGCTGTCAATCACTCGCGATCTCCGACCAAACGGTCACACTAGGCAGCGCTGATCAAATATGAATCAATATTCTGTTACTGTAATGCCTATTTCTCACCTGAAATGTTTTCAGAATCATCTTGTAGTTACTGTTTAGCTGTAAAATGAGAAAGTTTGTGACGCAGCCGCCATTGTAAAATCTGTTGAAGGAAGCCAAGTTCTGGTCACATGACCGGAGCACAGCCAATAGGAACGCTCTCTCTCACTGAAATGACCTGTGATTAGTCAAAATCTGCCGTCATGGGCTAGATTTTTCTAAAGCCTGAAAACAGAGCTATGAGGAGGAGCAGAAGTCTAGTTTTCTCTCAGACCACTTGAATTACAATATGCTGAAAGGTTATTATGTAATTTTTGCCAAATTATGCCAAAAAATTGTTGCCTACTGCCACTTTAATGTCATTTGATAGAAAACATTTTCTGGAGAGGTGAGTGCTATATATAATCATTTTTGCTTGAACTATTCTGTTTATCCATATACGGAACTCTTAAATCAGCATATAAGTGTTAAAGTTAACTGCTTCTAGCCACCATTATACTATTATAAGTGGAAATGACATTGGCGGGATGGATATATCACTAACTACTGATTGGTCAGGGCAAAGCAAAATAAAATTAACAATAAATCGGCTAAATTGAACACATCAGGCCAAATTTGAGGAGGTGCAAAATGGCAATTCAGTCTGATTATCAGGCTAATTGGCATTTAGCACGGCGAATTAAGCAAACAACATAGAACGTGTTAATCAGTGAGCTTTAGAGCGGCTGGTAGTCAGATTTTGTTGCCTTTGGACAGAGCCAGGCTAGCGGTTTCCCCCATTTCCAGTCTTTATGCTCAGCTAAGCTAACAAGCTGCTTGGTGTAGGTGCATATTTGCTGCTCATCTAGCCCTCAACAAGAAAGCAAAAAAAGCATATTTCCCAAACACTGAACCATTCCTATGAATGAAAACAGCCTTACAGTACGCTAATGTGTGTAGAACCATAATGCCGCCACTATCCACATAATGTGCTCCATAACAGTAAACATGTTTGTGTTCATCCACTGAATCGCCCATCTGAGAGAGGACTCATTGTCAGCTACACTTTACGAAGAAGCTCTCACTTCTCTGCAAACACTTCCAGATTACCCTGAGGGGGGGACTGAGTGGAAGTACTTAGTAAGGGATGTGCTGTCTATATTGTCAGTATTCTGACAGAGAATTATTTCCTCCACTGCATCAGTCTGTACAGTGATGGCCTCGTTTTCTCATGGCAACAAAGGACATCTCTTTAAACAGGTAAAAAAAATATATCGTAATAGTGCATTTAGAGAAAAGCGTCAATAGAAAAGCCAATGCACTAGCCATTACTTTAGAAAGCACTTGCTTGCTGTCTCTGCCAGTGTGTTGAAATTAATAAATATTTAGTAATCACAGTTGACAGACAGTCATGAAAAATTTAAAATATTCATAAAGGGCATTGGGGGTTGTGTCAAAGCGATGTGCAGCACAGTGTAAAAACAGCACGTAGCTGCACTGTTGTGATAGCTTCTTCTTCTACTGTAAAGGCGGGTCGTTTCTCTGTTTTAGGTCACTGTGAAAAGATGAAGATGTCACATGGCAACGTAAGCCAATACATTGATTGAAATAATCATCCATTTAAGTGAGACTTACTCAGAGTCAAGTGGCTGAAATCAGTATAATCCCACCGCTTTGTTTCACTCAGCTGATCATGTAGCTGCTTGAGGCAGCAATGATAGAGTGGGTTTAACCCTGACCTTTCAGAGGCTTTAGCGGGTTCAGTTTTAGAGGTAGCATGGTGCTACAGATATCATCAAATAACACACCAAAGGTACTTATTTGGGCTGAAGGCATTGTCTAAATCTGGCATTTGTTGCCAAGATGGAGAATAGGCCATGTCTAAACTAAAGTCAAAGTTAACGCGATAATAACGCGTTAATGCAAATTAACTTTAACGCCACTAATTTCTTTAACGCATTAACGCAACCTGCGATATATAGGTTGTAGCGGGCTCAGTTTTAAAGCTAGAGTGAAGACACTGGCATCATCGAAACCTGCGCTAAATTTTGGTGAGGAAAACTGGCATGGCCATTTTCAAAGGGGTCCCTTGACCTCTGACCTCAAGATATGTGAATGAAAATGGGTTCTATGGTTACCCACGAGTCTCTCCTTTACAGACATGCCCACTTTATGATAATCAAATGCAGTTCTGGGCAAAAACCATGCAGTTTTATGCATATAGTATAAAGATTCCAAAGACATTAACTCCCAACAATTTAATTGTTAACAATTAAATTCAAGGATGGCTTCGTGGACATGCTCAATTAAAATCTAAACATCAGTGAATGTTTCCTTTTTTAATTTCTTTATTTTTCCTGCAGGAAGTTTTGTTGCATTTGTAACAAAAATAGCATATGAAGGACATGAAAGCAGAGGGACACAGAGGATAAATATGAGTTTTCATAACAGCCTCTTCCTTAACCCCCTGAGACCCGCGATCCCGACCGACTTAACTGTCTTTCAGGGGCTGTAGCAGGTTCAGTTTTAGAGCTAGAAAGAAGGTACAGATATATGAATGTGAATGAAAACAGGTTCTATTGGTACCTACGAGTCTCCTCTTTACAGACATGCCCACTTTATGATAATCACATACAGTTTGGGGCAAAAACCATGCAGTTTTTTGCATGCAGTATAAATATGTTATTTTCGCCTATTCTAAAAATGGTGTATTTCAATATTTCTGCACACTGGGGTCCATAAACAGTTTTGGAATTGTATAAATTGGGTATGACTGTAAAGCTGAGACTCTTGTGAACCCAAAGACCCCAATTGTATTCATGTGTAATGATGTTAGTCCCCATAGTAGCCATATCATTATAGTGAGACCATTTTTTTAAACTTGACCTCATTGTATAAAATGACCTCTGGTGACCTCTAGGATAATCACAGCCTCATGAAACTTTACAGCCACAGCTAGAGACCTAGAGCATTCAGAGGATGGATGGCTTTCCTAGGTAGATTGAAAATAAGGGGGTTTCTGAGCAGTTTCCAGAACAGAAGTGCTCGCCATCCAATCACCGAAAAATGGGATTCTCGCAGAAATTTCCAAATGTCAAAAGTTTTGAAACCACAGCATGGCTTTTTCTATGGTGTTCCTCAAGGTCTTGGTGTCTTAATGTGGTATTTTGGAGGGATTATTGATCAATTTTATTAATACGTGAGTGGTAAAAAATGGTTAAATTTAGCACCAAATCTGTGAAACAAATGGTATCAACCCAAAAGTTGATGCAACAACTTATGAGACATAATAGAGCATGGGAATGGTCATCATATACTTCCATCATAATAGTCTAAGCCCTTATGCACTTTCACAATTTACTTAATTAATTAATTGATTAATTAATTAATCAATTCATGTTTATTTCTGATTTATGACTAAACCAATTTGACACAGCTTTCAGATGATGTACACCCCTTCTATGTGGCATATACAGTTGACCTGCCATCTCCCCCTAAAGCCCCCCTGTTCCCTCCTTAAAAAGACAAAAACGGGTCTATTGAGGGTCACAGAGGGTTAATGAAAAAGCCGGCCTGGAAGTTGAGTCAGTGCAGACGATGTTGTGTAAAGGATGTATCAAAGATGTGCATATGGGGAGTTTTTCGGTGTTGGTACACAGCAGTGGGCTGTTAAGAGACCTCTGTCGGCCTGTCTCATTAGAGATGGAGAGCAGATGGAGGCAGCGAGCTCTAACACCCCACCAACTCAGCTGACGTAGGGAGGAAAAAAGCAGCTCGATACACCTAATTGACAGCGTGGTGTCATGAAAGGAGCCTCAGTTTAGGGTGCAGTGGAGTCCCAAGTGGAATGCATAAACAGCCGAGTGACACTGATCAGAGCGGACCGCATCCTGCTGCGGCTGCAGGAGGAGATGCTAAAGGGACCGAACAGGAACAAAACTTCTTGTTCTGTGATGCAAATAAAAAACAAAGTCAGTGTTAATTATCGATAGCTCTCAGGGAATGTCGGGAAAAGATACCTCGGGATCCTCTCTCGTGTGATGAACAATCAAAAAGAAGCCCCTTTTTACCGTTTCACTCGTGTGTTCTGAGGACGTGCTGTATTCTCAATGAGACATAGTCAGGAAGGGGATGGAGGGGGCGAGTGGAAATCTACAGTAACAAGTCATTTGTGCTTTAGAACAAGCAGCGGTAAGTCAATGAGTAATGTCAATTTGAGGAGAGACAGAATTTCTTTCTCTCAAATGCTTTTCATTTAAGCCTGTTCACAAATAGTATATACATACATATACATGCAATTACATCGCAAAATGCTCTTTTTTGTTTTCTTGAACATGTGTATGTAATAAATAACAGTAATAACAAAATGCAATAGAATAAATAAACTTAAAGGCAGGGTTGACGATGTTATCCAGTATACACTATTTGTTATATTGGTTGAAATGGTCTTTACACCCCGACAGTGATCAATTACTTATGAGCTCTGAAAAAGGACCGGAAAAGAGCCATCATCTGTAGCTGCTGTAATCCTGTAAAAACGTCTACCAATCACTGCCTCGCAGTCCGCTTCGAAAGAACCAATCAGATGTCTCCCTGCCTCCCTGCTCGTACTCTACCCCTGGCGTGCATCAGCCTGAACTCAAAGTGCGTCGCCGCAGCACGTTTACTGGAGAATGGAAGAAAAAACTCAGCCAAAAGTAGCACTGCCGCGATTACTTGTAATGAGGTAGCGTTATTGAGGTGAGATCCTCTCTCCGCTCTGTGTCTGTGAAGTAGTTACGATGCGGCGGTGCTCGTGCATTTGTGTAGGGGGCGTTGCCTTGGAAGGTGCCCCGAGGGGAGGGGGTGGGTTTAGACGGAGCTCCTGAGGCATGCTACTTTCAAATTATGTTAGCTTTCCAACATCGTCGACCCTATCTTTAATGAATTAGGGCCATTCAACGTATCCTCATACAACGGTTCGTAGGATATTTTACATTCAAAAAGTTATTCCTCATTTTTCGTGTGTTTTCCTGCGTATGTCCAGCATTACATGTCAATTTCTGCTTGTTACATGCATACAGTGTTTTCAAAATAAACTTCTGTCTTCATAGGAAACAACTTACTTAGGTTTAGGCAAGAAAACTACTTAGTCAGGTTTAGGAGGAAAGATTGCGGAAGTGGCGTAGTTTAAGTATGGAACACTGGTCTCCTGGGCGAAAGTCCGGTACTTCCTGGGTCACGATTACATGAATTACATACAAATTGATTTTGTGGGATAAACACAAATTACAGTGCATTACTTTTCGTAGGTATAGCTATGAACGGCGTATGACAACAGCCTGGACCATTCTACTTGGTCGAATACCTTTTCTGAGTCGCACGACAGAATGGATAGTTCTTCTCTCGGTCTGTCAGTAGAGTCAATGATGTTGAATAGTCGTCTAAGGTTGAAAAAAGAATTTGTGTTTGGTATAAAAACCAGTCTGATCTGAATGTACTAGTCTACCTAAAAGAGGGCTCAATCTATCAGCCAGGAAATAATTTTCAATCCTGGTTTAACAGGGAAATAGAACGAAAAGAGCCCACTCGTGGCCGGAGCAGAGGCTTAAAAAGAATTTGTGTTTGGCATAAAACCAGTCTAGCCTGAATCTACTAGTTTACCTAAAAGGGGGCTCAATAATATTCCATCCTGGTTTAATAGGGAAATAGAAGGAAAAGAACCCACTTCCTCTGAGTCCTTATCCTTTTTATCTATCAACGTAATGACCTCGTCTGTTAGGGCAGGAGGTAGGACACCAACAGTTTCGGCTTGAGTGCACATCTTATGTAAATATGGACAGAGAATTTCATTACATTTCTATACAGCTCACCTGGGAGGCCATAAGGGCTTTATTGTTTTGAGTGAAGTGAGGGCCCTTTGACTTTCTACAACAGAAATTTCAGAGTTCAACTGAGCTGACTGTTATTCATCTAATTGGGAGAGTTTCCATTTATATCTAAGAAATCTTGCATAACAATGTAGTCTGTATTGTTTTGAGATGTAAAGTATACAGATTTTCGTAATATTTGAGAAAAAGGTCATTGATGTCTTTGAGTTTAGTCAAAACCTCACCTTTGTCAGATTAAAATTTGCGTATCGTACAGTAATTTTCCTGTTTTCTGAATTGCTGTGCTAAAAGTCAAAATATTTCTCTTTGGTCTATAACTCGAATTACAGCCTTGTGGTCTTATGCCTCCACCAACCAATGAAGTTGCATTTTACATTCATGTCTGTCCAAAATGTCATGTTTTGTGAGGTCACAGTGACCTTTGACCACCAAAATCAAATCAGTTCATCCTTGAGTCCAAGTGGGCGTTGTGCCAAATTTGAAGAAATTCCCTCAAGGCGTTCCTGAGATATCGCGTTCACGGGAATGGTACGAATGGACAACCCAAAAACATAATTCCTCTGCTCCGGCGCAGCCGTGGCCGGAGCAGAGGCTTAAAAATAATTTGTGTTTGGTATAAAACCAGTCTAGCCTGAATCTACTAGTTTACCTAAAAGGGGGCTCAATAATATTCCATCCTGGTTTAATACGGAAATAGAAGGAAAAGAACCCACTTCCTCTGAGTCCTTATCCTTTTTATATATCACCGTAATGACCTCTTCTGTTAGGGCAGGAGGTAGGACACCAACAGTGTGGGCTGGAGTGAACATTTTATGTAAATATGGACAGAGAATTTCATTAAATCTTTTATACAGCTCACCTGGGAGGACAACAGGGCCCTTTGACTTTGTTCAACAGAAATTTCAACTGAGTTCAACTGAGCTGACTGTTCTTCAGCAATGTTGTATGTATTGCTTTTGGATATATACAGGTTTTTACAAAATTTTAGAAATCACTGATGTCTTTGGGTTTCGTCAAAACCTCACCTTTGTCAGATTCAATTTTGTGTATCGTGTAATAATTTTCCTGTTTTCTGAATTATCGTGCTAAAAATCAAAATATTTCCGTTTGGTCTATAACTAGAATTACAGCCTTGCTGTTGTATTCTTCCACCAACCAGTCAAGTAGCAGTTTACATCCATGTCTGTCCAAAATGTCATCACTTGAAATTGTCATAATTATCATATGAAGTATTGAGTTATGGCCAAAACATGTTTTGTGAGGTCACAGTGACCTTGATCGATTCATCCTTGAGTCCAAGTGGACGTTTGTGCCACATTTGAAGAAATTCCCTCAAGGCGACCACGGTTGTCGTCGGCGTGGAGGCGTAAAATTGCGTTACTAACCTTTTCTGAGTGTATCTTGTCATATTCATATTTTAGGGAAGATATTTTTATGTAATTCATTCGGTGTTTGGACATTTTCTTTGTCCAGTAGGTTCATTTGATGATCTATTGCAAGTAATCTGGCCTTATTCTTCTTCCTTTTAGATGCTTCAAATGAAATAACACAACCTTAGAGGTTGAGAAAGGCTTTGAATGAAACCCAAGGTAAAGCAGGGATGCTCTCTGAATTCTCATTAGTGTTAAAGTAGAGTGTTATTTGAGTTCTTAGATAATCAGAGAACTCGGTGAGTAACAGAGGATTTAGCCTCCAGTTCATTTGTGGTTTCACCATATTCTGAGTATATAGTGAGAGGACTGTGATCTGAAATCACAATGTTGTGATGTTTTGCATTTATATGGCATCAGTTTTGCGTCACTGAGAAAATAGCCTATCGTGGTGTACGAGTTATGTGTTACTGAGTAAAGAGATTATTCTCTACCAGCGGGGTTTGTGAGACATATATTAGTATTATTGATGAAAGTATTAAGAAGACACTTGAAATGCTCTTATCTATTCTACGAGAGACATAATTTCTTTCTGATATGTGGTTGTGATGTTCCCACGCAGTTGGTAGTCTCCGTCTCTCTCTTTCTATTGATATTCTCCTTCCTCTCCGTGGTCTCTATTACCTCTGTGGAGAAGCTGTGCTGTGCTCTCCGTACTGTCATGAAATATTTCTGGTTGTGGGGCTTATCCAGTGTAACATTAGGAAAGGCAAGTCAAACTTTTATATAGTATATTTCACGCATGAGGAAAACACAATATGCTTCACATAAAACATTTAAAATGCATAAGAATTTTCAGAGATAGGTTCAAGAAGAATAAAAGACGGAAGAGGCGCAGGAAGGCTTATAAAGAATAAAATTATTTTTCCTTTCAATTTCCCAGTAAGTCGCTTCAAAACCCACACGGTTTGGTCGGTGCCACATATATATTCTGTATCCGCCTGATCCAGGACTTCATTGAAGTTGTATCAAACGTGCATTAAGTGAAATATTGAATTGCAGGATGACATTTTCTTACAGCTGCACCATTCCATCAGACAGGAAAATTGTGAATGTCTTTGGCATATTTTTATTCACATTTCCCAGACAGTCGGCCCGGCATGTGGTATATTTGAAAGGAAGGTTCTTAGAGTTTGACCAAAGCTTGAAGGTGCAAAATTACTTCACTGACTGATTGACTTTATTATCCCAGAGGGAAATTGGTTTGCAGCACTAGCACAAAATGTAACTTACGCAATAAAAATAGTCATAGTAAAAAACAATAAATGGTCCGCACATGGCAGACACCCACAATAATAATACTACACGAACCGTCCTGCAGTGCTTATAAAAGTGCAAAAATTCAATATGAGAAACTGATTTTAGTAGGAGTGCAAAAATGCAGCACAGCACACAGTACACAATACGTTTTAATATATAATGATGATTTACTAATTATGGTTCATTGATTAAAGGAATAACTCCGTGATACAGTACCGCACTGCCATAAATTTGGGGAACTCAAAAGAGACAAAACCCTGTCTCCTAGAAATTAAGTTTATTGAGAGCTGTGGCTCAGAAGTAGAGCGGATTGGGTGAATGCTGACATATAGTGTAAAACGCTTTTAGTGGTTGGAAAACTAGAAAGGTGCTATATAAATGCAAGTCCATTTACCATTTACAACTAATTTGCAACGGAAAATCCGTTTTGGGAAAAACATAATGTCACCTGATGTATTTCATCAACATAATTAGGAAATGTTTTAATATACGTATCTGCAAAATGTTCACTTACAACATATTGTATTTGTTTTCTGTGCAATATCCGTTTGTTGCTACTAAACGGGCTGTTCTCATACACTGTTCCTAGCTATACCTACGAAAAGTAATGTACTATAATTCGTATATATTCTATGAAATAAATTTGTGTGAAATCCACACAAATGTGAACCAGGAAGTATAAAGAGCGACAAACGCCACATAGCGAGGAGGTCGGGGTGGATGGATGGTTAAAAAAAACATCAGACTTTCGCCCAAGAGACCGGTGTTCGTACCCCGTGTGAAACTAGAAATCATCGTTGATTTATTTGTCACATAACTTCCATACTTACGCCACTTCCGGTGTTAATTTCCCCCAAACCATGATCTTTTCTAAACCTAAACCTAACCAAGTTGTTTCCTGTGCAGATGGAAGTTTATTTTGAAAAGACTGGAGACTGGAGCGGAAATTGACACGTACGTCATGTGTTGCTCGACATTAGTAGGAGAACGCATGATCCGTTGTATGAGGATATGTCTTACTAAAGTATGACATAACATTTTGGGTTATGTTTGGTTTGTTTTTGGCAATCAAATCACAGGGTAAATGTTAGGGGAAGATTGTGGTCTTGGTTACTTACTGAAAAAGCTGAAAGTGACGTGAAGCCCGAAAAACAACGTGTTTAACATCTACAATCTTTCCCTAACCTTAACTTAGCTTTGTTGCCTAAACTGAACCACACTCGGGATTGAGGATGCAAACTCAAGTATCTGGTGCTAAAGTCCTTTACTTTCCAACAACTTCTGTCTTGTACAAAAACGTACAATAGAACTTCCTTCATTGGAAAAATCGTTGCAACAATATCAATTCAGTGGTTTGGCAATACAAATTAGTTGTACAAAATGTAATATCTAGGAGATATGGTTGAAACAGCGCAGGCCAAGATATGCTGACTTTTAGTCCCTAAAGAGATCAATGCTGGATCTTATGTTTCCAACCAATAGCATCATTTCTTTAAACCTTCTCTAACTGGTAAAGCCCTCATTTTTCAAGCGCCACACCTTCTTTCACATATTTCTGGTCTCCAAGCCCTAAATAACCCCTGATGTCATTGCCAGGGATATTTTCTCAGACTTGACAAAACACGTCCAGGAGCCACGAGAGATATTATACATGAGTTGTACTCCCAGTGTTGAGTAAACTGACCTGTATGAGTAATATCCCCATTTAAATACACATCGCCAGCATAGGAACAATCAATAGTTCCACACAAACCTCTGAATCCACTTAAAGACACCAAACAAAAGCTATTTTGTAACCTGAAATATCACCTTTATAGTAGAAAATAGAGCAGGACAACAAAGTGTCATATGTACGTAGAGGTGGTGTGAGTTCTATCAGTGAGTCAGTGTTGTCGGTAAACTGAGTAAACCAACTCCTTCCTCATACAGAGGAAGTTTGGCACTGACACAACACACGCCCCCACATCTGAAATCCTTCATCAAATCAGCAACATGCTTCTTCTAACTACACTCTCACACATACAACCTTCCCATCACTTACTTAATGGAGCCCACAGCAATCAGTAATCTCATATGTCACGGCTAATCACACATGTACAACCATAAGTTCCTCCTGTCAGGACAGCTTTATGAAGCAAGTTTCACCTCCGTCAAGAGCATGAATCAGTTTAATTAGATTATGCCAACAACGTTCACTTCGTAATTACGCCCAACACCTGCTTGCCATCGTCACGCTCCTTATAAATTACAGTCAGATTGCAGAGAAAAGGTGATGCATTTCCATTTTCATGCATTTATCTTTTTTTTTATTCCTGGTCAAAATCAGCTGCATTTTGTACCAACCTGACATGGTTGGTTATTGTTGAGTATAAAGTGTTCCAATTTTGGATAAATAATGGCCTTTAAAAATAAAACTCTTTCAAAAGGAGACATTTTAGACCTTGAGGTGTTCAAAATTGCTTTTCACAGTGCTTTAACGTGTGATTTTTTTCCATTGAAGTAGGTGACACTTCATTTCAATGCTATATTGTTCCCTTTTGTTTATGCTGCAAATTCTGCCTTACTTAAGAACAATACGGTGAATATTATTGTATTTTCCACCTTCCTTTGCTAGTCACTGTTCAATGTATCCTCATACAACGGTCTATATGATTTCTGATGAAAAGTTATTCCTAATTTTTTGTGCATTTTCCTACGAATGTCCAGCAACACATGACGCACGTGTCAATTTTTGCTCCAGTCTTTTCAGTAAGTAAAACTACTTGGTTAGTAGCGCTGGGTAACCCTGATTCGATATCACGATACTTGGGTGCCGATTCAATATGTATTGCGTTTTTTAAGTATTGCGATTTTAAAAGTATTGCGAGTCCTGATTTTTGTTAACTATTCTAACTCTAGACCAGGGGAAAAAGTTGAATCATACACTTCTAGGGACTTTTACTTTGGAAAATATCTAAATTGATACGGTAAAATGTTTTGATTTTCAGCAAGTATGTAGTCAAAGATGTCCTGAAGTCAAATAAATCAGTCATTAACAGGCATTATTATTACATTTTTTCCAGCGACCTAAAAATCAAAGAATAAAGACATTTCCCTCACAAATTAGTGGTATTTTCTTTTTAATTTATAAGGGACATGCAATGTTTTATACTTCTGGTGAATATAATCCATCAATCTTATTTCCATATATGTATTTTTTTATATACAGTTCCATTTGTTAACACCTTACTTGAAAACCGGACGTAGTCACACAAGTATACTTCCTCTAACTTTGCCAAGTCCGTCGCTTGCTCTAACCGTCAGCTCCGTTCTCTTTATACATCCATGATCAGCTCCATCGGGGCCGTTTGAATGCATTTAACATAAATGTCAGTATATGGGGGCTCTACAGGTGTAGCGTCGGCCGATTTGACCACAGAGATGCGAGTGACGGCCTCCTTGGAAAAAGTCAGGTGTTTTTTGACCCATCCATCCACCCTGACCTCCTCCCTACACGGCGTTGTCGCTCTTTTTTACTTCCCTATTCACAATTACGTGGATTACATACAGATTGATTTCATGAGATATATATGAATTACAGTGCATTGCTTTTCGTAGCTAGCTATGAACGATGTATGAGAACAGGCTGCCATGTGAGTGTTTGTGTAGCTGGCCGAGTTCAAGACTCATCCAAGCTTCAAGTGCTCGTGTTGTTGGTTTTCGTCCCAGCTTTATGTCAGCAAGCTGCCAAACAATTTAAAAAATTCCACTTGATGAGACTCAAAATTTTAGATACAACTCGCAGAAAGCAACTCCTCTGACTCCATCCACGCTCTCACTCTCCTCTGCTTGCCCTTTGCGGCCTACATTCACACACAAACACATATTTGCATTCTCTCTCATTACTCCTCTGTACAGTACAACACACACACATACACAAACATTATTCACACTCTCACAGATTAACAACAGTAACAGGATGCAAAGATGAGGCCCCGCTCTTTCAGCAGGCTATAAAAATGGAGGCTTTTATTAACACTGATAAAAATTCCATCTTCTTATCGACAGGGGAAACGGAGAAGGGCGGGAGAGTTTTGCTGCAGCGCTGCTTCGAATAAGGATGCTGCTGGGCAGAGTGAGAGTGAGAGACACCAAGAGAGAGAGAGAGAAAGGGAGATGATTTGGGTGCGGAGAGGGGGAAGACGAGAGAGAGTATCTGTATTAAAGTGAAGCCAAACAGACGCAATATGAGTCTGGACAATGAGAGGACCAGATGGTGGTTGTGAGAAAAAGAACCAAGATGGAGAGAAGTGTAAGAACACTAACTACCACAGAGAGTTAGAGAAGGAGAGAAAGACAGATGGAGAGGATGGATGGAGGCGAGGGGGGTTGGAGGGTGGGGGGGGTGGGGTGGGATTGTCTTTACTGCCCTTGTTCGTGTAATCGAGATGCCGTTGTAGCAGTATGGAAAAAAACGACCGCAGTGTGATGCAGCAGACAGTCCAAACAGCATGGATGTACAAACCGGAGGATGCCCGTGCACCTTGGGACCTGTGCTGAATGCAGGTGGAGTGGTGCAGAGCCAGAAGAGCTGATGGAGGAGGAGGAGGAAGAGGAGGTGGTGGGGGGGTAGTCGGTGAGGATGAGTGAGGGATGAGGGAGAGAGCAGGGGAGAGATGTGGAGGTTGCAGGAACAGGTGGGGAAACAGCAGGTGGTGAAGGGGTTAGGGAAAAAAAAGAGTCCTGGTTAACAGCCCAGGCAGGCTGCACCATAAAGCACCTTGATGATGCTTTAATGACCCAAACGTGCTTTTTCGTGGAAAATGAGCTAAGAATACATGGAATTAAAAATCTCGATAATTTATTGAGCGTGATATTTCAGTTGATTCTCTAATGACTGCTGTATTTATCTTTCCACGAGAGCTTGACTATCAGGGACTGTACAAAAATATCAACAGCATTATTTAGATTTTCTTTGAACCCTTCCTCTAATATCTCAAAATATAGAACTGAGTTGGTACAACTCACCATTAAAGGGGAACTCCACCAATTTTGCACATCAAAGTCTGTTTCAGTCGGCAACTTCCGGGTCTGAAAAGTGAAGCCAATGCTCAAGTGCCTTAAACTTGCATTCCTTCTAACAGCCAGCAGGGGGCGACTCCTCTGGTTGCAAAAAGAAGTCTGATTGTATAGAAGTCTATGAGAAAATGAGCCTACTTCTCACTTGATTTATTACCTCAGTAAACATTGTAAACATGAGTTTATGGTGTCAATCGCTAGTTTCAAGTTTTCTTCAACACAGCATGATGTTCATTTAGTAAATTATGGTCCCATCTAGAGTCAAATAGACCATAAAGCAGGGGTAGCTGTAGGGCGTGGCTACCTTGTGATTGACAGGTCGCTACCACGGCGTTGTCCGGTTTGGGTGTTGTCCGTGTTTTTGTCTTGGAACTTTAACCCTTTCACAGTGTATTTTCAGTTCATGAAAGTTAATTGTAACATTTTTGGTCGCCTAAAAATGTCTTATTCAGCGTTCAGTTGTACTTAGCTCCACCCTCTCATGTCTCTCAAAAATCCAGAATTTGAGGCTTCAAAACAGCAGTCCAGAGGGAGCTGTGTGGAGTCTAATAAATGTCCTCAAGCAATGTCATCTGATTCGGCGTCGGTTGGGGCTACAGACTACAAATTTGAAAGTGAAAAATATCTGGAGGTGTTGAGTTATAAGGAAGTGAGCTCACCAGACCTCTGTAGCCCATTCCCCATCTTTGCTTGAGGCTAGCAGCTCAAAGCTACTAGCTAGCATAACACACCCAAATCTAAAACCGTTGGCAGTCGAGTTGCATTGTGGGTAATGTTTATGTAAGCCAGCATCTTTTTCTCAGCTATTCTGACCCTCAATCCTCTGCACAGTGGATATATGAGCAGGAGGGTCAAAGTTTAAGGCGCAATGTTACGACGAAGTAGTTGTATGTCGACTGCATGAAACAGTACGTACCTCTCTTTAAATTCTGCATCTCTGTATTCTTTACTTTGTTTGTCATAAAATGTTTTGTGCTGGGAGACGAATGACCGAAGTGAATCAGCTTATCAGATCCCATTTGGATGATGATGTTTGCATTCACGGTGGCTCTGACGGGTGCGAAAAAACGCAGAAAATCAAAGCTGTTCGGAAACCTTTAATGACGGACGAAAGTTTTGGAGTCGGTGTGTAAACGTGATTGACACAACGTGAGGTTGAATGTACTTTTAAACATGCAACAAATTTGGACGAAAAATACGAACTTGGTGCGCAAAGGCCTTAAATGGTGGGCTGTATTATAAAGTATTATCCATTCAATCCCTAATATCCATATTCTGTGTTCCATCTGACTCCTTAATAATTTCATAAGGTCCCTAATAGGTTTGATTACATTGAAAGCTGCTCAATATTGTTGTCACATTTATCATGTTTGTGCCATCTGTCTCTCCACACCATGGTGGGAACAAGCCAAAGGATTCAGCTCGACATTGCTGCACCTGACACATACTGATGATGACTTAGTATTCAATGGTCTTCCCAAGGTATCTGAGTTATCGTCAACCTCATCGTCCCTATGCACTCTTGTCTGGCCTGCAAAAAGGCAGGGGGACTCAGCCTTAGACACAATAATACGCTCAGACGAGATAGAGAAATTGCTTCTCTAAGGAGACGAACGCTCGTCCAATCAATCTCTCGACAAAGCAGAGTTCCGGCTGAATATTTTCAAGAGGCACCCCTGCCCTGTCCTCCTTTGTAGCTGCCACAATGAAATCCTCAGAGGAGTCTTGTAATGATCAAAGGCTATTCCCTCTATCTTTTAACAAAAGATGAAGGACATCCATTGTTATTAAACCCTCTGTTGCCTTTTATTGAGACAAGTCCGAGTCTTTAGGGCAGGCGTGGCGTGGGCACACTGGGATGTAAAGTGATACCGCAGGGCGCGGCAGCCTTTAAGACAGCTTTGTTAACTGTTGACAAGATAAACATGGAGCCCATGCCCAAATGTCCTCATGAAAAATGCATCTTTCCAAAGGGATACTGGGCATGTTTATCTAAAAGCCTGTGTGCTGCCAGTGCTAGAACATGAGAATCCACCAGTGGCCTTATTTTCTCAATTTCTATAATACGAGCAGAAGCTGTGATGACAAAGCTAAATGTTGTTTGGAGCTGGTTGTGTACTTCAGCAGTTTTATCTGATACTGCTTACTGCGTACAGCATTCCCTATGGTTTTGGTTACTTCCTGTACATTTCCTGCAGATACTTTGAAGTAAGAGACCACAGGACGTTTTATGATTCTTGCAGGAAAAAGTGTGATGACGGACGAAAACCTTGATCTTGAATTTTTTTTGGTTCAGAGTTAAATCATGATGAAATGACATGAAATGTTTTCAAAGTAATCATCATGTTGTTGAAGGAATAGCCCCAAACCTAAAGATATTTAACTGTAATGTTCTGTTTGGGGCCCTAGCCTGGGAACTGGACGAATCTGCAAGCTCATGTTTTATTTGCTCTGGCAGATGCGTCTGCCTCCGCTTTAGAAAGCTTTCGAGCAACTTGAGATCTGACGGGCCAATCACAACCGTTTATCTAATATGAGGCGTGTTTGAGACGATGAATGTTAAGGCATTTTTGAAAACAGCCAAGATGGCGGCAGCTGATGTGGAACTTTCTGTTGTAGCCCAGCCCGTTCTCATTCCCAGGGCATCAAATACCGGCATTTTATACCGCCGCGCAAGGCACCCTTTAGCGCCTGTATGAGATGCGCCGCGCTTTCAAGTAACTACAATGTAAACCCATCCTGGGCAACAGTAAACCTCAGAGAAAGTGCGCCGGGAGAGTGGTGATGTAGTTTAAAGAGCGAAAAGACACACGCCGGGTGGGCAGGAGGGGAAGAGGATGGGTCCAACAAACACAAGGCTTGCGTGCGTTAAGTTTCACTTTCACCTTACAAGCAGCTGTTTGTTCATGTCCCGTGTTCATAACGTTCAGTTTCACTTTACAAACGCAACATATTCTAACCCCCAACTCGTCAAATACCGCCGCTTGGTCAGTGCCCCTCGGCATCGGAGACCGACGCACAGGGTACCCCTCTTGCATTACTTTTGGACGGACCAGGGACGGCGTGTCAATATACGCTCGTTACATGCAAAGTGTCCTTTCAAAATAAACTTAGTTTATGACTTAGTTAGGGTCAGGAAACGGTCGTGGTTGACGTTAACTTCACTGACTTACGACTCACGTGACTCATGGGGCTGACGATTATAAACGACTCATGTGACTCACGGAACTGATGATACCAACGAGTCACGTGACTAAAGACTGACGTTACAAAATAAGTCAACGTTACTTTTAATTTCACACAGGACACGAACAGCAGTCTCCTGTTTGAAAGTCTTGTTTGTTGGACCCATCCACCTCCCCTCCCGCCCACCCTGAACTACGTCAGTTGCTCTGACCTTCAAATAACGCCACGGGTGGGTTTACATTGGAGTTAGTTGAAAGCCTAGTTCGTCACATACTGTTGCTAAAGGGTGCCTCCGTGCGTTGGTTTCCAATGCCGAGGGGCGCTGACCAAGCTGCAGAATGTGACAAGATGGGTGAGTTTTGAGTAGCCACTATTGAGTAGCCTGACATCGCCGGACCAAATAGCAAATGCATCTGACAGAGCAAATAAAACATGAGTTCGAAAACATGAGTCGTCTGGTTCCCAGACAGAGTCGAGCAAAAATTCTCCCCCACACTGTCCTCTTCACGGTGAAGAGGACAGTGTGCGGGTGCTCTATATTGTTGACCTGAGGTCTTCTCCTACGCACCTTCTGTCGACCTACAGGTGTGCAAAACTTCTGCTCTTAAATGTCCCAGGCAAAGTAAAAACACCTTTTATCTTCAAAATCTGATGGCGAAAACTGCAACACTTGTTCACAGACTTATTGATGCTACACCATCACATCTCATCTCTGCACGCTGTAGTCTGTTTATAGTTTTCCGTCGCTCAGCAATGGCAAACGCCACATGTTTCGTTGCTCTAATTGGTTGTCCAGAGGCATTTTGGTCTACGCCCGTTGATAACGCCGCTTGGAAATCGAAAATGGACGGAGGTTCCAGACTAATTCACGTTTGCAATTTGGTCTGGCGATGTCAGGCTACCCGAGTCCATTAAACAGCTGAAAAAACATACTTTGTTTCATCAGCTTGATTCTTGACATTTCCTAATTTTATGAGAATTGTCACAAACATGTTGTTGAACTGACGACATGCTCCTGAGGTCTGCCACAGAAAATGTCACATTATTTCTGTCTCAGAGGCCGCGGCTGTAAAACATGATTTAATACAATGGATTTTCATGTGCTCCATATTTGTGATTACTACTTTTTACGCATCACTGCACCTCTCAAATCCCAAATGAGTTTATATGGATTTCTGTTAATGGAGTTTCATAACAATTTGTTCATAAGAGGTCTAACAGGAAGTTGAGCCTCTCTGGAGTCTCACTGCCCTCCGACATAATTAACATCGATGTAGGATAACATACTGAACATCTTTGATTATGAATGACTTATGAAAAACAAAATGAATATACATTTGTTCATGCCATGCCCATGTAACATATAAAACATGAGATATTTCCTTATTTTGTGAAAACAAAATAACAAAAAAAACCTCGCTTCATTTCCGTATTTTGTCTCCTTCATCAAATGTTCAAGTCCAGTTTGTTATCTTCCATAATTTCCTAGACCATAAATGATAAGGAAGTAAAGACATTTTTAACAACACACAATTTATAATATTATTTTACAGAGAAAAGCAGATGTTTTGCTGAGCAATCAACTTGAAATAGTTGCAGATTAATTTTCTGCCAATCATCTAATCAATTAATCAACTTAAGTTTCAGCTTTACATGAAATATGATTAAATTGTTATGTATTAATCTAGTTTCTCCAGAAGTAAAACCAGTGGTGGAAGAACTACTCAGATCCTCCTCACTACACAGAACTCAGACTCAGAAAAAAAGAAGTATGTATTATTAGATATTTCAAATCATTAATGTTCTCCAAATTATATATTGAACTAAAGGTTAAAAACAAACAAAACCCAGCGCATTACTTAGTATACCATCTGTCACATTGATTGCGCTCCCATATGGCTAACTGGTAAATACAGCAGGCGGAGATCACCAGTTTAATTATAGATCTGTTTTTTCCCTCATATGCCTGGAACCCAATTAAGGCATGTGGTGTCCACCCGTCACACTGATACTCTGATACATGTGATTCCTCAGCAATCTCTGCACTGACCGCTAATTATGAGACGCTGTCCACATATCAAGATTTGAGTCAAGTCAGTACCACTGCTAATTGACGTGAGTAAATACCTCTTGTCATGATTCTGTATGAAGCTTATGTCTGGTTAAATTGTATATGCCAAAGATTAATAACATATTGTTTTCTTAATCTGCCTTTTAAATATGTAGTTTGGAGACTGTCCAAGTGACAAAGGCCTCTAGCGGCCGTAAGAATTATGACTTTTGTCCATCATGACAACGATTAATCCTTAATAAGGTAGTTAATTTAACCCCAAAACATGATCTTTCCCTAAACCTAACCAAACCTTAAAGAAATGCTTGGACATTTTGGGAAATAAACTTCACTTTCTTGTCAGATTTAGATGAGAAGATCAGTTCCACTCTCATACCTGTCTGCTAAATATGAAACTACAGCCAGTAGATGTTTTACTTAGCTTAGCTTTGCATAAAGACTGGAGACAGGGGGACACAGCCAGTCTGCATGGCTCTGTCCAAAGGTAAAAACAAATCTTCCTACCAGCATCTCTAAAGTTCACTGATTAACATGTTATATCTCATTTGTTTAATCTGTACAAAGTTTTAAGTGAAAAATGGACAAGTTTTGGTTTTACAGGAGGTTATGGGCTAGAGGAGAACTGGTACGAAAGTAACACTTTTCAGATAAACGTCATTTTAAAAGACTCCATTACAGACAGAAACTAATTTTCATTGTGATCAGCAACCCACATGGGTTTAATCAATCCCATGTGTTATTTTGTACAAATGTGGAACGACTTCGGTATAATTTGACTTTGAATGGAAATTGCACAACGTAGTAGTAGTAAAGTAACACACGGTATAAACACTGGAATTGTTCATGCTATTCTTGCTTTTATTAAACATGTCTGACAATGTCCTTGTTAATATGTGATTGCAAACATATAATGTCCTTTACCTTAAAAATAATGATTAAATTTAATTTTCAATATTCAATTTAGGGCTGTCAAAGTTAATGTGTTACTAACACGTTACCGCAAATTTGTTTTAACGCAACTAATTTCTTTAACGCATTAACGCAACTTGTGATTTTTAGGATGTAGAAGGCTCAGTTTTAAAGCTAGAGTGAAGATATGAAACTAGAAAACCTAAAGAATCCATTGGTACCAACCATGTCATACTAGCAAAGAGGCTCCAAACTTATGCTACATTTTGGTGAGGAAAACTGGCATGGCCATTTTCAAAGGGGTCCCTTGACCTCTGACCTCAAGATATGTGAATGAAAATGGGTTCTATGGGTACCCACGAGTCTCCCCTTTACAGACATCCCCACTTTATGATAATCATATGCAGTTTGGGGCAAGTCATAGTAGAGTCAGCACACTGACACACTGAAAGCTGTTGTTGCCTGTTGGGCTCGAGTTTGCCATGTTATGATTTGAGCATATTTTTTAAGCTAAATGCAGTACCTGTGAGGGTTTCTGGACAATATTTGTCATTGTTTTGTGTTGTAAATTGGTTTCTAATAATACATCTCCTTTTAAGGTACATTTTGAACAGATACAAAATGTACAATTAATCGCGATTAACTACGGACAATCATGATTAATCGTGATTAAATATTTGATTGATTGACAGCCCTAATTCAATTTCATAAACGTTTACAACAAAAGTACTCAGCATAATTGTTAAAGAAAATTCAACAGTTCAAATTCAGATTCAGTGACGAGCGGTGTGACTTCGCACCTGGCGGTGAAAAGATGAGAATATTTGGACTTTTATGCACGTCCAAAACTGCTAGAATAACGTGACACACGGCACAAGAGAGGAGCGCAAACAACGGAAAACAATGGTTTTGCTGGCGACGCATCTCAGTGTGATGAGCCCCTTATTGAAGTCAGGACCTAACGAACAAATTAAAATGCAAGGCAATTTAACGGCATACTGATCAGTGCACGCTTCTCCTGTCTATGAATTAGGCAGAGATGTAAAAATACAGTCGGTAGGTGAGCATGTCTGCAGTGTTCATCACAACAGGAACCTTACTGGGAGTGTTTTCGCATATTTCACCACATTATGTGGTGAAATGAAGTGGCTGGTATCTCCATGTGTATCAGAGGAGGAACGCAGTAGTTCACACTCTTTCTGGGGGGTGAAAATAACAGGGACTGCGGTATAAAATGGAAATAATTGGCAATGACTAAATTTGGCAAGTAAATGAAGGAAACATGTAAAACAAAGTATTAAAAATTCAAAGTGGAAGATCTGTAAAATGCTTCTTATTGAAATCACTGACTCTCTCATCTATTTTCAGAACTCGGTTTTATTCTCCAATATGAGATTTCATTCTACCTGTGAGCCCATTTCTCTCTGCTCTCCTTACAAAAGTGAAAATACAGAAGGTTGCAAAGTGAGCTGTTGGAGGCAAGAAAAAGTAATATCTGAGTATTGATCAGCAACACTGTGAACCCCCTGCAGAGGTATCATTTGTGCTATAAAGCAGTGGAAATCTCACTTTGAGCACATTTTAATAACAAAAAAGTGAAATCGGTTGACACTTGAGACATCACACGCTACATGTAGAGACTTGAGGGGTGTATTTGCAGCTGTGAAACTCACTTGAGACCAAAGAGGTTTAATCTGGATGATTACTAAAGTAGACAGTGATTGGGCAGTCAGGAGGGGGCTCTTTAATTAGGCAACAAGACCCACCATTTCTTTAGAGATTGATTGGCCCCTTGACATTAGCTGCACTGATGACACCGAGGATAGTTCAGCTAAATGTGTGTTATCACACTAAAGTCTGGGTTTTTAATTAATCAGAGCTCACAATTATTACTTTTCTCTCCATGTTGCCTGTTATCAGCTAGAATTACTCCAGCTCCACAACCTGCATGCAGATCTTGATGCATCTCAGGTATTTCGAGGAAAAATGCCATTTGGAGCGTTATCTAACCTCCTTCCAGACAAGCTAGTATGCCATGGTTGGCACCAATGGATTCATTAGATTTACTAGTTTTATATGATACCAGTATCTTCACTATAACTTTAAAACTGACTGTACAACTGTACAATCTCTGAAAGATTGATTGCGTTAATGCGTTAAAGAAATTTTGCGTTAACGCGTTTTTATCACGTTAACAGCCCTATACTTTTGTTTCATTTTCTGCTTAGTCTGGTTCAGTTTCACAGTGCACAAATTAAAGAATTGCTGAGGGGCGTGTACGAAGGAGCAAATTTATCTTTTTCGTCTCAAACTGCATGCAGATCTTGATCCTTCTCAGGTATTTCGAGGAAAAACCTCTGCTCCTGAGTTAAATTAGACTCTGATAATGATGCTGGACACCTCAGCCGAGAGGCAATCACACCAAAAAAATGCTTCTAAAACCAGTTTTAGTTTTAATGCCCGGGATCAATGCATTAAACAAAACATGGAAGCCACCTGGACTGCAGGGACTGATTGGTTTTATAACACTATTAAAACTGTACGCTGTGTCAGTGCTTCCTCTTGTCTGATCAAGAACTGGGCTGCGTTTGATCACTCCTCTCTCCTCCTGTGCACCAGTTTTACATCCCTGGCGCATTCAAAGTCATTTGAATCTGCAAAGTACAACACAACCCTCTCTTTTTTATTTTTAACCCCCGTGTTTTCTAGTCCGCCCCGTTCTATTTGATGCCTTTTATATTCAGTGCCAACCCTTCCATCTTATTACCTGCGTATCCAACTGGATGTACAGTGGCAGAGGGCTCCCCGCTATGCAGCTGCTGTGTGGGTGTGTATGCGAGCAGAAAAAGCTCAGGAACCTTCTTTTATTTGATTAATCCTCGTCTTAACATAGCCTTCTATGTCCGCTCTCCGGGGCAGCATTGGGCTAGTTGAGCCTGCTCAAGTCTAAGCCCCTCTCACCAAGGGTGGATTTGCCATATTGAGGAGACTGGTGGACATGGTGGTGATTTGAAATGGTGACTGCTGGAGGAAGATGAGGGAGGTGAGGCTGAGATGAAAGGGGAGGTTCATAGAGGGAGGGCAGATAGGGTAAAGGATGACAAGGTAAGGATGCAAAGGGAAGCAAAGCAAATTGGGATAGACGGGGCGACGGAGAGAGAGAGTGATGTGTGAGTCGGTGGGGAAAAGAGAGAGCTAATGATGGGAAGAGAGGAAGAGGGGGGAGGAGGAGAGGCTGAGGTGTAGCAGAACAAGGGGGGAGGCTTTAGGGAATGAGGTGTTAATGATGGGAGTGGGGGAGGAGGAGGAGGAGAGAGGAGAGGTAAGGATGTGAAAGAAGGGAAAGAGCAGCACAATTAAGAAGCAAGGAATTAAAATGTCAGAGAAGTCGTCTGGGAGAACGAGAGAGAGACAGAGTGAAGGAGTGTTAAGGGGTTTATAGATGGACTCGCTCGGCTGAGGCGTGAACACACACACACACACACACACACACACACACACACACACAAATGCAGAGGATGTGGCAGCGAGGCTGATTGACACAAAAGCATACAAACATACTCTTGAGCAAATACACGACTGAGAGAGGAGGGCTGTTGTTTAGTCAGAATCAGGACTGAAACTAAAGATGATAGTCATTAAAGATGAATTATGAATCTATGATTAAATGATTATTTGTTCAGGAAATAATTAAAAACACCCAAAATATTTTCCTAGAGCTCAAGGTGACAGCTAAAATCATATTCAATCCACAGTGATACATAACAGAATATATCAGCAAATCTTCACATTTGCGGAACTGGAACTAGTGAATGTTGAATTTTTTTCTTTAAAGGGACTATTTGTAACTTTTCACGCGAATAAATCCTAACGGGTCGGTATCCCATGCGCGCTCGCGTGTGGGTACGCGAGCGCGCAGCAGCGCTGCTCCTCCTGCCTGCTTGCACACCGCGCTCGGCTCGCTCCAACTCCACGTGCACGCGCGCACACTGCAGAAGAGTTAGTTTAGCTCTGAGAATATCTCGTGAATGTGCAGTGGACGTTTTTGCAGAAATAAATGCTGCAGCTCCTCCAGACCAACAGAGGTTTCCCGTGTCTTGTGAAGTGACGGGGCTCCGCAGCGAGTTACGTTATCGTCCCGACCGGGTGTCGCTGTCTCCCCCCCCCCCCCCCACCGGGTGTCGGTCTCTCCCCCCCCGTTCCCTCCGCGGTCGGCAGGCTGAAAAAAGAAAAGTCAACACTAGAATCAGCATTGATTCATGGAGAGACCTTCCTCTGGTCAGCTAACATTACTGCCAAGCAGGTGAACTATAGAGTGATATTGTGTCACAGCGGGGGGGGGGGGGGGTAGATAGCGACACCCGGTCGGGACGATAACGTAACTCGCTGCGGAGCCCCGTCACTTCACAAGACACGGGAAACCTCTGTTGGTCTGGAGGAGCTGCAGCATTTATTTCTGCAAAAACGTCCACTGCACATTCACGAGATATTCTCAGAGCTAAACTAACTCTTCTGCAGTGTGCGCACGTGCACGTGGAGTTGGAGCGAGCCGAGCGCGGTGTGCAAGCAGGCAGGAGGAGCAGCGCTGCTGCGCGCTCGCGTACCCACACGCGAGCGCGCATGGGATACCGACCCGTTAGGATTTATGCGCGTGAAAAGTTACAAATAGTCCCTTTAAAAATGACTTGAAGGATGATGTTAAAGGATAATTTGGGTGTTTTGAAGTGGGACTGTATGAGGTACTTATCAATAGTCAGTGTATTACCTACAGTAGATGACGGTCGACACACCATTTGTCAAAGGAAAGGCTCACCTAAAAAAAAAATCAGTTTAAGTGTACGCTATATTTAGAATATTTTCATCGCTTTACCTTGCCGTCAGACAGCTATTCAGTCTATGTTTCCGACAGGGAACCAAACCCGTTATTTATGCTCTCTTCAAAGCCACCAGACTCCATTGACAAAAACAGTAATTTTACCTTGCAGAACACGGAACTCGCTGCCTCGATCGGTTAGTTTGTTTGTGTTATTGAGTGGCTTTGGTGATTCCGAACTAACCCTATAAGCCAACATTTAGTCCGTTTTAATCGAACTCTGGTGCGGTTCATTTGGGCAGTTGTGAACGCAGTAATAATCGTACTTTGGTTCGGACCAACACAATCGGTCAGAGATCGCTTGCGAGAGGTGGTTTCTGACCGTTTCCATGTGTGGCCATTTGTTGAGATGGACACAGGTAAACGACAGGTTAACATGAGTGAGAGAGGACTGACCTGGACTTCTGCAGAAGTTCGATGTTTGCTTGACATCAGGGCCGAAGAGAACACACAGAATACACTAAACAAAGTCCAAAAAATAATGACGTTTATAAAGTCATTTGAGATAAACTGGAGGAGAACGGATTCGTGCGCACAGTCGATCAGTGCCGAGTCAAAGTGAAAAAACTTCGACAGCAATATTTCAAAGTCCGTGATTCCCTGCACAGAAGTGGCATCTCTCGAGACAAAAAAGATAAATTCGCTCCTTCGTACATGCCCCTCAGCAAATTATTTTTTTTATTTGGTCTGCTTTAAATTGTGCACTGTGAAACAAAACCAGACTAAAGAGAAAAAAAATCAATTTCACTCTGATCCAAACAGTTTATGGCTTGTGAAAGCGCCCTAAAACATCATAATCAATCGACTGTGATTCTCCAAACCCATCACTGCAAAACCCTGGATTACACTCAATGGCATTTTATTTTCACATTTTTCATATTTATATTATTTTTCTACACTACTTGTGCATAAAAACTATGGTATGATTAAGGTTAGGGAAACATCGAGGTTGGATAAAAGAAACCAAACATTAACTGCAGTTCTGTGACCGGTCTCATTCATGAAGGATGAAGGTCAGATGTGCTACATCCATCACCCACCCCGACCTCAACACCCTTACTTTCCCGATGTAAATCATGACCTACAGAATAATCTGATATGAACACAGTTCCTCGGATGCTGGCTGTGAGTTTCACGAGGGCCGCCCGCTGCTTAACAGCTCTCTGATTGAGCGAGCCCACTGCTCTATTTGTCACCGCTCTTTGCTTTGTTGACCCACTCTGATTATTTCCACCTCGCTGCTCCCCCTCCCCCCACTACTCTGTCCCTCTCCATCCTACGTCTCATGCCTCCTTGTCAGTAACGCTGCCTGCCACCGCATTTTGTCATGCAGTCCACATGGGACTGTTTGTTACTCTTCCCACTCGCTGCCCCTTTCCCTCCCCTCTCTGCTCTCCTTCCTCCCTCCCTCCCTCCACCTCTCTCTTTCCATTAATAATTTGCGATGCCACTCTTGCTCTGCAGGGCACTCCTCATTGGTCTCCATTTCTCTCTCCTCCGGTTCTGATTTGTTATGCCACTGCCATTCCCTCGTACACGTCTCATTGGTCACTGTCCGCTGAGCTTCCTATTACCCTCCCTCTCGCCTTCCCCCCTCCCCTCCCCACGTTGTTTGATCTCATACTTTTGCTGTCAGAGATTTGTTTCTCCCTACAGCGTGCTACGGAGGTGTTTTTCATCTGCGACGCCTTTATCAGCAGAGAACACAGAAGGGCGCGCAGCATCGGGAGGCTGCGTGTGAGGCCAGCAGCTTCACTTTTGTCCGTTCAAGGGGAATTATTTAGTCAGTGTTGCACACACACACACACACACACAGTGCAGGTATTGCCATTTCAATCTGTCATTAGTATCACCTGAATGCACCAGAAGGCATATTAGAAGGCTGACTGGGAATACGAGGCCATTATTGGAAAACAGAGAAGGCATACGCTTTGTGAAATACTGCACTCCTGTTCCCCATTAGATGTGATTGCGTATGTGTGTTTGCGAGGGAGTAAAAGAGAGCAAGGACAAATTTATGGAAATCATGACAAAATAAATTTAACTTTGAAGTCACTAAATCACAGTGACACAGGCAGCTACACAGGCAAATCAGTTCCTACTGAATGTTAACTAGCAGGAGGTGTCGGCTTTAAAAGGCGATCGTCTCTTTAATATGCGTTTTAAAAATGTTCTAAAGGGACTAATTAACTAAAACGCTGTAAAATCATTTCATGTCTAAATCTCATGTGCTCGCAGATATTCGACTCCACTTTAGAAATGACACTGGCCTCTTTGATACGCTCAAAGTGAAACTGTCCTCACCAGAAGAGGGACAGCCCCATTTGTTCGTTCAAACACTTCACATGATCACGTTTTACTGACAAACGATCTCCTGCAGTCGCGAGAGTAATGACTGCCTTCAGTAGCAAAGGCAGAAACAGCGTGCCATTGTTTTGATGTTGCAAAAAAGAATCTTTCAGTCTGGTCACAAGGAAAAACTAATTTGTGCGTCTTGTGAAACAGATGGTGCTGCATGGGAGCGACTACTTGAAGGGCAAGTTGGCAAACTACCGCGGCTGATGAGCGAATGCCGCATTCACACATTATCGGCAGAATGGAAAGAGCAGGAAAAACCTCCTGTTACTCAGACTTTGGAGCATTCAAGCATTATTCGAAGATGGTTACCCCCCCGCTGTACTGTATTGTAGTGTGCTTCCAGGCGGAGAGCGGTAGACTGTTGCAGCCAACATATTCTCATCCCAGTGAGTTAAATACCGCAGCTTGGTCAGTGGCCCCGAACTTCAAACCTCAGACTGTATATAAAAATGGACGACATGACAGCTCCCCAAAAGTGAAGCCAAATCATCTGGATCACCCCTTGGTGACTGGCTGCAGTACAGGTCATAAATCCCGCCCCCTCCATGTTAGCAGATGGGACATGGGCCAAACTAAAAAGTCAAAGTACACATCAAATAAAGTTTCCCCAAAGATGGTTTCTGTCATTTTAGGTAGTTCTTATCACGCTGGTGTATGTTAAAGTGTTCATTTTTCTGATAAGTTTGGTTTTAAGTAGTTATGTGATGATATAAAAAGGGGGTGAGACGTCATGATAGACAGCTGTGAGTCTCTCTTGCTGACAAGCTGCGGCCGTGCTCGGTTCGCGATTGGTTTGGGAGAGTGACCTCGATGATCAGGTGGCTCTACTGCCTGATTACTACTGTGTAGACTGGCTCCAAATGACGTCAAAATCTCAAGATGGCAGCTTCCGTATTCTGGATATTATGGCTTCACTTCTGCACAGTGGGAGGAAGTGGAGACGCGTCGTCCATCATTATATTCAGTCTATGCTTCAAACTATGACGCTCTACGTACCCCTCTAGCGTCAGTTTTGCACGTGTCGGAGACGGCGTGTCAATATACGCTCGTTACATGCATAGTGTCTTTTCAAAATAAACTTCCATTTTCACAGGAAGTTTAGGTTTAGGCAACAAAACCACCACCTGACTCAAACGAGTCACAATACTTCACGTGAATAACAAAATATCAACGTTGACTTTTAGTATCACACGGGACACCAACAGCGGTGTCCTGGTTGAAAGTCCTGTGTTTGTATTTCAACCCAAACCGTGATCTGGTCTTTCCTAAACCTAACCAAGTAGTTTTGATGCCTAAACCTAATGTTAAATTGTCTCCGTGGTGCCGGCACATCATTTTAACACACGTGCCACCACCATGTAATGCGCTGTTAAGAGGTCGTGGTCATGGTCACGTATGTCTGTGAGATCACATTGTTTTTGAAGACACTTACAAGCCACCTGCTCCTGTCGTTTACGTACGAGGACTTGTTGCTCTGAGCAGAAAACATACAGCATGTTGTGAGCTCAACAATGTGTTACAGGGCTGCCATTTAGAAATCAATTGTGTCCAAGGCTGACAGACAGAACTGGACCACAGCACAGAGGAAACCGTTTATGTCGTCTGATGAGCTTTTCTTACAGCTGCACAGGTTTATGGTTGTAGAAAACCGCTTTAACTCTGTCTGTCAACGCCTGCTGCCACTGTTAAACACGGGGGTGGATCTGTGCTGGAGAGAGCGTCCATCTCGAAGGAGTCATTAGGTCGGCTGATTGCTCTGCACAGTCGTATAAAGGCTGAGGTATATGAGGGCATTTTACAGCACCAGGTGCACCTTAAAGTGCAGACACTGCTCCCTCCTGATGTTCTCAGATTACAAAAACATTAACTCCCAACAATATAATTGTTAAGAATTAAATTCCAGGATGGCTTCGTGGACATGCTCAATCAAGATCTAAATATCAGTGAATGTTTGTTTTTTTCAAATTTCCAAATGTAAGGAAATTTTGTTGCATTTGTGACAAATGTAGTACATGAAGGACATGAAAGCAGACGGACACGGAGGAAAAATATGTTTTCATAACCGCCTTCCTTAACCCCCTGAGACCCGCAATCCCGACCGACTTAACTGTCTTTCAGGGGCTGTAGCAAGTTCAGTTTTAGAGCTAGAAAGAAGGTACAGATATATGAATGTATATGAAAACAGGTTCTATTGGTACCCAAGAGTCTCCTCTGTACAGACATGCCCACTTTATGATAATCATATGCAGTTTGGGGTAAAAACCATGCAGTTTTTTGCATGCAGTATAAATGTGTTATTTTTGGCTTTTCTAAAAATGGTGTGTTTGAATATTTCTGCATACTGGGGTCCCTAAACAGTCTTGGAATTACATATATTGTGAATCACTGTAAAGCTGAGACTCTTGTGGATCCAATGAGCCCAGTTGTATTCACGTGTGATGATGTTAGTCCCCATAGTAGCGATTTCATTGTAGTGAGACCATTTTTTAATTATATAAATATAAGTAAAATATAAGTATAAGTAAAAATTGACCTTTGGTGGCCTCTAGGATAATCACAGCCTCGTGAAACTTCACAGCCACAAACTAGAGACCTAGAGCATTCAGAGGATGGATGGCTTTTCTAGGTAGATTGACAATAAGGGGGTTTCTGAGCAGTTTCCAGAACAGAAGTGCTCGCCATCCAATCGCCGAAAAATGCAATTCTTGCAGAAATCTCAAAATGTCAAAAGTTTTTTATACCAAATCAGAGCATGGCTTTTTCTATGGTGTTCCTCAAAGTCTTGGTGTCTTAATGTGGTATTTTGGAGGGATTATTGATAATTTTTTATCAATTCTCTAGTGGTAAAAAATTGTAAAAAATTATAAAAAATTCAAAAATTTAGCACCAAATCTGCGTAACAAATGGCATCAACCCATAAATTGCTGCAACAATCATAATGTTCCTAGCCCTTATGCACTTTCACAATTTATTTTAATTCATTCATTCATTTATTCATTCAAGCAGGCCCTATGATAGTCTGGTGACCTGTCCAGTGTGTACCCCACCTTCGCCCAATGTCAGCTAGGATCGGCTCCAGCCCCCCCGAGACCCTGAATAGGATAAGCGGTTACAGATAATGGATGGATGGATTCATTCATTAATTTATGTTTATTTCTGATTCATGACTAGAACAACTTGACACACAGTGCTGAGCTGCATCTCAAATGATTCTTCAGGTTCCCAGCTTCTACTACCCCTACTGCTGACCTGCCAACTCCCCCTAAAGACCCCCTTAAAAAAGACAAAAACGGGTCTATTGTGGGTCTCAGAGGGTTAAATATCTTCGCTAAATACTTAATGACATTGCCGTCCATTTTTTTCATCCATCAATATGAAGAAAGGTCCGGTATCTCACTGCAGCAGACCAAGGTGGATTAACCACCTGAGCCCAAATATTAAATGTGAAATATCCCCCTCAGCATCAGATAAAACATTTTTCTCACTTGGTATCAACTTGCCTGTTGCAGTGAAGCAACATAATGCTTATACTGATGGAGATATGTTGTGTATTAATGTATTTAAAGAATTCAGCATGACATAGGCACAGTATGTGGTGTCCTTGGATCTCAATACAATTTAAAAATAAAGCTCTCTGGGTCTGAATAATAACCCTGTGTGTGATCCAATGAGGCCATTTTAGCAATTTAGATGTTCAATAAATTATACTATTCATTAAATTTAGTTTGTTTACCACCTTCGCTTGTCTATTGGACACTAATGTGAGGCTGTTTACACCCTCAGGGTTTAAATGCTATATTGTAATATATAATATAATGATACAGATTTAGTGTATTGATGTGTTTGAGTGGTTTAGGTACTGCATTTTAATGGTTTTCTTGATGACTGTGCAATATGTCCTTCCCTTTTATTTCTTCTATGTTTTTATCTTATTGATGTCTTGATTGCTTTGGCATCGATTTATGTTTACGTCTTCCGTTAGGCTGTATATTTCTTGGGCTTTTCTGTGCATGTGGTTCTCGGGAACTATAAATGTGTTGAACTGCATTTCCTACATGTACTTGCAGGAGATAGCTCTGCTCGGTCCCGTTATAAGGTGTTGGATTTATTTGTGTCTGCACACAGAAAGCGTGGCTGTATTATAAAATGTCTGAATCTCAAATGTGAGTCATTTATGTAGAACTTTATTTTCTTCTTAACTGTTTGCATCCCAAACATTTTTTTAACTTGCAAAAATGTTAACGCGTTAACACAAACTTGTTTTAACGCCACTAATTTCTTTAACGCATTAATGCAACTTGTGATTGTCAGGTTGTAGCGGGCTCAGTTTTAAAGCTAGAGTGAAGATACCATGTCATACTAGCTTGTCACAAAGGAGGTTAAATAACGCTCCAAATTTACGCTAAATTTTGGCGAGAAAAAACTGGCATGTTCATTTTCAAAGGGGTCCCTTGACCTCTGACCTCAAGATACTGTATGTGAATGAAAATGGGTTCTATGGGTACCCACGAGTCTCCCCTTTACAGACATGCCTACTTTATTTACTAACATAACTGTTTATTGCTGAGGGTTTCTGCACAATATTTGTCACTGTTTTGTGTTGTTAATTGATTTCCAATAATAAATATTTACAGACATTTGCATAAAGCAGCATATTTCCCCACTCCCATGTTGATAAGAGCATTAAATACTTGACAAATATCCCTTTAAGGTACATTTTGAACAAATTAAAAAAATATGTGATTAATTTGTGATAAATCATGATTAGATATTTTAATCGATTGACAGCTTTAGATAATACATTATTTAATTAACATTTCATCAAATTATTCAGTATAAACTACAAGTCAAGCTTTCGTCAATTCAACTCTACAGACTTTCATTATGAATCTACTTTTTATAAAAAAAAAATGTGTCACATAATGGTAAAAATTAAAGATAAACTTGCAAATGGTTTTCTCTGCTTGTTTCATTATTGCACCCACAGTGCGTCTATAAGTGATACATATACTAATAGAAGAGATAAATATCTGAAAAATAGACTGTTAGCGCTGATGATAACTGCTCTCTCAGAGGGTTAAAGTTCTCATAAAGACAAAGGAAGTCTTTTCTCCTTATTAGATAGTCACTATTCTTTATGCTTGTGCGGCTGGTACTGTACCTTCGTTATTATCGTTATCAGATATACACCTGTCCTTGGGGAGCTTTGTGTGCATATGGCAAAGTGACTCGAGCACACAGAACCGGTTCTCAAATGAGGGCACATTAAGATCAGACAACACTTGAGGGGGCCGGGGACTGAGAGTAATTTACTTCAATATGATTCCTCTGTAATGAATTCATCAATGGATGCTCTGAAATTGAGGAAATTAAAAAAAATGAAAGCCTTGATGATTTCTACGACTTTGAAACAGAGTCACCATTTTAGGGCATGAGAAAGCAATCTCTGTCGGTCAAATGACAACCTTATTCAGAGGAGACTGAAACAGTTACTTACTCGTAAAATAACCATGCATAACATTAAATAAGAATCAATAATGTGTTTCTAGACTGCTGATGGTTGCTTATGCCGGGTACACACTACACGAGAATCAAGCCGATTTTAGGCCAGATTCCCCCCTCCCGACAATCGTCAGCAAAGCCCGGATTTTTTGATGGTTCTAAAGATTATGTTTCCCGATATTCCTGAGGTGTGAGGTATGTTAAGAGTGTTTTTTACATCCCCCGATCGGCTCGGAACTCCATCCTGGCCGCACCGATTTCAAACATAAATATTAATCATGTTCAATTCTTATGATCGGATATCCTGTTGTGTGTGTGGAACCCCGAGGACAGCCGATAACGCAGTAACGTGGGAAAGAACGACAGCCGAATGGGAACCAAGCTGACTGAAGGACAACCACCGCCATCATGGCGGCCGTGACTAATGGATGAGCTAATGCAAAACGCGAAGCATAAAGTAGTAGGAAGATGGAGCTCAGAAATGGAGGATCAAGTTGTTGTTTTGTGAAAAGTGTTTATTTAACATGTCTCCATGATTTCATCCATATTTTTGCTTTTTTCTTTGTGAATTTTCAGTACAAAGCAGTGCAAAAACTAGCTAATTCTATCTGCCCGTCATCCGCCATGTTTGTTTAAAGTCACGTTTGATCGCAAGATATTTCACGAGATTTCTGGATTTTTTTCTAGTCGGGACTCTTGTTGTTCATGAATGAATCTGTTAGTGTGTGGTGTTGCTGTTTTGGCAAAATCGTTGTTCTCCACACACTACAGGAACAAAACTGTTAATTTAACAAAACGTGTCGTTATGTGTGGGGTCTCTCACATTTTCAATATCTGTTAAGATTTGAAAAATCTTTTAGTGTGGGCCAGCCTTAAGGATGTGCACATGTACAAAGCATGATTTATGGGGCAGTTTTAGCACCTGGCGTTAGGGAAATAAGCAGGAGCATATTAGCCTAGTGTGAGCTGGTTCCTCCACTCTGACTTTGCCCTGGGACTTGATGACTGCTGTCACCACGTCTGACAAACCGGGCGCCGCTGCAACAAATCAGTCTCCTCCCAATCCCAGTCGATATAATGAGACCAGACCTGCAGGCAGCTGGAGGTCTGTGTGTGAGCGCATTAGTGTTTATGTGTGTGTGTGTGTGTTCCTGGTTGCACAGAGGGATGGGGGAGGAGAGAATACTCAAGAGATTAGAGATTTATTGATTACCCTTTGCAGTGTCTCCCCCCTCCCCCCCCTCTTCCCCGGGTTTTCTCCATTCTCCACCAGTTTATTTATAGAGGGTTGTAGAGGGCAGTGTTTTCGGCTCTGCAATGTGTTGCAGACTTCTAGTGACCCGTCTTCTCTTAGAACATCATTCCAGAGGCTTATCGAGGGCACCGACATCGGCGTCAGTGTAATGGAAGGAGAACATGAAGGCAATAAGCTTTTGTATCAAGCAGGCCCCCTCCTCCTCCTCGTCCTCCTCCTCCTCCTGCTCTTTTAGTCTTTATAAATGCGCCATGATGTCTCATGCAGCTGCACTTTGAACAACGTTAAAATGTAAATGCAGGATGCACCCTGCCTTCGCAAGTTCTGATGGGCATGAAAAAACAGCCTAATGTAGTCGATGTAGATGACTGTGCTGTGCTTGTACTTGCGCTGTTTGATAATGACTATGTTTAGAATATGACTGAAAGGGAATGCAGTGGGTGGGCACGGATGCAGGGACAGGTTAGGTATAAGTTGAGATTTGGCACTTTGTATGAAGTTACGGGCTTTTTGCACCAGTATGTGCTAGCTCTGGTGGTCTCCCATAAAGGCAGACTTTAAGCTTTCGCTTTTTAAACTACGTCACCACAGCACTTTCCCTATGCGTCCACTGTTGCCGCGGATGGGTTTACATTGTAGTTAATGGAACGCCCGGTGTGTATCGATCGCCAGCGGCCATGACAGAGCGTCGTTATTTGACGTCCTGGGAATAAGAAAGGGCTGGGATGGATGGATCAACAAAATGTGTGACTTTAACACGGGAGGCCACTATTCGTTTCCTGTTTTCTACTGACGGTCAATGTTGGTTTCTTCAAACCGTGACCACGATCGTTCCCTTAACCAAGTGGCTAGTATTACAACCATGACAATGAAAGTCCTCCGACCTTGTAACTAAGTTATTTTAACTCTTCTCTAAACGTAATCAAGTCTTTTTTATGCCTAAACCTAAACAAACTTTAACCACAGCGCTGACACATCATTAAACAGATTTATTTGTCCAACAGTGATTTGTAATAATTTTAGTTTTAGTCCTGTTGATGGAGGCATCAAATCCAGTGGGCAACTCCGGGGTCTGAGAGGTGAAGCCAATGCTGAAGTGCCTTAAACCTGCATTCTTTCTAATAGCCAGCAGGGGGCGACTCCTCTGGTTGCAACAAGAAGTCTGATTGTATAGAAGTCTATGAGAAAATGACCCTACTTCTCACTTGATTTATTACCTCAGTAAACATTGTAAACATGAGTTTGTCTCAATCGATAGTTTCAAGTCTTCTTCAATACAGAATGATGTTCATTTAGTAAATTATGGTCCCATTTAGAGTCAAATAGACCATAAAGCAGGGTATGCTTTAGGGCGTGGCTACCTGGTGATTGACAGGTCGCTACCACGGCGTTGTCCGGTCTGGGAGTTGTCCGTGTTTTCGTCTTAGAATTTTCACCACTTCTTATACAGTCTGTGGTCAAACGCTTATACAGTATGTGTTGTTCTGAAAGGCAGTCACAAACAACATATTTTGTTGTTTGATTTGGAAAACCTGTTGGAAAATCTTCCCATATCCAACTTTCATAAAGCTAGGAGAGAATGTTTCTAGAAAGTCTGTTCTTTGGCGAGTACAGCTTACCACAGAGCATAGAAAATGATGCAATAAGAAGGATGAGCTAATAACTAATGATCTAATTCAGGGCAATAAATGGAGATCATGAGTCTGTCGAGCATTGTACCTGTCGAGGGAGACGCCATGCCTCATGCCAAATACTCTGCAGGTTTAGAGTAGGGCTGTCAAGCGATAAAAATATTTAATCACGATTAATCGCATGATTCTCCATAGTTAATCCCGATTAATTGCAAATTAATCACACATTTTGTATCTGTTCAAAATGTACCTTAAAGGGAGATTTGTCAAGTATTTAATACTCTTATCAACATGGGAGTGGGCAAATATTCTTGCTTTATGCAAATGTATGTATATATTTATTATTTGAAATCAATTAACAACACAAAACAATGACAAATATTGTCCAGAAACCCTAACAGGTACTGCATTTAGCATAAAAAATATGCTCAAATCATAACATGACAAACTCAAGTCCAACAGGCAACAACAGCTGTCAGTGTGTCAGTGTGCTGACTTGACTATGAATTGCCCCAAACTGCATGTGATTATCATAAAGTGGGCATGTCTGTAAAGGGGAGACTCGTGGGTACCCATAGAACCCATCTTCATTCACATATCTTGAGGTCAGAGGTCAAGGGACCCCTTTGAAAATGGCCATGTCTGTTTTTCCTCGCCAAAATTTAGCGTAAGTTTGGATGATGCCAGTATCTTAACTCTATCTTTAAAACTGAGCCCGCTACAACCTAAAAATTATAAGTTGCGTTAATGCGCTAAAAAAATTAGTGACGTTAAAACAAATTTGCATTAACGCATTATTATCGTGTTAACTTTGACAGCCCTAGTTTAGAGATAGACTATTCTCCATCTTGGCAACAAATGCCAGATTTAGACAATGCCTCCAGCCCAAATAAGTATTTTAATATATCCCAGACTACAAAGTGGGAGTGGGAAGATGACGGCAGGAGGCTTTACAACACAGTGAGGCTACACGGTAATATTTCTGGGCTTTCGCTTGTGCGAGAGCTGCTACAGTTTGATTTTATCATAGAACATCAAAACACCCGAGGGGAAGTATATATCTTTTATCACACTGTACCCTCCTAATAGATCAGAAGATATTAAATATCTGAGTACAGATGTATTTTTGCAATTCTGTGTGGAGCACAGATAGATAATTTAGTGAAGATGCTGTGCACCCCGTGGCCGAGGTTAAAAATCGATGTACTTAGAAACCGGAAAATGGCTCCGTGACTTCAAAGTCAGATGCAGATATATTCCCCTCTATCCATGACTAATGTGTTAGTATGGATTCTGGATGGGCAACGGACATCTGCAGTGTTCTTAAATTTACTGAGCTTCCCTCCTGTGTGTATTCAGTAATGGGTATCTAAACAGAGTTTGAGAGTTGAGACTTCATTTGGATGATAAACACAATGTAATCCTCTAATACACATTCACACAGCACCTTGGGAATAAACTACCGGCAGCACAGTTTGACCCGCCAGGTTAAATACCTTTTGATTTACATACTGGGAGAAATTGAAGTGGAACAAGACCAGCTGGATTTTTTAACACATAAGTCAGAGGCCCAGTTATAGTCCTTGTAAATTCTGATGTAATTGAAGTTTTTACCGTTGTCGCGCTCTTCCTAGGTTTATAGAGACACATGTAAGTGCCTGAAATGGAAGTATAAAATGTGCAAAATGGAAAGAGAAAAGTGGGAGCTGGGAAGGAGGCGTGAGAGATTAGAGTGACTTTAAATCTGATTTCTACGACTCAAGATCACAATATCATTTTGCTGCACAAGTTACCAATTCTACTCACTGTCACGCCCTGCTCCTCTTATCCAACATCCTTTAACTCCCTGATTCTGCTGACCAGACACAGACTGTCCGACTCCTTCCTCCTCCGAATGGAGAACAACTGATTTCCAGGCTGAGCAGAGGCTGTCAGGCTTTTATGGTGAAAAGTAGGTCAGCGTGCGAGTGCCAAGCGTGCCCTTTTCTCCAGGTGTGGAGTGGCTAATAGTGTACGAGCAGTGAGAGCCGAAGTACTGAACACTGAAGTAACACTGTCTGTGAGCTCGCCAGGCTTCATGAGATGCTGAAGTCTCAGTCAGGAGGGTGCTGAGATGCCAGAGGCAGGCTTTAGCATTTACAAACACTCTAATGCTACACTGGTGTGTGTGTATATGTGTGTGTGTGTGTGTGTGTGTGTGTGTGTGTGTGTGTGTGTGTGTGTGTGTGTGTGTGTGTGTGTGTGTGTGTGTGTGTGTGATGGAAGAAAGCCAGATTCAGAGGAGAATAGCTGCAAAACATATCCAGTATTCAGTGGTGAATAACTCTACTTGGGTACAATTCTGAGGTACTTGTACTTTACTTAAGTATATCCATTTTATGCTACAGTACATTGTATTTCTACTCCATACTCAAAGGGAAATATTGTACTTTTTACTCAACTACATTTGTCTGACAGTTGTATTTACTAGTTATTTTTCAGGTTAATATTTTACATAAAAAACATAAGATAAGCTTATAAAATACAAAAAAAACCCTGGCAGTTGTATGCCCCCTCCGACCAGTCAAGTTGCAGTTTACCTCTATGTCTGTCCAAAATGTCATCACTTCATCATTTTATCCTGTTAGATATTTGTGTGAAATTGTCTTAATTAGCGTATGAATTCTTGAGTTATGGCCAAAAATGTGTTCACATTGACCTTTGACCACCAAATTCTAATCAGTTCATCCTTGAGTCTAAGTTGGACGTTTGTGCCAAATGTATTGAAATTCCGTCCAGGCGTTTCTGAGATATCACAAGAATGGGACGGATATAAGGTCAGAGTGACCTTGACCTTTAACCTTTGACAATCAAATTCTAATCAGTTCATCCTTGAGTCCAAGTGGAAGTTTGTGCCAAATTTGAAGAAATGGTGTTATCTCAGGTGTTCCTGAAATACGGTATCGCGTCCACAAGAATGGGTCGGTCGGACGGACAGACGGACGTATGGACAACCCGAAAACATAGTGCCTCTGGCATGTAGGGCAGTGCCGAATATAATTTTTTGGGCTTCGAAGCAGCAGGCTGACATGTTCTTCTGTCTGTCTGTCTCCATTTTCAACGTTTCATTCCCCGGGACAGTGCTGCTGCCGCACTACGGTACACACACGCACCTCTACACACAAAAACAGCTACATCCGTCTGAGAACAACTAATAATAATTCATGTTAAATATGAATAATGAATAATGAATAATGTTGTGGGATTTCATGGGCTATTTTGGGATTTATGCATTATTATTACAAACATATATATTAAAACTGAAAAAATACTGATATGGAGGTCGGTTACCATGGCAACAGTCAAAGCTTCGAAGCATGCGGGTCAGCCCTACCGGCGCAGAGGCATTAAAAACTAAACGTGTAGCAGAACTTTGTTTTTTCTTCTTCCCTCTCCCATTAATCATCTCACGACCCCTCAGATTTATCTTGTGAACCTTTGGGGGGGGGCCCGACCCCTATACGTTAGTAACTACCTGCACTGTACACTGTATATGGCTAAAACTAGTTCCACCTCGACCTGCTACAACAGTAAAATGCTGCTCACACATTGATGCATCATGTTACAGGACAGTACTTTTACTTTACTTTAAGTACAGTTTGCTGATAATGCTCCTGTACTTTTACTTGAGTAGGATTTTGCAGGACTTTTACATCAATGTATTCATACTTTTATTTAACGGATCTGAATACTTCTTCCACCAAGATAAGTGCATGTGAATGTTAATATGGATGGATTAGTTGGCTCCACTTGGCACCGCTGCCCCAGAAACTATTTTATTCTATTTCTACACAGTTAGTGGGAGGAAAACAATTCATTCGCACTCTGTTATTGGCTATAAATCAGTTATTAAAGGCCCAAAAGACGCAGGAAATGCTCTTAAAGATCAAAAGGTTTCTTACTCTCCAGGAGTCAAATGAGACGGAGTTTCTATTAACGGCCATGACAAGCTGCACAAAGACTGACAGATATATTCATAATGGTAGGTTGTCATGGCGGCTCTGTGGTTAACCTTGTTGCGTCACAGCAAGACGGACTAGCGTTCGATCTCCCGCCTCCTCCTTTGTGTGAAGGAAATAGACCAGCGAGTTTTTCTTAAGTGTGGTTATTGTTCAGGTGTCAGATTGAGTAGCCCTGTTTCAATTAACCAGCCCTCTCTGACTTTCCCTAAGTACTTGTTGATACGAACGCTGCATCTCATTCGGTTTTCACTCTAAGCTTCAGCGCCTCAGCACTTGAAAATATTTTTACCAATTTAAATCTCTATTCATTCAATTTCCATCAACAAAGAAATCCAAGACTCAGCTGGACATTTTAAAATACTGCTTTTGATTGAAAACCAAAATAATCTTTTTTAAGGGACACTTTGTGATACTAGTGCCAATAGGAGAACTGAGTTTTGATGCTGATAGCAACAATACCTCTTTTTTATTACACGGCTTTGTTGAATACTCGATTCTGATTGGTCAATCATGTCGTTCTAGGGTCTGTTATTTCCTTATAGCCGATCGTTACTATGTATGCTGCGTTTTAGGGGTGGGACTTAGCGAAGGGTCAATTACATCTTGTTTCAAATGTTGCTAAACTCTGATTGGTTCATGGAAGGACGTGACATCAACAACTGAACCCCGCACAACTTCAAACCAGTGAGAAAATCAACAACAAAAACAGAAATGCAAAAAACTTGCATGCGAAATGACCAAAATTGCCCAAACCTTGGCAAAAAAAAGCCTTCATGTAGGATCTAATCACTTTCTAGTAAGATGCTGACTGAGAAAATAGGTTTTGGGGTCCTTTAAGGTTCAAACAACTGTCAAACAACTGCACAATCACCAAATATTTAGCTAGATGGAAGCAACAAAAAGCTACGAAGACCTATGAAGTGAGGCAATGAGGTTTGTTTACTCTGTGATCTATATTTTCCTTTTCGAAGTCTTGATCTTTCAAACAGTTGTTTGACAGTTGTGGAAGAGCTGTGGGCAAATATTCACCCTAGATACTTGTTTAATAAATTATTAATGCATAGAAAAACCAGCGATACTTAATGCCTTTTATTTTGCTAATAGAAACTGAACAGGCTTTTGTTCTTGTACTGCACTATGTAGGACTTTTGGCCCCGTCAGCTCCGTTGTTATCTTTGCTAAAATTCCATTACATGCACGACGGGGAACTACTCCACTAACGTCTAAAAAATGCACTTCATAAATGCAGCAGGGACTGGAAAACATCATTTCACAGTGTCCCTCTGAAAAATGAATCAGGAAGAAATTGATTTTTACAGAGAATTCGCTGTAACTCTAACAGATTAAGAAGTCTCTTATCTAACAGTTTTATTGTTTTGGAGTTTTTCTACATGCTTGTAAATCATGACGTTTATTTGTCATTCAATAATTAATTCATAACGACTTTACTGAACTCTTTATCATATCTTATGTTACATAATACTTTGAGTTTTAAACCCACTTAACAGGGACTTTATTGTATCAGTATATTACTGCAGAGGCTGTTTGATTGTATAACACTGTATCCTCCTGGCTTTTATTACATCTCATCACACCAACTCTGCAAATAAAAGAAGAGGGAGATGAGATTTGTTTGTTGGATGAAGCGTTCAGAGGCGGAAAGGGATTAGTCAAACTTGCATACTGTCAGAGGAATATTCAGATATTCAGCACGCACCCACATCAGGTAAATCCAAAGTGACGGTACAGCACTTAGGAGTCCTGGCATTAACAGGACAGCGCCAGTTACCACCCTTAAAACATGGTGCTTCTGAAAACGCCTGCATTTATCTCATGGTGGATTAAACATAGATGTAACCTGCCAACTAACTGCTCCACATAATGTCATAGTTCAGTGTTACTGGCAACAGAAATAAGGATGAAATGCAGACAAGCTGGCAGAGTAGGAAAGGTTTTGGAGCAGTTCTCTGAGACGGCGTGACAAGGTTACTAGAAGAACTACAAGCTGAAAATCAGTGTACTGCTGCACAGCTGTGGTTAAAGTGTGTTCTGTTACACCCATAAACACATCCAGCAGTGATGTTATGGTGTGCTGACCACCCCTTGGAGAACACTTCTACATCACTGCAGCAAGGTGAGAATTACACTACAGGTCAGCAAAAGCAACAACAAAATGGGGAAGTGAACTTCCGTTCAAACTTAAAGAAAAAACTCCTTAAAGGACAATTACACCCTCAAATTCTGCTGGAACCTTCCCTCCCAGCATATTTAAAATATGCAACAGAGGAGTGAGGCGGCAACGACTGTAGGAGCCGTGGTCTCGTAGTGTGTGATGTAACAGGGGGCGGCTGTGGCTCAGGAGGTTAAGCGGGTCGTCCACTAATCAGAAGGTCAGTGTTTCGATCCCCGGCTCCTCCACTCTGCATGTCGAAGTAGGGATGTCATGATACCAGAAATTTAGTAGTCGATACCAATACCAGTGAAATTCCACGAGTCTCGACACCAGGGTGAAAAAACAAAAGTGAAACAGCACATCCCATGTACTTCAACATACACTCCTTTATTACTGTTTGCATACTGTTTTTTGTTAGGAAGTTAAACAGGTCATAATTCCCTCTCTATTATCTATTATATGTTGCTGTGAAAATATCTCCTTCAAACAACTGGATTTACTCAAGTTTCACACCAAAAACTACATTTTACAAGATTACATTTTAACACAGCATGATTATGTTAGAATTTACTTTTGCCCAATACTCATTCTTACTGAATAGATCCTGAACGCATCATGATGTGGCACATCCAGTTAACGTTAGCTGTTAGCTCCGTGCAGGACTGTTTTTTCTTTTTTTTTTTAAAGACTTTTTTGGGGGCTTTTTTTCACTTTATTCAATAGTGCAGCTGAAGACAGGAAAGGGGGAGAGAGAGAGGATGACATGCAACAAAGGGTCAGATCTGAATCTGGGCTGCTGCGGTAAGGACTCAGCCTTTGTACATGGGGCCCCCGCTCTAGGTGAGGTAACGGGACGCCCCCCAAACACATTTTCTTTTGTTCCAGGGATTTATGTGACACCAAACCCTGACAGCACCTACGGTACCTGCTGTACTGTAGAAAAACGTCACATTTTCAGGATTTTGACATTGACTTGGTACCGAAGTATCGGTTCTGGTGACATCCTTATGTCGAAGTGTTCTTTTACAAGATACTGAACCCCAAATTGCTCCTGAAGGCTGTGCCATCAGTGTGTGAGTGCATGTGAAAGAGCATTAGTTAAGATCCTGATGAGCAGGTGGCACCTTGTATGGTTCAGCCTCCTCCATCAGTGTATGAATGTGTGTGTGAATTGGTGAATGTTGACATGTAGTGTCAATTTCTGCTCCAGTCTTTTTCAAATAAACTTCTGTCTTCACAGGAAACAACTATGTTAGGTTTAGGCAACAAAACTACATAGGTTTAGGAAAAGACTGTGGTTTGGGTTAAAATAACTCTAGAAGTGGCGTAACTTAAGTACGGAAGTTACGTGACAAAAAAATCAACGTTGACTTCTGGTTTTATATGGGACACGTACACCTGTCTCCTAGGCAAATGTCCAGTGTTTTTTTACCCACATATCCACCCCGACCTCCTCCATATGCGATGTTTGTCGCTCTTTAAATTTCCTGGTTCACAATTACGTGGATTACAAGAATTGATTTTGTGGGATACGAATTGCAGTGCATTACTTTTCGTAGGTATAGCTACGAACGGTGTATGAGAACAACCTTACAGAACCAGGGACACACAACATAGCTCCTCTCAACTCCTTCTATGACCCAAACCCCAAAAACAGGAATGACTTCACATTGAGAAAATAAATGTCATGAAGTATGATGCTGATAATTAAACCAAGAACAGATGTGCAGGTAGATGTTTTTGTGGAAAACTAAATGGGGATAACTAGTGGACAGGTGAGGAATTGCAGAGACTTGAGGGTGGGAGGAAGACGTTGTCCCACTGACACATAAACCTCCTACAGGAGATGTTACAGTATATTTTCTGTGGGCTCTAATCTTTGCAGCCATTAATTGCTGAATTATGGCAAAGCAATCTTACGTCAAAGAAGATCAATGAGAGATTTGTGGGATGAGATTTGTGTGTCCCTAAAATTACTTGACAAATCTCTTTATATAAGGAGTGAATATATATTTTTATACCATACAAAACTGACACGTACTTCAAGGCTTTTGAATTTAAAAATGTTTTTAGAGTGACATTGTAGCAGGTTTATGTAAATCTCAATAAAGCCTCAAAGAGTTTTTAAATGTAGAATTTAGTGTCCTTGGTTGTGTCTGAGGTTTACAAAGCAACTTCAACTTCTTCCTTGATGTTTGTCAAATGTTCAGAAAGAGTAAAACTGGTTCATACTTTCTATGTACATTCATCTCGTATTGGGTAGAAGCCTTTTACGCCTTTCACATCAATGATGGGAAAATAATAGTGTACCTCCTGCGACAATCCACATCAATGAGACATGAAGGCAGTTCAGCGCTCCATTATTGACTCTTTGATTTCGGGCTCAGTCATGTGAGGCCGTGTTTCTCACATGCTGTAGCATTCCTGCTGCAAACACAGAAGTGTGTTTTTCTTATTTTCTTTTCAATGCTTGTAAAAAAAATACTCTCAAAATGAACAGATGTGGAGTAAAAATGGGCGTCGCAGTAGCTGTAAATTAATTCAAATGAAAAATGGATGGGGGGGCAGTTTTGAATTAGTTAAAATTAATTAATTTGTCTTTGCAAATGGGCCGCTGCTGGTGTGAAACTTGATTGGTGTTAATAAGCTCCTGCAGATTTAGGAAGCAAGTTATGATCTCTGACAAAATATGCAATGTTTTCAATTACCAATTTTATTTTGGTAACATATGTACAGCCACATTGACTTAAAGGCGTTAGTTTATCATAATTTAATTAGTAGTCCCAATTAGCAATATATTCTGCTGGTGACATCTATCTAATGTGCTTCTAGCTGCATGGCTGTGAGTTTGTGTTGAAGCATCTCTCTGCACTTCAGCTCTGACGAAAACCAGAGAAGAAGATGCTGGAGGGAAGTTTGGTGTTTCTGCTCTCCTTAGCAACAAGGGGATGGATGTTTAGCATCTTTAAATTCCCAATAGGAAGGCAGCAAACAGCCTAAGGTTTCCTATTTACACAATGGCGTACTAACAAAAACACGAATTTAGAAAAAAACATGCATGATTTATTACTATTATTGACTTTTATTTTTCTGTTTGGAATAAGAGGACTGAAAGTTTTGAGCACTCATAAGGCTCCATGTCACATGTAATAAAAGGACTACAGGGAACAGCATTAAAAACACAGCAGTATATAAATGAAAAGAAGCAATATTAACATGGCAATACATTGCTGCATTAAACTTTAATAAGATCCGATGGAGTTTTGTACAATACTAAAAATGTTAAAGGTGCTACAAATAACTTAGAGTGCTAAAACTGTTACATTTTAATGTGCAGGGGAAGTATTATCGTAGATAAAAATCCTCTTTACAAAACTGTTTCTTTTTGCGAGTGCATTTAATAATGGGGTAGGCTTCTAATACAGCCCCCATCCTTCAGCTCTCCTCTCTCTGTCTTAATCAGCTCACACCAGACGACCACGGGCATATCCTTCATACAGTAACCTGTACGAGTCATTCATTTCAAACATCATCCCGATTGTGATCCCGATGCCGTTATATCAAGCCGCCAGACAGAGCACCAGGCTTTGAAGCAAATTTTCGTAGTGGTCAAACGGCGGTACTACAACTTCCGTGTCCATCACGTGATGCCATTGGGCCCAAAAAGACTTTTTCCCACAGAAAAGAAAAGAGAAAAGAAAAGAGACGTCTGTAACTCAGCGGATCTTTTTTTTTTTTTGAGGTGAATCAACTCCCCAGTACGAACACTTGAATAGCCATTATTTAAATCATTAGGTCCTAAACGTTATAAAATGCACTTATAGCCGAATCCAGAGTTAGTTTCCTTCCTCCGTTCATGTGAACGGAGGAAGACTGCGGTGCTGCTGCCCCTGCGCCATGGGCCCAATGGATGCAGAAGATCGCCGGATGATCCGGGTACTTTATCACTTGGCAGTCGAGCCATTTTGGCTTCATGCACCACTGAGCAACTCTCATAGGAATGAACGGGAGCCCGCCTCTAACGCTGTATCCAGTTCTCTTTATACATGCATGCGTTACCTACCGTCCTGTTTTCTCTGCTAACATGTGGGCCTGTAAAGCCCTTTTAGATGACAAACTGTGATTCGAGACTCTGGCGAGCTACAATATCGGCGAAGCGTTTCAGAGATGGAGAGAAAATGTTGCCAATAGTTTAGCCTTCTGCTAACCGTAACACAGAAGGCTAAACTTTTAGAAAGATGAAGAGAAAATCCTGCTGCTTTGCCGGCTGTGGCTAGCTCACTGCAGAAGGAAGAAAATATGAGCAACATTTTCTCTCCATCACTGAAACATTTCACCAATATTGTTAGACTCTCTTTTTGATGAGTCTGTCTTCCTTTTTTGGGTTGCTTTGCAGTGTAGTTGTTGCCAATGCTTGAATAGCAGCTTTTCCTGCAGGATGTTCCGCCGGTGAATCAGGCTTTCACCATCTGAAGGGACGTGCTTGCGCATCTGCATTTGTAGAACAGCCAAAAGGAACGTCATCTCTCTGAAACAACTTGTGATTGCTCAGTTTCCTGCAACGGGCTAGATTTTCTAAAGCCTGAAGACAGAACCAAGAGGTGCAGAAGTCTAGTTACCTCTCAGACAACTTGAATCATAATATGCTGAAAAGTTATTATGGAATTTTTCCCACAATTTTTTCCACAATGACCCTAAAAATATAGTCTACCCCAGATTGTAGGGCTCTGAAGCAGCTCTCAAAGAGCAGTATTTTAACTTCTCTATGGGGGTGACCATGACAATCAAGGATGGCATTTGCCTTGCTGAGCAAAATGGCTTTCAAAGATTTCAGCCAGCTGAGCTCAGCTCTACTGATGTTGCCTTCAAAAATACCTTCAAAAATCTCTCCAATCTATTTTTATAGAACATAGTCAAGTTACAAAACCAGGACACCAGACAGAAACTTTTAAAAAAGAAAACTTTTTACCACAAAGATTTTTTGCGGATTTACTGTATTCATCATCGGTTTCAAAAGTCAATAAAAAGGTACCCAGACATTTGTATATTTGTATTCCCTTTCTGCCACCGCGAGGCACCGTTACCGCTGCGGCAATCGTGTTAAATGAAAGGAGTCCCATTTGCAGCTGTCCACCAGCTTTATTGATCATGGATCTATATGTGTGGAGGCCGGTGGCGAATCATGGCATTGATTTTCGAGACATATAATGAGACCATGTCCATCGTCTACCTCCAACAGTAGTCTAAGAATAGCCGCTGTTTTCCTGCTGACTACGACAGTCATTTGTATATAAAACGTGGAGTATAAAACAGACAGACAGAGAGTACAGCCCTCAAGAGAGCTGGTGGATAAAAAGAGCATCTTTAAGGATGCACAGTTTACTCTCAAACACTATCCAGCCAGTTAAGTTCATGTATCACTTGAGATTAGTTCAAAGCTAACAAATTTGGTTAGACTGTGCTAAAGGCTGATAAAAAAAATAAAAAATCAATAAGCAGAGCCGTGCATGCATCTTCAGACATTACATTACACTTAACACTTCATTTACTAGACTCTATCGGGGGGATGTTCCTGTACAGCTACGCCCTTAATGACATCACAATGGGATCTAATCGCCAAAGACTCCTCATTTTATTTCTCTTTAAGCATATCTTTCAATTAAGTCTCTCCTGATTGAACTGACATTTGTCTGAGGACTAAATAGCATCCTGGTTACTCTGGATAATCTACAGACCTTTTCAACTTTCAAAATATGCAAAACGTTCTCATCCTAACTCGTCACATACGACCTTGGCATCTCTTTTTTCAGCATCAAAACCGCTATAGTTACCCTTGGCGTCACTTTAGGTTTAGGCAATAAAACCATTACAGTTGGGTAAACTACTACGTTTGTGCAGTGAAAATGACACTGAACGTTGTGAACACGGGACATGAACAGCGGTCTCCTGGATGAAACCCTTGTGTTTGTTGGACCCATCCACCTCCCCTTTCGCCTGTCCAATGTGTCTTTTCGCTCTTTAAACTACATCACCACCCTCCTGGCACACCTTCTTAGAGTGTTTACTGTTGCCACAGATGGGTTTACATTATAGTTAATGGAAAGCCCGGTGCGTTTCATACCGGCGCTAAACGCCTTGTGCGTTGGTATCAAACGCCAGTTGCCGTGACAAAGAGGTATCTAACACCCTCGGAATGAGAACAGGCTGAAATATTTTATTCTGAAGGTATATCGTGGAAAAAACAGAATAGTTTTTTTAAATGTACTTTTTCATTGCTGTGAGAACCATAAATTAAATTCCATTCACCTCCATTGAATTTGGTTGACAGCACAAGTCTCTAAGGCAGAAATATAATCAAAATTATCTGCATGGCTAGATACCAGTAGCAAGTGGGTAAAAATGTGTTTTGTGTGTGATTTATCTGAGATGACTCTTAGATGATATCAACTGATTAGGATTAAATACTATTTGTAAACGGTTAGCTTCCAAACTCAACCCAACTAACTTGTATTGAGGGCCATAGTCAGGATTTTTGGAAACACTGAGGTCATAAGTCCAAGTTCCCTCAATGCACCAAAAAAGTGTTTTAAAATATTTGGATTTTTAACATTCTACTTCTTCAGTAAACTGCTCAATTCCAGTGTTTCCCAAAAGATTTTTTTGAGACTGGGGTCGGTGGACCATGAAGAAAATGTTGTACATTTTAAAATTAAATGCATCTGGTGCACTTTGAGAGCATAATTAAGAGCTTAGATCTATGAAAAACTTGATGCTCTTGTAAACAATTTTTGCTCTAGCAGTGGTGGAATGTAACTAAGTACATTATCTCAAGTACTGTACTTAAGTACAATTCCGTCCCTCCCCGCAGGGAGAGAGGACACGCAGAGTTCTACGTCCACGGACTTAGTACATAGTACGGAACTGCGAGCCGCCTTCACCCCCAGGTCTTCCGAGCCAAACTAGAGCCAGTTGCTGCGTAGTTTGTGCACCGTCGCAGAGGAAATGCACCCAGCGAAGGCCAGCCAGCCCACCCGTTGAGAAGTGTAAAAATATTTTCGGTTCATTATGAAACTGTGGCGGGAAAAAAAGACTATGGCGGGCCGCCACAGTCTTGATACTTAATGGGAAACACTTATTTATGTTTTTCTGTTTTTCCAAATATGAAGGTCTAAATTCTGCTTCCACACTTCCAGTAATAATAATCTGGTGGGAAACTGTTGAATCCTTTATTTTTTAGTTTTAAAGAAATGTGTTAGGTTTGTTTATGTAACTATACCTAGTTTTGCTAAAAACCCCAGCCCCCTTACTCAACCGTAACCTGACCTTAATACGGGCGGTAGATCAGAAAACGTTTATGAGTTGATTTGAAACATCCAGCGTTTGTTGGTGCCGTCCAAATGACCTTTCTTGTTGATTTGAGAATGAGAACCTGTTGCTCTTAGCAGGAATTATTCACAGCTTTGCTTTTCACACTGTGATATGTACTGATGGTGGAGGTTTTTATGTACTATCTGTGCCTCCGTGTGCTGGTTCCGATGCCAAGGGGCGCTTCCCAATCGGCGATATTTGACTATTTGGGAGTGAGACCGGGTTGGCAGAGCCCTGAAGCCCCACCCCTGCTGCTGCACAGAGCGCTGTTCGCTTGTTTATTCAAGTTTATTAATATTGAACGTGTCGCAAATTCCAATATGGTCCAAATTGCACCATATTTGACACTGCCCGCCCTTGAATCCCCAGCAATACACCCGCCGAGTGTGAAGTAGATTGGATGAATGGTTCTTGAGATATGCGAAGGACACACCCACATACATAGAGACAGATAGAGATTCCTTGCTTTATAGATAGAGGATTCCAAACAGTGGGGATCAGATTTAAGATTTTGACCCCAATCAACAATGCAGGAATACCACTTTTATAAATCAAATACTGCAAAGGTAATACAGATCTAAAGAATAAAATCTCTTACATAATACCCTTTAAAACTCATCACCAGGCTATAATCATGAGAGCAGATTTAAGGACCAGAATTCGCTCTTTTGGGAAAACTGAATACATGATTCACACATCACAGTGTCACAAAAGAAATAATACATGAAGCATGGGAATTCAAACTAACACTCCTTGCTGTGGTGGTACCCATGAAAACTTTTTTTTCTGCTAATCCTTGGCCCCGAGAGCTTTACATTTGATTTATGTATGAATAAGAATTCAGATTATGACCTTAATCATACTAATATAATTATATTCATATGTATCCCTGACCCGTGCTCTATGATGGAGCGCTCATAATTGCAGTGAGATCAGAGCACTGGTAGTCACGTACTGTGAATGTAGTCATTAAAACATCCACCTGTATTTTACATCGCGAGCCCAGGAGTCAAGTACATCTCCTGCACATGTATATTTTATAGTGGAAATCATTCAGAGAGACTTCCTTTCATCACCATATCAAAATTATATCCAATGTGGGTATTTCTGCTCCACTGTGCCAGCTTTTGTGATGTTTCTCATACAATAAAGGCAGTTTAGTTGGTAGGTATTTATTGAAGAAAACTGAATGTTCTCTCACTGGGCTTTAATCAGCAGCCAAAATCAGAGGCTCTGCTTCAAATGCACAAACCTGCTGTGAGCAGAGGAGGCAGTCCAGATGGCTGCATCAATTTAAACACTGAAAATCTGCGAGACTGTAAAGATTTAAACTGCTGTTTTGGGGGGACGGGTGCTAATCAAGACCAGTATGGATCAGAGTGAAAGTAAAACGCCCCGTAAAAAGGCTGCTACATGGAAGGGTTTTTGAGGAACCTCAAAACTAGCCGTACAAACAAGACCATAGTTTGGAAACTGTGGTGATTAAATGTTGCAAGTAGTCAGTTTAGGGCTGTCGCTGTGAAGGAATTTCCCCTGTGGTGATAATGATTGGCTCAACAGCGCGATATGCGGTATTACTGCCTTTTTTATTTGCAAAATACTTCTTTTATCCTGATTTTAGTGCTATAAAAATAAGCTTTATTGTTACGCTATTATTAGGTATTGTTGCTTTGTAAACAAAGAGGTGCAGCGTTTTTTCCAGCTGAGACGCTTTGGTTGCTTCTGGTTGCTGTAATACGGAATATCCACAGGAGTAAAAATGTTGGCACAAGGCAGAATACTTGGTCTGGATGAAGGGAAGGCTGAAGCATGTAGGGGGAGAGGATGTGTATTAATTTCTCCCCCGTTGTTTTTCAGCACTTGTAGCTACATGTAGGATGTGACGGTTGGTCTTTGTGGTTATTTGTCCCTCCCCTCCTCCATTGTGATTGGACGGCTGCGTAAACAGTGACGAGCGCATTGTTTTACCCAAAGTTGAACATTTTTCAATTCTTGGCGACCAGAAAAAACACCAAATGTGCAGCGCTCAGCGTGGAATAGACGCTCAGACAAATTCTTTGTATGTGCATACGTACTTGGCAAATAAATCTGATTCTGATTCTGATTGTAGAGAGATTTTTTCATCATACAGTTGAATGTAATGATTATAAAACTCGGATAGACGGCGGTGTATATTTTTTGCATCTTTATGAGTAAACATTTTAAAGTATCGTGAGTCGGAGATCCTGTTTCACACTTGTACTGAAACACATTCTTCCATTTAGTAACAAAAGTTTGCCATCAGTGCATGTATGAATGTGTGTGTGTGTGTGTGTGAATGGGTGAATGTTGACATGTAGTGTAAAGCGCTTTGAGTGGTCGGAAGACTACAAAGGCGCTATATAAATGCAAGTCCATTTACCATTAAAGTAAACCTTTGTTTCCACTTGCAAAGGGCAGATCTTAAACATGATGCCGACATGGTCACAGGTGTAGAATTGGGAGCAGACAGGCCTTCATCTATAAATACAAACCCTTTCCTCCTATTGTTTGCAGTTCAATTTGTCCACTCAGCAGTGGAAAGGCCAAACTGCAGCTGTTTTCTATTTTAGAGATGAACGACGTAACCTTTTAAAATGTTTTCTGTTTTTCTTTTCCTGAAACCAGGTTCTGCACAAACCATTGAAAGATTTTTAGAAATTATGCATATTTATGCATCTTTACTTTTCACTATTTTCTGACAGTTCATATACCGATTAAAGGATTAATTGAAAAAATTAAGAATAATCTCTTATGATAGTCATTTGACTTCTTACAATATACATAATAGCCCCTTGCCGTCATGCACCTTGTTAGGTAAATATGTCAATTTTACATGTCGATGTCATGCACATGAGTCATTTTTACCTAAAGTCACGGCAATATTACTACAGGTCAAACCTATAGGAGTAACTTTTCTGTAAAACCTCCAACACAGCACAAGTCTGAATTGAATGTATCGTGTTAATGTCAAGGCTGCAGCAGCACAAGGTCAAATACACACAGAGAGAAACTGCCACAACATTGTGTTCACCTGAATAAGAGTACTGCATTGAAAAACTTTCTTTCCAGAGGGTGTGTTCCTTATCTGAATCGAGGGTCTAAGGATAGATGCAGTTGTATGCTGTACAAATGCTAAAGCCCCTTGAGGCAAATTTTTGATTTGTGATATTGGGCTATATAAATGAAATTGACTTGACTAATAATTGCATCACTAAATTAACATAAAAATAGAATCAGTTTAAAAAAAAACAAAGAATGGGTCAATTTAAAGGGACTATATGTAAGAATCATAAATTGCTTGTTCACAGCGAGACCTGTGGCCGCAATGTCAACGAAAGTCAGCGTCCTGTTGCTCGTGCTCGCGCTTGTGCTCGCTCTACATAGACATGAACGAGCACCGGTCTAAACAGTGAGGCGACACACGTCAGCTAACACACAATATCACTCTATTTCACCTGCTTGGCAGTATTGTTAGCTGGGGGGGGAGACACCCGGTCGGGGCGATAACGTAACTCGCTGCGGAGCTCCGTCACTTCACAAGACACTGGAAACCTCTGTTGTTCTGGAGGAGCTGCAGCATTTATTTCTGCACAGACATCCACTGCACATTCACTAGATATTCTCAGAGCTAAACTAACTCGTCTGCAGTGTGTAGTGTGTGCGCGTGCACGTCGAGTTGGAGCGAGCCGAGCGGGTGAGAACGAGCGCGGTGGTCAAGCAGGCAGCAGGAGAAGAGCTGCTGCGCGCTCGCGTACCCACACGCGAGCGCGCATGGGATACCGACCCGGTATGATTTATGCGCATAATAAGTTACATATAGTCCCTTTAAATAGGGGTGTAAGAAAATATTGATTAAATGAGTATAGCGATATTGTGTGAATCTGTATCGATTCTCCAAAACACTGTATCGATTAAAAATGTGACGGTCGCTATTTCATCTTTCGGAGGTTGTAGCAGGCTCAGTTTTAATTACTGGCATCATATGAAATTACAAAACCTAAGGAATCAATTGGTACCACCCATGTCATGCTAGCTTGCCGTAAAGAACGCTAAATAATGCTCCAAAGTTACAGTGCGTTGCTTTGCGTTGCGTTGCGTTGCGTTGCGTTGCGTGAATTTTGGTGAGGACTAACTGGCATGGCGATTTTCAAAGGAGGGCCTTGGACTCTGACCTCAACATATGTGAATGAAAATGGGTTCTATGGGTACCCACGAGTCTCCCCTTTACAGAATTGCCCACTTTATGATAATCACATGCCTTTTTTTGCATGCAGTATAAATGTGTTATTATTGTCTATTCTTAAATGGTGTATTGCTGACGTGTTCTTTATACTGTGACAGCTTTCCAAAAATTAGATTTAATAAAATCGCAATATATTGAAACGTTTCCCCTGTATCATAATACGTATCGTATCGCCAGATTCTTGCCAATACACAGCCCTAATTTTAGGTTGCTGAGGAGATTCTTCTCATGTCAGATCAGTCTATACAAAAACTAGAATTACCACCTCGCGGTTGTATGTCCCCAGCAACCAGTCAAGTTGCAGTTTACATCCATGTGTGTCCAAAATGTCATCACTTCATCTTTTCATCCTATTAGACATTTGTGAAATTGTCATAATAGTCATATAAATTCTTGAGTTATGGCCAAAATCTCTTTTTTGAGGTCACAGTGACCTTTGACCAACAAAATCGTATCTGTTCATCCTTGAGTGGACGTTTATGCCAAATTTGAAAGAATTCCCTCCAGGCATTCCTGAGATATCACGTTCACAAGAATGGACCAGTACAGACAGACGGATGGACAACCCGAAAACATAATGCCTCCAGCTAGCATGTGTTTCTTTCCATTATTGTCCTGCCATGTCTGAATAAAGTGTTAAGTAACATTTATGAAATAGACACCCACAGTACAGTATGTGTAATTCGACAAAAAGCATCAGATGGATGAAGCCACCAATGAATTGATAGCAATATCACACACACTTATTGTATAGCTGTACAATGAATGTTTCTGTGGTTGATAATGTCTTTAGGAGGACTTGTCCTTGGACCCTGCATGTTGTTATATCCTCCTCTCAAATGAGCTTAAGACTGTGATCCTTCACCCTTCTCACTGCGGCCAATCTTCATTACAGAATACACTCTGGAGCGTAATAAGGGTCCATTGTGAGCGATAGTGACCCAACGACCCTTCATTTGCAAGCTGCTGAAATCCCAGCCGTTTTAGATAGTGAACAGAAACCTGCCTCAGTGAATGGAGCCCCACATGAGTGCTTTTTATTTTCGCCTTGGCCTACTTCTAGCTCAAGAGCTCATTAAATAAGATCTTGTGTTAAGGCTTGAAATAGAAAGAAAACTTGGAGGGAAAAACAATAACTGTGTATTTAGCCATGTAAATCGTATTGCCTTTGGGAGTTCTGGCAAGTGGCCGTAGAGAGTGTGTGTGAGAGTGTGTGTATATATGAAGGTTGGTTCGTATGGATGCATCTGAAAATCCTTTCATATTATATTTGTTCCTGTTTTTCACCGTCACTATCATTCTGTGCCTCTGAAGGCGAACATGCTGTGGAAGAAGAAAAAGCAGGATCAACTCTTTCTTTAGACTCCAAAGAGTGCAGATTTCCTCCCAGAGGAGCTGAATTCTTCAAACACTGGTCTCATATATTAAACACCTAACCTCTTTAGTGGAGGTGATATAGTAATTAGTGTAATATCACGATTCAGTGTGTTTAATGGGAAATTCATACTTTCTTTGTTTGAAATGTTCAAATAATTACAGACCATGTGGATCAGTTTTTATTATTAAAATGAGTCACTCATAATAATTGTCCAAATCCCTGTTGATTTTATTTATTATATATTCACTTAAACGCGCGTCACATGGCATCACACTAGACAAGGGACAAATATTTGTGGTGTGAAAGCAAAGCCGACTAACTACTGGATTGTGTGAAGGTTTAACATGAATTTAAAAGCTCATGTATAATTAAATTAATGTGCTTATTGAGTGAACTCTAAAGAAAGCAATGTTCAAAGAGATCTATTAGAGTAACCTATATAACACTATATAATTATGCAAGATCATTTGGTGAACATGCCAATGTGTCCGCACATGAGAGCAGAGATTTCTTCTTATTCATTGGAAAGATAAAAGAGAAGTTCCTCATTAAAAAGGGAATGAGAAAGAAGCGACCTCACAGTAACCATCCCTCCTATTATAGAACAGTACAAGACGCCACCTTTTCGTCCTGTTGTCTACCCTCTTATCATTATTCATCATACAGTATACTAGGTCCAGTTGCAGTCAGAACTAATAATGCTCATAAACCAGAGCAGTCACATGAATACATTTAGTACATAAGGTGCAACAATGTGCTATATATGACATGCTTTGAGTCACGGTATTTGATTTTCCTATGTGGGTCCATATAGACCTTTTCATTACCATTCTGTTGCTAGGGCAACAGCTTTGGTTCCAAGTTCACTTCCTGTCAGCTACTGCATTAAACCTGAAGTAGGCGAGATTGGCGCAAATATGATTTAAAAAAGTTATTTTTAGAAAACGGCCGCTATATCGTGACAGTAGTACATGAAACAGGTAACCTGAAAATCACGTTCCTCTGTGACCTACTGTGTCCTCCGGTGCTCCTAACGGCATCTGAAGGATTTCACTTACCGGAGGAAAACAAGGTCCGCTGCCAGCTGCCGTCTATGAGAGCCGGCTGTCAATCACTCGCAAACTCCGACCAAACGGTCAAACTAGGCAGCGCTGATCAAATATGAATCAATATTCTGTTACTGTAATGACTATTTCTCACCTCAAACGTTTTCAGAATCATCTTGTAGTGTACTGTTTAGCTGTAAAATGAGAAAGTTTGTGACGCCGCCGCCATTGTAAAATCTGTTGAAGGAAGCCGAGTTCTGGTCACATGACCGCAGCACAGCCAATAGGAACACTCTCTCTCTCTGAAATGACCTGTGATTGGTCAAAGTCTGCCGTCACGGGCTAGATTTTCTAAAGCCTGAAAACAGAGCCATGAGGAGGAGCAGAAGTCTAGTTTTCTCTCAGAACACTTGAATTACAATATGCTGAAAGATTATTATGGAATTTTTGCCCAATGATGCCAAAAATATACTGCCTACTGCCACTTTAACAACCATTGGAACAGGAAATACAAAGGGGCCCATTTAGACCGTTTATGTTGTCAAGTTTGAAAAAGTCTATAGTGCTGATGATGCATGATGTCACCAAAAACATCCTATGAATGAGTTACTTGCCAGTCCACATGACTACTGCTTTTATTTATCATTTTTATTATCATTTCTTGAGTGTGAAAGTTAATTTCTTATCATTTTTTCTTTGGTCAGGACCATGTGAACCAAACTACAGATGGAAACGTGTTATTTTGGGAAATACGCTTACCTTATTCACTTTCTTGCCCAACATGTTCTCATCCCAAATCATCACATACTGCCGCTTTGTCACGCCGCTTGGCGTCACTTTAGGTTTTGGCAACAAAACCACTTAGTTAGGTTTAGGAAAGAACTACATAGTTGGGCTTAAAACTACTACGTTTGTAAAGAGAAAATAAAACTGACCGTTGTGAACAGGCCACACGAACGAACAGCTGACTGTAACGTGAAAGTGAAACTTAATGCACGGGACACGAACAGCGGTCTCCTGGATGAAAGCCTTGTGTCTGTTCGGCTAAAAAAAAATCTCCCCTTCCACCCGCCTTTAGTAGGTCTTTTTGCTCTGTAAACTACGTCGCCACACTCTCGGCGCACTTTCTCAGAGCGTTTACTCTTGCCGTGGATGGGTTTACATTGCAGTTAATGGAAAGCCTGGTGCGTTTCATACAGGCGCTAAAGGGTGCCTTGTGCGGCTTTATCACACGCTGACGGCCGTGTCAAAGACTTGGTATTTGACGCCCTAGGAATGATAATGGGCTGTCTTGCCGGGAGTTAGATAATAAGATTGATACACCATCTCGCGCCTGTACAGTAAATATGTAGGACAAGCTACACCCAGCAGCAAGTAAGTTTAGCTTAGCATAAGTACTGGAAACAGCTGGGACACAGCGAGCCTGACTTTGTTGTAAGGTAACAAAATCCACCATCCAGCACCTCTGAAGTTCACTAATATATACATAATAATAACATGTTATATCTCGTTAATGTCGAAAATCAAATTCCAGTGACTAACTGCGGGACTGTTTCTTGGCAGGAATTAGTTGCCAGGCAACCATCAGAGATTTCAGGAGGTTACTGTTTGCTGGCAAGACATAGTAAAACCATTTGTCATGTTTTCAATTTGTTTTTGTATGGCTTAAGCAAACGAGGTATGATTAATATAATATAGTATAATTAGTGATCTGCAGAGGGGCTAGTGTGTTATTGTTACACCGAGCCAGGCTAGCTGTTTCCCTCCGTTTCCTGTCTTCATGCTAAACTAAGCTACCTGGCTGCTGGTTATGAACATATTTTCCCAAATGTAGAGCCTGTATTCCTTCTTCAGCTGGGCTGTTTTGGAGGCTCAGGTTGTTTTCTTCTGCTATGTTGATCCAATTGTTGCTGCTGTTCTGAGTTTTTGACAAGAGTTTTTCTTGCTTTCCCTCTTCAATCTTGTGAAAAACAAACCGAAAGCCACAGCAATTCTGCAGATATTTTTATGCACCACCGTGTTTGACTGTGTTTCTGTTTAGGATGAGTTTGATTGTGTTGTTGGCTCACTGACAGCTTTACGCCTCTTTGTGTTTTCTCTACAGTTGGGAGGATGTGGCATACTGGGGGTGGGAGTCTGGCTCTCAGTGACCCAGGGAAACTTTGCCACCCTATCATCATCCCTTCCCTCCCTGTCGGCAGCCAACTTGCTCATCGCAGTGGGGACCATAATCATGGTGATTGGCTGTTTGGGCTGTGTGGGGGCTGTCAAAGAGAGCCGTCCTCTGCTGCTGACGGTAAGTTCTTTTCCAGGATGGTTTTTGATGCTATCGCTGACTTTAGACACAAGGCTGTGTTGATATGATGATGCCATGCTATCAATTTTGTTGTTGTTTGCAAGGCAAATAACATCACTAACTTTTCATAAAGTAATAAGCTTTGACATTCTCATACAGCATGAGCTTCTGTTTCTGTCTATCAGCGACTGACAGACGCTGGTGATTCAACCTGTATTTACTGTTGTGAACAGCTGCTTTCCGGGCGAGCTTCGCTGTGGAAAATATCTTTGACACCATTATTCTTTCGTTTTACATTTGAGGTTTTTTATTTTCTTTTCACGCCATTTTCTACTTCTACTAAACTACAATTCAGAGGGAAGGATTGTACTTTTTAAGTATTTGACAGCTAGTACAGCCTGAACGATCAGTCGATTAACTGATTCGTCGACAGAAAAATAATTGGCAACTATTTTGATAATCGTTTCACTTATTTTTCGTGCAGAAATGACACATTTGTATTGTTCCAGCTTCTCAAATGTGAGGAAATTCTGCTTTTTCTTTTAATTATTTGGATCCATTTTATACAATTTTGAGGTGTCTGCATTGAGAACTTTTACTTATACTTTTAAGTGCATTTTCCTGATTATACTTTTACTTAAAGGTGCAGTGTGTAGGATTTGGTGGCATCTAGTGGTGTGGTTGCAGATTTCAACTAACTGAGTGCCCCTCCACTCACTCCTTCCTTTCCAAGACTGCGGTAAAGTGAGCAGCCAACGCTCCGTCCGCCTCGCCCAGAGGCCATTCTCACCGTAATAACACTACTTTAGGAGCAACGGAAGTCAGACGGCAACTGTTGGTACCACGATTTTGTACTCTGAGGCTCACGTTACCGCAGTTTCACAAGCATGTCTGAGAAGTACGGTGGCCTTCATCCATTATCCGTAACCGCTTATCCTATTCAGGGTCGAGGGGGGGCTGGAGCCGATCCAGTTGACATTTGGCGAAGGCGGGGTACACCCTGGACAAGTCACCAGACTATCACAGGTCTGAGACATAGAGAGAGACAACCATTCGCACTCACATTCACACCTACGGGCAAATTAGAGTCACCAATTAACCTAACCTGCTTGTCATTGGACTGTGGGAGGAAACTAAGGAAGGCTCACTCTAGAGCCAGTGTTTGGTTTATCTGTTCTGGGCTACTGTAGAAACATGGCAGACTCCATGAAGAGGACCTGCTCCCTATGTAGATATGAAGGGCTCATTCTAAGCTAACGAAAACACAACAATTCTAAGTTTCAGGTGATCATACGTTAATGAAAACAAAGTTATGAATATTATATTCCATTTCTGCTAATAGATCCCCCAAAATCCTACACACTGCTCTTTTAAGTGACATTTTCAATGCAGGACTTTTACTTGTATGGGAGTATTATCACAGTCTGGTATAGGTGGTTTTACTTAGTAAAAGATCTGAATACTTCCTCCACCACTGCTTAAAACAAGGCTGTGATATGTTCATAAATTTAACTGGGACATTCAGATTTCTGACCAGCTGGCAGTTTACACTCAACAGCTACGGAGCTAGCTGCCAATTGCCTGTGTGAAAATGACGTGATGCGACGCCAAGTCGTTTATCCATCTATAGAGGAAGACCCACCACTGGGAAAAGACACTCTGTCCTTTCGAACACCAACATTATGAGAGAAACGACATTTGAACAAGCTTAAATAGTACAGACAGGGATGTTAACAACAGCCAAGAGTTTTCCTTTGTGGTTAATTGATAAATCCATAGAATTAACATGAATTAGCTGTAACTGTTTCTTTCAATCCATCGAAATTGATGGTCATGACTAAAATGTTCCCTTTCAGCTTGTTAAGAAATTGTTATTAATGGTGTAAAGGGCTGCACTAGCACAGGCTACCAATAATCAAAAATGATATACAACCCAAGAGGTTACTTGACTGCAAATAATTGATAAATTCTTGAAATCCCATCTTTATTAAAAGGTCTGTCCATGTTGACTGTCTGTGTGTAGACAGCTCACAATGACACAATGTCAGTACTGTATGCCTTCAACATTATACATACAGCTTAATCCAGGCAAACAATGCACAATACAGTTAACATAAACAACTTGTAGGTGGTTAATTTGCAGACAAAGCCAATAAAGGGGCATCGACAATATCTCGCTATTTCCCACTGCACTTGTTGCCGCAAGAAAAACCCTCCAGATCCCCATCATCTCCAAAAAATATAGCCGCCTTACAAAGCTGATATCACCAGCAATGGACTGATTACATTCTGTTATACTATATATATTACTTACTTACTTATATACTATACTACTATACAACATTGTAATTAATATTTTATGTTATATTGCTGTACTGTCGTATACATTGTGTTATACTATTACATTTCCCCTTGTAATATATCTATATCCCATACTATATTATGTTAATATGTTACTGTTTTATAACATAATATTTCTATTAGATTTCCATATTATTACAGACAAACACTAAGGATTATTACTTAATCATATTATATATTATTAATTATATAATATATACGCCGTTGACATATACTAGACTTGCTGACTCTGCTGCTATTAATCAAATCACACCACTGTCACTTTTCTTTGTAGTTTTGTCTTTAATTGCTCTTGTATAGTTTCTATTTTTACTTTTATTCTATTTCAGTTTATAGACCTTTTTTTTTACTTTCTCTTATCTGTATTTATTTACGTCCTTGTGCTGCTGCAACAACTGAACGTCCCCTCTGGGAATCAATAAAGGTTTATCTTATCTTATCTGAATTCTACCATACTACCTTCTAGTTATGTTACTTGAATGCTAATACTGTATGCTACGAGTTGATTTCTGGCCACTAACTGTTTTTATACGTATTAAAATATGCAAACCTTCTGACATTTCTTGCATGTTACAATCCAGAGACACTCAGTTTCACTAATTTGAATAAACAAAACACACCAATGACGACAACATAATACTAATACAATCCCTATTATGTAGCAAGGAAATATGATTTAACCTTTCTATTAAAAAGGAAAATTATATTTTTAATAGGGAACTCGTCTTCTGAGAGAAAACTCCACTGCAGTTTATGAGCTATATGAGGGTTTAGCCTTGCTGCCAGGGGCGCCGTCTTTTGCCCTTTTTCCAAAAAAGACATTATTTCTACTAAGCTGTTTACATGGTTAATGAAAAGAATATTCCAATAATAATTGAATTAAAGTAACCGGTAGCGGACTTGTTCGACTGTGCGAACACAGCCTCCCTCTTTCTCCCTTATTCCTTCAACCACCTTTTTGAAAAGGATCCAAAAACCTGTTGATATCCAAGTATTTCATAATGTTTAAAAGTAGGTGTGTTTCTCCTTCAGAACAGAATAGGCTTTTCTTTTGGGCATGCATCTCTGCATTATATCGACTAATTGATTTGTGCCACAGGGGTGGCTGCAAACAGGCAGGTGGCCGTGTGTCAAAAACTGACGTAAAACCCCCAATTGAGACTCATATTCCAATGCACTGTATACATGTCCAAAGAATGCTCCTAAAACCTGAATAATATCGGCTTATCCCACATGTAGTTGGAAAATGCTTCATTTGGAATAAGCTCTTATATTGTCCTATTCTGAATGATAGTGGAATATTAGTGTGCATGGAAATGTAGTGAATGTTTATCTTCTATAATGTAAGATTCTCACTTAAGTCACTTAGGAGCTTTTGGTCAGTAGATATAGCCACAAGTGCTTTAAGTAAAATCATAACAAGTGCAGACGCCATGCAGTCTGTCATGGCAATGATTTACAGTCAATTCTGAGGACCAGTCTTTTATTTTATTTTTCTAGTATAATTGCATTTCAAGTCATCCACTCGCCTCCATTCAATCAAAATTGCTTTTGAATTGTGTGTGTTGTTATTTCAATAGCTAAATCAGCAGTAGAAATGATTCCGCATTCAAATTAATTATAAAGCTACAAACACAATACAGCTACCAACAGTTTCAAAGCACATTGAAAAAGTACAAATATTAGCCAAAATTAAGGACTAAAAATGGTGCCCCAAACTTTGCTTCTTTTGGTCAATATTTTAATGTATTCACCCAGTGGGCAACCTCCAGCTCTGAGAAGTGACGCCAATGCTGAAGTGCCTTAAACTTGCATTCTTTCTAACAGCCAGCAGGGGGCGACTCCTCTGGATGCAAAAAGAAGTCTGATTGTATAGAAGGCTATGAGAAAATGAGCCTACTTCTCACTTGATTTATTACCTCAGTAAACATTGTTAACATGAGTTTATGGTCTCAGTCGCTAGTTTCAAGTCTTCTTCAATACAGCATGATGTTCATTTAGTAAATTATGGTCCCATTTAGAGTCAAATAGACCATAAAGCAGGGTGTGCTTTAGGGCGTGGCTACCTTGTGATTGACAGGTCGCTATTACGGCACTGGCTGGTCTGGGAGTTGTATTTGTTTTCTTATTAGAACTTTAACCCTTTCACAGTGTGTTTTCAGTTCATGAAAGTTAATTATAACCTTTTTGGTCGCCTAAAAATGTCTTACTCAGCATTCAGTTGTGCTTAGCTCCACCCTCTTGTGTCACTTCTGGTTGCAAAAAACCAAGATGGTGACAGCCAAAATGCCAAGCTCGAGGCTTCAAAACGGCAGTCCACAAACCAATGGGTGACGTCACGGTGAATACGTCCATTTCTTATATACAGTCTATGGTATCACCACTAATATAAATACAACTAATGTGGACAGCAGAGTTGATACATGAATTTGCCATGGGAAAAGAGATCTATATCTCACTCACTAATATGTAAATCAGGGGACAAGAAGTGCATTGTTCTGCTCTAATCTATACACTTTTTCAAACTAGGCCTCCCTGATAAAGTGTGAACCCTAGATCCTTTCAAGATTGATACGTATTTAGATAAACAAACAAGCTCAGGTAATCAAGCACCGACAGGGCACAGCATTTATCAGAAAGAATTATTCTGTGTAGGGGGAAAAAATATAATTTATCATTAGAAAAATGGCACAGCAGGGTGAGCAATTATGAGCTCTGTGGGAATGAGTCTTAGTGTCGATCATTAGCATGATCCATGACATTTTCCCCACAGTGGCCAGACCAATTCCTGTGCTGTGTCAATATAATGAGACCGGGTGAATTATAAGTCTGCTTTGATGAGTGACAGAGCAGCCCGTACTTCATGGAGATTAGGAAAGACTCTTCTCCCTTCAAATTTCAGGGTTAATTAGCATGTTGATCACTGATGAGGGACACAGAGTATTGCAACGTCTCTGTGAGATATTTGAGGAATTACTGTTGCGCACTGTGCTGGCAAAAGTATTATTGCTTTGTGTATCTTGTAATTTGTAGCAACAAACATCAGAGTCAGTGGGTTGCAATTGTGTTATCTGGAAGACATATTTAGCTTATATATGAATGTAAAACCTCATACAAACGTAGCCAGTCAGCTTCAGTCTTGATGTAGTATTAAAGCCGTCTTTGGACAAAGTTACTAAAGGAATGTGGGTTGTAATATTAGTGTAGAAGCTGATCACTTAAGACAGAAGCCTTTAAAGGTCAAGAAGACCTATTTTTGGCTTCATACTGATGGTACATCTCCACAGGGGCGTTTTTTATTGCGAGGGATCGCCTCGCTTCCCAGCATTGGACACTTGATGGACTGCCACTAGACACAAGGTACTCTGCACCTGATTGGATGAACGCTTCCCCTCATGGGCAGCTGCTCCGAGCTTTCAAACCGAAACCAACATGGTGGCTCATTTGGAAACTTTCTTCTCTTATATGACAAAAATAGTTCACCAAAATGTGTTTCTGAAAACATTTTATGCGAGAAATAAGCCATGCAGTTGCTGAATCTGTCTTTATTTTGAGTCAACAACGGTTCGGCTCAGTAGTTTCCAGAGGTGGAAATCGCGCCCGACGCCCGTGATTTGCATAAAGTAGCCTAGACCTCAACTTTATGCAAATGAGGAGCGGCCAACGTGACGCCCCGTCTCTCTAATCACGCCGCCACGCTACCAGAATGCATTGCACGGCTGCTTACATAGACAATGAAGGTAAGCGTGGGAAAGGACGGAGGCTGTGGACATGTACCATGAGTGATGAAAACACTATTTTCTGCTAGAAATAGAACAATAGAATTGCAAAAGGATGTTCTGGAAGGAAAAGTCCAGTTCATCTACTGCATAGACAATATTAGGTGACCTCTTTAGGCTCGGATAGATATGAAACTGTCCCGTTTTAATCACCAGCACAGCAGATGAGCAACTGCATTACAAAAAATACAAGCTGTCAAATTAAAAGGAAACCTCAGTATTTTTCAACTGGACCCTATTTTCTCATGTTTTTGTGTCTAAGTGACTAATGGGGAGAACAATTTTTGACAGCCTGCAGCCTGTTGTTGCCTTACACATAAAAGAATGATCCCAGTCACTTCCACACAGTGAGCCATACAGCTTATTGATTAAACACTGGTATCGGATTGGTACTCGGTATCGCCCGACACCCAAAGCCCAGGTATCGCTATCAGGACTGAAAAAGTCGGATTGGTACATACCTACCCTTCGCTTGATCTGGTCTGTTGTTATTGTTTCTAACCAGAGTGTGTATTTTATGGATCAAAAGGTGTGGCAGCAATCACTTCAGGGTGTCGGATCAGGACACTATTTTGTGCTCAGTTGAGAGTGTGGAAACAGAGAGATGCAGAGTCCAAGTGTAGAGTTAAGGATGTTTATCTAGATTCAAATCAAAGCAGACAAAATAATGGTGTGAAATGAGCCCAATGAGAAATTGAGTGTTAAATGCAAGGTCCAACACAGTTTCTGTGTGTGTGTGTGTGTGTGTGTGTGTGTGTGTGTGTGTGTGTGTGTGTGGATATTTTCCATGGACGCACATATGAAAAGAAATCTCATAGTAGGTGAAGTCCAGCCGTCCTCTCCTCATCTGTATTTCTCCCTCACTGCTGTATTTGGGGGCATACACAGTGCAGGCACACTGAGAGCACATGCACAGGGCATGATCAGGCACAGGAGACATGCACAGAGGCATGGCCTTTTTTACAGAAATCAACTAAATATTCAGCCCTGACATTGAAAATCTTTTAGATAACACCAGCAGCGTAACAGAATTGTGATTGGCCCCGGTGCAAATTCTTTTCTTGGGCCCTCGCCCCAAAAACAAGTGAACGCTCGTGCATACACACGCACGTACACACAGAACCACTCGAGACTGAATTGCTATACCAGCACGGAGAGGCTCACCATGCAACTCCCATACTGCAAAGCAGCCTTAGATCAGCACCACGGACAGCAGCCGGAGCGCCAAATTAATCAATGCTAATTTACCAGCCTGCCCTGGACCGAAATGTTCTAACAGACAAAGATTACAGTAGGTGCACATTTTTCAACATATGAGATGTAACAATTACAGTGCTATAGATATAAAATCCCTGATCCCACTCCATTATAACAAAAAGAAACCAGAACTCGGCCATAAGGAGTTTATCCTACAGGTCTTGTGCTCCGCAAAGTCATTAACAACACTGCTTAAGAGCCATGTCATTTTTTATCGGAATGTCCTGGCCGTGGAAGGAAGGTGATTTTTGGGCCTCTGACAGCTTCTGGGCCCCGATGCGCCGCACCGGTTGCACCGTCAGTATTTACGCCACTGGATAACACTAAGCTACAGTATGCTTTCTGTACTCCAACACAACAAACTCTTCCTCTCCCCAACTCTCACTCACGTTTCCACCATTCCGGCAACAAGCCACCACGTGAGATTTCAGAACGAGACTTGTCCTTAAGCAAGACTTGGACACAATAACAAACAGACCAGATTTCAGCCTGTCACCACAGACACCCATTTAATAATACTGCAAATATATAAATATTGCAGTACTTTCATCAGTGGGCTACAGGCTCAATCACAGCAGTGTTACCTCATTTGGCTATAGATAGTGACTTAAGACACATTTATTTAAATGAAAATCTTGAGATTGCCACTTTAACTGTAACTTTAATTGTGTTAGTCACAAATACATGTTATAGAGAAATAGTTTTTTTATTTATAATTAAGTCTTTCAAGTGATTTAAAGAAAGCTAAATCATTTGAGTACAATGCACCAGTCATGACATTAAACCAGGTTTTGAGGCCACTGAATTTCTCCAGAAATTCAATTTTCCCCAGGGTTATGGGTGATTAAAGTCATGTTTCAAACCAATGAACTCACTGCACAGTCAACACTAGTACAAGTCAAAGGGTACAGAGGAGTGTGGTGGGTCTGTGACCTAATCTACCCACAAATTAGTCCGACAGGGGAGATCACTGTGGTGGAAATGGAAGAAGATTGTTTACACTGACCACCCCTCACATGGGTCTGAGATATAGAGGCTGTAAAAATGATTAGAACCAGCGCATGAAGTAAACACAGCTATCACCTCAAAGGCTTCCCTCTATACAGAGGAAAGATCCCAAAAGGTATTGATTTGGGAGGCGCTGATGGACTGTGTGCCTGACATGACTGCTTCACCTGTCAACACACAAAGAGCCTCTGTAGCTTTCACACTGTTTGGAAATCACAGCGTGGATGAACACGAAAGAATCAATCGCTGCGCCCGGACTTTGATTATAGTTCTCATCCCGAGGCCCTGCTGAGACATCAATCTCTGCTAAACAGTCATATCAGCACTGCTGGCCGAAACAAGTCATAACATAAATAACGGTTACATGCAAGGGCGCCGTCTAGAGTGTGTAAATTTTCATAATGCGTGCAGTGTACATTTAGTCTTCAGTGGCCAATAAAAGCTACTGTTCTTCAGATACATTAAAGTCTACTTAATGTAGAGTAAATATCACAACATAAATCCCAACTCACTAGTGAGTAATTCCAACACCGTTTTCTGTGCTATGAACGACTGTGCTGCAATAAAAAAAAGCTGCAAACATGGAAATACTTCAAGAAAAAGCTTAACCCCGAGGAGCTCTATTCTGGTCGGTGGAGAGTCGGTGTCCTGCAGGTTTTTGTTCCCCCCCAAAGGTGCCAGTTAGATACAGACCAGCTGTGGCTCATTAAGTCTCACAGTACAAAAACTGCAATGGAACGAAAACCTGCAGGACACCAGCCCAACAGGACAGGAATATAGAGGTCTTAAAGGACCACTTTACTGAGTTTTATCTCTCTTGTGATAGACTGACATGATGATGTACACCATTACACATGTCAGTGCTATCTGTATCCCATAGGCTTGAACAATGAGAGAAGCAGCAAGGCAAAAAACGGTACAGCTTTCCTGATTTCACATTCTCAGTGTTATCTGGGGATGAGATATAAAAGGTCTTGAGGCCAGAAATGAATCTTTTTCATGCTATTGCTCCGTCTGTGACTACATGATCAGAGTGAGGATTTCAGGGATGAAAGCAGCCTTCTTAGAAGAGACAAGAGAGTATTGTGTGATGGTTTATATATAGGGATGCCATAGTATAGACCTTTTCATTGCCATTCTGTTGCTAGGGCAACAGCTTTGGTCCAAGATTACTTCCTGTCAGCTACTGCATTAAGGAAATACAAAGGGGCCCACTTACAACGTTGTCAAGTACGAAAAGGTCTATACAGTGCACAGTGGTGGAAAGAACATTTATTATTACACTATCATTATTATATTTTTACTATACTTAAGTCAGGCTTTTCTCATATACCATTCATAGCTATACCTATGAAAAGTAAATGCACTGTAATTCGTATATATCCCACGAAATCAATTCATATGTATTCTATGTAATTGTGAACCAGGAAGTATAAAGAGCAACAAACAGCGCGTAGGGAGGAGGGCGGTGTGGATGGGTGGGTCAAAAAACACCAGACTTTAGTCCAGGAGACCGGTGTTAGTACCCCGTGTGAAACCAGAAGTCAACGTTGATTTATTTGTCATGTAACTTCCGTACTTAAGTAACGCCACTTCTGTAGTTATTTTAACCCAAACCACGATCTTTTCCTAAACCTAACTAAGTAGTTTTCGTCACGTAACTTCCGAACTTGACCAACATCTTTTCCTAAACCTAACTGAGTCGTTTTGTTGCCTAAACCTGACCAAGTTGTTTCCTGTGAAGACGGAAGTTTATTTTGAAAAGACTGGAGCGGAAATTGACGCTGGACATTCGTAGGAAAACGCACGAAAAATGAGGAATAACTTTTCATAAGATATCATACGAACCGTTGTATGAGAATACAAGTAAAACTCTGAAGGTCATTTTACTTCCATTACATTTCAGAGAGAAATCTTATACTTTTTACTTATTTATTTGACTGCTAGTGATTTCAGGCGTACACACAGAACCACTCGAGACTGAATTGCTATACCAGCACGGAGAGGCTCACCATGCAACTCCCATACTGCAAAGCAGCCTTAGATCAGCACCACGGACAGCAGCCGGAGCGCCAAATTAATCAATGCTAATTTACCAGCCTGCCCTGGACCGAAATGTTCTAACAGACAAAGATTACAGTAGGTGCACATTTTTCAACATATGAGATGTAACAATTACAGTGCTATAGATATAAAATCCCTGATCCCACTCCATAATAACAAAAAGAAACCAGAACTCGGCCATTAGGAGTTTATCCTACAGGTCTTGTGCTCCGCAAAGTCATTAACAACACTGCTTAAGAGCCATGTCATTTTTTATCGGAATGTCCTGGCCGTGGAAGGAAGGTGATTTTTGGGCCTCTGACAGCTTCTGGGCCCCGATGCGCCGCACCGGTTGCACCGTCAGTATTTACGCCACTGGATAACACTAAGCTACAGTATGCTTTCTGTACTCCAACACAACAAACTCTTCCTCTCCCCAACTCTCACTCACGTTTCCACCGTTCCGGCAACAAGCCACCTCGTGAGATTTCAGAACGAGACTTGTCCTTAAGCAAGACTTGGACACAATAACAAACAGACCAGATTTCAGCCTGTCACCACAGACACCCATTTAATAATACTGCAAATATATAAATATTGCAGTACTTTCATCAGTGGGCTACAGGCTCAATCACAGCAGTGTTACCTCATTTGGCTATAGATAGTGACTTAAGACACATTTATTTAAATGAAAATCTTGAGATTGCCACTTTAACTGTAACTTTAATTGTGTTAGTCACAAATACATGTTATAGAGAAATAGTTTTTTTATTTATAATTAAGTCTTTCAAGTGATTTAAAGAAAGCTAAATCATTTGAGTACAATGCACCAGTCATGACATTAAACCAGGTTTTGAGGCCACTGAATTTCTCCAGAAATTCAATTTTCCCCAGGGTTATGGGTGATTAAAGTCATGTTTCAAACCAATGAACTCACTGCACAGTCAACACTAGTACAAGTCAAAGGGTACAGAGGAGTGTGGTGGGTCTGTGACCTAATCTACCCACAAATTAGTCCGACAGGGGAGATCACTGTGGTGGAAATGGAAGAAGATTGTTTACACTGACCACCCCTCACATGGGTCTGAGATATAGAGGCTGTAAAAATGATTAGAACCAGCGCATGAAGTAAACACAGCTATCACCTCAAAGGCTTCCCTCTATACAGAGGAAAGATCCCAAAAGGTATTGATTTGGGAGGCGCTGATGGACTGTGTGCCTGACATGACTGCTTCACCTGTCAACACACAAAGAGCCTCTGTAGCTTTCACACTGTTTGGAAATCACAGCGTGGATGAACACGAAAGAATCAATCGCTGCGCCCGGACTTTGATTATAGTTCTCATCCCGAGGCCCTGCTGAGACATCAATCTCTGCTAAACAGTCATATCAGCACTGCTGGCCGAAACAAGTCATAACATAAATAACGGTTACATGCAAGGGCGCCGTCTAGAGTGTGTAAATTTTCATAATGCGTGCAGTGTACATTTAGTCTTCATAGGCCAATAAAAGCTACTGTTCTTCAGATACATTAAAGTCTACTTAATGTAGAGTAAATATCACAACATAAATCCCAACTCACTAGTGAGTAATTCCAACACCGTTTTCTGTGCTATGAACGACTGTGCTGCAATAAAAAAAGCTGCAAACATGGAAATACTTCAAGAAAAAGCTTAACCCCGAGGAGCTCTATTCTGGTCGGTGGATAGTCGGTGTCCTGCAGGTTTTTGTTCCCCCCCAAAGGCGCCAGTTAGATACAGACCAGCTGTGGCTCATTAAGTCTCACAGTACAAAAACTGTAATGGAACAAAAACCTGCAGGACACCAGCCCAACAGGACAGGAATATAGAGGTCTTAAAGGACCACTTTACTGAGTTTTATCTCTCTTGTGATAGACTGACATGATGATGTACACCATTACACATGTCAGTGCTATCTGTATCCCATAGGCTTGAACAATGAGAGAAGCAGCAAGGCAAAAAACGGTACAGCTTTCCTGGTTTCACATTCTCAGTGTTATCTGGGGATGAGATATAAAAGGTCTTGAGGCCAGAAATGAATCTTTTTCATGCTATTGCTCCGTCTGTGACTACATGATCAGAGTGAGGATTTCAGGGATGAAAGCAGCCTTCTTAGAAGAGACAAGAGAGTATTGTGTGATGGTTTATATATAGGGATGCCATAGTATAGACCTTTTCATTGCCATTCTGTTGCTAGGGCAACAGCTTTGGTCCAAGATTACTTCCTGTCAGCTACTGCATTAAGGAAATACAAAGGGGCCCACTTACAACGTTGTCAAGTACGAAAAGGTCTATACAGTGCACAGTGGTGGAAAGAACATTTATTATTACACTATCATTATTATATTTTTACTATACTTAAGTCAGGCTTTTCTCATATACCATTCATAGCTATACCTATGAAAAGTAAATGCACTGTAATTCGTATATATCCCACGAAATCAATTCATATGTATTCTATGTAATTGTGAACCAGGAAGTATAAAGAGCAACAAACAGCGCGTAGGGAGGAGGTCGGTGTGGATGGGTGGGTCAAAAAACACCAGACTTTAGTCCAGGAGACCGGTGTTAGTACCCCGTGTGAAACCAGAAGTCAACGTTGATTTATTTGTCATGTAACTTCCGTACTTAAGTAACGCCACTTCTGTAGTTATTTTAACCAAAACCACGATCTTTTCCTAAACCTAACTAAGTAGTTTTCGTCACGTAACTTCCGAACTTGACCAACATCTTTTCCTAAACCTAACTGAGTCGTTTTGTTGCCTAAACCTAAGACGGAAGTTTATTTTGAAAAGACTGGAGCGGAAATTGACGCTGGACATTCGTAGGAAAACGCACGAAAAATGAGGAATAACTTTTCATAAGATATCATACGAACCGTTGTATGAGAATACAAGTAAAACTCTGAAGGTCATTTTACTTCCATTACATTTCAGAGAGAAATCTTATACTTTTTACTTATTTATTTGACTGCTAGTGATTTCAGGTTAAGCTTTTACATTTAAAAAAAAAAACATTAAATAATCTGACCGACCAGTCCTTTATACATAATGTTTGGTTTGATCACCTTTTGTTTACCTGTATTCACTGCTGTATTGCTGATTGTATGTCTACATCTTTTTGGTTCAAATAATTTGAAAAAATAATAAAAATTTGATCACAAAAAAAACAAAAACATTAAATATATAAATAAATAAATAAAAAACAGCTTATCGTTAAAGATCAAACCAGTGGTTCCCAGCCTTTCTAGCGTGTGACCTTTTATATAAAATGCAATGTCTGACTGGGGCCCTTTGTGACATTTCAGATGTCTAGCAGTTTTACCAAAGACTGATTTATCGTTTATACTTTTCAGATTTAAATAACTGTTTAAGACCTGAAGAGGTAAAATTATCCAATATTTCACAAATACAGAAAAGAAAAGAGAAGTCCCAAAAATTAATATACATTTTTGTTACAGAACTTTGGGATTTCTTTTGTCTTCTCCCTTTAGTCATCTCAAGACCCGTCAGATTTATCTTGTGACACATTGGAGGGGCCCAACCCCGAGATTGGGAACCACAGGCCCAAAATACTGTATATTAAACGGACAGTGTGTAGGATTTGACGGCATCTAGTGATGTGGTTGCAGATTGCAAACATCTGAATACTCCTCCGCTCACTCCTCCCTTTACAAGACTGCAGTAACGTGAGCCGCCGAGTGCAAAACCGTGGTAACGCCGTTTGCCTCACTCAGAGGCCATCCTTACCATAATAACACTACTTTAGGAGCAACGCAAGTCAGACAGCGGCTGGCGGTACCACGGTTTTGCACCATGCAACGCACATTACCGCAGTTTCACAAGCGTGTCGAAGAACTACGGTGGCCTTCAGATTATGTGGAAAACGCAAAAGGCTATCTCTAGAGCCAGTGTTTGGTTTGTCCCTTCTGGGCTCCTTTAGAAACATGATGAAGCAACATGGCGGACTCCGTGACGAGGACCCGCTCCCTATGTAGATATGAAGGACTCATGATGAGGTAATTATACACTAATAAAAACATAGTTATGAATATTATATTCCATTTCTGCTAATAGATCCCCTAAAATGTTACACTCTGTTCCTTTAAGTAAAACTAGCTCCACATCAACCTGCAAAATTTTCTACAAAACAAGTACTTTTACTACTTTAAGTATATTTTGATGGTAATATTTGTACTGTTACTTATGTAGTGTTCTGAAAGAATATCATATGAATATGTTTATGAGAATATAATATGAAAGAATAATATTGTGGTATTGGTACTTTTACTTAAAGGGTCTCTATGTAAGAATCAGAAATTGCTTGTTAACAGCGACACCTGTGGCCGCAATGTCAACGAAAGTCAGCGTCCTGTTGCTCGCGCTTGTGCTCACTCTACATAGACATGAAGGAGCACCGGTCTAAACAGTGGGGCGACACACGTCAGCTAACACACAATATCACTCTATATTTCACCTGCTTGGCAGTAATGTTAGCTGACCAGACGAAGGTCTCTCCATGAATCAATGCTGATCCTAGTGTTGGCTTTTCCTTCAGCGTCCAGACCCGGTCAGAGACGATAACGTAACTCGTTGCGGAGCCCCGTCACTTCACAAGACACGGGAAACCTCTGTTGGTCTGGAGGAGCGGCAGCATTTATTTCTGCACAAACGTCCACTATACATTCCCTAGATATTCTCAGAGCTAAACTAACTCTTCTGCAGTGTGCGCGCGTGCACGTGGAGTTGGAGCGAGCCGAGCGGGTGAGAACGAGCGCGGTGTGCAAGCCGGCAGCAGCAGACAGCAGGAGAAGGCTGGAGCAGAGCAGACTCCAGCCCTGGAGACAAAAGTTACGGTCTCCCACGCGTCCTCCGACCGCGGCTGGGGTGGGCGAAGCATGAAGAGCCAACACTGTTTTGCAACACGAGCTTCACTAGACATAACTTTGCAGTTTTGGTGCTTCCGTGTAGTTTGTGTTGGAGTCTGCGCGCTCGCGTACCAACACGCGAGCGCGCATGGGACACTGACCCGGTATGATTTATACGTGTAAGAAGTTACATATAGTCCCTTTAAGTAACGGATCTGAATACTTCTCCCACTGACAGTACATAGTGATGATACGTTTGAAAAACAGCAGAATCTCTGAACACAAGAATGTTGTTTGACAACAGTTTAGAAAGTTATAAAGCTTTCTGATCCATAAAACCTTTTTATTGCCCTATTTTGTTTCCTGCTACTCTGATCTACTATAAATCTTTATGCTGCTGGAAACCACAGCTGCAAACACAGTAACATATTTCAGTTTGAATGATGACAATTCAGGAAAAACATATCGAGCCTGTTTTGGTGCTTTTGTAATGAGATCCGAGTCTTTGTTTATCATAATTTGTCACGGTGAGACACCGAGAGCGCACCAGAACAAAACCAACACAACCTCTGTAGATTTTAGCTCAGATCCATGTTTATTTAAGCACAAACTACCACGACTAAAACAGATGTTAATGTATTTCCACTACCTGCTGCATCTCTGTCACATAAACAAGAGTGTCATTACAGTCTTGTTAGGCAACAGCCTTTTGAAGTAATTAGCAACAAATTATGCTGTTTTTTATTTTATGTCTCAATAAAACCCTCAGAGAAATAGAGCTGTTTTCAACCAACTGTTTAGATTTTTTATTATTATTATTAACATGACTGGGAAGTTACATATATCCCTTTTAAATGAATTATGTTTCATCAAGTAAGCAACAGCTTCAGAATTATTCTTCTGCACTTGACTTAATTGGCACACTGTTATTGCTTTTATTATTATCTGCCTTTCTACACAGTTCACAAATGGGTTTTTATCATTTACAGTTAATTTCTGCAACCCATTTGATAAAAGCAACCCATTCAGTGCTGTGCAGTTCAAGCTAATTCAATAGCTTTCTTGTAGTACATTATGAAAGCTAAATGCAGTCTTCTGCCATCAAATGATCCCATTGAGTCTGCCTATTGCCTGTGGTCTAAAGAAGAGGAGTTAAATTTCTTATTAAGAGCAGATTAATGGGGAAATATTCAGAGAGCCACAGGGGATGGGTCTGTTTGTTTTCCAAGTGCTGGTGAGTATCAGTTTCTCATTCTTAACGATGTCCCTCTGCTCTCTGGTGTGATTTCATGGTCTCGAACAAACACCCCTGAAGCCAGGTAGAGAAAACAGCCTTTTAGAGACTAAGAGTGAAATAGTAAAAAGGTGAGAAAGCAAAGAATATGAAGACTTTCTGTACCTGGAATTGTTCATTTCTTTGTTTTCTCTTTGTTAAAAAAAAAATGACTGCTGAGGTTAAAATTTAAATCCGGAGCACTTTCTCTGAGGGTTTAATATTGATGTTGTTAATTCAAAACCTTGAGCACTTTCCTAATGTATATAGTATGTATTCTATGTTTTTATTTTTATGTTCGTTGTAGTAGTCTAGAATATTTATAGTGTATTCTAATATATTATTTATATTGTGTATTCTATAGATTTATATCTCTAGTATATTTACTGTGTATTTACTCTTCCTGTGCAATGTCTGGATAACCTACTGCTGCTGTAACACAACAATTTCCCAATTTGGGATCAATAAAGTCCATCCATCCATCCATCCATCTATCCATCCCTCCCTCCTTCCGAAATATTATTTATTTTATTGACATTTTAGATTTGCTAACAGTGAGGTATTATTAAGTTTATATAGTGACTTTGCTGTTGTAAACACTGCTCTAGAAACAACATTTAGTTATAATTAAAATATAAATAAATTCTAATCCAGTTTTGAATTTATTCTTTTTTTAAATCATATATTAAAAAGCAATTATTTAGTAATGAAAAATAACCGATAAGAGTATTGTTAAAGAACCAAACCAATAAGGAGTATCCTAACAATACCCATCTCTACATGTATTATGAATATAATACGTTATGATGTTAATTTGTTATCACCAACCGTACCAGACCTTTGACCTTGAATAAAAATCAGATGCGGACCTTTGAGTAATAAGTTTGAGAACCCCTGGTTTAAACATTTGGGACTCCCAGACGATGTGCTCATAAACCATCAGAGATTGACAAACTGAACATCCATAAGTAATTTATGACTATGAGCAACGTCTGCGGCTGCAGCAGGCAGCTGCTTTCAGCAAAACGTTAAACCCACTGTGTGCTACCTGCCCAGCACTAAACAGTCAGACAAAGTTAATATCTTTCAGCTATGACTCTGACTATATTTTTTATAAATATCAGATATCTTTTTCAGAGTTGGAGGAGACAAACCAGAGCGAAAAGGAGAGTGATCACGGATATTTCATTTGACAAGTGGTCGGAAACATGGCTCCAAATAAAGGCTAATATTCTGGTTCCAGACCTCTGAATTGCTGTCAACATCTGAATTTTTCTGCGATTCAAATAGTCCTTGCATTTTGCCCATTGACAGTTTTCCCCATCACCTTCTTGTGCAAGAGCCAGAAAAATTACAACACCAAAATGGCCCCAAAAATGGCCAAACATGCTCCAAACATGCGCTAAACTTTGGTGAGGAAAAACTGGCATGGCCATTTTCAAAGGGGTCCCTTGACCTCTGACCTCAAGATATGTGAATGAAAATGGGTTCTATGGGTACCCACGAGTCTTCCCTTTACAGAGATGCCCACTTTATGATAATCACATGCAGTTTGGGGCAAGTCATAGTCAAGTCAGCACACTGACACACTGACAGCTGTTGTTGCCTGTTGGGCTTGAGTTTGAGAATATTTTTTATGCTAAATGCAGTACCTGTGAGGGTTTCTGGACAATATTTGTCATTGTTTTGTGTTGTTAATTGATTTCCATTAATAGATATATACACACATTTGCATAAAGTAAGCATATATGCCTACTTCCATGTTGATAAGAGTATGAAATACTTGACAAATCTCCCTTTAAGGTACATTTTGAATAAATAAAGAATGTGACTAATTTGCAATTAATCGCGATTAACTATGGACAACCATGTCGGACTCTGGCGGACCGTTTTTGTGTCAAAATATTGATTTCTTCAGTAAGTAGCCGTGTAATAAGCGGGATAATGTACAGCTAGCGGGTCATTGTTGTGAAAGAATCCCCTTCAGGTGTTGACTGAAAATGACAATGATACTTGATCGATTAGGGCAAAATAATCCCCCCCTACAGAAATCAGCTATGCACTGTATGTCAGACTGAAAAAATGAAGTGAAAATGCAAAGACAGTTCAGTCTGAATATCAGGTTACTCATTTCCATAAAAATTGAACCAAGTGAGGTTTGTCAGGACTGTGTGTCACATGGATTCATGGTCTGTCTGTTTTGTTTCCCCAGCCTTCTAGTGCTCACGAATCCATTAATGCAACTCTAAGCAGGAAAAAACACAACCTGATAGGAAGGTTTAAGTGCCCGCGGCCTCATGAATCTGCTCTAGAATTCTTGACCAGACACTGAATCTAAATTTCTTGCAGAGCAGTTGCAGTTGACCCTTCACTCTCTTAACACTGAAGAGGAAGATTTTTCCTACAAGCATAAATAGCAGGTCAAGAAATATCACAAAATGGCTCAGATTGAAACTTGACTTTTGCCATTTTTTGTAAATCTGCCTCTGTATATCCGCTGGTTTCTCATTCACACTTTTTTTGGTTGCAGAACTGTGGTGCATAGTAAAAAAAAAAATGCAAATATTATGAGTGTCTTGGGTAGAACCTTCAAAATGTCAAAAAACTCAGAGTTAGGAAAAACTGTAGTGCTTCTTCATTTGACTGACTTGTATTTTGACATTATCTACTGGCTTGTTAAAGGATTTCATCAGCCCCATAAAGGGTTGAATTTTCTCAAATCCACAGTGGAGCATATTTTTTTTTTAAAATAAACCCTCAAAAATCCCCCCAAATTGGAGTTACCAGCAATTTCACACAACACAGAGCATAACATTCAGACAATGAAGCCTGACAGAAGAATAGAAATTGATTTCAGACGGTTATTTGAGAGCACCTCTTGAAAAGAGCGTGAGTGAGTCAAACACACCGTGGGCTATACTCTGCTACCTAGTCCGTCTCTCACCTTCCAGTGTTGCCACGTTTAGTGATTCATTCATGCAGGTGCTGCCAAAAAAGACCTCGTGGGGCAACTGACAGCCCTGCTCGACTCCAGGCTTGTGAACTAACAGCTCGCATCCACTGTCAAGCTGGAATACACAGAGGACATGTAGCCATGATGTCTTTGAAAAAGAACATCTCTACTTTTAAAATCTGTTTTGAAACCTCTGAGATGGCCTCATGCTTTCTGGGCCTTACTTTAACAAAAAAACAAGACTGAGAGTCTACAGGAGTGGTGGCTGGTGACTCAAAAAATTGGGGTGGACAGGAAGAAAAACAACCTACGGCATCATGTTATTTTACACTGTATACTCATCTCTACTTCCTTTTTTTGTTATTAAAGAAAAGAACATATTACAGATTCAATATATGGGGGATGGTATGCAAATAGATTAATAACAAAAGACAAAAAATATTATAAAACATACAGATATAGATGTTATACAGATAAATTAGTTTTACATATGGCTCAACATCCACAAGGAAAACAACAAAATATTTTTTTTTATTGTTAAATTTATATTTATGAATAAAATATTTTGCAAACATCATTATCAAATTTATTATAAAAAATATTTATCTCCTTTTCTTGGGTTTTGAAGAAACCAAACACCACATTTTCCCATAAGTATACAGTAGTCTTTAAAAATAGGGGGGAGTGGCTTTGGAGGGAGGCCTGAAGGGAGGGGCTGTCAGTGTTGCTGACTTGGTGATTTTCTCGTTAGATTTAGGGACTTTTGGAGCTCGTGCTGTTAGTAACTTTCATTGCAAAAGGTTTGGCAACACTGGGCTCAGTTTTTCGGTTGGATGCTTTCAAAATCTACTCTTGCTGGTTTCTCCAATGTTGCTGACCCCACCTTTAAAGATATGATCAATGACAAATCTGCAAAGGTCTTTTCTTAATTTCTTGGTGCGAGAACAAAACTGTTTCTGACTATTCATTACAGAAAAAAGTTTGTGTTTACGTCTTTTTAAAAACTTTGCATGTAGTGATTAGCAGGGTTATATTTATGAGTCATTTTGAAGGACATTTCCTGAACCTTAGTCACTATTAGATTGACCTATTTATGAGGAAGCATCCAGACCTTCTTCCAATAGCCTATATATAATTTTACAAGCTTAGATTAACAAGATTAATTAAAAACAATCACTGCAGTACCATGCAGCGGCTGCACGATTATGGACAAAATTATGATTATTTTGATTACTAATGAGATCACGATATTTATCGGTATCGATCGATTTTACGAAAAAAAATTTTTTTTTGCACTTTCACATTTAAATAAACAGAGCACTTCTTTCACTTCCATGTTGTGCTACATTCCTGCTAATGTACAAATCTTTGTATCAAAATAAGACTGGTCCTTATACACAGAAGCAAAATCGAAATAAAATTGTACCAAAACTTTTTACCCGAAATTAAATCAACAGAGCACTGCTTTCACATTCACGTTGTGCTACATCCTACTAATTGACAAATCTTTGCATCAAAAGAAGACTTAAAATAAGGTTCTTCCTCACCTGAATTCAGTGCATTTTCGTTTTGCAAAACGAGTAATATACAGTATATACTCTTCTACTCTGGACTGCAGCCGCAGCAAAAGTTTTTCACAGGTCGCCGCTGCAGGGTGCACGTGCAGCGGCATGACGGCTCCCCAAAAGTGAAGCCAAAACATCTGCAACGCCCCCTGGTGGCTGGCTGTTAGTTCGGGAAGCACTTGATTTGATGCGCAGCAAAGTTTTCAATGACTGGAGTACCCATTTTAAATGTCAATATCGCAGTCGATCATGCTCATTTAATTGTGGGAAGCCAAAATATCGATCACAATTAATATTCAATTAGTTATGCAGCCCCACCACCGTAGTCCCGCCGTGGGTCAGCCCGGACAGCTGAGGCAGCGAGGCCAGAGGCTGCGCTAGCAGAGCGGAGCTCTCCATCCGCTCCCCGGCGGCACCCTGCCGCTGCCGCACCCCCCGAGTCCAAATCCATTCTCGCCGCTTACAGTCCTTCAGGGTTGCTATTGGCCAATAACAGATTAGCATGAAAAAAATGAAAAAAAAATTATAGGAGCCCGTCCTCCTCTGCCCCCCCCACCACTAAATTCATGCAGGCTGATCTTTCCCCTCTTGTCCTGCAGGTGTTGAAGCATTTTAATCAGAATTTCAATGATCCTCTGCCTCTATGGACCAGCCAGCCGTGCTGATTGCAGCTCAGTGAGGCTGTACTTATGCACAGCGGTGCTTTGAGCTAAATGCTAACGTCGGGAGTCGCAACCCAGTCAAATCTGAGCACACAGGCATGATACACATATAGTCTTAGATTCAGTGGGATTTCCTATAAATATAGGCAAAAAAAATGGGGCTCAAATTGTAGTAACTCAGTCCAGCAATATTATACCTCCTCTTTACATCCGCAAAGCCCCCAAATTATGGGAACTGTACTGAACTCTACTTGGAGCACAATTATATAATTTTGAAGCCTTTATGTGTCTTAAAAAAGGCGGTTGCTAACAAGTGGCTAAATGAGACTACTCAACGTCATCACGCCAACTCGTCTGCCTTTACAGCCTCGTTGTGTATACTCACGCTCATGTGATCGTTGTGTAGTTCGTTTATAGCCATAACGATAGCTTTTTACTTCTAGTGATTGCATTTACTCTTTAAAAAATCATAGAAGTGGTGTTCATTTGTGGAGATTATTTACCTGAACAAAACTGACTTTTTGTTGAGGGAACACAGGGCGACGCTAACTTCCTGGATTGCATAAAAAAAGATGTCATTCCTGGAGCACTCTATAGGAGTGACAAAATCCATTAATACTAACTTTTTTCATGTTGAACTACCAATATTTTTACCAACACCGAATTCACACCAGAGCAGTGACGAATTGCAGCTTGAGGCGAACTGCCATGCATTGTCTATGAAAGGCTGCGGCGGCCGCTCCCGAGCTCAGCGGGCTGCGGCCGTTTGATTCTGCGGCGAAGTGCGGCCAGAGAGGACCCGCAGCCAATCGGTAAACAGATCCTATGACTCTTGTGACATGTTGACCTGTGTTACAAAAGAATTTCTTCCCGCCTGAAATACATGTACACGCCTATACCGGCCGCAGAAAAGTGAAATCATTGCGGTGAGGCTCAGAATGTCCTATCACCATGGTTCTTGTATATTCTATATTCATGGGATGGTGGTGGCAATTGGGATCACCAAAGTAGTAGCAGATTTAACTTCCCTGCATAATGGATATCTGTACCAAATTTCATGGCAATCCACCCAGAGGTCACCGAGATATTTCAGTCTGGACCAAACTTGTTTTGCAAGATGCAGCACATTTGTCCACAGACACATCAGTTGATGATCTAGTGCCGTTTCATGATCTTTTTTTATGAGCGTCTGGAACTTTACACCATTGTCTCAAATGGTTTCACCCCTTCCTGGTTCAGACTGTCACTCCCATGTGTGGGGGGGGGGACATGTCCCTAGCAGAGTGGTTGATGATTGAGCTTGTAACTGTTTTAAGCACTCACACGGGCCCCACAGGAGGAAGATGTATCACCCATCAAGCAGCTCATCCCAGAGAGGAGGGTGGGTGGTGACTGGTTGGGAATAAAATGTGGCTCCTTTAACAAATTCAGAAGTGGAAATAGGAATACTGTATCTCTCCCAGTCCCTCCTACTACTTGCTATGATTGTCCCACCTCCTCCTCTCGCTCTGCTCTCTTGACCTGTCATTTAGAAATATTGTGGCTCTTCGATCGTCCTTACTTCGCCAACTCCTTCTCCTTGACACTCTGTGGCCACTTCATTCTTTCTTTTATTACTTTTTCCTTTTCCCCCCCCCACGCACTCTGGTGTCTGCTTCCCCTTCTTTTCAATTTATACTTCATTCTTCACAGACAGATGCTTATTATCTCCCTTGTTGTCGTTTCCTCCCCGCTGATAAATGGTGTGTTGAATAATTCCTCTTCTCTTCCCTTTGCGTCTCCACAGTTCTTCATCCTCCTCCTGCTCATCTTCTTCCTGGAGATTCTGTCCATCATGCTTTTCTTCATCTACCAAGACGAGGTAAGACACCTAAATTGCTCTCAGCGTGTTATATCCTGTGATTTTCTCCACCTGAACAAGATAAGTGGCTGTGGCAAAGCCTTCCATATGTCATGCAGATTGCTGATGTTTCAGATAGAAGATGGCATATAAAATGATGCGTCTCCGCAGCCAGCGAGGTTCTTCTGGCAGTGTTGTTGTTTGTTTGGTTCAGAAAAGAGCATGTCAGCTGACATTCTGCATAAACGAGGGCTTAATAAAAAACTGCCTTCATCAGATTTTTTTTTCTGAAATGGTTCACGCACACACATCCTCACACATTTTATCTACACTGTTCAGAATTTCCTTTCCTTGTTAATAAATCTCAATTTATCTCAGCTCATCCATTTTGGATGAAATCGCCTTTATATGAACAAGTCAGGCAGGAGACAAGATACGGATGAGCTATCTCTCTCCTTATATGAATTTATAATCCATTCACATTTTCATCTAAGGTTTTAATAATGCAAAAAGGAAAGGGCATGTTAAATTCCATCCATCTTAATCTTAATTAAGGGATTTCTTGTGAAATTTTAACAGTAAGTACAACATATTATTGTTACGTGGCAAATATTCAACCCTAAAGACTGGTTCTGTAAGCAGCGACGATGCGTCTTCTGTTCCGTCCATAAACATCTATCAAACACAGAATAGCAAATGCCATCTTGACAGTGGGTATTAGTTGGACTCTGTGAGATTAGTGAGATTAGTCGGGCACTGGAGGGAATTACATTCGCAGAGGAAGACTAGGTCGATGCTACGAATGGCTCAAGTTTTAAAATATTGCCGAAGTGCCTTCTAAAAAGACGGCGTCAAGGCCCTTGAAGATTATGTACATGTTATCTTGTAATGCAGAACTGCTGCTGCCACAGTCAGACTATTCACACAATCAATTTAAAAATACAATTCAATTGTTAACAAGCAACTTATTGCAATAATAGAATCGAAAGTCCAAAGCATGTATTGATGTATTGTAATCAAAATACTAGTTAAATTAAATTACAGGCAACATGGCCAGCAGTAACAATAATAACAGCAGCAGTGAACAAATGACTTCTCTTGTATAATTTCATAGTTGATCCCTTATCAATAAGCAATTAATTCGGTATAGCATTTAGGGCTGCAAATAATTATTGTTTTTATTTTAGATTAAGCTGTTTATTTATTTATTTTTTTACTAACTGATTAATTGTTTAGACATTAAAATGACAGAAGAATGCTCATAACAATTTCCTAGAGCACAAGGTGACGTCTTGAAATTGCTTGTTTCGTTCGACCCAAAAAAGATATTTAGTAAACAATTAGGGCTGTCAAAGTTAACGCGATAAAGCATTAACTTTGACAGCCCTAATTGTTTACAAAACGCAACGCAAATTCTTTTTAAGGTCACTAATTTCGTTAACGCTTTAATGCAACTTGGGATTTTTAGGTTGTACCGGGCTCAGTTTTAAAGGTAGAGTGAAGATACTGGTATCATATGAAACTATAAAAACCTAAATCCACTGGTACCAACCATGAGAGGCTAATTAACACTCCAAACTTAAGCTAAATTTTGGCGAGGAAAAACTGGCATGGTCATTTTCAAAGGGGTCCCTTGACCTCTGACCTCAAGATATGTGAGTGAAAATGGGTTCTATGGGTACCCACGAGTCTTCCCTTTACAGACATGCCCACTTTATGATAATCACATGCAGTTTGGGGCAAGTCATGGTCAAGTCAGCACACTGACAGCTGTATTTGCCTGTTTGGCTTGAGCTTATTTTTTATGCTAAATGCAGTACCTGTGATGGTTTCTGGACAATATTTGTCATTGTTTTGTGTGGTTAATTTATTTCCAATAATAAATAAATATATACATACATTTGCATTAAGCAGCATATTTGCCCACTCCCATGTTGATAAGAGTATTAAATACTTGACAAATCTCCCTTTAAGCTACATTTTGAACAGATAAAAAATGTGTTATAAATTTGCGATTAATCCCGATTGATCATGGACAATCATGCGATTAAATATTTTAATCGATATACAGCCCTATTAACATGAAATGGAGCAAAATGGCAAATCTTCACATTTAAGAAGCTGGAGCATGAGAATATTTGAGCATTTTTGCATGAAAAATGACTTAATCGATTATCAAATTCAACTGAGTGATGAGTCGACCAATCATTTCAGCACTAACAGCATGTTTCTATTAAATGAGAGCTTGACAATTTGGCTGACTGGAGTTTAGACTTTTTTTTTTCGTTCCGATACAGGACTCGAGTATCCTGTAATTACATGAAATACCAATAATTGACTGAAAGAAATCTGCTGGTGCTGTAATTTAATTTAGTGTACATTATATTGGACGCCCTCTAGAGGCTCTTAATGCAATAGTGGATTCGAATCCGAGAGCCCCATCATAAATCATTGGCAATTTCAAACCACGTGCGTTACATTATTCATGTGTTGGGACAGAGAACGTTATCCCCGAAGACTTACAAAGCCAACCCTGACTCTAATGCCTTTTTACATTTGGGTAAATAACAGCCTACTTTAATATTTCCCCCACCTTCTGTCTGAATTATATTTGCGACCATGGACCTTGGACCTGCATGGTTTTCTCGTTGTTATTCTAATTCTGGCACGACTCCTATATAATTGCCTAATGTGTTGTTTTTCCATCTCTGTTTGTCTTTGGCGGTGTAACGCAATGTGTATTTCCTGACTGGGCGTTCAGCCAATCAGCACTGCTCTGTTTAGCTTTTAATGAATGTTGTCTTTTTGTCACGCCTCACCTCTCTCTTACATCTGTGTTCCCTGATGTTCAGTGCACCCCATTTTTCAGCCTCTGAATTATTCAGTTTTGTCTCCCCATGAGGCGATTAGTGGCAGAACGCAGTAAAAAGTTAGTGATGGTGTAGATGTTCTGCAGAGCTGGTGCATCGAGGGAAGTCGCTCACAGTAAAGAATGGGTGGCCATTACCAGTACTGCCATTGATATTCTTTTAAACAGCAGGGGACTTTGTAAATAGTTCAATGTGATCACTGCTGGAGAATTTAACAGAACCTGAACATATAATATCTTAAAGTATATTTAACAACATGGGTCACTTCATTTTGTTGCAAACTTTTTTGAACTTTTGTACATTAACTAAACTTGGAAAATTATTATGTCTCCATTAAGGTAGTGTGCATGGCTCCTTACTACAGATGGTGTTGCAGACCCGAGTAATAGGAATTATTCTGAGGTTAAAGTTTCTTTTTTGGAGGGGTGGGGTGTAGCACAATGAACAATCCATTAGATTTTGGTGGCGATCCGGATCATGATCCGGATTCAGGAATTTTTTTGAGAATTCCGATCAGCCTGAGCAATAAGACCACAGGGTATAACACATGCACAGTGTAACTGATGACGCATGGCCCCGCCTTCTTCCTCTTTCTGAGAGCAGAGAGATACATCTGTGGATGTGTGGCGAGATATCGAGGTGCGGGAGCTGCTGGCCATCCGCGGTGAGAAAGAAAAAAATCGGTAGATGACGGGATGAGAGATAACATAGCAACGTTAACATAACAACGTTATACAGACATAACAAGGCTGCTGAATGAGAGAAACACACCGTGTTAATAATAAGCCAACCACCTCACGGTACCGCCAGCTGTGAGCTATGATCTGTGATCTGTTTTTAAAGTCACGCACCTTGGTGGAGGTATGCGCTCTCCGAGTGCTATTCTAGTGTTACATTGTTTCCATACGTATTTTACTTTGTTTACGTACTTATTTTAAGCCCAACCATGACGTTTTTCCTAAACCTAACTAAGTGGTTTTGTTGTCTGAACCTAACTGTGGACGCTACCGTAGTTTTGTTGCATGGCGTACAAATGACACACAAAAAGCCTAAAATACATCCTAATGACACGCGGATTGTCCTTGTAATGTCGTGCTATTTATACGCCTTCCTGTGAGATCAGGTTGCCAAGAAATATGGGTGTTTCTAAACTACTCCCCCAGTGGTTAAGGTATGTTCAGCCAGCTTAAAGCACTTTGTTGAGGTTTGGAAAGGATCACCATCAAGGCTGATAGGAATCAAGAGGCAAACCCTCAGCCTCATATTTAAATCACGTTTTGCACATCCAACCATTATCCTTTCCTATGACTTATAGCGTGCTGTAAGAATAGTAAATGTTATTGACACATTCTTAAGAAAACTGTCTCTTAATCCCATGCAAACTGATTTAGGGATAGGCGCATACTATACAAAGTCTGATTTGGAGTGTCCATGCTAGCATCAATAGGATCTATACGAAAACAAAAACAGGATCTCTCCTCCACATTGTACCTCATTACAGAGTACAGGAATTGTCTCTCCTGTGATGAGCATATCATGTTTTGGGCACGAAACCAGCTCTTAGTGGATTCATTTTTTGTTGCTCTGCTGCTGTTGTGTGCAGCATTCACCTCATTAGTTAAGGGAAGAAACAAAAAGTGTTCATCATTTGGAGTTATTTCTCATGCATATGATGAAGAAATTAGACAACAGTGAAAAGTTGACAAATCTTTTGATGGTAATGAAATGTATTGTTTGTATCCTATTAATGATGCAATCACCACCTCATAAATCATGGCTAATGCATCAAACTACATTAGTTGCTTTTAATAATTAAACGTTTTAGTATCATTATCTGTGATTCTGGCCCTGGCATTACTTGTTATTTTGTGGTATAGTGCCCACTCCACTGTAACTTCTGTCTGTCTCCAGTAATGCCATTCATACCAAACTGTTAATATGACATTAAACTCACTTTAAAGCAAACTCAAAACATTAAAAACCCCTTTAAACACGTCTTAAACAGCATTTAGTGTTGTCTTAGTTCTGTTATTCAAGTAGATGAAAACAGTCGGCAGCCTCCAGGTCTGAAAAGGGAAGCAAATGCTGAAGTGCCTTAAACTTGCATTCTTTCTAATAGCCAGCAGGGGGCGACTCCTCTGTTTGCAAAAAGAAGTCTGATTGTATAGAAGTCTATGAGAAAATGAGCCTACTTCTCACTTGATTTATTACCTCAGTAAACATTGTAAACATGAGTTTATGGTCTCAGTCGCTAGTTTCAAGTCTTCTTCAATACAGCATGATGTTCATTTTGTAAATTATGGTCCCATTTAGAGTCAAATAGACCATAAAGCAGGGGATGCTTTAGGGCGTTGCTAGCTCGTGATTGACAGGTCGCTACCACGGTGTTGTCCGGCCTGGGAGTTGTCTGTGTTTTCGTCTTACAACTTTAACCCTTTCACAGTGTGTTTTCAGTCCATGAAAGTTAATTGTAACATATTTGGTCACCTAAAAAATATCTTATTCAGCGTTCGGTTGTACTTAGCTCCACCCTCTCGTATCACTTCTGGTTGCAAAAGCACAAGATGGCAACGGCCAAAAAACAAGATGGCGACGGCCAAAATGCAGAACTCATGCTTCAATACGGCAGTCCACAAATCAGTGGGTGACCTCACGGTCTACTTCTTATACACAGTCTATGGTTGAAACATAGCTTAAACAGGGAGTTGAGGAAGAATATAGTGCAGTGTTTGAGGGTTTTTAAAATGCTCACTTTATAATCTAGAGTTTCTTCAAAATAAATACCTGGGGTTTTTTGTTATTTGTGGGAATTTGCTTTGAATATGGCATAATAGGTGAAAAAAACATTTAATACTTCTGTCCATGCACAAAACTATTTTTGGACTCACATTTTAAGAGATCCTTGTCGGTGTTTGATTTTTTTATGTCGCATGGTTTTTAGAGCTCTAGTTTATCTCTGGTTATCAATACCTGCTGCTTTTTCCCTCCTCCATCACCATGGTAACATCCTGGAAGCAGTCCTGCAGTTGGAGTACAAGCCAATGCCATTCCTCCAGTGTGCAAAAGCCTTCCAGATGCCATAACTTAAACAGATTGCAGCAGTAGGGTGCATGTTGATGAACTCCATCCCAGGCTTCAGGGATGGTCACGCTGACTGGTCCAGTTTATTACACCTGCTTTAGACCTGATAAAAAGCTCTGTGACGCAGCTGGAAGCCACTTCAAACAGCTCACAGATCTTCCACAATCCTGAAGCGGTCACCGTTTGTTTCACTTTGTTGGTTCCAAAGGATGATGAAAAGGTCCAATGAGGTTAACTTCACTGGCGCCACAGCTGTGTTTCAAAGTGTCATGGTGAATAAAAATGAGTCTGACTCAGCGGCATGATATTGAAAATTGATGTATGGGTGTTTTATACCACATAGGCGTGGGTTTACAACCTTGTCCGCTTGGCTTTATTATCACCTCAAGGGAAAATCACTCCGCCAGACAACAGAGCAATAAGAGCAGCAGACCACCAGCAATATTTTGTTATTGGGAAATTATCAACAATCATCATCTTATAACAATCATCATTTGTATTATTATATTTTCAATCAGTAGCCATCGTAGTAGAAGTAAAAGTGGTAGAATTTTTTTTTTTTTATCTCATGACAACAGTGCAAAAGGTCTCTGCACTGACTACCAGTTCATTTTAGAGGTAATTATAAAGTCTCTCCTCTCCAGCCTCATTAGTGTAGTTAAGTAGCTTATTAGTACAATATGTATGCTTGCCTGCCTTTGTACATTTGCATATGCATTTACTGTTCTGTATTAAATGTGCTATCTAAATAAGGTTAAGTTGCTTTTTTGCTAGTACAATAGCAGTAGTTCAGTCAGGTAACTCAAATAGAACAAGCAGTGTGTGCAAGTCAAAAATCATATTTAGCTACACCCCCTACGCCAATATAAAACTGTTATGTGTCAATCGGGAAGCCCCCCAAAATAAATACAACCCCTTCCAATTCATACCAATATAAATGCTTCATAGCTAGATAGCAGAAATTAGTAGCCAACAAACGCGAAGAAAAGCCCACAAGTAGGACTGACCTCGACAAACACGAATATGATTTTGTCGACTAATCGATTAGTTGATTTATTCAACAGATCTGTAAAACTGAGTTTCTCCACAAAGAATCACACAAAAGCACCACTTGAAATCTTGTGTTTACCAGAGATGTGCTAATAAGTTTCTTGGAAATAAGTCATTCAGCATGAAAAAAGCGTAAACTAGAATTACCAGCTGGTGGTGGTATGCCTCCACCAACCAGTCAAGTTGCAGTTGACATCCATGTCTGTCCAAAATATCATCACTTCATTATGTTATCCTGTTAGACATTTGTGTGAAATTGTCATAATTAGAATATGAATTCTTGTGGCCAAAAACGTGTTTTGTGAGGTCACAGTGACCTTGATCTTTGACCATTTGAAGAAATTGCCTCCAGGCGTTCCTGAGATATCACGTTCACAAGAATGGTTGTTGCCGGCGCGGAGGCATAAAAATAAGAAATCTTCGTGGACTGAGACCAAAACAACAGATTAGTCGTCTAATCGACTAAGAGGGGGCAGCTCTACCCACAAGCAAATCTTCAGCACAACATTAAAGCAGCCAGCAGCCTAACAGCCTTATAGCCAAGCTGACAAACCAACTGAAAAGAGCCAAGACACCAATGCGCAATATGCTTGTTAGCACAAACAAGCTAAGTTACTTCTTACCTTGTTGAAGTGAAGCAATGACCTCTGGATCAATAATCCTCAGTGGAGAAGAGAGTTGCTGCTAACAGAACAGAAAGGAAACTTTGATGAGAGAACCGGAGAGTCCAAAAAAGATCATTAGCTGTGTCACATTATCCATATTTCTATAGGGAATGGGATTTGCGGAGCGTTCTGGGGCGGCGCCGGCATTTTTGGAGGGTATAACGTACGGAGCTACGGTAGACTGTCGTTATCTGTCACCGGTCTATTCGTCTGTCATCTGTCAATCGTTCATCATCAGAAATGTATAAAGTACATGTGAAAGACAAACACCCATATCAAGAGAAGCTGGCAGAGGCAAAGGGGCGATATATTACAAAACTAAAGTAAGTTAATGATATTGATCCTTACAATGAAAAGGACCATGACAGCTAGCCACCCATTACGGTCACTGATGTGTTTTGGCGTTAGTGAACACCTGTCAGCAACTCAAAATATGTAAATCTTTGGAGGCCCGTGTCCAATTTACAAACAGGGTGGGTATATGACTATCTCTACAGGTATCTCACAAAATGAAACCCATAAAATTAGCCTACCTTTGTGTCTGACTGTATATTATATATACTGTACTACATTTTGGCTTTTGAATCTTATTCACTATGCAGTGTTTTGTGTTATCTTTTGACACTTACAGTAAACAGTCAGCGGACGGCACTCTTAACCTTTATCCTCCAAAAATGGCCGACTTGCTGTCAGTGACGTCATATTCCCATTCACTATATGCATGTTAGCAAAAAACAGCTAGCTAAGATACTTCTGACCTTGTTGAAGTGAAGCAATGACCTCTGAATCAATAATCCTCAGTGGAGAAGAAAGTCGCTGCTAATAGAACATAAACGAAACTTTGATAAGAAAATCATATTAGCTGTCACACCATAGCACAGCAAGTAACATGCATGACCCATAAACTGTATAAAGATATTTATTTGACCAGTCAGACTTTGACTAACTTCAAAACTCACCAGAAATTCCAATTCTTCAGTGTTTTTTCCCTCAGTAATGTTACTCTCCTCTTCTTCTCTCTGTTCATCACAGTCTTCATCTATCCATCTCAGCTTCTGGATAAACAAACATTTTTCACTCAAGTTGAAAGATTTTTAACTTCCACAGGTGCTCCAACCTTTAATATTCCACTCAAAAGCTGTCCTAAATCAACACAACATGACTGTTGATAGGCTAGCTTGTTTATGAAATGCTACTTGAGCAACAGTGGCAACAGCAACATCTAGTCTAGCAAATGTTTAAGGTCCTGCATGCTCTCACAGGTGTTTTCACTCACAGCTAATTAGACCTCTGCTCAGGCTGAGTTTGGGCAGAGCTTTGCACAGATTTATGAGATGTCAATAAACCATAGAAATAAAATGTATATATTCTATTTCTATGCAACAAACTCTATGTAGCATACTAATAAGAACTATAAAGGTGCAAGTTGTACAATAAGCTAGAGTATTTGTGTGTGTATCCACAAATGATGTACCAACAACATACAATGTCTAGCCTATACAAGTCACGTCTTTCTGTAAAGCAGCCAGTGTTTGGTTTGTCAGTTCTGGGGCTACTGTGGAAACGTTGCGGTGGAACATGGCGGACTCCGTGGAAGAGGACCCACTCCCTATTCAGCAGAGTTGTTAGATGGGAAATGTTAAACTATCATACCAGAGGCTAAAAATGGTCGTATTTTGAGGAAAATTATCATACGCAAGTCATAATCATGAGAACAAATAGGCTTAAATGTGTCATTTTACAAAACACGTTTTTAAAGTGGCAGTAGGCAGTATATTTTTGGCATCATTTGAGCAAAAGTTCCATAATAACCTTTCAGCATATTGTAATTCAAGTGTTCTAGAGATAACTAGACTTCTGCCCCTCATCATGGCTCTGTTTTCAGGCTTTAAAAAATCTGGCTGGTGGGCGGTGCATGGTGTTTCCTCAACAGATCTCAACATAGCTGCCGGGTCACAAACTTTCTCATTTTACAGCTAAACAGTAAACTACAACATGTTTCTGAAAACATTTGAGGAGAGAAATAGGCATTACAGTGACATAATATTGAGTCTGATTTGATCAGCGCTGCCTAGTTTGACCGTTTGGTCGCAGTTCGCGAGTGATTGACAGCCGGCTCCAATAGACAGCAACAGGACGGCAGACCTCAGATCAGCTCTTACAGCTTGTTTTCCTCATGGTTTTCCTCCGGTCTGTGAAATCTTGCAGATGACGTTAGGAGCACCGGAGGACACCGGAGGACACAGAGGCACATGATTTTTTTTCAGGTTACCTGTTTCTCTTTGAGAAGAGAGAGCGACAGCCTTACTCGCGAGTCATGTTCATCAACATCATAGCCTACACACCAAGCATGATTGGCTGGAAAGAGGTCACATGAGAAGAGATGCGTAAAAACAGACGTAGGATTCATCCGGAAAGGAATTAAAAAGACATAGCACAGACTAAAACCAGCTGCTAATTGTAGGGGTCACAAAATGGTCAAATTATCATACACTATGGTGCTTTTGGCATTATTGATCATACATCGTACGCAGCAAAATTATAGTATACGATAATTAGTGCACATCTGGCAACGCTCCTATGCAGATATGCAGGGCTCATTCTCAACTAACAAAACCATCATTCAGAAAAAAACAGTTATGAATATTATATTCCATTTCTGCCAATAGATCCCCCGAAATCCTACACACTGCTCCTTTAAGTAAAGGATTTGAATACTGAGTGTACGAGTAAAGTAATATCTATGGTAACAATAGATGCCATCTTGAGTAGTAGTGGTATTTAGTGGTAGTAATAGTACTTATGGTAGTTGGCTATATGATGCATTTACTCATCCAACAGCCTCCAGAGATGTAAAGTAGTGAACAGTGGAATGAAGCCAGCTAATCGAAAATGCTGACACTCAATAGGCACAATACAAGTGATAGAAATTATTGGCCTTTCTTGCTCTGCCTCCTTGATAAGTCACCCCTGAGGTGCATAAAGCTGTTATCCAACTATATTGATAGGACTTGGAGTCTGTTATATAAATGATTCAAACCCAGATCAATAAGTGAAAGGCTGTGTGTTTGTGTGATGATTTAGAAGGCTTACTACACTACAGTTCTTTACATTTCAACAGATGTATGAGCAGTGTCTCTCTTTATACTGTATAGTTGTAACAGTTTTACCCATCCACTGTTGAATGTAACCAAATATCAAACTTTGATTATGGGTGCTGAGACGTAGACAGTTCATACTGTGCTGTGTGAGCAGCTGAGGAGACATCAATCAAACAGAGATATCTCGTTTGACACCAAGTGATACGCCGCAGACTTCTCCCTCTACTTGGATCTCTGAGTTCAAACACTGATTGCAACAAAGGCCCTGTAGCAAAAAGATTTTCATTTTGACATTAATAGGTTGAAATTAAAAGAAAAATGCCCTCAGCTACTTTTAAACTGCTTTGCGTCATCAGTCTGTGATATTCATTGCAGTTATATTCTGCTTTTTGTCACTCACTCACCTTTTTGTTCGGCTGACTTCACCTCAGCTTGCTTCATCGACTCCTGCTGAAGTTGTCAGAGAACCGGTGTGAAAGGTGGATTTTACATTCAGATTGCGAAGTGAAGAGAAAAATTGTCATAAGAGTAAGAATTTATAATAAAAAGCGGTGACCTTTATATAAAAGGCAACATTATGGTTGTATTGTATTATAATCTATTCCGCACTTTGAGTGGAGAAACTGATGTATCTATCTTTAAATGCTTAATGAACTGTATTTATACAGCTTTCTACTTTTATACCTTACCGGATACACTAAAGAAAACATACGTATTAATATTATATTCCGTTTCTGACAATAGATCCCCCTAATTGTTACACCCTAGTCATTTAAAGGATACCCGCTCTACGTCCTGAGCTACAGCCGTCCTGTTAAGATATACAGTATTTCTCTTTTTGTATTAGTTTTGATTTGCATAGCATGAAGCCAAATGTGGTCTGAGGTGTATTTATTTTTATGGTCTATACCTTGGTGGTGATATAAGCTGGGTAGCAAAACTCAAAACTTTTTGAGTTATGACCTAAATGTGTCAATAGCAGAGAAACTGTGAAGTACTGAGCATCAAATGCTTGGTCACATTTATAACCTTGTTTACTTATTGTTTGATCAGACTTTCAATCATCATTTTGCACAAAAATATAGACAGGATTTTGTCAACAAAGTTACTTTAAAGGGGCTATATGTAAGAATCAGAAATTGCTTGTTCACAGCGACACCTGTGGCCGCAATGTCAACAAAAGTCAGCGTCCTGTTGCTCGCGCTCGCGCTCGCGCTACAGAGACATGAACGAGCACCAGTCTAAACAGTGAGGCGACACACGTCAGCTAACACACAATATCACTCTATATTTCACCTGCTTGGCAGTAATGTTAGCTGACCAGACGAAGGTCTCTCCATGGATCAATGCTGATTCTAGTGCTGGCTTTTCCTTTCTCAGCCTGCCGACCGCGGAGGGAACGGGGGGGGGGGAGACACCGACACCCGGTCGGGGGGGGGAGACACTGACACCCGGTCGGGATAACGTAACTCGCTGCGGAGCCCCGTCACTTCACAAGACACGGGAAACCTCTGTTGGTCTGGAGGAGCTGCAGCATTTATTTCTGCAAAAACGTCCACTGCACATTCACTAGATATTCTCAGAGCTAAACTAACTCTTCTGCAGTGTGCACGCGTGCACGTGGAGTTGGAGCGAGCCGGTGTGCAAGCAGGCAGCAGGCAGCAGGAGCAGCGCGTACCCACACGCGAGCGCGCATGGGATTCCGACCCGTTATGATTTATGCGCGTGATAAGTTACAAATAGTCCCTTTAAACATTTCAGAATTTTGGCTTCGGTTTAAGATTTGAATTTTGTTTTTTTTGTTAGAAAAACAAGTTTATATTCTTGTTCTATGTCAGAGCTCAGGTATTTAATCGACAACAAATATTTCAAATGTTTTCCCACCTTGTGGATGCACCCTGATATGCCCTGTTCACTTCTCTGATTTATCACAGCTCATGTGGTTTCAAATCTACTTTAGGATTACATGACCCCCTTTCAGCTGTCTCATAAAAACAATACAACAAAAAAGAGCCAACAAATGACCATAAAGCAGCTAGTCATTTCTTTCAGAGTGTACCTCCAGTGTGGCTCATCCTGCCAGGATCATTTGTGTTCTCACCTCTACATGCCGGGGTTAGTTATCAGGTCAATGCAGCATGAAGTATTTCCTCCGCAGCTCAGCGGTTGACGGCTGAACGAGGCGCCCGGGGGCAGCTGTGCGGGTGATTTCCTATCTGCTTGTGTGCTTTGGGACGAGTCAAGGTGAGGTAATGCTGCTGTAAAAATGAAGTCATGAAGAGCTATGGTCAGGTTGGATTCCCAAAAGACCTCATCTGCTAACCCAAAGGGTACTGGGGCAGTTAAAATGAATGATGGCCACTACATCTGGCTACGTATTTCGTTCTGATGGCGCCATTTGTAAAACTTTGAAAATGCCTGCTATTAAAAATCAGCGACACTTTATTTTAAACACCTCTATTAAGTCTTTGTAAGCAGTATAAAAATAATCAAAGGTCTAGACACACTATAATACACTATAATGTAGTTGTAGGAAGTGATAAGGACATTTTTTGGGTGTTACACAGATTTGGTGCTAAATTTAACCAGTTTTTACTACTACAGAATTGATAAAAAATGATCAATAATCCCTCCAAAATACCACATTAAGACACCAAGACCTTGCGGAACACCGTAGAAAAAGCCATGCTGTGATTTGGTATCAAAAACCTTTTGCCATTTGGAGATTTCTGCAAGAATTGTATTTTTCGGTGATTGGATGGCGAGCACTTCTGTTTTGGAAACTGCTCAGAAACCCCCTTATTGTCAATCTACGTAGGAAAGCCATCCATCCTCTGAATGCCCTAGGTCTCTCGTTTGCGGTTGTAAAGTTTCATGAGGCTGTGATTATCCTAGAGGTCACCACAGGTAATTTTATAGAGTGAGCTCAAGTTTCACAAAATGGTCTCATATGAAATGGCTACTATGGGGACTAACATCATCACACATGAATACAGTTGGGCTCATTGGATCCACAAGAGTCTCAGCTTTACAGTGATACCCAATTTATGTAATTCCAAGACTGTTTAGGGATCCCAGTATGCAGAAATATTCAAATACACTATTTTAGAATAGGAGAAAATAACACATTTATACTGCATTGAAACAACTGCATGCTTTTTGCCCCAAGCTGTATGTGATTATTATAAAGTGGACATTTCTGTAAAGGGGAGACTCGTGGATACCGATAGAACCCGTTTTCATTCACATATATTGAGATGAGAGGTCAAGGAACCCCTGTGAAAATGGCCATGCTAGATTTTTCCTCACCCAAATTTAGTCTAAGTTTGGAGCGTTATTTAGCTCTGCAACTGAGCCCGCTACAGCCTCTGAAAGATACTAAAGTCAGTCGGAATCCAGAGGGTTAACAATATTTTTATATTTACTGGCAAACTCCATCCACTGATGAAAGCAATGAGATATGGAGAAATTTAGTCAGTGGACCTTGAGTTACGATTATTTTGTCAAACTACTATTCCGTGGTTAAGAATGAATCTTCAAGCTCAACATGTCTTCACTTTAGTCCACACTGAAATATCTCAACAACTATTGGATGGATTGCCATAAGATTTTGCACCATAGTCTGAGTCTGGATATATAGATGGACGACACGTTTCCATTTCCTCCCACTGTACAAAAGCGAAGCCAAAATATTCAGTATATGGGAGCTGCCATCTTGAGGTTTTGAAGTCATTTGAAGCCAGAGTCTGCGCAGTAGCGATCAGGCGCTTTAGCCGCAGTATCAATGTCCCGCCCACACACCCGCCCGAACCAATCACAAGCCGAGCACGGCCACTTGGCTGCTACGTTGCACCACGGTAGCTGTTTGGCTAGAAAGACACAACAACTAACCATAATATCTGTATAACTATGATCAAATTGACATGTATTCTGTTACACAGACTTGTGACGGTTATGAAAAGTTAAAGTTACTGTACATCTCCTCTGGCGTACGCAACTACTTCACTCAGAGCAGCTGTCAATCACAGCTGTCAGTCATGACGTCTCACCCCCTTTTTATCAAATAGCATCAAATAACTAATTAAAACCAAACTTATCAAAAACATGAACACTTGAACATACATCAGCGTGATAAGAACTATATAAAACGACAGAAAACATATTTAGGAAAAATGTATGTGACGTGCCCCATCCACTAACATCGAGGGGCAGGATTTATGACCTATACTGCAGCCAGCCACCAGGGGGCGGTCCAGATGTTTTGGCTTCACTTTTAGGGACCTTTCATGTCGTCCATCTTTACATACAGTTCTGTCTGTTTTGCACGGACATTCGTGGTGCCCAGAGAATATATATTACTGATTTTGGTGACTTTTCTCATTAGCAAACTCAACTAAGATGGTAACCACGTAAACATTTTACCTGCTAAACATCAGCATGCTAACATTGTCACTGTGAGCTGTATGTGCATGTTGATGTTTGCATTTAGCTCAAAGCCTCAGAGCCACTAACATGACTGTAGACTCTTAGGCTTGTTTGTAGTACACTAATGGTTTGTTCTGTTCTGCTCTTCTACTGTGTTATAATTTATTCATTAACTTTTTAAACACCAGTTACAGATGGCTCATTTATTTACAACACTTAAAATGTCCTTATATCTGCTTACAGCTACAATATAGTGTGTTAAACAATTAATGAAGTGTTTATATATTACTTATGAATTCTAGGAGAGTTAAGTAAAGTATTACTTTATCTTAAGTGATCTTTCATGCTGAACAAAGACCTGCCCTCACACTGTCTTTCTGAATCACCTCATTTCATTCTGTCGGATGCGTTTGAAACTAAAATCCAGTTTTTCCATTGAGAAGATGTCTCATTGGCATGCATCATTTCTCCGGAGAACCAGGGTCTGTTTCTGCTGTCACTCTCACTCTCACATCACTGCATTCTCTTCTTAGCCCTGTCCCACTGCTGTTAGACTAAACTGGAAGATAGTGGAATAATATGATAAGGAAAAGGAAATGAAAAAGTATCCACTCGGGAACAGACAACTTCAAATGCAGGTAAAGGGCAACCACTCATGCGTTAAAGCAAACTACAAGCATCATATATCTAAAACGACACGAGAGAGCCACTGGAATCCCATTTCAAGCCCGATAGCTCCACTTTTTCCACATCATTACGGTTCCAGCATTAGCCGTCAAAACATTTTAGCTTGTCAAGATATCAACATGCAGCACCCCTGTCTGAATACATTTCAAGCCTGAGAAATTTTCATTTCATGTAGACTGGGAGAAATGCAATTAGACTAACACCCCTGGCTAATCACATTGCTAAGATACACCCACGTCAGGCAATGTTAATATAAGAGACAAATTGAGATGATCTGCAAACAGACAAGACATTTGTTTGTTTCCTGGAATACATGTGACAAGGGAGAGTGCAGTTTGAGTGCTGCAGATAATGTTGAGGAATTACAAAGATGGTGATTATAAATAATTTAAATTGTAATTTGGCTAAGACCCTGATATTATGAAGGAGCGCAAGAGAGCAAATGTCACCACTCCGTCCCCAAATCCGTAACACATTAGATTACAGCCCGTTAATTACAGTGTAATGATTTAATATGTTTACATTTGAATAGTAGGTTCATGTTTATATAGTAGGTCATGTGGCATCAAAAAAAGGTTTTTGACAGCATATCATAACAAATATAGCCAAGGGCGTAGGTCTGGTTCCACAAGTGGGGGGACACCTACTGTAAATGAGAAGTGGACGTAGTCACTGTGACGTCACCCATTGGTAAGTGGACTGCCGTCTTGAAGCCTCGAGTTCGGCATATGGGCCGTCGCCATCTTGGTTTTTTTTCAACCAGAAGTGACACGAGAGGGTGGAGCTAAGTACAACTGAACGCTGAATAAGACATTTTTAGGCAACCAAAGATTTTAAAATTAATGTTCATGAACTGAAAACACACTGTGAAAGGGTTAAAGTTGTAAGACGAAAATACGGACAACTCCCAGACTGGACAACGCCGTGGTAGCGACCTGTCAATCACAAGGTAGCCAGGCCCTGAAGCATACCCTGCTTTATGGTCTATTTGACTCTAAATGGGATCATAATTTACTAAATGAAAATCATGCTGTATTGAAGAAGACTTGAAACTAGAGATTGAGACCATAAACTCATGTTTACAATGTTTACTGAGGTAATAAATCAAGTGAGAAGTAGGCTCATTTTCTCATAGACTTCTATACAATCAGACTTCATTTTGCAACCAGAGAAGTCGCCCCCTGCTGGCTTTTAGAAAGAATGACAGTTTAAGGCACTTCAGCATTGGCTTCACTTTTCAGACCCCGAGGTCGCACACTGACACCTGCTTATCTCTACTAAAATCATGACTTTGAATCACGTTTATCTATTTATCTATAAAGGACTACTTCAAAATTGACCACCTTATTTATTGTTACTCCTGTGCCAAGTCATTATACTCACTCACTCAAGGATATTTTAGAAAGCATTTATTTATATATATATATATATATATATATATATATATATATATATATATATATACAGTATATACACAAATACATTTTATTTTTTTTATTTTATTATTATATTTTATGTCATTGCCATTAATATTTATTTTTATAGTATTTTTTTTTTCTGTAAAGTCTGACTCGTAAATGAGATCTCGATCTCAGTGTGATTTCCTGATTAAATAAAGTATATATATTTTACGATAGATAATGTTGCATTTACATATTTAATACAAAGAGCATTGTGCTTTACTGTTTTATCTGTCACTTATGCTCGATTAAGACAATATTAAGTGAATAAAAATAGATTCAAATATTAAAAGTTGCTTTAAAAAGAAAAACAACATGGACTGTCGGTTTGACAGTGGTCTCACGTGTTAAAGTCTGATGTTTTGTTGACCCATCGATCCACCCAGACCTCGAAACTACGCAGAGTTTTTCGCTCTTTAACTATGTCCAGCTTGTTCTCACTCCCAAGGCATCAAATACTGAAGTTTCGTCACGGCTGTCGACGTTTGATACTGCAGCACAAGGCACCCTTTAGTGTCGGTATGAAACGCACAGGGCTTTCCATTAACTACAATGTAAACCCATCCGCGTCAATATTAAATGCTCAGGGAAAGTGTTATGATGACGTAGTTTAAAGAGCGAAAAGACACACAAGGCAGGCGGGCGGGTAGGAGGGGAGGTGGATGGGTCCAACAACACAAGGCTTTCATTCAGGAGACCGCTGTTCCTCCCCCGGACGTTAATTTTCACTTTCACGTTACAATCAGATGTTTGTTCGTGTCCCGTGTTCACAACGTTCAGTGTCATTTTCACTGTACAAACGTAGTCATTTTAAGCCCAACCATGTTGTTCTTTCCTAAACCTAACTATAGTGGTTTTGTTGCCTAATCTTAAGCAAGTGTTTTCGTTTAATTTAAAACATTAAGCATGTGTTTACTGCGACCGAAAAGTGACGCCGGGGGGGTCTGACAAAGCGTCAGTATGTGACGAGTTGGGATGAGAACGTGTTGCAAGGTCAAAGAGCTTTGTCACTTGAAAGTAAATGTGCACCATTTTGTATGTCACTTGATGAAAGGACTGACGGTGTGACTCTTCCTGGCGGGGGTTCTCGTCATATCATTACCAGCGGGGTACGTTTGTCTGATGATAAACTGCCACGCAAGACAAAGCAGTGAAAATGTGGGACAAATCTGCATCACAGTGTCAGTTCAAGGTGTGTGTACTGAAGAATAAAGCTGCCACTTGTTCATCCTTTCTGCACTCTAAACCGTGAAGTTTGTATATCACTCCCCGTATGTAAAGAATATTTACACTATATTCAGAAGCGTTACCCACCAATCAAATTGTAATTTCACCTCTCAGTGGAAGCAAATACATTTTTCCTGTGAAGCTGACAAGCTTTTGCTCGGCTGCCTTTTGTTTCCCTTTGCTCCCCCTGCTTCAGAGTATTTGGTCTCTTTCTCTCAGATCTCCACTTTATATTCTTGATTTGTGAAGTTTCTATAAAAGTGGCTTTGGGATTACATATTGGACAGAAAGTGTGGTTACCTCTGAAAGTTACTATCTGAAAGTAGTCATGTATTGCACCTATTGTCTTCTCTTTCTCTTTCTGGTGCATGAATCTGATGAAACAGCGTCAGTTGAGGGGTTAAAGGGTTATAATTGAAATCCAATGGGGGGCTCCTTGCAGAGGATAAAAACCCTTCACAGCACTGTCAAGCATTCGCCTCAGGTGAACATTCGCTGTGTTGCAAAGACCTTCCCAGGCTTCACTGCTTCTTCAGGATAACAGACAGAGTAGGGCACTAATACTGACAGGCTGGGAGTTTGACTTCTTCTGGAAACATCACAATGAAGTTCAAATTTACTGGGCCGCTTTGGATAAAACGTGTTCACCACTTGTCAAATCTGGTTACATGTGCTGTGATTAATAATATTTCTAAATCCAGTTTTGCCAGTTGTAAATTAGTTTTGGCACATTTGTGCAGCTTATTCCCTCCCATTCAATTCCAAAAGTCACACAACAATTCTCTTTCAAGACTTTTAATTATGTTTGAAAAATCCATCACTGTGAATGTGGAGCTGACAATCATGTAAAGGAGTTCTGTTCACAGTTTCTCATTAGCAAATTACTTTTGGAGTTCAGCTTAATAACAAGATAAGATTGGGGGGTGGGTCGCATTTTGTCTAACTTCTATTCAGGGTTCAGAGCCGTAGCCTCAGTTTTGTTTCTGTGAATTTGGGATAAGTAAATACAAATGTAATTTAAAGGAACAGTGTAACATTTAGGGGAATCTTTTGGCAGAAATGGAATATTATATTAATTCTCGTTACCTTAGAATGAGCCGTTTACACCTACATACGGAGCGGGTTCTCTTCACGGAGCCGGCTGCCATGTTTCTACAGTAGCCCAGAACGGACAAACCACTGTGTTAACTTTTCCTGCTTCGGGCAGAGTCGATAACGTTACTCGCTCTGGAGTTAGCCCCCCAGAAACCTCTGTTGGTCTTAAGGACCTGCAGCACTTATTTCTGCACAAACTGCAACTTCCACTGTACATTCAATTGATATTCTCAAACTAAACTAACTCTGTCTTCTGCTCCACCAGCTCACTTGTTCGCTTAAACACATTCACCTCTCTGTGTCTCCTTATTCACCACTCACTTCCCACGTACACACACACTCTACGCACTGACTCTGCTATTCTCCAAATGACCTACGCTACTCTTATAACTCTTATAAGGGCCATTCACATTTTCACGTCGGTCACCCTAGTTCTCCTAAACGCTTGGCAGACGGGAGAAGTTGAAATCTGCAACCTCAACAGTAGATGTCGCCAGATGTTAAACACTGTACCTTTAATTTGATTAAAATACAGTTTTTAAAGCTTTTGTATTTCTCTACCAGATTTATATTCCAGGAGAAGGCTTTGAGACAGACCATTGTGTGGGGAGAAAAAAATCTATTTACTTGTTAAATTAATATACATAACATCAGAAAAATATATTTGATAGACTTTTTGGTGGCTTGTTAAAAAGTTCTAGTTGGGGAAAACAGGAATTGTTTAACAATGTTTAATTCAAGAGACAAATGAGTAAAAGCCTGACAGTGAGTTCAGGCAGTCAACTCGTCAGTCACTAAATTTAGATTGCATATGACTCTCACTGCAACAAATCTAATGCACCGTGCACTGCTTACTTTTCCTGCTATATCTGCTGCCTCACAGCCCAGCTGAAACTGTCCTTTGCTGCTCCTGCTGCTGTTCATACAGCATTTCAAAATCCTACCCTCCACTCCAATATCCACCTGTATCCTCTGAGTCTATGTTCCCTTAGGAGGGAAATTATCATCTTTTCCCCACTCCCTGCTTGATGCTTCCTTGTGAGGAGCTACGAAGACTAGACACCAAATATCTACGCTGTGCAGGATCTATTTTAACATAATAATCCATTCCACGTGAGTCGGCTGGCTGAACCACAGAGATGGAAAAGCTGCTGATAAAACTTCAGAAAGAGGATCAAAATACTGTGATGTAAACAGTTCAGGACAGACTGAAGGCATCAGATGGCAGCATCAGGAAAATGCACCTGTTGTTGTCAATAGCTGCAGGCAAAAGCTTTTAAGAGTATTTCAGTTACGCGTCAAAATAGTTTCATACTTCACTTTTTTTCTGAGCAGCAAGAAAACATCAGGGAAAGGATCTTTCTTGAATTTCAGGTTTCAATAAACGAGGAAAAACACATTGGAAGTCTCTGTTGAACCTCTGATAATTATTACAGTTTTAGTTCAGAGAGTAGGATCCAAATGCAGGACACCAGGCAGGCTGACCTGAACATAAGGCGAGCTTTAATGACGAAAGCATGGTTCCGAAAACAAAACCGACAAGTAAGAAAAACTGAGGGAGCAGGCAGAGGACAGTACAAAGGAAAAATACCAAAACTAAACTAAGGACAAACCGGCAGGCGATGACACCAGTCACAAATGCAGACGACCTGACACTGAAACCAAGGAGGGTTAAAAGAGGAGATGTCACGGTCATATCATTGGTGTACAACACATGCACAGTAAAATCTGGTCTGCACTTGCCAAAAGGCTCACTAGCTGGTGCACAATCATAGAACATGGGGATGATTGATTCATTTCACTGAGGCGTCCGCAGGGAGGGTGTCAATATTAGCCTACTTTATGGGAAAGAATTAGAATCCTGCAATTATTGAAAAGATCTTTAATTAAAGACATTCCTTTCTATTTGAAAACAAGTGTACCCAAAAAGTCCTGTGTGGCCGAGTGCACCCAAAGAGCTCCTGAGCCGACACCATCCCTTTATCCCTTCTAGCTCCGTCTGCTGTAACCCTCCAACATCGTTGCTCCAGTTACACTGCGTATGTGTCATACCCCATGGCTCATAGACAGTTCAATAGCCTTGACTGAAACAGGGAAACACACTGACTAAATACACAAGGAACTACTTAAAGCTGCAGTGGGTAGAAAAGTGAGTAGCCGGCTGTCAATCACTCGCCAACTCCGACCAAACGGTCAAACTAGGCAGCGCTGATCAAATATGAATCAATATTCTGTTACTGTAATGCCTATTTCTCACCTCAAATGATTTCAGAATCATCTTGTAGTGTACTGTTTAGCTGTAAAAATTAGAAAGTTTGTGACCCGACAGCCATGTTGAGATCTGCTGAGGAAATACCAAGCACCGCTCACCAGCCGGAGCACAGCCAATAGGAACGCTCTCTCTCTGAAATGACCTGTGATTGGCCAAAGTCTCCTGTCACAGACTAGATTTTTTAAAGCCTGAAAACAGAGCCATGAGGAGGTGCGGAAGTCTAGTTTTCTCTCAGAACACTTGAATTACAATATGCTGAAAGGTTATCATGGAATTTTTTCCCAATGATGCCAAAAACTACTGAAGCTTTAACTGGAAACTGGAAAACAGGCAGGAAAAAGACAAAGGCAGGAAGTAAAAGAAAACATGACACAAGGGAAGAGTAACTTCCGGCTGTGGCTCAGAGGGTAGAGCAGGTCGTCCACCAATCGGAAGGTCGGTTGTTCGATTCCCGGCTTCTCTGGGTCACATGTCGATGTGTCCTTGAGCAAGACACTTAACCCCAAATTGCTCCCGAAGGCATAGCCATCGGTGTGTGAATGAGTATTTAGATTACATCCTGATGGGCAAAGTTGGCACCTTAGTAGCCTCTGCCATCAGTGTTTGAATGTGTGTGAATGGGTGAATGCTGACATGTAGTGTAAAGCGCTTTGAGTGGTCGGAAGACTAGAAAAGCGCTATATAAATGCAAGTCCATTTACCATTTAACTTTCAAAATAAAACAAGAAACAGACTAAACAAAAACCCAAGACCGTGACAATAACGAGCATTGACCTTGTGATATTGTCCAACATGTTGTCTAAAATCTTCCTTCATTAAGGCTGTTCAAGTATCATCTCTTAGGCGTTCTGCAGCGATACTGCTAGTCCACTGCTTTCCCCCCCGTTAGTGCCATTGATTGTCTACTCACATGGTTTGCCAAATGTTAATCAGGAGCTGATTAGAAACAGAGGATGGAAATTGTAATTGATTTGCCTGAGCTGGGATTGTAATTGGTTTGCCCCAGCTAAGGACTCAGATTAGTCACTTAAAGGGGGAATGCCTAATATTTTAAATTATACACATATGTTATTGCCGTGCCCCGGGACGGAATTACAATTCAGAGACAGAAGCCTTGAATTTGTGACTTGGTTGCCCCATTCATTATCTGAGGAGCACCGCCAGATTTCACATCTCACTTTACAAATTGACGGGTTGAGTTCCTAACTTCAGAGGACAGTTGCCCCGGTTCACAGTTATTGACCGATGTGTCCTGAGGCACAGGAATAATATATGTGGATTCTTCAGAAGGGTGGCATCCCCCTATAACTCCTTTTTCGAAATGCAGTGCAAGAAGAAGATTTAAGCTCAAGTTGGAGGAAATAAAGTGCATGCAGGTCAGACTAGAGTGTGTCTGCAGTCAAAATGCCCTTGAAAAACCTTGACTCTGGTGTAAATTGGGTCCGGGGAATGTAATGTGGGCTCCCTCGGAGGAAGGATGAAATGAAAGAATTTGCAGGAAACCCTTGGCAATAAGCGTGGGGCACCCAACAGGTGAGGAAGGCAGAAGCCCAGTGGGACATTTAGGTACATTCAGAAAATACAGACACGACTGGGTGACCATATTTGAAACGAGTGAAACATGACTTTTCAAATCAAACATTTAATACAACCTTGATTTGGGGAGGATCCTGCGGTACAAAGCCTGCCGGCGCCTCAGCAGTGAATTCCAAAGTTGAAGGCAGCAATTTAAGTTATGAATCAATAATGTTAAAATCCTCCTCTCTTAGAAACAGTAACGTCACTGTAGGAGATGAAGTGGGTGCATGTTTTATGCAGTTTGGCGTCTGAATGTGAAATAATGTGTCTACGGGACATCCGCAGGGAATATGATCACAGATCTTTCCCTCTATTTCTGATGCCTTTATCTACTTTACTCTGATCCTGTCTTCCTGCTACATTTATGACACAGGTAATGGATATCCACTGTTTGGAGGGAGTCAGCAAATTGAGCCATTTTTCCTCTCATTATTTCCTCTCCTCTGAAATCTCTTTCTTGTGTTTCTTTAATGTCCTTTCTCCCCCCGGCTGTCACAGATGGAAAGCTCCCTTTCTCTGCTCGCTACTGTAATCTAGAGTTCAGGAGTCATATAACCACTTCATCTGCCCCACAGTGTACTGTATTTGCTTTTACATGTTCTACCCTTCATTGTCGTCTGGCTCATCCTCTCCCTCTTTTCCCCTGTTTACGTTTTTCCTGCACCCACTCTCTCTTTCCCTGTCTCTCCTCTCCTCTCCTCGCCTCCCCTCTCCATATACATCTCTTATCTCTCCTTGTATCCCCGCCATATAAATAATTGATGGCCCATCTTTGACTCGCCTGGTGTAGTTAAAGGGCGACTGAAGTCCCGAGGACAACATCAATACCGAGCTAAAAGTACAGCCGTGGCTTCGGCACAGTGTGCCTTGCCGCACTTCCACAGGAGTCACTCTTAACTAATGACCTACTTAGGTTTGAATAAAAAGTATTTTTTCTTTTTCCTTTTATTTGAACGACTTCAGAAGACTTTATCCGGTCCACTCAAATGGGAGATAAGGGCCCCCTGTGCTAGATTCTTACATCAGAAAGATAGCTCGCCTCACATGTTGCTTTGTGCCAGAGTTGTGATGTCATGCAGCAGCTCACAGCGCCAGTCTGCGTAGGAATCAGATCAGAAAACATCTCTTTTGTTGCAAGACATTACAATCTGTGCCATTTGTCTTGTCATTCAGAATTCTCTTTCATCTCCGTCTCTTTGAGGCAACCAAATTATGATAGTTTTTTTTATGTTTACAGACCCTAATGCAACATCTTCTTTCGACTGCGATTGGACGAGAGGGATCCCACATATGAAGTGTAATAATGAGGGTAATAAACGTGCATTTGGCTGAAAATGGCTGTGCACAATATTAAAGATCAATCATTTCGAAAGGGGATCACTCAAATTGACAAACTCACAGGGAATTATCAGTAAACTCTGCAGCTCTACGCAGCTTTTTAGCCTCTTTTCACTCCTTGTTTTGGTTTATCATCACATTTACCAGAGAAAAATGAGAAATGACAAAATGACCCTACTTCTCACTTGATTTATTACCTCAGCAAACATTGTAAACATGAGTTTATGGTTTCAATCGCTAGTTTCAAGCTCTCGTGTCACTTCTGGTTGCAAAATAGCAAGATAGCAACAGCCAAAATGCCGAACTCGAGGCTTCAAAACGGCAGTCCACAAACCAATGGGTGACGTCACGATGACTACATCCACTCCTTATATATAGTCGATGGGTAAGATGCCCTTCTTCAGCGTGTATTCTGGCAATTTCACAATCAATATACTCAGGTGGGGTTAATTATAGGTGACCGCAACCAGCACAACAAGTACATCCCAACAGGGAGAGCCACAATCTTTCCAGACACAGAGTCTAATAGTGTGGGATACTAAAACAAGAAAAAAAAAACAAGAAAACAACACAAACTATAAGAAGAAACAAGCAAATGAATTCTCCTCACTCATCCCATTGGGAATGAGGGTATCAAAGAAGTGTATCCAATACGCCTCCCTTTGGAGAAGGATTCTGTCCCTATTACCACCTCTCCGAAGCATCTTCACTGTCTCAGTACCCATGTAGTGTTGTTCACTCAAGCTGTGGAAGTGCCTAGGCACCGACAGCTCTCATCAACCCTGTATCCAACAGCAGCAAAATTACCGGCCCAGCACCCAGCACAGAGTCGAACATCTAGCAGAAGCTGAAAACACAAGTTCGAATGAATGCTAATGAGGCTGTGTTTCTGCTGTATGTGTAGGCATTGTTTGCAAGCCTTCTAACCATAACGATGATAGAAATCAATCAATGTTGGATTGAGAGCTATAAGGTTGTTGTGCTTTCATGGTAATTCAAAATATTAAAGTATAGCTTGTACAGAACTTGCTTTTTGCGTGTCATTTGTACGCCATGGAGTCTGTACTGAGTGCAATGTAAATGCATGAACGTGAATATGCCGCGCTCAGAGCTAGTGACGTAGAATGTAAAGGGAGAAGACTGCTTATCGTGGGAGGGAGGGGCAGTCTAGGGGACCGGTGTTCGAGACCGGTGTTTTGTTTTGTTAGTTACATTAAGTTACATTAGTGACGTTTGTGATGTGTTTTTTAGTGACGTGTTTTCCATACTTATGTTACTTAATTTACATACTTATTTTAAGCCCAACCATGACGTTTTTCCTAAACTTTACTAAGTGGTTTTATTTCCCCCCTGCTGGTACTACACCTTCATACACACATGTAATATTCACGCCTCGGCGAGGATAAAACGTGGCATCAACACGCTATCCTCTGGTGGACAGGTGGGTCTATTACACGCTTTGGCGTGCTACCGGGTTGCAAGTTACAGCAGTGTCAGATTGAAGAAAAATTATCCAAAAATCATAATTTTTGTAGGCAAAAAGTTTGTTTCTTTGATTGTTTATGTTGTTTACCATGGCAACAGCTACAAACCAAGCATTGACAACAATTCAAAAGTTGATGATAGAGTGTAACTGTATGCACTTGAAAAGTAGGCTGATACAGCAGGGAGCATAAGTTTGTCAAGTACACTGTCCATCTCAAACTGTCAGGATGCTTCTCTGTTCTTTACTTACTTTTATATATAGGATTGTTTGTTTTCTTTTGTTTTTTGTAAAAAATAAAAAATAAAAAAAAAAACTCCCTGCAAAGATACAAGTCTGATGTTGGAATTCAGGGATTTGATGCACAGTCACCTCACCCACACAAAATTGTGCCTGGCAGTTGTATTGTGCAAAATTTCACGGTCTTGTTGTTTTGAGGGAAAATATGAAACTGTCGACATGATTTGTTGCATGAAACATGTTCTGTTGTTAAAATACATTCATATAAACAAAAACGAAAAGAAGCAGACTGTTTTCAGACGAGACAGACTGGTATCACATCTTCATGTGTTTCTCTCAATACGTCTTTCTCAATAACTTTGTCTTTTGTATATTTTGTATCTTTTTATATTTTACACAGTGGTGGAAGAAGTACTCAGATCTTTTACTTAAGTATAAGTAGCAATACCACAGCGTAAAAATACTCTGATACAAGACAAAATACTGCATCCAAAATAAAGGTACAAAAGTATTAGGATAAAAATAAACATACACTTAAAGGTCCCATATCACACTCATTTTCAGGTTCATATTTGAATTTGTGTTTCTACTACAACATGTTTACGTGCTGTAATGTTAAAAAAAAAACTTTTTCTCATTCTGTCTGTCATTTCAACGGAATTGCAACAGAATTGCATTGCTAGGCAACAGCTTGGGTCCATGTTTACTTCCTGTCAGCTGATGTCATTCACATACACTTCACCCAGAAATGAATACGTGCTCCTTGTATTTCTCCATGTATTGAGTGTTTTGATACTTTGACAGTATTTATATAGCACTTAAACTTGCTTTATAATATAAAAGACATGAAAATCTCACTTTTTACAATATGGGACCTTTAAAGTACCAAAAGCAAAAGTGCTCATTATGCAGAATGGCCCATTTCAGAATAATATGTTATATAATTGTAAAGTAAAGTAAAGTAAATTGGATTATATTGGTGCATGAATGTACGTACATCACTTTAATGTTGCAGCTGGCAGAGGTGGGGCTAATTTTAATTACTTTATATACTGCTGGGTAGCTTAATTTATAATAATACATCATCATTCATTCATTGATTTATATTTTGTATCAATAATCTGCAAAGTAATTGAAGCTGTCAAATAAATGTAGTGGTAATGCACTGGTTTTATGTTTAGCAGTCTGACATGGTGATATCTCTATAGTATTAGAGTAATTATAGTGAATGGAATATGAGCTGAACATATGGTTCATCTTTCCCCAGGGCATATGGCACATTTTACCCCACAGCTACTAGTTTAATAAAACTGCTTCACACAACTCCTCATACCTGCAGGAATGTTAATCAATATCAATAAATAATACAGACTCAAATACATCTAGCGCGTACATGTAGACATCCCCTGTCATGGCAGATATCCCATTCCTTGACGTGGCTCTATTACCGGTTTCTTAATGTGATCTCCTCCATCCCAGATTACAGGAAAAGAACGCCTCCTCTTACAGTAAATCTGTGACTTTGAAAGAAATGGCCCACAGGCACACTACATTATGTGGAGTCAGCTTCGCTCTCAAATCGTGAAAAATTAATCAAATGTTCTTTTTACGACTCACCTTTCAAACTTCACACTCATTAACAGCTATTAAAGCTGCTCTTTGTAGATGTTAAATTGCTAATTATCATGCACGCTGTGGAGTTTTCGTGTAAACAGATGAAATTAAAATACGTGTTGTGTGTATCCTTGAGCCCCAACAAAGAGCTTAAATGCATTTCCTTCCACAGAAAACACTTGCATCCTACATACATTGTTTGCATCCATGTTGACTAGCTTGCAGTCTTCTTCTTTCTCACTTTTGCACGCACATTGCTGATTTCTTTTGGCGTGTTACCTCCGCCATCGATTAGTGGAATGGCATGAAATCTTTAGCATCAGCGCATCCTTGTGCTTGTGCATAGCGTTCAATCAAAACAGGGACGCGCTCATAGAAACATTGCTCCACGGCGCTATTAGTGGCCAAAGCCCCACAGGGCACCTTTAAACTGGATTCTGCAACTACGTGGCCTAAAGGTGCTAAATGCAAAATTGCAGCCCGTTCTCATTCCCAGGGTGCTGACTACTAACGCTTTCTCACGGCCGTCGCCATGTGATACTGCCACATAACGGCACCCTTTAGCACCAGTATGAGACGCACCGGGCTCTCCATTGACTACAATGTAAAGCCATCCACAGCAACAGTAAACGCTTCGAGCTGTGGTGACGTGGTTTAAAGCGAAAAGACACACATCAGGCAAGCGGGAGGAGAGGTGGATGGGTCCACCAAACACTTTCATCCGGAAGACCGCTGTTCGTGTCCAATGCGTTAAGTTTCACTTTCATGTTACAATCAGCTGTTTGTTTGTGTCCCGTGTTCACAATGTTCAGTTTCATTTTCACTGTACAAATGTAGTATTTTTAAGCCCATAACCATGTAGTTTTTGCTAAACCTTACCGTAATACCATAAGTGGTTTTGTTGACTAAACCTAAAGTGATGCTAAGGAGCGTGACAAAGCAGCAGTTGGTGACAATTGAGAGCATTTCTATCGCCTCTTGACGGCTCTCAACATGGCAACGGCTCGCAGATAATGTTGCTAATAGCGTTAACGGTGCAAACAATGACAACATTGCTGACAGGGCTAACAGTGTTAACCTGATGGGGGAACCGGAGGGTGGGCGCTACGCTTCTGCAACAACGGTGTTATCAGCTGCAACCGCCTTATGAGAGCAGTGGAGAGCGGCGGCCATGAGCTAGCCGGTGGGACACGCTCACCAAAGAACGTATATTGCTAAGAAGTGAAAGTCAATTGTTTGTTCCATTGCAACATCAGCACCCAGAAGCAAAGCTACGCTTCCGCCATTTTGGACTGTAAGCGACTACCGAACGCCAGTAAAACGTCAGATGATTTGAAGTGATTTCTATTCTATTGTCATATTTAGTGTCTCTACCGGAATGGCCTTTGTTGAACAATGAATATATTATAAATATAATAAGCGTTTTCAGTCCAAAATGACGACAGCGGCTGTTTCCAGAGTTTCATCTCTTTGCTTCTATACTTTTTGCGTTCACATGCACTAAAAGGCACGCGTGGTCGGCCCTGCTATGCCAACAAAGCACTTAGAAACTCGGATTACAAAACACACAGAGGGAGAGTGACTTCATTCTCTGCTCAGGTAGACATTACTCCTCTATATCTTCACATAGCAAATAGTTGTTTGATGCTATGTTAATACTCTAAATATCGTAGAGAGAACCGACTTTATTCAGAAACTACAACTTTGATTGTTAAGGAGAAATCTGATGTTTCCAGTATATCTGCCATGTCTCCAGATTACAGTAAAAATAGGAAGCACAGACCAATAACGTTAATGCGTTAATCCAATTGTGTAGGAGGGTGCGTGTTAACATACGAGTGAGCGAGAGAACTTGATTAATCATTCATCATTGTATCGCCTGTTTTATGGAAACGTCAGATTACAGTAAGCGATATTTGTAGGGTGGCTTTGTCAGTTAATAATTTACCTTGTTCATCCCTATTATACTGTCAAGGATCGACATAAATGTATGCAGATACTCATATTCAACATTTACATGTTGTTTGGTGAAATAAAGGCCATATTCTGTGTGAGTGTTTGAAGACAGAGATTTAACAAGGTGTTTGATGTCGGAACCACCGCTCAGGGTAAAAGGCTGCGGTGTAGGAGACAGCAAGGTCATTGGAGATCTATCTGATAGGATTGACCAAATGTGTAAACAAGGCTCAGCAGCTTCTGTGTGTGTGTGTGTGTGTGTGTGTGTGTGTGTGTGTGTGTGTGTGTGTGTGTGTGTGTGTGTGTGTGTGTGTGGAGTTTGTGTTTGCTGTTTGTATATAGCTCCCACACTATCTGATTGTATTGTTGATTTTAAAAGTATGTATTTTAGATTTGGTAACTGCGAAGCTTCGGTGTATTTAAGCATGTTTATCTCTGTGACTGTGTTCACACCTACAGTTTGATTCTATGATTAAAAAAAAGCTGATTTTGTTAAATGTTTTATCTTGTTTGTTTAGGTTTACCCTGATGAACCAAAGCTTCTAACTGAAACCCACATTAATCTGCATGCAGCTTGTTTATTGAACAGCGGCTCAGTATCCTGCCGTCGTGTTGGTTCACTCAAAGCAAGTCCGATTCAGTCCGTTTAAAGGAGCACTTCACCCACAAACACGCCGTGTTACCTTGAATTCTTGAAGAGAACTTTGTTTTTCTTGCATGCCTCCACAATGAATGAAGAATCCAGAACAGAGAAAGTCTTGATGAATCGAAGTAAATGGAGGCTGCGTTTAAGAACAGCAAAACTATATCAAAACATCCGTTTACAAACTCTCACACAACTCCTACAGTATAATCCAAGTCTCATTTATCCAGTCGTATGCTCACTACTTCCCAAACACATGCATCTTCGCTAAAATCTAAAACACTTTCGCATACACAGGCGAGCTACTCGTCCGTGCGAGTCCGAAGTGTTTTAAATAGTACGATTTTAGCGAAGATGCATGTGTTTGGGAAGTAGTGAGCATTCGACTGGATAAATTAGACTTGGATTATACTGCATGAGTTGTGTGAGAGTTTGCAAACGGACGTTTTGATGTTTTGCCGGTTTTAAATGCAACCTCCATTTAATTCATCAAGACTTTTCTCTGTTTTTTGATTCTCTGTTTGCCGTGGAGGCATACGAGAATTTTTCTTCAAGAATTCAAGGTAACACAGGGTGAATAATTGATATAGAAATTGTCATTCTGTGGGTGAAGTATTCCATTAAGTTCAGCAAGGTGGCCTTGTTTTAACTGTTGACCACAGTTTGTTAGTCTTAAGCCTCTGAGGTCTAAGGGCATTTTCTTGATTTTACACATCTTCTTAAATTCACCTTTTAAAAGGTACTTGCATATAACATCATACCAAAGTGTTTCATATCAAAATTTGCAGAACAACAAACAATCTCAGCTTTCTTTATACTGAGGCTCCCATTTGTCCCAGACCAGTGGTTCTTAACCTTTTTCGTGGACCCCTAAATTGATACACATTAGGTCACGGACCCCCCTTTGATAAGATTTTGCTTCAGGGACCTAAATCTGAAAGGATTTTGGTTATTAGATATGATTGAGACCAGAATTCTATAGTTGTCAACTACAGTTGAGAAGATAACCGTGGAGAAACTGAAATCTATGATCAGAGTAGTCACTTTTATGACTCTTACTCATATTGGGCTCACTTCTATAGTGAAATAAATGGTGAAATTAAACTATTCACCATTTTTCTGGGGACCCCCTGGAACTCCCTCAAGGACCGCTGATTGAGAACCGCTGTATTAGAGCACTGTGTAAAGACACAATTTGGCCCTAAAGCTGAAATGTTGAAGTCTGCTTTTTGAAATTCTTCAAATCTCTTGTGAAAACATACCTTTACTCATGTGGATGATTTGTTTTGGTGATTGAGATGGGTTTACCAAAGTCTTAGATTCACAAAAGTAGTGTAATATATGAATAAAATAGTAGATAAATGTATAATAAATGTCAAAAATGAAATTTTGTAATAAAGTGTTGTCTGTCACTGTCACCACAGAGGGGCTGAGATCAAATGGGACTGAATAATGAATTCATACTAGGTATATCAAGCTTCATGGGATGTGTGCAAAAATGAAAAAAATACAACAGCTTTTCAAACCAAACATGTACTATGTATAAAAAACACACTCACATGACGTGTATGTTTTCATGTGATCTGGTGGCAGGCAGAGAAGGAGGTGGAGGCTGCTGGATGTGCTTCGCTGGCAGCTGTGAATCCTCTCAGCTTCATTCTCTGTAAAAGAAATATAAATTTAGGACATTTATTACTACTAAGTTCATTGAAAGACAGTTTTTCCTCTTTTGAATGCAATACTTTTACTACACTGTGATATTGCTACTTTTACATAAGTACGAGATGTGAGTACCTCCTCCACCTCTGCTGCTTAGCAGGAGAAATTGCAGGCAGTCAGTTATCAAAGTGTCTGCTTCTAATGACAATAAACATCCCCTCCAGTCTGAATTTGATATTATGCCTTCAGGACAATGCAATACAACACATTTGGCAAACAAAAAGATACATAAGGGATCCTTTGTACAATCAATACAATAAACAAACAGCACTAAAATATTCCCATGTCGGGAGATTTCAATAAGTTATTAACCTTTGCACACATATCGCTGTTCTGTATTTGTTTTTATTGAGTTGTGTTTGTTCTTTGTACTGTGTGAATTGTCTTTATTGGTGAGACAAAGACACATTTCCTGGCCTGATGGGGAAAAAAGATCTATTTTATTAATTTCCATTCTATTCCAAGCATTTTTTACTACGTGAGCCAGTGGTCTACCATATAAAACAGTTGGTCACCATAGAAATGCAATGATTTTTCCCTTTCTGTACTGCCTGCTGTCACATAAAGGTACAAATGACATTAAATGTATATTTAACTTGCATTAGTTGGCTCACTTCTAACGGATCAGGCCGGTCGCACGAAATGAATGACACGATAATGCACAAAAGGCAAAAAAGTGAAATAAGAACGGCATTCTTGCTTTAGACGTGTCATTTATACACCATGTAGTCTGTACTGACTGCAATGTACATTCATCTGCGTAAATATGCTACTATCAGAGCTAGTGATGTAGAATAAAAAGTGAGAGAGAGACTGCTTATGGCGGGCAGGAGGGGGGATTATGGGTCCAACAAACACAAGACTTTCAACCAGGAGACGGCTGTTTGAGACCACTGTTTTGATTTGTAAGTTATGTTAGTGATGTTTGTGACGTGCTTTCTAGTGATGTTTGTGACGTATTTTCCAAACTAATGTTAAGCTGTTTTCGTACGTATTTTACTTCGTTTACGTACTTATTTTAAGGCCGACCATGACGTTTTTCCTAAACTTAACTAAGTGGTTTTGTTGTCCCCCTGCTGGTACTGCACCTTCATACACACATGTAATACTCCAACATATCTTCATACCACGGTTCGTATGATATCTTACAAAAAGTTAATTTTTCGTGCGTTTTTTCTGCGAATGTCCAGCAACTCGTGACAATTTCCTCTCCAGTTTTTTCAAAATAAACTTACATCTTCACAGGAAACAACTTAGTTAGGTTTAGGAAAAGATCGTGGTTCGGGTTGAAATAACTCCGACTTGACTTTACTTAAGTAAGGAAGTTAGCCTACATGACAAATAAACGTAATAACATTAACTGCTGGTTTCACACATGGTACGAACACTGTTCTCCTGGGCGAAAGTCTACTGTCTTTTGACCCACCCATCCACCCCGACCTCCTCCCTATGCATAGTTTGTTTATACTTCCTGGTGCCCAACAATTACGTGGATTACATACAAATTGATTTCGTGGAATTGACGAATTATAGCAGAAACAAATCACTCACAGATAAAGGGTCTTTCTTAGTTCATTCTGGGCCCAGAATACAGAAGGCACCCGATACTGTTCAAGATTTGGAGACGTGCTCGCTGCTACTTTCTACTTTGTCTATATACGAGTTATAGTGCATTACTTTTCATAGGTATAGCTACGAACGGTGTATGAGAACAGCCTGAATATTCGCGCCTCGGGGAGGCCAAACGTGACACTGACACGCTATCCTCAGGTGGACAGCCGGGTCTATTACACGCTTTGGCGTTATATCGAGTTGAACAGATTGTACGGCAGTTTCTTGGAGGACAACAGAGAATCTATGTGGTTATTTGTTGGTACTTGAGTTCAAATAACATTTGTTCTCACCTGATGATTAAAGGAAATAAACTGCTCCAAGCATTTATTGCTTAAAAGGAACACATTCTCCATCACACCTCCCTCAAACTCACACAGGTAGAAATGAGATTTGTTAAATTATCTTGATTGACACGACCGTTTTCTTGTCCTGTCTTCTCAGATTGATCACTACGCGCAGAGGGATCTGAAGAAGGGCCTCCAGCTCTTTGGCACAGAAGGCAACGTGGGTCTGACCAACGCCTGGATGATAGTACAAACTGATGTAAGATGTGTGATCACTGGAGGGGGCGGCTGGGAAGACAAGACACAAAGTTGTCTTCTTCTTCTTTCTTTCTTCTACACACATTTTTCTTCCCCTCAGTAACAGTTAGCTGAGGTAAAAGCTTTAAACAAGACTCGGTCAAAACCGAGTATATGGCTGGACCGTGTATGGTCAGTCTGTGAATTTGTGGCTAAATTGTTCCACAAATAGTCAGTGGTCATGTCTATAATGTTAAATCCAGCGGTACATGTCCACCAGGTCCGGCGGGGACACTAGTGGACGCGCTGCTCCACTCAACTGGCCGTTCAAGCGGTGCGTACTCTATCATTGAATGCACCTGATTGGTCCCTGTTTTTTTCTGCTTGCCGTTTCAAACAGGCAACAACATGGCGGCCTGCTCGTAAACGTTCGGTTATTCTGTCTCAATAATCCACCAAAAACTACTTCTGAAAACATTTTAAGCGAGAAATAGACTATGCCACTGCTGAATCTCGTTTCATTGTAGAACTAGATCGCCTAGTTTGACAGCTTGGTCCAAGTTTTGTGAGCCGGACGTGTCGTGCTGGACCGGTTCATTTGCATAACGGACTGTTCCCGCCTTTTCATTTTGAAAGAGCACGGCCAATGAGGAAACTCGAATACTCGGCTGACCAATCGTGTAACGTCATCACTCATTTAGTGACAGACTTTTGTGTTTGTAGGGCTGGCCCTCTGCGGTCCAGCCAAAAACATCCGGTAGTGATCATTGCAGCCCATTCAAAATGAACTTCAATGCCATTTCACAAGTCAAGTCATGCAAAACACCTTGTCACAAGCTTAGTTACATGATGTTTTGACTGCATAATTCATTATACTACTGCTTACTTTTGCTATTGGCAAGGTTTCACCATTTGCACCACTGTGATCACATTAAATTAAAAGGGAGTCGTCAAATGCTGAGGGTCCATTTGATTTTACATTTTGTGTAAAATTTGAATAAAACACTGCAATCCATTCTGTAGTTAATGGGATCCAGACATTTACAAGCTGGCTGGTTTAAAAAAAAATACTGGCAATCTAAAAAATGGCATCAGTAACAAATGTGTGAAATGTCTCAACCGACAGTAACAAACACTCAAAGCTTTGTCAGTTTAAATGCTGTCGGATAGATTAATGCAAACATCATAGACTCTCCGAGGTAATCTTTGTCTCCAGCTTCGACTTTGATGTGCCTTTTTTCCCTTCCTATTATTTATTTATAATTTCTTAAATTCCTCTGCAAAGAATGTGCCACGTAATGTGAGAAACAGAGATTTGGAATTGTAGAGGACGGATGCTGCTGCTGGCCGATGCCTTTGGGAGACATCAAATGATAGATGGGAGACTTCAGGGCTCTTTGGACCCTTTTCATATCACAGATCCAGTGTTATGGCTTGTTCCATTAGCAAATGTGCAGTAAATGCTGAATGTTTGGCTCTGGTGCATGCATGCATCCATCTGCAAGGCTTATTGTGCAAATGTGTGTCCTTGTGTGCAAAGGCATAAATGATGACAGAGAAATGTATTGCCATGCAAATAATATATGCAAATGTGTGCATGTGTGGGTATTAATGGGCAGCAGAGGTTGTTTTTTTTCCTGCGTACAGGATGATAGCATGAGGCTTGAATGAGCCACCGTTTGAAAAAGCATGTGTGCAAGCGTGAGTGTGCACTTTTTTCCTTGTCAAATCAGGGCGGCTGTGTGTGGGGCTCCATAAAGTCTGGCTGAGATGAGATCCATTAAAAGGCAGCTCTCATTTTGTCACTGTTCACCCTCCCGAGCCTCCTTCATACATGCTGAGTCACTGAATAGATAATACAGCAGATGTCCCTGGAGCAAAGTTCACCCTGAATATTATTAATGTCTGCTTATAGAATAGAAAATAATCTACATACATGAGTAAAAGTAGTACAAACATCCGCGAGGGCGCCACAAGCAAGAACAATAAATCAGAAAGGCCACGGTGGTTGTAAACTTTTCAAGGTGAAAACATTTGAATATTACGACTGTGCACTTTTTAGCCTTTGATTTGTTCTTGAACTTTATGCTTCAAATGCCTTCTGGTAATGTGAATTCTGCTCATGATAAATTGCAAACTTGAGCCATTGTTTAAGCAGGCGAGGGAGTTTCAAATTAACACACAATCCCTGATTCTGTGCACGGAGCGGCGTGGGGAGCATTAGTCCTGTGTGGAAATAAAGTCCACTGAATGAACAAAACATCAGGGGAACTTTATCTTTTCGCGAAGTACACTGATGAATGGAATTGTGGTGGAAGCCATGATCCCTTATCAAAAATCCATACCAATCACAAAGGGGGAAGATGTAGATAAAAAGAAGCAGGCGAGTTAGAAAATGATTTTAGGGCTTTGAGACAAATGAGATGAGGATTGTACAAAAGGGGCTGCAGCTCAATATCGGGAAGATTAAGGCTTTTCTACCCCCAGCAAGTATGAATTATTTCGCCCAGTAAATTTTATTCTTGGCAGGTAAATAATTTGAGATTCCATCAGCGGAGGATGTTTATTTGATATCACGCATTAGGATTTCAGTGTCGTGATAATAAAAAGGCCAGACACTCTTGACTCTTTGTCGTCTCTCTCTGGTGCAGTTTCGCTGCTGTGGAGTTACCAACCACACGGACTGGTTCGAAGTTTACAACGCCACCCGTGTGCCGGACTCCTGCTGCCTGGAGTACAGTGACAACTGTGGCTTGGACAACCCAGGAACGTGGTGGACAGCGGTAAGTTCTGGCATGAAAACCAAAATAAACCTCCAAAAGGTGCATCTAATAACTAACTTTCTAATCTTTTACAGTTATACGGGATTAGAAATTCACCGTTTGCTAAACCCCTTTCCTAGTGATTGTCGAATCATACCTTAGCAACCCGTAACTAGGCACAGCAGGCCTGTGAAGCTGTGTGCATGGGGCCGTAAGAAAGAAACTGGTATTTAAAGTGTGATGAGAGTTCCATAATCAACTTAACATAATGTTATAGGGCAGAATTAGCAGCAGAAGATTTCCTAAAAAACAATGTATAGACTCATACAAAAATAATCCCTCTAAATCAATTATGACCCACTAGACAGCACGTTCACACGAAAAGGCGCATGAATGCCACGATAATGCGAAAGGCATTTAGCGTGCAAAACTAACGGCTTTCTTGTGACGTTTGTGACGCATTTTCCGTACTTATGTTACATTGTTACTGTACTTATTTTAAATAATAGTTATCTTAAGCCCAACCATAACGTTTTTCCTAAACCTAAATGGTTTTGTTGCTAACTTACCTAACTGCGGCCATTACCGTAGTTATGTTGCATGGCTTACATGACATGCGAAAAAGCTAAAATGCGTTCTCATGGCACGCAGAATGTCTGTGTAATATCTATTTATACGTCCTCCCGTGAGACCGGGTTGTAGAAGTGTTTTGCTGTGTTCGGGACATTACTGGGCATCAAACTCTATAAAAATGTAGTGACCAGGTGCCAGATCGTAAGCATAAGTAGACCAAGAGAAAACTATGTAAATGGCAGATATAGTGCTGAAATAAAAAAAACAAATATATAGCAAGGCTATACAAAACTCTGCATAGCGTAGATTTCGTCATCAGAGGGTGTACGCACAACCACTATGCTACAAGTGGCAGCGTAGCGATTTACTGCACATGTGTGGAGCGCGTTCTTTGAGCGGACAGTATGAACAGAACTATGATGTATCCATGGTGTCCACACCGTATATGCGTCCGTTCGGGAGTATAATCGAGGTTTAACCCTAACTTGAGTCAGGGGGCGTACGCTTCTGGTGTCGTTGAGCCGGGGAGGAGGGGCCAACTTGTTGTGTTTATAAACGGCAACGGACAAATCCGATTCATTCTGCCTTCAAGTTGATTATCTGTACTGGTGAGAGTCTACCTGACCTGTACGGGGGATCCCAGGTCCAATTTAATCTCTGGTACAGATTCAAAACAAAGAAAAACAAACAAGAGGTCACATTTAATTTAAATGCAAATTTGTAATGCCGAAAGGTCTAATCCTAAATCATTCTGGGACCATAATTAATATGACTTAACTTCCTAAAAAAGTCTGCTTTTCTTTCCGTACCAAGAAGAACTTTTAAATTCAAGTAAGCAGTTATCTGTTGAAAAACAACTTGGCTCACAAATCGTCCAATTCAGCAAAGCCCAAAAAAAAACATGGTCTGCTATCTTTTTTTGGACCTTAGCTGTGCAGCACAAGCAGCAGGACATAGTCAGAGATTTTTGTTCATAATTAGTGATATTGAATTAATTACTTCTGTCCAGGAGGACTTGACTGCTGGTGCTACTGATGTTCGTCTGATGTAGAATCAGTGTTTTTACTTTTTAGCAGCTGCACTGCAGAGAGTTGTTTAACTTTCAGATTGTGATTTAAGATTAAGAACGCAGCCGTTCAACAAAATGACAGAAATGTTCTATGTCATTAAATACTTTGCAACTACAAATATGAAAACAACAAATGAGGTTTAGAGGTCTTACACCTGTGGTGCATCGTTGAGTTGAGTCTCTTCACACCTGTTAGACCAGTGGTTCCCAACCTGGTGTCCGGGCCCTTCTTCGGGGGTCGCCAAAGATCACAGGTGGTGCGCCAGGATTTGTCAGCTCTGAGGTTGTCAAAATTAGATTTGCTCATGTATAACTAAAATCATAATAACACACTTACTGGATAATTTTTACATTGCTACCTAGTAGCAAAATCTAACGAAATTTTCTGCTTTGTTGGCGTTTAGCCTTTCAAAAACAACATTTTCACTGTGTTCAAAAACGTATTTGCTATATCGCTTGACGCACACAAAGGGAGGCACGCACCTGTATTAACTGAGCAGTCTAAAAACACATTGATTTAACACCAATAACAAAAAATCTATTTCGGCTCTAACACTATTATTAAAGTGGCAGTAGGCAACAATTTTTTGACATAATTTGGCAAAAATTCCATAATAACCTTTCAGCATATTGTAATTCAAGTGGTCTGAGAGAAAACTAGACTTCTGCTCCTCCTCATGGCTCTGTTTTCAGGCTTTAGAAAAATCTAGCCCGTGACAGCAGATTTTGACTAATGAAAGGTCATTTCAGAGAGAGAGAGCATTCCTATTGGCTGTGCTCCGGTCATGTGACCAGAACTTGGCTTCCTTCAACAGATTTTACAATGGCGGCCGCGTCACAAACTTTCTCATTTTACAGCTAAACAGCACACTACAAGATGATTCTTAAAACATTTGAGGCGAGAAATTGGCATTACAGTAACAGAATATTGATTCATATTTGATCAGCGCTGCCTAGTTTGACCGTTTGGTCGGAGTTCATGAGTGATTGACAGCCAGCTCTCATAGACTGCAGCTGGACAGCGGACCTTGTTTTCCTCCGGTAAGTGAAATCCTTCAGATGCCGTTAGGAGCATCAGGTTTAAACCAATAATTGATGTGTCTTTGCTGCTGCCAAACCAGACGAGGAAAAAAAGGGTTGGCACTCGAGTTAAATTCATTAGTGTCGTGTAAAATCTGCCAAGAGGGGTTTGCATGTGTATGAGTGTGAGCATGACTGTTAATGCTGGTGAAAACAAGATGTGCAGAGAATTGCATCAGTCAAACGGGAAAAATACAACATAATTTTTGCAAGTTAATGAATATGTAACCTGTGTTGCTGCAGTAGGAAAGTATGCAAATAGATGTAACATGATGTAGCAAGACTGGAAGTTGTTGCAGGAGAAGTAATTGAGTGTGCCGAGATAATATGTAGGGACAGCTGCTATTAATTACACATTCATTCAGAAGTCAAATTACTCCGCCTACTTGTGACCTGTTCGTCACCCTGGCAAACTCTGCTGCACAGAAATCTCTTACTAAAGGATAATTTCTGTACTGAAGCACATTGTGTCTCACATGAAAGCAGCCACCTGTTCTCTCGACACTCTTCCCATAAACTCGTCATTAACACAATTAGTCCCAGCCGTTGTTCAGTCATTAAATGAAGATAGAAGCTAGAAAACTGGCAAATGGGCCTTTTCTTTAAAGTACAAAAAGGGAAATCTCAGCCCTGAACAACCGCAGACTCATATTCAAAATCCCCTTTCTTCCCAAAGACCTGGAGAAATTGCTGAACTGCTGTCTTCTCTGCTTAAGGACAGCATCTTTGAAAATTCCAGTCTGGTTTCAGAGACCTTGCTCTATCGGACAGAATCAGCCCTCTTGACTAATGATCTCCTCTTGGCAGCTGATGCATCAAATTGTGACCTTCCTCCAGCTTTTATATCATCCTTTGACACAGCAGACCACACTATTCTTATGCAGGAACACGGGGTGGGTGTTTCTGACTCAGCCTTTGGCTGGTTTTCATCAGATTGATCCAAAGGTTCTCAGTCTGGGTTGGAAATTTCTTCTCAGTCCACTGTTTCCTGTGGGATCCCTCAGGGTTCGATTTTAGGTCCTGTCCTGTTCACAGTTTATGGCTCCACTAGGCCACATGTCTTGAGCCAACCCTGTCTCCTACAAAATTGCGTTCCCATACAACTAAACTACATTCTTAATTATGTTTCGAGGGAAACGTATTTTCTCACACATTACGGTTGCAGTTTTAAACAGTTTTAAACATGTGATGAATATTGTAAATTGAAACAAAACAGAAAACGCAACCAAACTACTGAGTTAGGTTTAGTAAAAATACATCATGGTTTGGCTTAAAATGATTAAGTTTGTTACGTCATTAAGCTACGGACGTAAATTAAATAAGTGAACGTTGACTTTTAGTTTCACACGGGACACGAACAGCGGCCATCCTGGGTGGAAGTCCTGTGTTTGTTTAACCCATCCATCCACCCCAACCTCTTCCCTATGCAGATTTCCATGGACTATCATTACAAACATATTTGTGATACATTAAAAACAAAACGTAATCCAAGATAAAATATGTTTCCATGGAAACGTAATTCACAATGCAGTTTTGTTGTATAGGAACATAATTTTTAGGAGACAGAGCTGCTTGAGAACATCACATCTCGGATGCAAATTCAGTTGAGCTTATCTTATTTGGGATCTTTTGTCAGTTCCATAGTGTGTTACAGTCACTTGGGACAATATTTTAGCCACATGATCTAAAATTAGCCTTTAAGAGAAAAATTCAAATCATATAGTACAGTATATTGATATCTTCATCTGACAGTCAGTAACAACAAAAAAGAATTGCTTAAACCTGCATTAAAGGGACAGTGTGTAGGATTTGGTGGCATCTAGTGGTGTGGTTGCAGACTGCACCTGACCGAGTACCCCTCCTCTCACTCCTCCCTTTCAAAGACTGCGGTAACGTGAGCCACCAAGTGCTAAACCGTGGTAACGCCTTTCGCCTTGCTCAGAGGCCATCCTTATCATAATAACACTACTTTAGGAGCAACTGAAGTCAGACGGCGGTTGGCGGTACAACGGTTTTGCACTCTGCGGCTCACGTAACCGCAGTTTCACAAGCATGGCCTTCAGGTAACGTAAAAACGCAAAAGGCTCTCGCTAGAGCCAGTTGGGTTTGTCCGTTCTGTGCTACTGTAGAAACATGGTGGACTCCATGAAGAGGACATACTCCCTATGTAGATATGAAGGGCTCATTCTAAGCTAACAAAAACACAACAATTCTTAGTTTCAGGTGATTATACACTAATGAAAACTTAGTTATTAATATGATATTCCATTTATGCTAATAGATCCCCCAAAATGTGACACACTGTTCCTTTAGTAAACATTTTTTTGTTATGGACGAGGATACATTTTACAGTGTTTTGGCTGACTCTGAGATTCAGCCGTATTTATTCGAGCCGGAGTATACGGCCGAAGAAATGCAGCGGAGAGAGGCACAGGCTGTGGCTGCAGTGGGGAGGATACGGCTGCCGGGGAACCCTCCGGGTGCCAGAAGTTTGTGTGCAATGCCTCCTGGTACATGTAGGCACAACTGTACCAGCACGGCTCCGCGAGCAGGAGAACTCAGCTTTCTAGGCCAATATAACACACACTGAGGAATTTATTGCTTCAATTGACTACATTTACCATCAACAATGATAGGGGGCAAGATGTCCCTTTAACAGCACATACTGCACTGCACTTTCTCTCCAAGGATAGAACTTCATTAAGTAACTAAAACAATATTTTACCCTGGGTTACTTTAAAAATCTTGTAGCTATAAAAGCAAGAAAACACCAGTTTTGCTTGTTTAAATCTCAATTCTCATGTAACTTATTCAGGTCACTAAAAAAAGCCAAAGTGAAAAACGCAACAGCAGCAGACCTACAGTACACAACAGCTGTTGTTCAGCTTTGCCAACTGTAAAAGATGATGATTGCGCCATTATTTGGGGGATCAGCATGAAAGATTAAAATAAAGTGTCACAGTTAGATAGGATGAAAAAAGATTTAAGTTACAAATAAGTTTTGAAGTCAACATATTATCGTCATTAACACACTGAAGCCACTTAACACGTGGAGTGTTGTCTACTTCTGTCATCCAGCAGCGCTGCAGCGGTCTCTCTTCATCATAATGAGCGAAGATGATGAACAGTAATGACAATGACTACAGAGGAGCTTCAGATGTTATTGAGTCGATGCAACAAACTGGTAAATGGGCCCATTTCAAAAATCACATCAAGTGAGCCAGATGTCGCCTGTAGAAACAGTCACGGTTTGTAAAGCTCCAAATTAAGTGTCACTCATCTCTTTTAAGAAATGTCACACCTTGTCGGATGATTTCAATTTTGTATTTAAAACCAGATTTCAAACATATCCACCATGAGCTTGGGCACAGCAGTTGACAACACCTCAAGGTCCATTTAAGAGCTGTTCTGGGACTTTCTACCATATCACATGATCTTCATCAACAGATGGAGGAGGCCAGTTGTCATGGAATTGTAGATTTACTTTTTTCTGAGCACTTTAACACATTGTTTTTGAGACATCCTCAAAGTACTTAAAGTGGTACAAGAAAAAGGCAAATTATGCTGATGAAAGCTCCAGAGCATTTACTAAAACAACGTATCCTCATACATCAGTTTTGTATGATATCTTCTGAAAAGTTATACCTAATTTTTCATGCGTTTTCCTACGAATGTCCAGCAACACGTGTCAATTTACGCTCCAGTCTTTTCAAAATAAACTTCCGTCTTCACAGGAAACAACTTAGTTAGGACAAAACTACTTAGTTAGGTTTAGGAAAAGATCGTGGTTTGGGTTAAAATAACTCAGGAAATGGCGTAACTTAATTATGGAATTTACGTGACAAATGAATCAACGTAGACTTCTTGTTTCACACGGGATATGAACAGCGGTCTCCTGGGCCGAAATCCGTTTTTTTTTACCCACCCATCCATCCTGATTTGGTGGATACGAAAACGGTGTTTGTCGCTCTTTATACTTCCTGGTTCACAATTTGATTTTGTGGGATATATATATATACGAACTAAATTAGAAAATACAGTGCATTACTTGTCATAGGTATAGCTAAGAATAGTGTATGAGAACAGCCAGACTAAATGAATCATGTTGTGAGATTTTCTCATCATACAGTTGAATGTAATGATTATAAAACTCGGACAGACGGCGGTGTGTATTGTTTTGCATCTTTATGATTAAACATTTTAAAGTGTCTGGAGTCAGAGAGACTGTTTCAAACTCATTCCACAGTTTAGTGACTAAAGTTTGTCATCAGTTTATGAATGTGTGTGTGTGAATGGGTGAATGTTGACATGTAGTGTAAAGCGCTTTGAGTGGTCGGAAGACTACAAAGGCGCTATATAAATGCAAATCTATTTACCATTAAAGTAAACCTTAGTTTCCACTTGTAAAGGGCAGATCTTAAACATGGTGCCATCATGGTCATAGGTGTAGAATTTGGAAGCAGACAGGCCTTCATCTATAAATACAAACCTTCAACTCTAATTGTTTGCAATTCAAACAACTACTCAGCAGTGGAAAGGCCAAACTGCAGCTGTTAGAAATGATCCTCTTTTAGAAATGGACGACCTTTTAAAATGTTTTTCTATTACTTTTCGTGAAACAAGGTTCTGCACAAACCATTGAAAGATTTTTCAAAATTATGCATATTTACCTCCTTCAGGTGACAGCTTGTTGGCCTTCACGTAGACCTCTGAATTCCACCAGCGTGAAAGCCAAATTAATCCAGGTAGTTCGGTATTATGATTAATGTTTGCCCTGCAGATGAAGGATTCAGTTAGTGTTCACATTGAAGCATAACATTTCTCTGTCAATAATACCTTCAGGCTCTTTTTTTAGGTATATTATTTCAATTCCATTCATATTTCTGTGGTGCACATACGTAGATCAGTAACACCTTCCTTGCTTCTCAGTTTGAAATCAAATCATACTCCTGAGATTTCTTTAAGTGACAAAAGGAAGTCAGAGAGGTCATTCAGGGACACCAACAGGTTTGTATCTTTTTACAGATACAAATCTTATAAAGACCTCAAATAAAAATTTTTAGTGAATAGAGTTGGAATAAAACATGATCCTAGGTGTCGGCTTTAGATTCTCGTGGTTCTTTGTTGCCGGCAGCCGAGTGTTCGTGAACTCGGGAACTGTGTAAAAAATATTTTCTACAAATGAAAAAAAGACCTCCTCACGCTCTCATGGACAGCAAACACACACAAACACAAAATGACACACTCAAAATATAGGCATGATGCGCACACACACGCACGCACGCACGCACACGCACACACACACACACACACACACACACACACACGCACGCACGCACACACAGATACACTCACAGTTTGAAAGGCTAGGAAATTTTTCAAGGTTTCCTCTGTATGTAGATAATAGGTATGTGAGTTGTGGATGGAAACATTGAGATTGTAATTACCTGGAAAATGGCAGCATTGGTTGTCGAAGTGCCTAAAACAACATATATTTACGTTAACCTGAAAAGTGTAGTCAGGTCACCAAAGCGCGTGACTTTGACCCATAGACCGTATATAAAGATGGAAGACATGACAGCTCCAAAAAAGTGAAGTCAAAACATCTGGATCGCCCCCTGGTGGCTGGCTCCAGTATAGGTCATAAATCCCGCCCCCTCCAAGTTAGCTGATGGGACATGGGGCAAAATAAAAAGTCAAAGTCAACATCAAATAAATTTTTCCCAAAGATGGTTTCTGTCATTTAAGGTAGTTCTTATCACACTGATGTATATTCAAGTGTTATTTGTCTGATAAGTTTGGTTTTAATTAGTTATTTGATGCTATTAAAAGGGGGTGAGACGTCATGATTGACAGCTGTGATTGACAGCCGCTCTGAGTGAAGTAGTCACAGCGGGAGGCTCGGGAATTGTACAAGCGAGGAGATGTAACTTTAACTTTCCATAACCGTCACCAGTCTGTGTAATAACGTGTCAATTTGATCATAAATGTAGTTATAGAGAAGAGATTATGGTTAGTTGTGTCTTTCTAGCCAAACAGCTACCGTGGTGTTAACAGCTAGTAGCAGCTAGGTGGCTCACGCTAACAAGCTGTGGCCGTGCTCGGCTTGTGATTTGCTTGGGTGGGTGTGTGGGCGGGACCTCGATATGCTACAAATGCCAGCAGCGTGACGAGACGCTGAGCGTCTATTCTGCGATGAACGCTGCACCTATGGTGTTTTTTTCTGGTTGCCAAGAATTGAAAAATGTTCATTTTGGGTAAAACGCTGCAAAAAATCTCCATAAATTAAGTAATTTATTCAAAAAAAATTTAAAAAGGCAATAATATCGCATATTGTGCTGTTGAGCCAATCATTGTCACTGCAGGGGAAATTCCTTCACCACGACACCGCTCAACACAGATCCAGGGAAACATAAAGAGGGAATTTTGAAAATGCTGTTAAAGGGCTGCAACTTTGGAAGATACCCACATGATTTTGTGTGATAATGTGAACCCATCCTTTAAGTTAGTCTTCAACCAACCCGTTCTCACGGTTGGGTCAAACAAACACAAGACTTTCACCCAGGACACCGGTATTCGTCTCCCGTGTGAAACTAAAAGTAACGTTGTCGCGTCAGTCGTTAGTCACATGACTTGTTGGTATCGTCAGTCACGTGAGTCACTAGTCAGTGACGTTAACATCAACCACGACCGTTTCCTGACCCTAACTAAGTGGTTGTGTTGCCTAAACCTAACTTCCTGTGAAAATGGAAGTTTATTTTGAAAGGACACACAATGCATGTAACAAGCGTATATTGACACGCCGTCCCTGGTCTGTCCGAAAGTAACGCAAGAGAGGTACGCTGTGCGTCGGTCTCCGATACCAAGGGGCGCTGACCATGGAGCGCTGACCAAGCGGTGGTATTTGATGAGTTGGGAGTGAGAATGTGTTGCTTTAATCATGACGTTGATCCTTTTCTAATTCTAACCAAGCAGTTTTCTGAACTGAACCAAACCTCATTATTATAAAACACCCATTAGGGATGTTTTGAAAGGCAACGCCAAACATTTCTCTATTCAGCATGGAATTTAATCCTTGACCTTTTGTAACAGCCAGTCACAAAATAAAATAAGTCCAATTATACACCCACTTAGCTTTTCTGAGCTTTCAGACGAGCCTCCTACACAGAGCAGAACATCTTATCAGTGAGGAGGAGAGAGAGAGAGAGATGGGGAAGGTCCAGGTGGATGATGGGAAACCCGCCTGGCATTACACAAACACTGCTGAATCAGCACCGACCACCAACAGCATCCCAGTGGGACTCTAGCCGGAGTTCTCAAGTCACAAGGAGTCAACACAAACCATTTCAACACCTTTAAGTCCCTGTGCTGGGACTGGCTTTGCAGCTTTCATGGTTTTATTGGAGTCCGCAGTGGACGTCAAACAATAAAAATATGAATTTATTTATTTTCAGGTGCAGCTCTGTAGTCCAGGAGGGTTGCAGCCGTTTCATAAATAACACTGAAGCTGAACAAAATTGTGGCCGACTGCATGACTTTCCATATCGATCCACCATAGAATTATTTCACCTTGCGCTAAAGGAAAACATATTTTTGGTTTCCCCTGATGTTTCGGGCAGCAGTGAAATGTAGATTGTGTTGGTTCCCCTGACTCTGACTCAGCTTCTTGACGTGAGGAGATTTAAAAAGAAAAAAAAAATAGCACAATCTGGAAGGCATGTCTGCGGAAATGAATAATTAAATTAGAGCAGCGGTGTAGACTGTTACAGCACCTTTTTCCTTTACAACAGTGTGTCTATTCTCCAATGTGACATAATCAAACACACAGTTTGGCACGCATACCTTTAAAATGTCTATAAAGGTGAAGGTGCCCTGTGCCACCTGGCAAATGCCACTCCCATCACTTTTAATGTCACCTTTCATTTGTTCCCACAAAGCCACTTTCTTTGCTTTGAGGATTCATCTCCTTTTCATTTCTCACACACATCCCTGACCCAGAAGGGCATTGCTCTATTTCCTCTGTTAATAATAATTTTCTTTCTTTTCTTTCTGCCTTTTGGGCACTATATGGCTCGAGGACATTTTTAGAAAAGAGATTTTGAAATGTACTCTAGGTGCTGAAAATGTCTTAGTGACAAAAAAAATGGGGGGAAAGCAGTGAAAAGGTTTTTGTCAAGTTGCCTTCAAAATGCATTCAAGCAATGCCAGATATGAAAAATTCAGCCCATTCTCATGTCTAAATGATACCTGCGGGGTATGTGCTGCTCCCGTATTCACATTACTCCTGTTTGTACAGCTGAGGGGAGACAAGGACGGCGGGGACTCTTGCATTTTGGAAAGTTTTCCCAAAGAATATTAGGTCAGAGGAGGAGAGAGATAAGGATGTTGTCACAGGGGATCAACCTTTTTCTATCACAGTTACAGGAGGGGAAGCTGTAAATGGTACATCATCCTGTCGTATATATAGCTCTGGACATCTAAATGGTGAGGTTACATTTGTGGACTAATGTTTGCTCATTCTGTGTGTGTGTCTCCACAGCCGTGCTACGAGCGTGTAAAGGACTGGCTTAATGAGAACCTGGTGGCTCTTTGGATCTTTGCTCTATGCACAGCACTTACTCAGGTAATTACAGCTTTTAAGTTGTGCGACTTATTTTCTTTCAGCGGTCATTAACTCTCCGTGCTTGATATCTGCAGCCTCAGACGGAGGCTCTTGCTTTGTGATAAATAAACCTAATACTTTGCATTAAGAGCTGAACAGCGGGATTTCTCTGGACAGCAGGAGCCCGTATAAGCCTCTTGTGCTGCCGCTGTAGACCACATACGAGGGTTTGACTCTCCACAAAATTATATTATGTCCTCTCCAGCCGAGCGGCGCGTGATGCGCTTACACAAGCCGAGAGGGGAAATACGCTGCTCTCGAAAGCACCAATCACACGAGGCTCCTGAGATGCTCATTTTTAGTCACCGGTTATAGATTCTAGGTGCAGTTTTTGAAAATTCTACTGTAAATGCAACAAAATGAAAACCAGACAGAAGTTGTCATCACTGCCAGACTTGTCTCAATTATCTGTGATGTCTGCCAGCTGACTGAGAATCAAACAATTATGCTTTGTGTTCAGGCAAGGAAGACAAGTTAAAGCATGTTTAAGTAACTTTTGAAAGTAGATTTAGCTGCTGCAGCCTTATTTGCTCTGGAATGACCAGCAATGTATGGCGAATGTTAGCAAAGTTTAGATAAACTGATACATGGCCAGTCTTTTGTCTTCTCTACTTGTGCCACTGCTCAACGTATTCTCATACATCGTTTTTTTTATGATATATTAAGAAAAGTTATTCCTAATTTTTTGTGCGTTTTCCCACGAATGTCCAGTGTCAATTTCTGCTCCAGTCTTTTCAAAATAAACTTCTGTCTTCACAGGAAACAACGTGGTTAGGTTTAGGCAACAAAACTACTTAGTTAGGTTTAGGAAAAGATAGTGGTTAAGTTACGCCGCACCGGAAGTGGCACAACTTAAGTAGGCCTACGGAAGTTCTTAGTTAGGTTTAGGAAAAGATTTTGGTTTGGGTTAAAATAACTACAGAAGTGGCGTAATTTAAGTATGGACGTTACTTGACAAATAAATCAACGTTGACTTCTGGTTTCACACGGGGTACGAACACCGGTCTCCCGGGTGGAAGTCCGGTGTTTTTTGGACCCATCCACTCCGACCTCGTCCCTACGCAGCGTTTGTCGTTCTTTAAACTTCCTGGTTCACAATTACGTGGATTACATACAAATTGATTTTGTGGGATATATGCGAATTATAGTGCATTACTTTTCGTAGGTATAGCTACGAACAGTGTATGAGATCAGCCTGCAGTGCTACACTACACTTTTTAATTATTATCCTGTAACTATCGCTTGTAGCCACAGTGATCACTGTTTAGCAAAGATTTACATTGACTATGTTTACGTGTACACGAATATTCCACCGTTATTCCAAAGATGACAATATTTGGAGTTTTATAGGGGTCATGTAAACAGCATACTCTGAATTAGGCCTTATTCTGAATGGAGCATTTTCCAATTAAGATATGTGGGATATGCCAATATTGTTCAGGTCTTAGGAGAATTCTTTGGACATGTATACAGCGCATTCAGAATATGCGTCTCAATTGGTGTTTTTACTTCACTTTGCGACACACAGCCTCTTGCCTGTTTACGGCCAGCTCTGTGCGTTTTACACAAACCAATGGAATGGAATCGAAAAAGGGGTTAGGGCTTTTAGATTGACCTCAGTAGGCAATTTTTTATAGCATTAGACACAGGGAATAGGGATAGGAAAATAACTTCTAACCTATATAAGAATATTCTTATGCATTAATCCAAATATTTCCTTAAAATAAAATAAAAATGGGGAATAAAAAGTAGAAACATAAACAAAGGCATACCTCATTTCACTTGGAGAAAGGCAAGTCAAATCGAGTCAATTTCATTTGTAAAGCCCAATATCACAAATCACAAATTGGCCTCAGGGGGCCTTACAATCTGTGCAGGATACGACACCCTCTGTCCTTTACAGTACGACCCTCTCATTGGATGAGGAAAAACTTAACCAAAAAAACCCTTTCAACAGGGAAAAAAATGGAAGAAAGCTCAGGAAGAGAGTGTCTAAAGTTCACATAAACACAGGGAACTGAAATTAAGTATATTTCAGGGCACCATATTGACCAACATTACCAAACATAATCCAACAAATGGTGAAGAAACAGCAGTATGAATATCAGCAAACATGCTCTCATGTATCCTGGCTATGCACTATAATAAAGTTCTGGGAAGAAGCCTTCAAGGAAGTGTTTCATCATGATTTCCCACAAGAGATAGTCGCACCGGAGGGTTCACGGGAAAGTGCTAAAATCTGTTACAGACCTCATTAACAGCAGCCATGAAGTGTGATACAGTAAAACTGGTTAAAACATGACTCTCTGTGTAAAATGTATGATATCTATATGTTATGCTAATTGAATAAAACAAAACAATTTACACCCAGAGCATCATTTAATTAATTCACACACAAACACGAAGACTACTTATACAGTAAGCCGTATACTTTTTAAAACACTGCTTTCGTGTGAAAACGATTTATGTCACATTAGCGTCTTCATGCTGTCAATTAGAGATTTCCATCAACAGCAAAACACCTGAACATAAAAACAGCTAAATCCCTTTTTTCTTCTTCGCCCTCAACAAAACTGCATCACGGCCGACAGGCAGCCCAGTTTACCTTATTATTTCATGGTTGCCGTCATGTTAATGACAACAGCTGTGTATTCATCTATATCGACATTTAAAATAAATGATGACAGAGAAAGTAAGAGGCGATCAACCGGCACCCTCCGTTGCTAAAAAAAAATGAAGCCAACGCGGAAGTACCAAAAACTGCAGTTCCTCAAATGGCCACTTGAGGCTGGCTCCAAAAGGGAGTCAATCCCCACAGACCCTCATGTTAAAATGCCCGACTATACAGCAGAAATAAAAATGTTAACAGGATTATATTAAATCTTAAAGTTGGGCATATTGCAGGGTGCAGCCGCTTTGATTGACAGGTGTTTGCTGGTCGCTAGCTGCCCACCCGGGCCCGCAACAAGTCACCTCTTTGCCCATTTTTTTGATTAGTCGGTTAGGCTGCAATCCATTGCAAGTTGGAAATCGATAATTCCAAGTCCGTATTCCCGACTTCCAATCTAAATGCATCTCAGTGCATCTGGTCTGGAAAACATGGATGCCCGCAGCAAACTGATGCTAGTATGGCAAGTTTCTCGTGACAAAAGACCAAATTGTCTTTAAATTAACAACTAGTCAATCTTGTGGGGAGATATTCCTCATGCAACTAGACATCACCTCAAAATTTAAGACCTAACATAATTTAAATAAATAAACATAATATGACTTTTTAAGACATTTTATGACCTTAAATTCTGAAAATCTAATTTAAGACATTTTAAGGATCCGCAGGAACCCTGTTAAAAGAGACAGGAGGAGTAAGCTGGTAGCCAACCGCATTTCCAAGATTAAAGTAGTACATTTACGAGAAAAAAACTTGGATATTTTCTGACATTATAAAATCATAAATGTGCGAGAAAAAACTCTCTGAGATTAAAGTCACAAACTTACAAGAAAAAACTCGTAAAAAAATAGTGTTAGGAACCACATCGCTTCACTTTGCAAGGTTGGATAAACCTCACAGACGCCGCCGCTTGCTGTGTATTATGCCTGCAGTGGATGACCTGATCAAATCATACTTTGCAATTGGATTTAGCTATAAGGACATACTCATGATTTTAGCCCAGAATCAGCATATTATCATAAGCATCCGGACTTTGAAGAGACATTGCGGTGAATTGGGCCTATTCACAAGAAAACAACATATTGATTTGAGTTTACGTTTTTTTTGACGATATTCTTGGAAATTCAGAGTTTTTTCTCGGATTATTACCCCCCTCCCTCGACTCCGTGTTTTTTGTTTTTTTTACCTACAATGGCCCTAATACGCTGTTATAGTAAAATTGAAAAATCAACGTTTTGTTATGCACAAATGTTGACTAACCTAATATTATTTAGATATAAAATCCGTAAAAAGAAGAATTGATCACAACAGAGTGGCGTTGAAATTGATTTCCACTCAGAGAGGGACTACTGAAAAGCTTGTTGGTTGTTGGAAATATAAAAATAACCAAATAAAGTTTTGTTGGAGATGCCGGAGCTAAAATACAATCCGTAAAAAAAAAAATAGAGCATCCACACACTCTAATTGGTGCAATATTCGTTTATTAGATATTGCACAGATTGGATGCTCTTCCTATTGTTATTCAAGAAGTAAACGTAATGAGATTTGGATTTGAACAGTATGAGAAGATCTTTTTGGCATTTATTGTCAAACAGGTGTACATTATGATACAGAGAATGAGCCAAACAGACGGAGGAGTTTATTTTCATTTCAGTGTGACTTTGCGCATCTGATCCCATTAACGGCTGATTTTAATGGCTGATTTGTTTCTTGTGTTGGTGCAGATCCTGGGCCTGGTCTTCTCCATGACGATGTTCTGTCAGGCGGTGAAAGTAGAGACCTTCTACGCCTAGCGATCGACCTCTGTGCCCTTCAGCACACTTGGATTGTTTCTCATCGCAGAGGGACAGATATAAACCCACCCTCCTCCTCCTCCTCCTCTTCCTCCTCCTCCCCCGACAGACTCTTCTTTCCTCGTCCTCTCTGTGACATTCCCTCTCGGATGTCACCAGTTCACAGTTTCTCTGCTAACTATCAACAAGCACAAAGTGTCAGTGTAATACCTGAGTTGGTTCCTATGGTTTGCTCTGTGTCAAAACGCTAATTTCTGTGATACATTTTATGAAGCAGTATTATGAACATGTATAAAAAAAAAATATGTAACCCCTTTTTTTAATATGTGTTTTGTTCTAAATTATTTTATGGTTTGTATGTGTTTTCAAAATGAGAGCTACAGTTGGGGACTCTGTGAAGTGCTGCAAGTGCATGTCTCCTGCAATGGTGTGTATTAAATGTTCTGGCTCGACTAAACAGCATGCGTCATCTCGTCATTCCTCAACAGGAACCGCTCAAGGGTTTTGTGAGTAATCCTGCTGTATCTATCCCCGAAACCCTTGATGACAAACAGGAGGAAGGGAGGAAATTCACCAGAAACCAGCGTGTAAAATTGTTTATATATTCCCTCTGCGGAGACATGCTGGAGTCATTAAAACATTTTGTAGCACCTAAAAAATCTAATGCATTAATTAGATATACTGAATGAAATGAACCGCTTTGCGACTTCATGCACGATGGAGCATGTGGCTTTTTTACTGGGTGGATTTATATGGGACATGGGAATTACACCAACTACAATAAAAAGTTTCTGTCAGAGGAATTTAAAATGAACATGAAGCAGGATCCTCCAGACTCGCCTGTGGCGATTTCCCTCCCAGCACCAATCAGAGCTCCAATGACAAAGTTTCATCTGCAGTCTTTGAAGCCCCCTCTGGCTCTTCTGTGACTCCTTATGTTCCTTTTTTTTGTTTCCCACCTTGGGCTGTCAAGTATAATCCAGCCTATAAATACACTAGAGACACAATTTGATTAAATAGCCCCATGGGGGGAAAAATGCTTTAAGAGGTGTCTTCAGCTGCAGTTTAAGGTCCAAGCACTGCAGGTGCTGCAAATCTTTTTGCAGTTTTCTTCTCCCTTTGCTTCCTTTTTTCTGGCTTCAAACAATCTGGACCAGAGAGACCAAAAGTCCCAGAGCAATCAAATATGTGGAAATGTTTCAATTCCCCCCTGAAGTCAGCCAAATTAATTACACAGATCAGCCAGTAGGTGGAGATATGACAGGACATTGTTTGTTCCTGACACAAGGATTTATTTTTGCTATTTAGAGTCATGAAAAATAAAACATCTTTCTTAATAGTTTCCCCAACATGTGCTGTGTCCATCACACTGTCTTGTGGTGAAAACTGACTAATGGCTCAGAAGCACAACAAGCTTGTACCCCAAAAGCGCAACACAAAGACAGACAGAATAATATAAAAGCTCTCATTTACTGAAGTCCAACAACAGACAGGGGCCAAAACCAAGTAATCGGTCAAAACAGGCAGGGGGCGGGCAAAGAACCATCAATCTGTGTATCAGGCAAACAGAAACAAAGGCTGGAAAGCTACGTAGGGTGGATGCAAACTAGAAAAATGAGTGTAAATGAGTGGAGATGGGCTGGTATAAATACTGCCAGGGTGATTATGGGAATGGGAAACAAGTGGGCGGGGAAGGTCAGGTGATGGAAACAGCGAGGGAGGGTTTACTGCAGGGCAGGTGGGAGTGGCTGGATCTACAATGACATGCAGAGTTAGTATAAGCAGAGCAAGCAACAGAATGAATATTAGGAGCTGGCTGGAGTTGTGTTAAAATGGCGGTTCCTGATGAGTGTTTGGACATCACATGAATGGGACTGATGGTAAAAACACTGAACTGGAAGTAAAGCATAAACAATACCCCTTTTCCATCAATATTTGCGCGTATGTGCTAATATTTTACAAGTGGGAAAACCCACTAAAAATAGGCCATAGACTCCTTTCCCATTGCCAGTAGACAAGTATGCCTTCCTATTTGTTGTGTCACATTCAACGTCACAAACCATCCATCCATCGCACAGCAGTTTGTGAAATAGTCACAAAATACAAAGTATTGAGTCGTATACATACTGTAGACACAAATTTCACATTGTTTTCGTGATTGTCAGCACAAAATCAATTTGTATGAAATCCATGTAATTAAGAACCGGGAAGTATAAAGAGCAGCGAACGCCACATAGAGAGGAGGTTGAAGTGGATGGTTGGGTCAAAAAACACAGAACTTTCGCCCATGAGACCGGTATTTGTGTCCCGAGTGAAACCACAAGTCAAAGTTGATTTATTTGTCATGTAACTTTTGTAATCAAGCAACGCCAATTTTTGGTGTTATTTTAAACCGAACCGCGATCTTTTCCTAAACCTAACTAAGTAGTTCTGTTGCCTAAATCTAACCAAGTCAATCTTTTCCTAAGCCTAAGTAGTTTGTTGCCTAAGCCTAACCAAGTCAATCTATTCCTAAACCTAACTAAATAGTTTTATTTTGAATAGACTAGAGCGGAAATTGAAAGGTGCGACATGTGTTGCTGGACATTCATAGGAAAAAGTGCAAAAAAATAAAATGAAAATCGTGCTGAGCGTAAGGGAAATTTGTGTCAATGTACACAAATAAAATAGATTAAATTTCGTGACTATTTCATGAACTGCCGTGAGACTGTGATGCACGACCACACCGGAAAACAGGGTAAGTAAACGGTAGAAAGCAGCATGGAGAAAATGTTAGGGAGGTTACTTCTTGCTCATATCTGCTACTTATTCAGTTTCTCTTTCAAACTCTATGCAGACTAACGTAATGCATGAGAGGCACAAACTGGGACTACCTGGCAAACAGCGCTACAGTTCTGCTGGTTTTGTAGACAACTGAACAAAAGAGTTTGAACCAGCAACAGACAGAACTTGAAAACAATGAGTGAACTACTGTACGTACATAGTCTAGTGGCTATGCAACTCTCACTGAATCTTATCCCAGCATGCACTGGGTGAGAGGCAGGGTATGTGATATACAGACAGACACAACATTCACACTCACACATTTATTTTTAAGGATCGAGTATGTTCCTGTTAAGCTGAGTCATTCTCCAACTGATTTTATCCGCAGCATATTTCAACACATGCCTCCATTCTCTCAGGCGATGACCTTTGTACCGCCACAGTAATATCCGCAAGGTTATGGATCTTCACGCCTTTGTTTTCATACACTTCAGCGTACTTATTAAGAAATAAGTCAAGTTTATTTGTACAGCCCTTGAATGCAGTTAGAGTCTCAAAAGGCTTCGCCGGCATTATGAAACAATACGTTAAAACGACAAAAGAAAAATGACAACCCAAAGTCTCCGGCGTTCAGTGACAGCAAGAAAAGACTCCCTCTAAAATCTTATTACAAAAAATGGACCCATGGCTAGGTCTCCTCTTCAACTAAAGAAGCAAAAACAAATGTGAACAATCTTTCAAATTACAGTATTAAGTACATGTCCCAGCATTTAACGGTTCAGAAACTGTGATTCTACAGCAACTATGACAGAAAATAAGGTATTCTGGGGTGAAAATGAACCTTGAATACCACTGACTGATGTGACCTTTGTTGGAAGTTATTTACAGAGAGGGTACACGCTGGCCTAGATTAAAGTTTTAAGACAAAAAAAGCTTTGAAAATAAAAAGGGGGAGTCAGAGTCATGCATGGATTACACAATAGGCCTACCGGACAGAAGCCCCCTAACCCCTTGGGCCTCCGGGTGCCACCTGCAAAGCGACATATAGAAATATGTCAAAGAGGCACAAAATGATCACAAGGACATGCAAAACAACCACAAAGAGGTGCAGAATGACTACAAAGAGACACAAAACGACCATAAAGAGTCGCCAAATGACCTCAAATAGATGAAAAAGGACCACAATGAGATGCAAAATGACAACAAAGAGATGCAAAACGACTAAGGGATGCAAAACAACCACAAAAGATGCAAAACAACCACAAAGAGATGCAAAACTACTACAAAGAGACACAAAACTACCACAAGGAGATGCAAAATGACTACAAGAACATGCTAAAAAATCACAAAGAT